>OY856410.1:1157542034-1158742034 GCA_963693085.1 Alisma plantago-aquatica | reverse complement strand
GCTTTTGCTGTAAAAACAATATTGTGAATTACTTTTCTGCAACCTTTAGTGGCCTTGTTGTGATAAATGTAATCTAGTGTGATAGTCTATTTGTCTTACCGGAACATAAGTGCTTAAGCAATGCCATGAAAGCAGTCCCTTCTTCCTCTTTCTGCTTGTTGTCTCTTTCAACATTTGTACAAAGCAATCCATTATCTGAAAATGCACAAGCATCAATTAGCAATCTATAATTTCGTAATAAATGTTTAATATTCCATTTCTTACAGGTGACTGCATCATCTTATCCTTAAACAACAACGCTGATAAGTCCTTTCCCGTGCACCATGCTTCCTTTCCAAAAATCCATTCTCTTCTTGACCTGTGCATTTTTTTCTTCAAAAGAATTCATACTGAAGATGTGAGACAAAAATTTATAGATTGATCAAGTAATGCATAATAAACATATGACTGATAGAACTTTAAAAAGTATCTACTTACACTTCATCAATGTTGTCAATAAATTCTTTTACATCCTCTTTCATCTCCTTTGGTCTAAAGTGCTCGAATCCTATGAATGTCGAATTCTTTTTCTATTTTTGAAGTACAAATTTTGGTTAGTAGTCTATGTAAAAGACATATTTCATTGTAGTTACTCTACTGTTTAGTCCATAATATTGCTTTACATTCCATAATATTACTCTATCATTATCACAGTTACTTTTTATATTAACATAGTTACTTTATGGATGACATATTTTACTTTTCAGATCAGACAGTTGCTTCATTGATGGAATGAGCACCATTACAAAACAAATTTTACCTGTGCTTGCCTTCTTATCTTGATATTTTCCTCTATGCTCCCAATGCCCGTCTTCATCTTCCCCTTCCTCTTTCTCAACATTTTAGTTGTTTTCATCTCAACTTCACCAAAATTTATATCCTTCTCATTCACTCCAGCTTCATTGTCTATATCCATCATTATGCTTTCCATTACATCTTCTGTGAGGTCTTTTTTATCTACTAGTTGTTTTTTTTTCTTCTATGTTTTTTTCTTCAGCTGGATCTTCTTTAGATGGATCTTTTTCCATTTCATCCTGTGCTGGTTCTTTGGTTTCTTCAGATGGAACTTCTTCTACTTTCTTTGAATCTTGTGGTACATTTTCTGTCATTTTCTCTACTAATTTTATCCTTAGTCGAAGCTTGCTCAATCTTGGTCTTTCTTGTGTAGGTCCATGTCGGTCCATTTCCAACAACTTTTTCTTCAGATCATGCGTCCTATGTCTTATTACACTTAAATCACCTGAATGCCAACTTTCATTCTCAATGAAATTGGTAGTTGGTGTAGCTGCAGATTGTGAATTCTTGTAATTGTCAGCTTGGATCCTTAGCAAACTATTTTCAGCTTCAACTTCCTCTAGTCTTCTCTTCAACTGCTCGTTTTCTTCTCTTAGAGCAGTAAAAGCTTCTAGTGCAATTCTGTTGCATGTTTCCTTCTGCAGTCTCAGCTCATCCTCAAGAATCAATACTCTATTCTTCAAGCTTCCTGAGACTTCTCTACTTGTGTTATATGATGTAAGTATCTTCTTACTAACTACCTTGCTCTTGGCTTTATTTGCTGCGAGATAATAAGGCAAATATTTCACTGCCTTTGCAGCTTCCCAATCATCATTGTCATCCTTCTTCAACACTACAGAAACCTGTGCACAAAAGTTATCAATTTATTATAAAGCTTTTATATTATTTGGCATATTTATTTTCACTTTACCCACACTGATTCTTACATTGTCATTGTGCAAACTTTTAAAATCATTCACCATCTTAACAGGAGTTCCCATCTTTTTATTCGTGGTTTTGCCTCAAAGAATGTAGGCTTTGCTATACCTGTTAACTCATAAGCCCTGACCTGTGTTGACAAGAAAAGTATAAATCATTGTTTTAAATGTTCATATATGGTTGTTTAATGTAACCAAAGTAACTATGAAATGTGTCACTTACACACAAGCACATTACACATCCAGTTGTGTAGAGTGTTCTTTTGCTTGTTTCTCCTCTTTTCCTCATCCTTATATTCTCACTTAAAACTTTCATTTTCTTGAATATGCTTCCATGCACTAACTTTGCCCAGTTTAACTGCCCTGTAGCAGTTACATCATACAAATAATGTAGAAGGTAAATGGGGGCACAATAGCTAGTGTCCGGTAAAAGGAATGTTGCTAACAAGTGCAACATCCATGCACGACACATATTTTGGTAGTTTTCTTCAGAGTCATTATTTGCAAATTCCTACCAGAGTTTACTCAAGTTCTCCTTGTGTAACACATCCTTCTCTTTTATTTTCTTACTACTTTCACCAACTGTATCTTTTCCTCTTGTTGCATTAGCAAAATCCTCCCATATTTTTCTTACAATCTGTGATTGCTTTCGTGGAACTATATCCATACCTTTACTATGCAAACCTAGTATCACTCCTACATCGTCTACAGTCATCCTTGCCTCAAAACCTGGTGCTAACATGAACTTGTCGTCTTCAACATATCTCTCTATCAGATCTTCTAAAAGAGTTACATCTACAGTAAGATGAGGCACAGCTATCAGATTTGCAAATGCGGTTGACTTCATCATCCTCATTTGATCAGTGCTATACAACATGCTGTTTTGTATGCTGTTGTAACTTTTTATGTAGCATCTATGGAAAAGCTTTCTTGTACCTGCATCTATATGAAAAAGTTTGTGTTAATTTGTCTAGTTACTTTTTAGATTTCAGTGTTACTTTTTCAGTTCAACATGTTATTTTCTATCCGTCACATTTACTCTTTTTTTCAGGTAGTTACTTTTTAACTTTCAGAGTTACTATTCATTTTTCAGAGTTACATAGTACATTATCACATTTGCAAATGCGGTTTACCTTTCTTGGATCAAAGTTACTGTTTGATGTATAACAGTTATTTTTTGATCCAGAGAGTTACTTTCATGTCGATATAGTTACTTGTTGGTTCATCTAGTTACTTTTCTTGGATCAAAGTTACTTTCCAGTTACTTTAGTTACGTTTCTTGGATCAAAGTTACTTTTTGATCCAGAGAGTTACTTTGATGTCGATATAGTTACTTGTTGGTTAATCTAGTTACTTTTCTTGGATCAAAGTTACCTTCCAGTTACTTTAGTTACGTTTCTTGGATCAAAGTTACTGTTTGATGTATAACAGTTACTTTTTGATCCAGAGAGTTACTTTGATGTCGATATAGTTACTTGTTGGTTCATCTAGTTACTTTTCTTGGATCAAAGTTACTTTTCAGTTGCTTTAGCTACGTTTCTTGGATCAAAGTTATTGTTTGATGTATAATAGTTACTTTTTGATCCAGAAAGTTACTTTCATATCGATATAGTTACTTGTTGGTTCATCTAGTTACTTTTCTTGGATCAAAGTTACTTTTCAGGATAATTACTGTGCTCAAAGTTACTCTATTGTCAGCACCGTTACTATTTAGTCCAGAAAGTTACACATTCGTATATAAGTGTAAAAATAATCAATATTACCTTCTTTTACAATTTTTGCTTTTCCTTTTTTGCTTGGTTTTTTGTTCCAAAGTCTTATTCTGGTTTCTTTTGCGATCTTCTGCTTCATCCTGTTCAACTTCTTCAACATCTTCTGTTTCTTGCTCTTCAGTCTCTTCTTGCACTATAACCAATTGTTTCTCAGTAACGTCATTGACTTGTTTCTTCCCTGATTCGTTTTCAGTTTCTGGCTCTTCAATCTCTTCATGCACTACATTCAATTGTTTCTCAGTAACCTCATCGGCTGGTTTCTCCCCTGATGTGTTGTCATCTCCAACAATCTTCTGGAGAGTGTCAGCTTTCTCAACGTTGTATTTATTCTTCTTAACTTTCTTTTCTTTTCTCGGCTCTTCAATACTCTTGCCTGTTTCATCTCCTTGCAGTATGGTTGCAGCTACCTCTTCTACCATGTTGTCCACATCTTCATAGTGCTTGCTCAACAAATCTTCACTATCCGTTATTTTTGTACTTCCCTTTCCTGTCGCCTTCTTTGCTTTTACCTTTGTTTTCCCCATTTTGATCTCAGCAGCAGAGACTGGTAAATGCAGTTGTGACAGAAACTACGGTGAATGCTGCAGCGGAGAAGAACGCCACACACAGCAGCGCAAGTATAGACCAGAGGCCGAAGAATTCGGCAGTTGGGGTTGGGGAGTGGAGACCAAGGTGGATGAATTCGGGAGTTCTGGAGCAGGAAGACGGCGGATTTTGGGATTCTCGGGCGGAGAATGAGTCGTGAATGTGTTTCTTCTGTAAGTCGCGCGCCCTTGCTTTTTTTGGATTATTTACAATACATGCCACCGCGTTTTCTGAAACGGGTAGCCCTGCTACAGTACCCGCGCGGGCAATGAAAATGGACTCATATATATATATATATATATATATATATAGAGTCAGGCTAGAATACACTCGAGTGTACGGATCGCACGAATACACTCAAGTGTGTTTGCATATCAAGACTATTTTTTGCAAAATGTAAACCGTTGATATTCACTGTCATACTATAACTAGGCTACATACAAATTTTGAGCACATTTGGATGAGTGTAAGTCACTCATCCAAGGGCAACAAAATCAACGCGCGAAACTAATTTGAAATGCATAATTTTTGCGGTCTTCATAACATGAGCTATACATATCCAAATGTGCTCAAATTTTGCGTATGAGTTGTTCACGAGATGTTTAAGAAGATCAACGGATTAGATTTTCAAAAAAAATATTGCATCATGGAAAACTACTTGAGTGTATTCCGCTCCGGATACACTCGAGTGTATTCTAGCCTGACTCTCTCTCTCTCTCTCTCTCTCTCTCTATATATATATATATATATATATATATATATATATATATATATATATATATATATATATATATATATATATATATATATATATATATATATATATATATATATGGGCCCATCTTTATTGCCCGCGCGGGTAGCTACCCGCCCACCCTTCCGATCACGTTTTTTCAAATTTTTTTTTCGAAATTGTAGAGGACTATTTTGTCTAGCTCTCCAAAAAATTTGAGCCAAAAAGAATATCATTTGCCCCTCCAAAATAAAAAAACCCGTCCTTATATATATCTGCTGTATATTTTGTACAGAGTTACTTTTTTGGCCAACAGAGTTACTTTTTTGACACCATAGTTACTTTTTTTTACAGCAGAGTTACTTTTTTAGTTAGGAGAGTTACTTTTTTGGCTGTAGGGTAGCGAAAATCCATGCTACCCACGCGGGCAATGAATGAACACCCTATATATATATATGTCTGAGAGTCCAGGGAAAATTAGGGAACTCGAGCTCCAGACTTCTAGGAAACCAGTCAAGTAAAACCAGAAAGGGAATTCAACTTCTAATATTTTCAGGACAAATTACACCAAACCAGTCAGACCCTTAGGCTTCGATTGGTTCATTGTAACTATAATTTTTAGGGAACTCATTTTCCAAGAACTTGAGTTCAGTCTTAGGAAATCAAAATCAGATGATTGGTTTGAAAGATAACTTTTCTTAGGCAAATGACTTCCATATGATTGGTTTATTGTAACTAAGGAAGCTTTCCTCAAAGACTATTTGCCCTAATGCTGTTCTCCATAGCTCTCATTTATACTATATGTTAATCAATTAATTCACAATAGTAACGAACTATGATGATAACAAGTTCTGATGTCTTTTTATTGTATGTCTACTCACAAATCTAGAAGATGACTTGGACACAAAGGGCGTGCTTATGAACTATGTTTTAAATTACAATATTCAAATACAGAGTCATCATACTTATTCTTGAGTTTTTCTAATTCACTACCTGTGTGAAAACTCAGTTTTGCAGCTATGTAATCAGTTTCTTCTATGCTAGATGAATAAAATAAAAAGAGAAAGCAAGACAAGAATACACAATCAAACAAAAACAGTGGGTGCTTTAGCAACGCAGTAAATCACATGGGTGTTTGAATGATTCTCCATCGCAGTGGCATCTGTTGCCGATTGACTAGAGTAAATGGTGAGAAAAGTCAAGAGTAGCAGTGCTCCAACCCAATCGATCATCAACCTTTGATTTATTTATCCCCCACAACAAACAGATCAGTTGCCAATTGATCAAGGAAAAACAACAAGAAAAATGAGGTGCAAGTCAGAGAGGCGTGGCTGAAGAGGTACATGCCAGAGAAGTGTAGGAGAGAGAGGAGTGGCTGAATGCTACCCATCATAGAGAAGCGTGGGCGAAAGGGGCGCAGGCGAGGAGAGAGTTGCCGTCGGGACAGATGCGCCGAACTTGTTTTCCACTCACTTTTCAGTGGAAGTCTGGAACTCTAGTTTATATATATGTCCATAATTCTATAGAAAATTAGGGAAGTCTAATTCCTAACTTTCTGATAACCAATCACACAAAACTAAATAGGGAACTTGACTTCCGGACCTTCTGGTCTTTTCCTAACAAGTAACATTGAATCAATCCCGTTCCATTTACAAATGTGTGTGTATTAGAAGAAGAAAAAAATTATGGACCCCCTTCTTTGTTGGGCCCCTGGCCGTCGCCCATGTTGGCCCCCCTAATGGGCCGACCCTGATCCTACTTAGAGCATGGCTGAGTTGCTCCAGATAATAGGATTCTCCCAAACGAACAAAATAATCTAACCTTCACCAAATAGCACGTAATTAAATTTATATTTTATTATCAAGATTTAGTCCCATGTGGCACATATGTGATGCAAAATGACAATCGACAATCTCGTCCCGTCAAACTTAGACCAGATCCAAATACCCTCTAAGAGCTCGTTTGGTAGGATTGAGAACGAACCTGTCACATTTGATCTCAAAGAGTTTACACACACTTTCGGTTTGGTTTTTACATCGTCATTCACATGAACCACAAGAAGATCAAAAGATAAAAATTTCATCAAGCTCCACATATAACATTATAAGAAGCATGAGGTTCTTACATGAGGTTTTCATAACATATTACAAAAAGTCCGGAAAAATACAAGCCTTTGTCATATAAAATGTTTGTGCCCTACTCTCACAATATCTAAATAAAATGTAATAAGTTTAAACATTATATATGTGACATAACTATATAACATGCGTACAAAATCCTACAACTCGTATACCTATGGATCCATAGCCCAACGACACATGTTAAATATCAAGCCAGAAATGGATACATCAATATTCCCCCGCTGACCTTAGTGTACAGGAATAAACCTATAGTTCTATTCCTATATGATATATCTCTTGAGGAGGTCACCCAAACACCATCTATATCTGAGATATCTCCATGTAGAAATTATCTTCCTCTACGATCGATCTCCTCCTTATCGATCTTATCCACCACTAACGAGATAGTTTTGTCATTCATTTAAAAAGTGTGGAAAATTATGAGGAGAGACCCCAAGTCCCATAGATATGATATCACATCTGAAACATCTATTACTTAATCGATAAAAAAAATAAAGGGAACATAGCTAAACTATTTAGATATATGAAGCTATCTATGTAACTAATGGTACACAACTCATCCAAAACATATCAGCACCATGGCTAACCTGTAAGGATGTTAGAAAAGATATACATATTAAAGCTTTAAATATGTGTATCATTTTAAGAGAACATTTATGTTTAGCATCAAATAAACTATAACAAGTATACTACTTGGCTGGAGTGTACTTTAAATGCCCTGGGATGATTTAGGCGTAGCACTCAATCTGTTAGCTAGATACTATTAAGCTATCATTTGAATCCATATAAGATCTAAGGATGTATAGATTCCCTAGATCTCTCTACAATACTTCAGATTGAAGCGAGGTAAAAAGGTAGGGAGCTCATTTGCTAAGTCTACCGTAGATATATGCTTAAGATAGGATCCTCCAATCTTAGGACCATCTTGGGTACACTATTACAAAGTCAATCACAAGGTAATAACCCTCCATACTATATCTCAATATTTTATATTATTTCACATACATTTCCAATAGACCATTGCCCTTTTCTGAGTTTCGACATCATTAAAAGATGATAGTGTATAACGAGCCTAAATGTCCCCATATCTTTAGTAATGTATGGCTTCAAGCATCATCTCACAACTTTACATTCCTACATGATTTACTCATTTCACTAGTCCCCTAATGACCCAGGGAAATAGATATATGGACTCAGGGCTCCACAACTTATATTTCTCTTTATTAGCTAGAGTCTTTACCCTATGGCAACATCAAATAGGGTATAAATTAAGGTAACATAATAAAACATGTAATCATCCATAAAAAACTAAAGAAGATATTAAATTTCTGACCACTTGAATCTAAATTATCAAAGCAAGGCATGTATTCCATGCCTCTATCACATCAGATCTTTCCACATAACTCAAACCTCCAAGGTGAACATGTTAGTAACTCTTTACTAGAAATTATCACATACATTACCTTCATGCACTCACAAGTGAACATAGTAATAGCATATTTAGAACTATCCTCTTTCCATAAAGGAAATATTTTTATAGATTTCAACAACATAATAGTAACAAAATAGCTAAGAAGGATAAACTTTAGATGAACATTAGATAAGATCAACATATAGTCAACACCCTAACACACACAAGTCATAATTGTAAATGCAAAAGTAGATATCTTTAATGGCCTAAATTCATCAGAAGCTGAAACTACACTAAAAAGTACCAAACAATGATCTGACTCGTGGTATGTAACTTCAACATGCAAACTATATTCTAGTCGAATTAGGTTCAAGGTCCATAAAGTGACTATCATTTCACATATTTAAGTAGTATAACAACAAGGTCTCGACATGCAAGTATATAGTAGGCAACAAATGAGTCAAATGTTATACCACTCACCTGATGAGAGCAGAAGCCATTTTGTGCATGAAGAACAATGTTCAAGCTTCAAGCTTCACAAAATAGTTCAACATTGAAGGAACATTCTCCAAGATCTTACCTCCTTCCCTCTAACATGTTCTACAACAATCGATCTATGATGCAGAAGCAACTAAGCAAGGACGGAAAAGGAAGTACATGATGTAAGACTCAATAGTCAAAACCCTAGAGAAAAAACCACCTAGAGAACTTCCAAGGAAATTAAGAAGATATAAGATTGTTGCAAGATCATTAGATCAGGGTTCTACTTACTTGGATCTAGGCTCAGAAGCCCCTAGATTTGCTCGTCACACATCAATATAGAAGATAATGAAGGTTAACGACAACAAAATTGAAGAGAATATAAAATAGGAGTATTATTGTATGTAGTCAACCGACGACGTGTGCTCAAAAACAACAATTTAAGCATCAAATCATACAAGTGATTCAAGAAGGAAAAAGATGGGGGGTATATATATCCCCAAAGGAGAGATAAAATGTGGTCAAACTATCATGTCATCAGTCATAGGTGTTGTACCTTTTCAGTTTGTGTTCTCATTGGTAGAAAACCCTAATGCCCCATCCATATATACACACAATTATAATCCAATGATGTTGTTGTTGGTTCACACTCTCAAGAAAACCAGGAGAAAACACACTCTCTGGAGTCATCATCGGTAGAGCACATCCCTGAAACTATTGGTACATAATGCGTGCTTTTTATCAATACGCTACCAACTTGGAAACCCACCTCTCATCTAGGCAACAACTTTGTCAGTAGATAATAAAAAACATTGAAGGTCACAAAGCCAACCACTTTTGTCAGTTCTAAATAATAGTAGGTCAGAAAACTCTAAAAAACCAAAACATACATAAACTTATGGAAAACAAAAGAGCCTCTTGGTCCTCAATGAATGAAAAACCAGACACACTTCCAGCGGTCCCCTACCTTTGGAACAACATACCAATTCCATCTATCCTCAAATGATGAAAGGAAATCAAGGATTGATGAGATCACCCAAGTGCCATCCACAAAGTTGAAGAAAGATAGAGAAGGTAAGGTAAACATATTATGTACAAATTTGAAAGAAGCCGTCAACCATGATTTTTTTACATAATCCCACAAACAAAGTGCAAGACAACAAAGCACCATAAACACACATCAATAAGCATTCAAGAGGTGATAAAGATAACAAAATGGATTAGGGGTTAAGTTGGGTCAGGGTTCTTGTAACTATAAACCCCTAACAAAGATTTCACCCGTGAAATCCTAAGAGAAAAGTGTTGCGTATTTTCTACATATCTCCTCCCAAGTAACCTATGCTTTACCACGGTCATTCCACAACACCTATTATAACAATATATCTTTATTTATCATCTTCTAATCCCACTCGTCTAAGTTTAACATTGGAGCCTCCACATATGATGATATGTCATCATCAAATTGCACTTATATTGGTTGGAGTGTCTGTTTAGTTTTTGGATGGCAGTTCCTTAGAATGGACATATGGAACACATTCTGTAACTTATGAAGTTCAGATGGTAGCTTTAACTTATAGTCCATCTTTCAAAATTGTGTAATGATAGGGTAAGTCCCATAAACCTGGGTGCCAACTTACCTCTCTTACCAAATCTCAAAACTCCTTTCCATGGCGGCATCTTGAGATAAACTTTGTCCCCCCACTTGAAGTTTAAACGAAATGTGATGATCATCTACATATGAACTTTGTAGGTCATGTGCCTCCTTCAACTATTGTTTTATGTCTACTATACTAACTCTAGGCCCAAAACATGATATTTGACTACTTCATACCAACATAGGGGCAATCTACAATGTTTCCCATACAAAGCCTCATATAGTGCCATGTCTAGACTCCTATGATAACTGTTTCTATAAGTAAACTCTATCAAGCTAAGATGAAATTCCAACTTCCTTGGGATTGTAGAGCACATGACCTCAAAAAGTCTTACAAAGTATGTATCAATCTTTATGACTGACCACATATTTGTGGGTGAAAGGTCATAGTAAACATCATCTACGTACCCAATGATGTGTACAACCGGTCCTAGAACCTACTGATGAACTGTGGTCCTTTATGGAATACTATCATTACTATAACTCCATGCAACAACACAAATTGCATTTATGTAAACATGTGTCAACTTCTCAACAGAATAGGTAGTCTTTACTAGAAAGAAGCATGCCACATTGATCAACCTATCAACTACCACCCATATTAATCATGTACTTTGTCTCTCTTGGAGAGACCAATTACAAACTTCATAGTTACATGGTTCCACTTCCATTCTGGAATTTGTGGAGGTTGTAGAGTTCCTTCTATTTTTCGATGCTCCTACTTGACTTATTAACAAATTGGGCACTTAAGTACAAACACTTCCATATCCTTCTTCAATTTGTGCCACTAATATAGGTCCTTAAGTCTATGATACATCTTAGTGATACATGGATGCATTGTGTACATAGAAGTGTGTGCCTCTTCTAACATGGTCTTTCTCAAACCATCCACAACGGCTTCCATTATCCTGTAATGTTAACAAAGAGTCCCTTTTTCTGACTCATAAACCCTTCATGCTTTCCAATGCCAAGCTTTGATCTGATATTCTAAATCATAGTACATTTTGTTGTGCATCCTTTATCTGATGTATCAATGCACACTTGACCTATATTTGGGATAATAGTCCACCAAGCATGGAGACTTCCATATTTACATTCATTTGTCATAGGGATACCAAAATATTCGTCCTGACACATGTCAATGGATACAACTATACAATACCAATAGATGATGACAATGGTCTTCTGCTTAGAGCATCTGCTACCACATTCGCCTTCTCTAAGTGATACTCTATAATGCAATCATAGTCCTTTTTAGCTCAAGATACCTCCTTTACCATATCATGTTATGCAATATTTTTATATACTTCTGCACATATCAGAACTTAACAAAAGAAAATATAACTTATTCTCTTTTACCACACTAGGCTTCAAATCTCAATGCCCCATAAACTATAAACATGAGTTAATACAACTAGGCCGCAATGGACTACTAACCAATCAAGAACACATGAACAACTTATTATTCATTTTATTTTGTACATTGCTGAAGTTGCTTCTACATCCTTGTTATGCCCTTAACAAAATACTTCTAGAAATTTTACCATATTATAAAATAGTTCAAAATTTTCCATATGTCTCCATGCACATCATTACTTGTTTATCCTTACAATCCTAGCTCTTTTTGCTCTAAAATTATAAGCTATATAATTTGAAGGGATGTCCATCTTGTTCACTGTGTTGGAACATTTAGGAGTCACTCTCCTCACTAGATGAGATAATTATTACTTCTCTATCTAAAATTTCCTTATTAGAAGAAGGGTAGTCTATATGTGGTGGGTTTAGGGGATTGAATTCCACTACAGCAATAGGAGGATAAATATCTCTTTGGTCTTTACCTTAACTAACAACTGAAATGAGAAGGGCTACACCACATAAAAGTCAACCTATCACCTTCTTATAATTGTAGGATCCCCATAAATCTTTTCCAGATACTGTGACAAAAGAATCTCCTTTTTGAACTCTATTTAACATTAACCCAGAAGGTGGCTAAATCAAAAGTAAGCTTGATTTGACTTGTGTTTTGATGTGGGACTCTAATATACCAATCAAATAGGAAGATTAGACACTCAACTATCTTTTCCTTCCTATAATATTGATAGGTAAACATGTAGTTGTTGCTATTAGAGCTAGCCATGAGTACAAGAAACAAAGCAAAACAACTAAGGGTAATAAGGATGAATGATAGTTTAAATATGTTAATACATCCTGTCCAATGCTTGTGTGAAGCTGGATAAGAGCTTATCTAAACAAAGATAACAACTATCTCAAGGTCATCTAAAGTTTCTAGAGTTTTCAAGAGTGCACATATACAATCAACAAGTTAGGAGCAAGACATGTTGTCCTTGTCTAGGTGTATACATTTTGTTCATCCTTAGCATTGTTACAATTATAACTCCATGTATTGTAATTTCTCATCTACCCTTTTTATTATAAACTTTCCCTAATCACGGCTGCATACAAAATTCTCATCTTATCTCACATCCCACTTTTCTTCTTTCACTTTTGTATTCAACTTTGAATTTTCCTCATTATTTTCTCAATGGTTTAGTTTCAATGTATATTCCTTTTTCTTCATTCTCAAGCATAAAATAGTCCAAAAATATGATTGTGAAACTAATATTCTATTCTTCTAAACATTCTCTTACTACCTTCCTCTCATCCAAGTCCAATTAATAAGTACCTTGAATTGTTTAATATTTCTCACTCTTCACATTTTCTATAACAACTAGAATATCTCTAAAGTTACAATCGATGTATCCTCTTTATTTAATATTGTAATCCTTCTATCTAGAACAACAAACTATTTCTATTTAATTTTCATTTGTGACCATAATTATACATTCCATAATTGCAATTTCATTTAGCTATTTTCATACTTTGATTTCTAAACTAACATCCTCCCTAAAGGATTCATAACTAAGATCAGTACATAAAACTTCTTTTACCCAAGTCATGTAACTTGTACATGGGTTATGCTTTTTTCTTCACAATATATTCTTATGCTTCTACAAATGTTCATAACCATGTAGCTTACTCATTTATTACCTTTCCTAATCACATACAATCACAAGGAATCCATTGAAGCACATTAAAGTAGAACAAGTAATTACTCTAAAATGGCATAAGTTTCAAACAAGAGAATTATTTATTTATTTATGAAGGTATATATTTGCATATACACCTAATATCAAATAACCTTTCTCTGTAATGAAGTTTTATCTTCCCTTGTCCATCTTTGTTGTATCTTGATCTCTTACTATGATCTCATATTCCATATGTTCATGCAAACTCTTTAGTTTGATCCTTCTCAAAATACTTCTTTGTAATATATCCTTCAATA
This sequence comes from Alisma plantago-aquatica, assembly GCA_963693085.1. NCBI lineage: Eukaryota > Viridiplantae > Streptophyta > Magnoliopsida > Alismatales > Alismataceae > Alisma > Alisma plantago-aquatica. Next base: position 1,158,728,164 of record OY856410.1, on the reverse strand, counting down.
TTGTACATCTTTTTTCCATTTGATCCTTCTTTATTCAAATTTTGAATAGTATATTTCAGGTCTATTTATTTAACTTGTTCTTTCTTTATCATTTCTTCATATTTATATTTTAGGTCTTTCTCTTGAAGTTTCCCAAATTAGTTCAGTTACCATTCTATTTATATTTATATTTTATAAAATTATAACACTATTTTATATTTTCTTGTTTTAAGCATTCCCTTCTATTAAGAATAATATATATTCTTTGAATGTATCTTCCTTGAACTACTTTTGAAACTCATGTTGTCCTCTTTACTTCTCTTTTATTACCCTATGCTAGGTTAACTAACTCTATTCTCTTGTCAAGATGGATGTACCAAGGGTCCTTATCATCCCATTTTAGATGCTCTTCCAAAATTTCATATGCTCCATACTAACACATATCTTGAATTATACTCGTTATTCCTTTTTCCCTCGAATTAGGGTTTCTTATTTTATATTTAAACATTGCACATAGTTATTGATCACAATTGATTTTTTGGTTGTTCCACCCATTTATCAAATCACAACATCTCAGTGTATGTACATTCCTATTACATTCCATTCTTACTTTATCCATTATTCACTCTTATTAGATTGTTAATTGGATTCATTATGTCCTAGTCTTGCATCCTGCCAGTTGGATCATGCCAAACCTATACTCCTAATCCCAAGAGCTACTTGAGGTTAAGCAACTCCTATTTATACCAAGAATATGAGAAGGATATTCACTAAGGTGAACTTAAATTAGAATAACTTCAAGCCTACTTTATGTAAATTTTGGATGTTCAACAATCTTAATTTAAACGAATACTTTTGATAATTGAAAATTTTGAGGGTCACATAGATAAGAGCACTTATATCCATTTCAAAACAAAAAAATAATATGAAACAAAATTCATATCATATTCTATCTTATGATGTTATTCTTTTCTTACTTTCTAGTCCTCTAATTTTAATACTTATAGGTTTTAGGTATCCAAGTGCTCAAATTTCATAGAGCTATAATCACACCACCTCCTAATTCCACACTTATGACTATAACAATCTAACCTAATGTTCCTTGATGACTCAACCTAAGATATGATACCAAAGCTATCAGACCCGATATATCTCTCTTACACAACAAGATTAGGGTTTGAGGTGATTAAACTAACAAAAAAATCATTCAAAATTCTTCTTTATTTTTCTTTGCATATCCTTACAAATTATGTCACATATATGAAATCCTTTATTTAAAAAATCCTTCTAAAAAAACTACAAGAACTTTTCTTATTCAGCACTAGATAGCTCAACACATTTGAATACATATAGTATATATTTGCAACTATTTTACAAGGAAAGAAGTTAACATTACTCATTCACTTGACTAAATATAAATCTTTCTTTTACTTACTATAGGACCTAGAGTGGACATTGATCGAGACTATCTAATTTCTTCCTTAAAACACTGCTAACATTCTTCTATGATAGGGCTCTTATGAAATCTGTAGCTATCTCCATGATCAATAGGGTTACCTACAAGTTTATCTAGTAGAGTGTGAGCTACTGGCTCAGCCAATGGAAATTCACCAAGTACATGATAATAGAAAAACTCTTTATTAAGTGAATTGCAACATAAGTAGACTTATGCAATCTATGAAATATTGAACGATACGAAAAACAATGTAACATTCATCAACATACTAAATAATGAAAATAACTGGATAAACATTTCTATATATTTATAACTAGACATTGGTTTCCTGAATCTATCTTCTTAGTCTTTTAATCAGTTTGTTAATGCCATGGACCCACATGAGGTATACCAAAACATGTGGATGCATCACACTGACCTACAATCTCACATTACAAGACTTAGAGTTGACATTAGGTTTTAAGTGTGCTAACTAGATAACTGGTCTGCAATGGCCCCCGCCATGTCCAGCTTAATGACTATATCAACTTCCAAATAAACTAGATTCATCCTTCAAACCTATGTACCTAAGCAAAGAGTCAAAGAACTCTGGATTAAATAGCCTACATCAATGGTTCCACAAGGGATGAATCACTGAGTAGTAACTGAACTGAGTACCACCGAGATCTCTAGTTATTGTTGGGTATTTATATGTCATTGTAATGAAACTTGGTATCACCGAGATCTCCATTTATTTTTGGGTACCACTCGATATTATTGGAATATTCAATTTATGTTGGATGCCCCTGCTATTATTCAAAAGGTCATCCACATTGAACTTAACCCCTCATTCCCCATTGGCATGCTTTACCTTCCTCTCCTAGATGCTGCTAGTTAGTAATTTATTTCCTCCATTGCAACACATACCTACCCAAGGAATCTATGGTGTTCAAAACATCTAACTGTATATTTATTCTTTAGTTTCATATTTCAATGAGCTACTTAACTTTTGTTAACTTTAGCATGTAATTAAATCATTCTATTTTTAGTTCTGAATTTTATACTACAAAAGTGGTATTGAATATCCTACGTAGTGTAAATGAGTATTTATGATACTTTGAAAAGACCTTTAAATGGTCTTCTAACTTTAGATACTACATTTCACTGGACCTAGATTGATAACTTATCTGAACATATCTAAGTTAAAGTAATATTATTGATCTTTCATACTAGATGCAATTTGTTATGATCTATATGATATATACTGAACTGAAATGGCAACTTTCAATACTAAATTTCACATGTACTGGGAACTATAAATCACTTATACCTATTACTTGAGCATTTATAAATATTTGGCTCAATCTATGCTAGCTTATCTGCACTGATCAACTGATATTTAGAATTATATATAGTTTAAATTAGAAAAATGAAGCATTGAATAGATATCACCAGAAAGAATTTTACAATTTTCATCTTATATTTATAACTGAAAGGAAATCAAACCATGCAATAACATTTCTTAACATGTATCTCATTACTGAGTATTTAGGGAAATCCTAAATACACATGTGCCTCTAGATTTCTTTGTATTTAGAACTCTTACACAGCTATGCATGCATTCTATATTGTAAGCTTTCAAATATATTTAATTGTCATGCTAATTTAATCACGCATCCTCAAGAAATATGAATCAAGACTTACTGAACTAATAACAATAAAACACTAAATAAGCCAACACACATTCTTCAAATCATGAATTAAGTTCTATGAAAATCATGTCTAAAAGATGAATTTTCACTCACATGTACAAAATCTAGCATAGTGATCTTGAGGTTCCACTTGATAGATCTGAAAATCAGTCTACATATCTTGGAATTGAGCTCCAAACCTCAAACATTGGTTTTTAATAACCAAACCGGTAGCTAGACATACCTAATAAAAACTTACAGAAGGTAAAAGATGAAGGAAGAAGGTCAAGTAAAATGTCTTCTTGATGAATCAGGGAGTTCTAAGAAAGAGAACACAAAGAGAAAGAGAGATGAATGATAAAAAAACTACTTACCAAGTTGAATCTATAACAAAACCATTGTTTCTCCTATTCTTCATATTCTTCCCCTAATATCTCCTTAGAAGTCACCTTCTAGTTTGTGTTTTTCATATTTTAAGACTCTTTATGTATTTAGGATCAAAATATAAATCCAATGAAACAAATTTCATTGAATTCCAATAAATATATCTAAAGTTAAGGCCATTCTGTAATTGTGTGTTCTGAGCGGTTGCACAGATCAAACCATCAATTTGTAACCTTCATTTCACAAACCCTAAGTTTGAAGCCTTCAGTTTGAAACCATTAGTTTTCAAAAATTTCATTGCCAACCATTTGTTGGCAATCATTGGTTGTCAATTGAAGGTAATTATGAGTGAAAAACTAAAAGTACCATAACTTTCTCATTTTATCTCCGAGCTAGTTCATTCTTTTTGCGTTGGATTCAAAATTGAATTCTATACAATTATAATGCAAAAGCTGATAAATAATTTTTTATCTATGAATTCGTCAAATGTCTATAGTGCTCTTCCACATACATGTGTTGGTTATTACTATAACAACTAGGGTCCAAATCTCATAGTATGCTCAACTCATGACTTTTGACTTCTAAAAGTATAAGTCTAAGATAAAACAAAACATAAATCAACCAAGAAATGATGCAAAGTATTAATAATGGTAAATAAAGGTGTAATTAACACTATAATGATCTTAAACCCTAAAATTCAAGTAAAATAAGGTATGGACTGTAACACTTGTGATCCTACTCTTCCTTGAACTCTCCCTATGGATCTGGACGATCTATCTTGGGAATTATACCCATGCCTTATTTTGCTTCTGCCAGCATATTACTGTGAACTTTGTTGGCTCTATTCCTGTGATTGAGATGTATATTGGTTCAACTGGGGCATAACATCCTCACATGCTTTGGTTGGTGGAAGTACATGAATTTCTTCTACGGTGAACCTTACAGCCTTGTGGCCCTATGACATAGACATATCTAGAACTATACGCCCCCGATAGTATTAGTACTCTACCCAGCCTCAGTTGGGAGACCACTACAATAACCACTACTATATCCTTGACTCTGATGTAGTTGTGATTTTCTGAGGCTGCCAATACTACAACCTTGACAACCTCAAAAACCTTTTTTTCTTATGCTATGTTTGGTATATGGTGAATGAAGGAGAAAGGAAGGGAGGGGAGGGGAGGGGAAGAGAGGAGAGGGGACACTTATATTAGTCTATTTGGTTAGCATGGGTAGGGGAAGGGAAGGAAAATGTGAAAAATAATGTAAATATAAACAATTGCATAGTGATGTGAAACATTGACGATATAAAATACTTTAATATATAATAATTATATAATATATATATATATATATTTATATACATTATTTTATAAAAATTCCTTCACATATGTACATGAAACAAACTTGGTCTCCAATCGTTTCTGTATGACAAAGCTCATAGATTGAAAATAAAATTATAAGATGTAGATGAAGACAACACAAGGTTCCTATTGGTTATGTGTTGAAGACAAAATAGAAGAATTTTTTTTTACAAAAATGGGAATACAAGTCCTTTCTTATATTCATTGTCATTATAGGAGTGGTTTCCTTTATAGTTTTATATATGCAACAAAGTTTCCATGCACATATTTTAGTACTTCTTCCGCAGTCCACTATATTATATTTATCATTCTTTTTTTAATCAGAATGCATGGGACACCATTTTATTCCTATGAAAAAAGTGAAAAATGAAGGAGGGAGAAGATAGGGATGTATAGAATTGTGTAAATTGTATACAACTATAGAAGTGAATAGTTTAGTTACTCTAAAAAAGTAGAAACTTCTCTATGTATAGTATCCCACATTTTCCAGGATTTCTCTTTCTTGTCTCTAAAATGCTTATGTTTCTCTCTTTCTAAATATAATAAAGGATGGCGAGTGAAGTATCATGTTGAAGGTGGGATGAATGCAGTACCTACATGTGATGGTAAGGCCTCTTATTTCAAGAACATCATGCTTCAAGAGCCTATTATGGCAAATCTTCCAAATTTTGACTAGATACTTTCTTGGGTTAGACCAACTCTGTAGCAATCTGATTAGGGAATGAAGTTTAGAATGGGTCTAATAAGAGAAAGAATGTCCTTATTCCTAGTAATGGTCATGCCTTTGAAAAGAACACGATCCACCCCACATGAAGGTTTAGGACATGACTTAACAACAATCCTGAAAGGTTCATTAAGCCTGGAGTCTTTGGTAAATTAGTCTCCATCTTGGATAATAGAACTAACCTTAGCCATAACACCACCTCCAAATTTGAGGGGGGGGGAGTAGTATTAGAAATAACATCACTAATAAGTTTGTCTCCCATAAACCATGGGTCCTTCCATAAAGGGTGAGTTCTCTATTACAAATACAGAAAGAGATATGCCGACTGATATTATCTCGGGTCTTAATAGGATGTTTCCAAAACCAGGATTCCTTATGAATGTTGGTTACAAACCATAATGAGTTGGATTCAAGGTATCTTCAATGTATCCACTTGACCCATAAATATTTATTATGAAAGATGATGTTCCAAAAATTCTTAATCAAACCACATTTGACAATATCACGGGCAATAATAAGACTAAAGACTCCATCTTTCTTTGGTGGGCAAATAGTTTTCCAAGAGATCAGATGATTTTTTTTTGTTAGATCAACTTCTCCCCAAAAAAAATATCTAAAAATTCTACTAATGGAATCACAAGTAGATTCAAGAATAGGGAAGATATTATTCTAGTAAATGTATAGTGAGGACAAAATAGTTTTAATCAACTCCATTCTACCACCAGACTATAGCTTTCCAGCCTTCCAATCTACCCTTAAGCTTGCCACATATATCTGAATAGAGAGATTTAGTTAGTACCATGGAAGAAAGGAAGACCCAAATATTTGATCGGAAGATCTTTATAAGAAATGCCAATAACTTCAAACATCCATTGTTTATCAACACTACCACTACAAAAAATAACAATTTTCTTTTAGCTAATTCTCAGACCAAAAGGTCTTACAAAGTCCACCCGACATTTTCTAATGTTAGAGAACTATTCTTAGAAGCCTCTACAAAAATTTGAACATCATCCACAAAAAGGATGTGAGAGATACATACTTCTTTAGATTCTTTCTAGGGACTGATGTCATTTTCATTAACAACATTGTCAAAAATAGTAGAGAAACCAGTCATGGTAAGGACAAAAAAATATAAGGCAATAGGATCTCCTTGCCTTATACCCTTATAAGGATTGAAAGCTTGAGAAGGAACACTATTAATGAGATCCTGAAGATTAATAGTGGAAAATATTTCCTAAATCCAGTTCAAATAAAAAATAGGGAACTTCATTCTTATGAGAATATAGAAAATAAAATGCAACTTATCGAATCATAAGCTTTCATAAGGTAATCCTGCAAACACAATTTCCCTTTTCCACTTTTCTTATTGAATTCACTGATGAGCTCATTATATAGAAGAACAGATTCATGGATCTTCTTCCTTTAACAAAAGAATGTTGACTTACACTGATGACATACGAGATAATACTCTAAATTTTGTTCGAAAGGATTTTTAAAATGATCTTTTAAAGTAAATTATGAAGAGATATAGGGCACCTCTCTTTGAAGCTAGAAGCATTTTTCACTTTGAAAATTAAATTTAGGAAAGTAAAATTCATCTCCTTGACCATTTTACCATTAGAAAATAATTTATGATAGCTTTAACAACATCCCCACCAGTGATTGTCCATAAAGTCTTATAAAAATAGGCATTCAAGCCATAAAGGCTTGGGATTTTATAAATGTTAGAATAAAAAACAACCTTTTCAATTTCCTCTTTAGTCACCAACTAACACATGAGAGCAATATGATGCTCATCTAGTCCAGGGAGATCAATGCCATCCAAATAGCTAGTATCTATAGAATCACCTCTCTTAAACATATTAGAGTAGTAGTGCACACTATGCTTCTTGATAAACTCTTCATTGCAATTCATATTGCTATCAATGTCAAGGTAGTTGATAGAATTCATGACTCTCCTAGTTTGCATAGAAGTGTATTTATTTGAATTTCTATCCCTAAAAGAGAGAAATGTGATCCTTGACTTTTGTTTATAAAAGGATTCTTCTACTTCATTTTCCTCCATGGCCTCCTTTCTTTTTGAATTAGCAATATTTCTCAAATCACAATCCTTAGGATTCTGATCAGAAGAATGTAAATAATCTAAAGCATCAAGTTCTTTAGTCTTCACATTGTCACTGGTATTACAAACAACATAGTTATTCCACTTAATGAGTGCATCTTTCACATCTCTGAGTTTGCAAGACTTCATACATGGGATTTCCCTCAACCTCTTTTATCTAGACATTCTTAACAACTCCCAAAAAATCACTATGAGAGGTTTGTGCATTAGTAAAACAAAAAGAAGTAATTTTCTTTGCTTTAGAAATACCACCATGGATGAGAATCTTTTTATGATCGCTATAGATGTTAGGCAAAATCTCACCCAAATACTGGGGAATCATTACAAAAATGAATGTTTATGAAAATTCTATCAATATTCATAAGCGTAAGGTTCTCCCCCTTCTATCTATTATCCCAAGTGAACACTTCTCCCTTCAAGTCCAGTTCAACCATAATAGCATTGAGAACAAAATTATCAAAGTCCATCATAGTCTTTGCAGAAGGGTTAGATTTACCCTATATTTCACACATTATTCTTGTTGCATTGAAATCACCAACTTTACACCATCTACCATTACGAATACTATCATGAAAATTATCAAGAGTATCCCAAAGGAGAGCTCTCCTGGTGTTGTTATTGTGACCATAGAAAACCATGAGAAAGAAATTAATACCTTTAAAATTGACTTCAACATTGACACACTGATTAGAGCAGTTAATAAAGGAGACCGAGATAAGACTAGGATCCCAAAAGATCACAATTCTCCTAAGTAGGTGAGCTTCAAGATTAGATATCCACTCAACTTCAGGCTAAAATCTACTAGTAGTTTTATACATCTTCTTCTTCCTGAGTTTAGTTTCAAGAGGAATAGCAATAGGAACCTTACAATTCACAATACTATGCTTCATCTTATTCAAGTATTCTAGCCTATTTAGGCCGCAAACATTCCAAGCAAGTATGAAGAAACTATCCATTAACACTATGACTAGGGTGGAGAGGAGGCCTGCCTCTTATAGTGCTAACACAAACTTCACATTCTCCAAAGTCAGTATCAAGTATATTGGGAGAAATAAATTGATTGTTCACTGGATACCTCTTATAACAAGTACCATTATTTGACTGGCAACTAGGTGGTGACTTAAACTTATCTATAACCACTATAAATCCAATATTCAGAGAGAGTGGAACATATCCTTTTGTCCCAACTGCTGTCAAAAGAGTTTTAGATACCACAATAGAGGAACTTTTCAGGATAGCCACAAGAATTTCCATCAAAGGTGTAGAAACTGAAGCTACTGTTACTATAGAGGAAGGTTCCTGAGAATCACCTCCAATAAAACTCAATCGGGCAAGGTCCTTGAAATATTTCTCAGTGACAGGAGTAGGCAGATCAATTATAGGAATAGACTGGATGACTGTAGAAATAGCTTCTCAACAAATATTGGTTTTTTTACCAATGATACTATTGGTATGCATGCCAAGAGAGACAATCATATGATGATTGTAATGGCATATCTTGTAAGCGATTTGACTAATAACAAATGCAATCTTCATCTACATGTTTTTTCAATTATGAGATAATGGTATAACATGATAGATGTCCAAAGAATGATGTTAATCAATGACATATGTCTTTATCTTGAGGACCCGAACAATGAGATCATACAAATGATAAGAGTACATACATTCTTGTTATGTCCCTAGTCTGATGTTATTGTGGAAGATGATAAACAAAAATAACACATAAGACTAGATTATGTGTTGGTTGATGACAGAATGTCATTAGTCATGCGATGTGATATCAAACCAAACACATAGGTACTTGTTAGAGAATAGTGTATTAGACAGACCCACCTTGAGAGTGATGCATGGAAACCACTGAATGGTAGTGAGAACTAGCTCTCATAGTGATGGTCGTGATTGTGATTCTTGAACATGAAATCACTACACTCATCACATTTCGTTTGATGTACTTTGATATCATCTAATGTGACCTTGAATAAGGGTTACCATAAAGGTGATGCTTGACAACATTGTGACACATGAGGAATGACTGTGAGTGATGTAGATGGGATTTTCCCCTCCTATTGGAGTTGATATCTTGGCCATATGATAAGCGAGACTGAGAAATGTATGGCCATACTCATGTGAGATAGTTTGCTCTAGTTCAAGGAGCACATATAGAAGGTTGAGAGGATGACGATTCCATGCCTCGAGTTCAATCTAGATATCAGAAACAAAGGAACCATATGATCATTGTAACACTTATCGGATATTGTAGGTTGAAGTTGTTCTCTTTACTTGGGTAGCAATGATATGTTTCTAGATACCACTCATTGCTTGTGATGTCATAAATTAGTCATGGACATCCACTACCAATGTAAATTGGGACCTATAGGGTTACACACATAGGATTTACCTAGAAAAGGAGTTTACTCATGTATATGATTTAACTTGATTACTAAAGTTTTTAGGTATTCAATTTAAACAAGATTGGTTGAAATTTAGATAAACTGGAAAATGGATTGACTGGTTCAGAACATGAACCGTCTAGTTTTTATTCTAGATTGACTGATTTAGATTATGAATCGCCTGGTTCAGTGATCAATGAGATTGGATCAATGATTGATGCTGACGTCATGTTGTGTATTAATTGTCAAATTAAAGCTAATATGATTGCAAATATGAGGCATAGTGAACTGACCTATTCAAGTGTTTAACTGATCATTTCACATGTGAACCGACCAATTTAGGATTTTATGATTTGTAGGTTCTGAAAATTCAAATATTGTCTTTTTGAATCCCAGTTTATCTAGAAACGTTGACCCTAGACATCCTATAAATAGAGGGGTAGTCAAGGATTTTAGAAGACACAATAGTAAGTTCTAGCAATTGTTGTCCTCTCATAGTTGTAGTAACATGAGAACATGAGCAAGTCTTACCCCTAAAAGAGAGAGACAACAACTGTAAGGAGGTGGGATCACCCCCTTACTAAAAATTTAATTTTAAGAATTAAAATCCATTCCAAACACACTCAAAGGTATATTGGAATAGGTATACATTTTCCAAATTTATTATAATGGTATGCAAAAGACCAAAGTGTAGCAGCGGAATAAAAATAACTAACTTCAACTTTCATAAAAGAATATACAAGCACATCAAAATCTCCCATTAGGGTTTACAAAAAGATACAACAAAAAGGATCTAGATATAGTAAAGTCTAAAATACTTCAAATCTTGTCTCCATAACAACATCTCCAAGTGCTAGGTCCATGCCTAAAGCTTGTTCTCCTGATTCAACTCAACAACTTGTCCTAACCTGGGTGGTTGGGAGAACACCCAAAAAAAGGGAAAGGAAACAAGGTATGCGTCGACAAATATGAATAGGATATCAAGGTAAAGAAAACATGTAAATAAAGCTAGTTTTCATCATAAGATGAAGATTTCAAGAGTATGAGGCTATTTTTGAAAGAAACTTGCCATTAACAATTATATTAAAAAAAGATTTGCATGTAAGATAGTTATGTATACCTAACTAAGTAGGGTTGAGGCACCTACCAGACCTCTAACCTATAGGTGAGGGGAGAATAAGACATTCCCAGTCACCTACGCAATTATATAGGGGAGAATAAAAACATTCCCCAAGGAAATTAAATACATGCCCTCTGTGGGTGGTTGTACATAAGTACTGCTACTTTAAATTAAATAGAACATAAATCTACATGCTTGAAAAGTAGTCATGGCAAGAGGTAGTCATAATATTCAATAATCATGGTAGTGGGGTATAAGACCCGAACAAGAAGAAATTATAATCTGATTTGAGACATGAACAAAATTAGGATTCAAGAATAGAAGATTTAGGGTTCATTTAAGCATTATTAGGGAAATATATGATTTGGCTGCAATTATCCCAACATAGTCTTGCAAGGAATGCACATACGTCTCTTACTGATATCAATTACTAACTTTCACCACTTTAATTGAGTCCAAGTTCCACTTTGCCTATTTTCAATGTATTAACATGTATTAGAGTACATAGTGCACATTAATGTATAGAAACCTTGATTTCAGATTTTTTTAACAAAACTCAGAGTTAGATTTTGAAAATATCACCAATGAACTTATTAGGTTCTCCTAACGAAGAAAATATATTTTATATTAATTTTGGAGTTATGATGATTAAGATGTAATTTTTATGGATTTTATGCATCAAATTCATTTTGCAAAAATCACCCTTTGTCAAAACATGAAATCAAACCTTGAAAATATTTTTATTAGATAGATATTAAGTTTCCAATTCCAAAACATATTTATTTGTCAAATTTGGATAATCAGATTAGAAGATATGAATTTTTCAATACTGACCAATATATAGTTACCACATCATCAAACCGATCAAGATAATTGAAGAGAGAGGGAGAGGGAGAAAGCACCATTTGACCCAAGATAAGGTTTGAAGTTGCATAGGTAACCAAACTAGATCTTATATAGAAGGTAAAACAACAAGAAACCAAAATCCTAGAAGAACATGGTAAATATAGATGGAGATCATCAATTTTAAACATAGAAGCATGTAGTAAGCAATATATGAGAACGAGGTTAACAAAACTTGCCTCTAGGAAGGTAAGAAGGTACAAACAGAAAGGATCCCAAGATAAGAAGCCAAGCTCATTTTTTGAGCAAAGATCACCTTCTCCACTTTAGAGGTGCAAACCCTAGCAAAAGATCATGGAGATGAGATGTTTTAGGGTTCTAGGTGGAGTTTTACCATGGAAGGTCATGGTTTTGACCTGGAAGAAGGTGATAGGAATACTAGAATCATGAAAATAGGGAAGGAAATGAAGATACTTACTAGTTTTGGTCAAAATCACCAAGGAGGAGCTTAAGAAATCCTAAATAGAGAAATTTGTAACCTTAGGAACCTTCTTCACCAAGGTAGGCACCCTCTTTTACCTTGGGACAGCAACTTCGTGGAAAAACATAGAAGGGATGATGCTCTAATTTGGGATAAAGAGAAGGAGAGTATTTCTTCTTGGATTGGGAGGTGGGAAGAGGTAGGCATGGCTTTATAAAGAAGGGGGCAAACATGAGGTGTCTATGGGACTTTCCATGTGTCCTTAGGCTAAGGCTTCATGGCCATGCAAGAGGACAAATCATAGAGACTTATTGTATATACAAGGTCAGTCCTAAAAGCCCATGTAGGCTTCTAGGACATCCCCACCGTCCTCCAATCAAAGAAATAATCCCATTGGTTGATAGCTTTTAAAGAAAAGCTCATTTATAAAGAGGGTAATCCCTATAATGCCCTTGGTGAGAAACACCTTCAAACCAAGGTGCAAATAGGTTACCTATGGTTCAAAAACTCAAGAATGGCAAGGAAATATATAAGGATTATAATGCATGTGACAATTTGCAAAGAAAACCTCCCAATTCGGTAAATTGTAGAAAACTCCAGAATGTACCTAAAATTGCATAACTTGCACAAACAACATCCATATTGGACCAAACTTCATCCACAAGTTATCTTTGATGTGTTGAATATTAATTTTCCATTAGTTCCATATTTTGAAGTTATATAATCACATTATTCATTACTTATGCCTTTTATTCATTTTCTCTCTCCTAAACTTATCCTAATATTTCAATTGTCCAAATTAGATGGAATTTGACATGTAGGATAATTTTGATATGTATATTTTGAACTTGAAGTTTTTTTTTTCACTTTTGAGACTTCTTTTTATGAGATATGTCATATGGCCCATTATCTAAATTATTCATCCAATTAAGTTTCTTATCTTCATATTACCACCAAAATGAGTTATGTGGCATATTTTATGTATCCATTATAAACCTAAGATTAATGTTAGAATATTAGGTTACATTAAGGTGATATATACATGCATTATCTCATTGTGGTTATACTAAACATCTATTTAGGTCTAACCTTCAACCTTGTTTGGCTAAGTCCAAAATGTCAACTTCTAGGGTAGGGTCCAAGATCTAGTATGTTACAACAGGGGAGAGTTGTCAATGCTAGCACATTAACATCAAAGGGACAACTCCTTTCCGTCTATTCCCAAAAGAACAAGATGATTTCCCCAATGGTCTTCTTGGACTATGTATGTGGCGTGGAGTCTGTCTCCATCATCTAGGAGGACGTCATCAACTGCCTTTTGTGGTGCTACACCAGGAGGCCTCCACCAACAAACCATCTAGGTGCTACTTGCAAAAGAAGCACACCACTACAAGGATAGTTGTCCAAACTTACTCCAGGACCAGGTATATGCCTTGCAATCTTCCCTCTCAATATATACTTGTTGACATGATATGCTTTTCAAGGAGAACATGGCAAGAGATTTTTGTTTCTGCTTCCATCTCTCTTGCCATATTTCCCTACAGAAACTGCATCTGAAACACTTGTTATGCTTCCAACCATACTAGACTTTGATAGAAATCTTATAATTCTCATCTTCATAAGTGCATACACATATCTTAGTAGGAAAATTTGACGGGCAAGCAATCAAAACCTGAATTCTCACATACTCAATACGCTTGAGATTGCACGTAAGGAAGTTAGATCTAATCAGTTTCCCAAGGAAACTACTGACTAAACTGAGAATTCCTCCTAAAATTCCAATGAAAGATATAAGAGCTTCACCCAAATAGGTATTTTAGACAACTTTGCCTTTTCTAATGGCTCCCACATCTCCCATTTCTTGAGGATAAGTGATTTTCCTGCTACAAACCATTGCCCTTCATTGAGAGCTTGTAACATATCTACCTTTTCATTAAACTTGATAAAGAAACAATCCCTTCATATCACCACAATCTAGAATCATCCCTTAGGCTTCCAAACATACTAGAGATGGTTCATTAAGGTAGGCCAGCACAGTTTGAGACCAACAACATACCCTAATACCATATTTTCCAATTTTCTTGCGTTATCCTTTGCCACTGCTTTGTCATGCATGAGATCACCATCAACAAATTGGATTAGCTTCAACTTTAGGGAACAATTGAGGTTGTCCATAGATTCCTAATAGGAAGGATATGACCAAGCCCTAATTTTATCTTCCATTGTAAATGTTTGATTGCATTGACCTTTGCAGAGTCGCCTTCCTAACTTGGTAATATGAAGAAGGGGAGCAGTTTGAGTAGGTCTCCTAAGGAAAAAAATTCAACGACAGCCTCAAGAATAGAATCCTAGACCTTTCTCCGCTGGAATCTCTAGCGACACCCCTATCACCTTTCATGTTGCCCAATCACGGATGCTCCTGCGGTTCAAACCTCTATGAGCCACAATATGTTGCATGAACTTATTTATCATTATTTTACTTTTTATGTTTTTATAATAATGTCAGATCTATAGCGAGGTGTTGCGGTTACCTGGAGAAGGGTTGATGGTAGTCTAGATCGAGGAACTCCTTCTTGGCTGCACTGGATGTAGAGGGACGCAGAGCATCGTGGGAGCTAGGATGGGGCTTTGAGGTTCGCTTTGTCGACCAATCGACATCCTATCCTGTCCAAGAGAGACGGATGGAGAAGAGTGTTCCTATCCAGTCTGAAGCCTCTCGTCGTTGTCTCCGCCGTCGCACGAGGAGAAAGCTGCTTCGCTCATTTTCTTTCTTGCACCTCTTGATCTGGTTATCCAGGAGGATGGAGGACTTCTAATCTTGGCGTTGAGCACTCTTTGGCATCTAAAATGGCGGAAAGGTGCCTAGGGCTTGACCCAATTCGCTGGCGGAGGACTCCCTACAAGTAGATGTGCTCCTGCTCCAGCGGCACCCTCTGCTTGGATCCCTGTTTGTCGACACAAAGGAGGCCATCATGGCCTACGGGTTCTCCTGTCTACCTAGTGGTCGGTCCTTGGCTCAGTGCCCTATCCATAGGAGGCTCAAAGCATCAAGGATGACTTGGGGTTTCCCGCCGATGCAGATCTGGGTAAACACTAGGTGTCCGACGACAGGCTGGATTCTAACCTCTTGAGGGTGCGAGCTGCTACCCTGCCTCATGCATCCAACTGATTGCTCCCTGAAGCCTCATTTACCAGGCATTTGACGGCTGGTTGGATGGCTTTTCTCAGTACAAAAAGTCACCAACGGAGAAGAAGAAAGGAGCACCCTATAGGTGTTCGATGTTTGGCTGTTGTGCAAATAGTAGCCGCAAGTGCTGGATTGCAGGTCCTACGGTGACTGCCTGCTACCCTGCTGCGTGAACCTTCTTCGATGGCTTCATCATGGTTGCAGGTCTTGGCTGGTCCTAGGTGCATGTCTGGTGCCAGCAATGCAGGGTCTAGTTGCGCCGTTGCCGCGGTGGCTGGCATTCGTTGGTGGGATTGTAGCTGTTCCCCCGTCGGTGACGCTGCTAGAACCCTACGGGCTCTAGCCCCATGGCTGGTGGTCCTCATTGAGTCAGTTGACTCTTCATAGCCAAGAAATCAATCGCCCTCAAGGTGTTAGATGAGGGGTCTCTGTGCATACAGGGGCCTTAGGTGGGGTTGGGTTCAGAGGGAGGCATGTTGCTCTTCTTCTCCTCCTAATCCTTGCTACTGTTGCATGAAGTCGAGCTTTGTAGATTTCTGGTTTTCAGTTGATTGTCGACCGATGAAGAGGGGCTGGATTTCTACTTGGATCCCACACATTCGGGGAATGTTTCAAATGCCAGTGGGGGAACGATGGTTGTCTAGCTCAAGGACATAAATCGGTAGTCAGCTAAAGGATGGACCCTGTATTGCTTCTTGTCTCCTCTGCTACAGATGGATTAGAACACCTTCAAGGTGTTGGATGATATGCAGTCAAGTGCATCATGAGGGTTGGGCTTAAGAGGGGGGTTGATCCCCTTTTTCTTCATTAGTCCATGCTGCTTTTGTGTGCAGGATTTACCTTCAGGTGATTGCTGATATGGTAGAGGTCCTTTTGGATTTTTTCCAATAAGAGACCTGGTCTTGAGTAGCTAAGAAGACTAGAGACTTCATGGCTAGTTACTAGCAGGATTGCTAGTTTTTGTTCTATGCCAGTTTGCTGTTACTAATTGTGGGTACGCTGGATGCATGTAATAGTGGCTTGTAATAGACTTCTTGTAGTAGGATTGTCTGGTCCTAGCTTTCTTAGTTGATTAGTCTTCTAAGTCTCATTTTGGATTAGTTTCTAGTGTGTCCCCCTGCGTGGGGATTTTAACCCTTGTTGAGCTTCTTAGCTCCTGTCTTTGTAATGGGGTACCCAGTGCCCAAAGTTTTTGGTATTAATAGTAACACACTTTTTGACCGACCAAAAAAAATGTCAAACTTTTCAAGTGTCCTAACAAAAATCTAAATTATGGAAAAATATTTTAGTTTCTTATTTTTGCAAAATGTTTCCTTTACATTGTTTTTCAAACTATTCTTCAACATTCTATATGTCCCTTCATGTGACATAAAATGTACATGCCATACCACACCTTCTCGATTCCCATTAGTTGTGGGATATTCTGATTTTTCTACCATATTATTTAAATTTTCCCTTTCATGTTCTTAGGTTCCTGCAACCTTTCTAATATATTTCCTATCAAGTATTTCCCCTTCCCATTGTCTCCACTCCAATTTGGTGGTGAGAGAAGAATGAGAAGTGGCTGAAAATATGTTTGATTTTTTCCCTTTATTCCCCTTTGTTCCCCTCCATTCCCCTTTCTTCCCCATCACTTTGTCCAACCAAACAATCCAAATATTTTTTCCTTCCCTTCCCTCCCCTCCCCTCCATTTTCCACATACCAAACATGCCCTTAGATTATCTCAGGAATAACCTAGATGATTGTGCCAACTTACTCCGATGCACTATTTGAATAAGGGACTGAAACAATCACTTTCCACTATGTCACAACAACGTGATGGTTTTGATAACTATCATCCGCCTAAAATGTACTAGAAGTTGAATTTGAATAGGAAATACACAAAGGTAATATCCATAGATGTTAGGTAGGTGAACATTCAAATTGTGAACACTTTTCTAGTGGTTGCCCACACTTACATATCCTCACCAGACAATATCCAACATTGTGTCAAACAAGGCTTTAGTATCATTGTCACATTTGCCAACTGATGTCATCTCAATCATCCTCACTGATTCCATGGAGGTGGATTCTTCTAGGATAAATCCAAAGTCAAATCCAACCTTGCAAACTCAGTTTTCAACCCCTCTTCATTTGTCATATATTTTCTTCTTAGATCGATGCCATGTGCGGACAAAACCATAACAACTCCACAAAATGGGCCTCATAGTTATTCATTATAATTATCTTTTATCCTGACTACTCAAACTGTATGATCTTCTCATCCAGATAGGACGATGGGAAGTATATATTCACAATGTTTCTCATGATCTATATCTAAGAGAGACCCCTCTATGTCTCCTCCTCCTCAATGGTCCACTAGCGGTCAATATTCCAATTCAACAAATAGATTATGTTCAACAACTGGAAAGCCTTCTTGAGCTCCATGAGATAGAGATCCACATAAATTGAGTCTTTTGTACACGAGTAATCCACAACTCTTTCCCATTTCAAACATTCAAATGCCTTTATAGAACCAGTTGGATCAACATTCAAAATTTGAACCTTGCCCTTCAGAACTAGAATTGTGCCAACAAACCAAATAAACACATACATCATCTATCCAAGCATTCAATTTGTCATTCATTTCTTGTCTAATAAATCTATTCTGAGAAATTATCTTATAGTTTGATACTAATTAGTCCCAAAAGTATAGTTCTTATACTAGAATAAGAAATTGCTCTTCTTATGAATAATAATTACAATCTTTTTGGTAACCTAGGAGACTCGTAAGGCTTGCTCCGAGCCCAACATGGGGAGCTCAACCCCATCCCGTAAGGAGCATATCCCATTAATTCGCACAGAGGCTGGTTGTGCTATGGGAGAAATAATTCCGAACACCACCACCAGGGGGATTCAAACCCGGGACCCTTCATGAGGGGTCCCGTGCTGTGACCACCTGAGTTACTGTTTGTCGGTGAATCATTTGTCATACTTGAAATCATTTAGTCCAATTTGATATTTTGTTTCCTAGCTAGCTCGAGCAGACCTCACATCCATCTAATATTATTAATTTTACTACAATTAAATTTGGAATCAGTGGAAAATATTTTCCATATTAAAGAAATTGATAATTAAATTATTAATTAGTGCGATTAGTTAATTAAATCATGTTCATCAATAATGTATCTAGAATTTTTAAATGATGTCCTATGGAAATCAAACTCATATCTAAATTCTCAATGGAATTGATTTTTATGTTTAGAATATATGTAGAATATGATTCATTGACTTTATGAAATAATGACATGTCTAAATGAGCTATATCTGAGAACAACACATGCCATAAACATTGAGGAACCAACTATTATATAGAACAAAACAATGATCTCTCTCCCACCTCTCTCGAACTGGGCACCAAAATAAATCCAGTCCTCTTTGGTTTCTAGTAACTCAACCCAACCGCTTGAATACAAGAAACTAGAAGCCACCACAATGTTTTCCATCATGACTTCTTCTCCTCATAAGCAGAAACAATGCTGACATTTGTTATCGAATTTGGGTGTTTCCTATGGACCAACCAAGATACCAATAACTCCTAGCCCACTCCCCCTCTTTAGCCAACACCTCCAAGAAGCATAGAAGCACCCATTTGTACTATATAACTCCCTAAAAACCAACTATAGAAGGGCATATCAAGCATGCAAAACCAAAACTCGACATTGTAGAATTTTTAATAATGTAAAAGGTTGTAAGACACCCGACCTATCTTTCTGCTTGATATTTCTTGCTTAGAATAATTAAATGTTTTAAAACTTAATCTAATAATGTAATGTACTTTGATAACATGTGATGTGCTTATGTTTTCAGTTTGGTCCAGTTTGGATGTTGTTTGAGCAAGATATGCCTTTATGTGCTTATTTTGGACCTAATTGCAATTTACCCAAGTTTAGGGTTTATCTTGCAATTTATCACATTCTTGTTGTGCCTTACATGTTTTTGCATCTTGTTGGAGAGATTGGTGCTTTAGGGTGCTTTGTTGAACCTCAGTTTGATGAGGTGGCATCATGTGTTGATGTTCTAGGGTTTGCTTGGATGCCCTAGTTTGATGTTGACCTTGAGTGTTGACCGATGGTTTCCCTTGGTTTTCAGTGATCATCATGATGTTTCTTATACGTTGGTTTCTTAAGTCAATGGTGTTTTAGGTGTTCCTAGTGGTCTTGGTAGTCGATGAGCCAAGAAACCATAGGGTTAGGATTCTATGCAGTCACTATGTTTGATCTCCTTTGGGTCGCTATGTTCTCATCGGTCGCCGTGCTTTCCTGGACCAGGTTGGTCATTGAGTTTTTTTTATCACCCTTGATGCATGCATGAGCTTAGTGCTTTCATGGGATAGATATGGTGGACAATTGGCACATTTTTGCATGACACCTAACCTCCCTTCTCTCTCTATCCTTGGATATGTATACCCCTCTCTTTGCATGCAAGTGATCCCTTTTGCACATTTTCCTTCTCTCTTCTCCTTGGATCTCTTCCCCCTTGTGTTCTTGGTGTTGGAGGCGGTGCTTGAGCTTGGAGAAGGTATTCTAACCCCATTCATGTTGTACTAGGGTTTGGAGCAACCCTTTCTTTAGTGATCGTTTGGTGTTCCTTGATCTAGGTAAGTGATATACCCTTCTTGATCTTTATTTTTTGGATACCATACCTTTCTTCTTTCTCTTGGATGAATCCATGGGTCTCCATGGTGTTGATTCTTGAGGAACTTCTCTCTTCTTGTCCGAATTCATGGTTCTCTATGGTAGTTCTTGAATGAGATGAAGAACCCCTCTCTTTCTTGTCTTTTCGACCTAGGGTTTCTTCCCTCTTTCTTGTGCTCCTTTAACCTAAGGTTTGTTCTTATTTCTTTGAGGTGGTGCTATCATATATGAAGTGGTGATCAAGCTAGGATTTTCTCTCTTCTTTTGTGCCTCCTTGTTGTTGGAGTTGCTTCATCCTTGTAAAGGTGAGTTATATAACTTTCTCCTCGATTATTGTTGCACTTAATCGTGCACGCATATAACCTTTCTTTAAAATGTGGTTCCAAGTAGTATGATAATGATATCTTGAGCTAGGGTTTGTGTTTATATGGTGACATTGAGTAGTTAACTTCCCCTTTTTGCTAAAACCTAATCTTGTACATGTTTATCTAATTGATGATAAATGTATTGATTCTTACATGCATGTGCTTAACATTGGTTTTCTTCCTTATAATTGTGGTTTTTCTTTCTTGCTTGGTGATGGAGCTTTTAGATGCATGGATGATGGTAGAAACGTTGGTTTTCTCTCTTTTTTCATAGTTGTTTTTCTCTCATGATGATGGTTGATTTAGGGTTTTGAGTTGCTTTCATTCTTAAGGTTTTTCTCCTTAGTGGTTTCAGTTTCATGGTGATGTATAATCTATTGAACCATGTGGTGGATAGTGTTTTTCTCTCTTCATGAGGTCGCCAAGATTTTCTTCATGTTTTGATCACCAAGGTGTTTATGCTAGTGGTCACCAAGTTTTGATGTGGTATGGTATCTAGGGTGACCATCTTTCTTCGGTCGATGAAGAGGTTGATGTTTTCCTTCGATCTCCAAGATTTGATTCATATGTATTTTGATGATTTGAGCTCTCTTCGGTCAACCAAGTGGTGTGGTTCTCTTTGATCATCAAGTTTTCTTTGACCTAGTTCTCTTCAGTCAAAGACAGGACCTTGCTTTCCTTTAGTTGCCATGTGTTGACCTTGGTGGTATCTTTGGGTGGTTCACCTCTTCAACCAATGATGATGATGTGACCTATTTCTCTTAGGTCGATGAAAATCCCTAGACATGTGATTGCCTTGTGATAATGATAGTTGACCTTTTTTGTTCCAAGAATGTTGGAGATGGTGATAATTTGGGTTGAGTGTTAATTGCTGATCTGAAAACCTAATTCAGTTACAATGTTGAAACCTAACACTAATTGCATGTACATAATGATGTTGCAGAGTTGCATGAGTAATTAGCATGGTGATAAAGTATTTTATCCCTCCTAATGTTGTAACCCTAATTTTTTGTTGAATAATAATCATAGATAATGATTGTGGTATCACTTATGAGACATGTGTGTGATGATTATGAGCCTTGATGAGGCATGGAGAGATGATAACATTCTTGTAGGGAACAATGTGAATGGTCTTGTGACCTTGGCATAGGCTTTGTTCTCTAATTGTGGTGATATCCTCTAGTGATGTGTTGAGGGATGGGCATCCCATTATAATGTGATAATGGTGATGGCCTTGTGTATAGAAGTGGAACAATACCATGTGGTGATGTGATAAACCTTATATTTCATACATTTTATATCTCCTGAAGTTGCAATCTACCCTTATCCTTGAAGAATCTTTCTAGGGTTTGTATGTAACTTGATTGAAGCAGTTATAAGACACCCAATATTAACTAATCAATTGGAACCCTAATCATGTAGTTGCCCCAGCCATAGATCCATTCAAGTGTCAGGACTTGTTGGATGGTAAATGAGTATTCCTAAGGGAAACTTGGAGCAAAATTTTTTGAGTATGAGGGGTGCTTAGAGAGTAATCCTTGTCATCTAGATTCCAAGGTGTGTCGAGAACGGTTGTGGCCGTGTCTCGATGTTATATATGTGATATGTGAGGATAGAAATGAGAACATCTACAGTTGTACCTTGATGGTAGGGTTCCATACCCTAGTGTCTAGCGTCATGACCTATTCCAAGGCGGGCTAGGTGTGTTCATCTTGACTATATGCCACTGATGGAAGTTTGACTGATATGCCACTATAGTGTTCACTTGTACTGACTGAGAAGGGAGAAGATCTTGGATTCTGACTCTTCCTAAATCTTTTGTGAACTGATCTCGACTTAGTAGTGGTCGGTTGGATTTGGGTGGTATGACTCAAATCCTTGGGGAATTAATAAAAGGCGTAATAAAACCATATCATATAGTTGTGTAGAGTTAAACACACTTCACATTGGATGCTTACCCTGACATTTTTTTATTACTATTTAGTTGTTACAAAATGTGGTAAGAGAAATCAATTCTTATACATGCTCTTCATATTCCTTCTTATCATGATACTATGCTTATCTATTATAGTTGTTCAATATGTTTCATTTGTGTAATCATTTTAATTATTCATTTAGTTGAATCTGCTTGTCCTATTTAATACAATATATTTGTGGTAACTATAATCATTGGTTGAGATTTATATCTCTCACTGGGACATGGGTCTCACCTCATGGGTTACCACATTTTTTAGGTGGTCGTTAATGACATGGTAGAGATCATGTTGTTGAGGAAGAGAAGCTCATAGATCAGTAGCCGTTGAAGATTGGATAGTTTCTAGTGTTGTAGTAGAGTCCTAGTGTCATCCCTGTACTTTCAGGTCTATAAGGGATGTGTTTTGTAGATGATTTGTACTACATTATGAGGTTTTTGGTAGTATGTCGTGGTTGTATATATGTGGCTTGTACATGTGAACAAATCTTTTGTAATAGGTGTGTGGTAGATGGCCACTGTACAAATGTGAATACCTGGTATGGTATGTGATATGTTACAGGTTGTGAGCCTTGATGTAATATGTTTCAGCACAATGATGGTTATATGAGATCAATTTTATTTTACCTATTTTTCTACTAATTTGGTTGTTTATTTGTTGATCTCACACTTTGTTTTGAGTTATCTCATTATGTGGCATTGGGACATCACATACATTACATAGGTTAGTATTAGATCTCTAGGTTCGTTGAGTCTACAGGGACATAGGACCCGGTTGTTCCTACTCTTGTGTTGTCCAACATATCTGATTATAACTTATGCTTATCATGATATGTATATAGAACATGGAGAACACACTGAGAGTAGCTTTTTTGAGCTAGGAGGTGGCACAAGGAGGCGGGCACATGAAGATAAAGTGCTTGAGATGGGGCCGAAGCAGCCTAAGGTTCCCCAATTCGACCTAGAAAACATGTCCAATCATGCTTTTTAGTCCATGTTTGGACAATTCATGGCCATGATTTTGCATATGGCAGATCGAGCGCATGTATATCAAGCAAGGGTTGCTATTCCCAATGCAGAATCCTAGGGTTCTGGGAAGACTTTTATGCGACTGAGATGAGATGGGGCGGTAAAGTATGCAGATACGATAGACCCTATATACGCAAACATGTGGTTGATGGAGCTTAAGAAGGCTTTCAATATCCTCAATATCCCATAGAGGACAAGGTGAAGCACGCGGTGTACCTACTGAAGGGCAGTGTTGGCCATTTGTGGGCCATTGAGGAGGAGAAGAGACCAGGAGTGGTGATCAGTTGGGAGGAGTTTTGACTAGAGTTTGTGAGCCAATACTTCCTAGAGATATATCTAGATGAGAATCTCACAGTTTGAGAAGATATGGATGGGATTGATGTCGATCAATGAGCATGAGGCCAAGTTTATGGATCTCTTGAGGTTGTATCCTCACATGGCGATGATAGATAAGGAGAGGATATGAAAGTTTGAGAAGGGGTTGAGTACAGACATGACAACGATGATGTCTGCAATGGAGAATTGAGAGATGTTTGCTACCTTTGTGGAGTCTGTGAGATTGATCAAGCTATGTTCTATAGAGAAGTGTGAAGCCCACGCTAAGAAGAGGCCAACTCAATTTTTGGTATAGTCATCAGGAGGCTTCAAGAAGCTGAGGTTTTCCTCACCTCAGTCACAACAACGATCAACTTTCTCTGAGTAGAGGTCAGTGGTGTTGTCACAGTGGTCCCTGAGCAAGGGCTGAGGCCATAGTTTCCCTCTAGTTGGGGCCCACAATACAACATCAGTATCTGTGATAGGGACATCTGGCCATGGTATGAGAGTAATATTTGTTATAGGTGTGGGCAGCCAGGACACTTGAAGTGGGCATGCCCTATGAAGGATGAGGAGGTTACACAACAACTGAGGTAGAGTTGATAGGGTTCCTAGTGGTAGCAGTTCAGCAGTGGTTGTGGCATAGGATGTGGTCATGTGTCGCAAGCAAGATCCTCTAGGTAGGCCAACAGAGGATGTGGATGGCAATAGGTGACAACTCGATTCTATGCTATGAGTTAGTTGAAGGGAGTGGTCAATCCACAGATCATGATAGGTCAGATGGAACTTTTTCATTTTGATTTGTTTGCCTCTTCTTTTGGTTCTTCGACACTCTTTTATCACCAGAGAGGTGATAGATAGTTGTTATCTGCATGGTGTTAGTAGATCTGGTAGTATTCGGTTAGAGAGACCCTCTTGTTGGTTCTATCGAGTAGTGGGAGGTGTGCTTATCTTGTGTTCTTTCTTTTTTAAGACACATCATTTAAGTGGACCTTATGCCACTTGATATGCATGGATTTGACGTGATCCTTGGGATGGATACCTTGGAGAAGTATCGATTGGCCTTGGACTGTAGTTCCATGGTGGTGACATTCCACGACGGTGATGTTTTGTGGATCTTCCAAGAATGTAGGAAGATTTTTCCGACGTGGTTGGTGCTAGCCATGATAGTGGGGAGACTGATGAGGAAGGGGTGACTGGTGAGAGGCTTTCTTGACACATATGGGGGCTACTAAGGTGAGGGGTCCTAGTATCCAGGAGGTCTCAGTGGTGCGAGAGTTTGAGGATGTTTTCCCTAAAAATTTTACTTGTGTTCCCCCTCCTAGAGAGATTGATTTTGAGATGAATCTTGTTCCTGGTATGTAGTCGATCACGTAGTCACCCTATAGGATGGCACCGATATAGATGCAACAGTTGAAGAAGCAGTTGCATGAACAATGATGGTTCTATGAGGTTGTCCATAGATTATCGACAGTTGAGCAAGGTCACTATAAAAAACAAGTACCCATTGCCAAGGATATATGAACTGTTTTAACAATTGAGAGGTGAAACCATGTTCTCAAAGATAGATATGAGGTTAAGATTCCATCAGTTGTGGATCAAGGTAGATGACATACCCAAGTCAGCTTTCAGGACTAGGTATGGTCATTATGAGTTTGTCGTTATGCCATTTGGGTTGACCAACGTGCCAACAATGTTCATGAATCTGATGAACCGGGTGTTCAAGCCGTATCTAGATCAATTCATGGTTTTCTTCCTTAGAGACATCCTGATATACTCCATAGACAGCCAACAAAATAAACATCACCTACAATAAGTGTTGGTGTTGTTGAGGAAGAAAAAGTTGTACGCCAAGTTCAACAAGTGTGAGTTCTGGCTGGGGAAGGTGTCTTTCCTTAGGCATGTGATATTTGCTAGAGGTGTTTGTGTGGACCTGAAGAAGGTGGAGTCACTGTTGGAGTGGGAGAATCCTAAGACACTAACAAAGGCTCACCATTCTCTAGGATTGGCAAGCTACTATAGGAGGTTTATCAAGAACTTCAGTGATGTGGTGTTACTCCTAACAAATTTAATGAGGAAAGACAAAATTTTTGTCAAAGATGACAAGCGTCAATGTTCTTTTCAGATTTTAAAGGAGAAGTTGACTTGTTCATGGTGTTAGTTATGCCAAAGAAAGGAAAAGGCTATATCGTCTTCTTTGATGTGTCAAAGAATGACTTGGGATGCGTACTGATGCATGACAAGAACATGATTTCTTTTACTTCACGATAACTTAAGAAACATGAAGAGAACTACCAGACACATGATCTAGAGCTTGCAGCTGTGGTCCATGCTTTCAAGATCTGGAGACACTACCTTTATGGTGAGAAGTGTCAAATCTTCACCGACCACAATAATCTTTAGTATAAGCAGGAGCTAAACATGTGGCAAAGATGATGGATGGAGTTGATCAAGGAGTATGATTGCACAATAGAGTACCACCCGAGGAAGGTGAACATGGTAGTTGTTGAGCAGGAAGTCTTCTTTGTCAACATCTACTGATAAGTCACAATTATGTTCTTTGTTGTTCTATAAGTGCGACATGTTGGTGTCTTTGTGTCAGATGAATGTCTAGCTAGAAGTCTCCTTGTTGGAAGGCTTGTTAGCATTGTTGCAAGTGAATCCTACATTGATACAAAAGATTAGAGATGCACTTTAGATGATACCATGATACAACAGATCCCATCAGAGTTTGGCAGTGAGAAGCGTGAGGGATTCCATGAGACAGAGGATGGGATAGTTTGTTTACATGGATGAAAAATGGTTCTAGATGTTGATTCTCTGAGGAAGATGGTCCTTGAGGAAGCTCATTCTTTGATGTATGCAATGCATCTAGGCAGTACTAAGATGTACCACAACTTGAAAGATCTATATTGGTGGCTTGGCTTGAAGCATGACATAGCTGAGTTTGTGACAAGACGTCCAGTGTGTCAATAGGTCAAAGCTGAGAATCAGAATCCTACAGGGATGTTGAAACCATCCCTTATACCACAGTGGAAATGGGATCATATCACTATGAAATTTGTGATTGGTCTTCCTAGGACATCCAAAGGTCACTATTCCATCTAGGTGATAGTGGATAGGTTGACCAAGTCAGCTCACTTCCTTCCTTAAAAGATGACATACATGATAAAAGAAGTTGGCACAAATATATGTTGATGTGATGGTGTGTTTGCATGGTACTCTAGTTACCATAGTGTGTGATAGGGGTCCTTAGTTTACCAGTAGTTTCTAGGAGCGTTTGCTTATGACTGTGGGTACACAGTTGAGGTTTAGTACAACTTTTCATCCACAGACAGATGGCCAGTCTGAGAGGACCATTCTAACATTAAGAGATCTGCTGAGAGCTTATGTCTTGTAGTTTTTGGGCAGTTGGGATGTGCACCTGAGTTTGATAGAGTTTTCTTGCAACAACAATTATCAAAGAAGTATTGACATGGCACCTTATGAGGCTTTGTGTGGGAGACATTTTTAGTCTCTGCTCTATTGGTATGAGACAAGTGAGTATCAAATTTTGGATCCTGAGCTTGTGTAGTAGACTACAGAAAAGATCAAAGTGTTATGGCAACAACTGAAGGCATCCCAGGATATACAGACGTCTTATTCTGATAATCCTCACAAACCTTTAGAGTTCCAAGTGGGAGATCAAGTGTCTCTCAAGGTCTCTACTTGTAAAGGTGTGCTAAGGTTTGGCAAGAAGGGTAAGTTGGCTCCTGTGTTTATGGGACCTGACCCTATGGAGGCACGTGTTGGGAAAGTGGCTTATAGGTTGGAGATAATTCCATAATTGCACAATTTATATATTGTCTTCCATGTTTCCATGTTGAGGAAGTTCCATCCAGATACAGAGCAAGTGTTGCAGCCAGTGGAGGTTGCATTGGAGGAGGATGTGTCATATGTTGAAGGTCCTGTGTTGATCTTAGTCATGAGGGTGAAGGAGTTGAAAAGGAATGATTTTGTTCTTGTTAAGGTTTTGTGGCATCAACGTGGCATGGAGGAAGCCACGTGGGTGTTATAGGATGAGATATGTATGAATTACCCATCTTTGTTCGCTTAGGATTTCAGGGGCAAAATCCTTGTTAGGGGTTTAGGGTTGTACGACCCCTGACCTAGATTTATGGTTGATCTTGCTTTCTTAACATAATTATATGTTTAAAACCTTAATCTAATCATATGATGTTCTTTGATAACATGTGACTTGATTATATTTTCAATTTGGTCCAGTTTGGGTGTTGTTTGAGCTATGTATGCCTTTCTATTCTTATTTTGGACCTAATTTCAACTCACCCATGTTTAGGGTTTATCTTGAAATTTATCACATGCTTGTTGTGACTCACATTTTTTGGCATCATTTTGGAGAGAGTGGTTCTTTAGGGTGCTTTGTTTCAACTTGGTTTTATGAGGTGGCCTCATGTGTTGATGTTCTAGGGTTTGCTTGGATGCCCTAGTTTGATGTTGACCTTGAGTATTGATGAATGGTTTCCCTTGGTTTTTAGCAATCGTAATGATGTTTCTTTAAACTTGGTTTATTTTTTCAATGATGTTTGAGATGTGCCTAGTGGTATTGGTGGTCGATGATCCAAGAAACCCTAGGGTTTGGATTTTATGCAGTCACTATGTTTGATCTCCTTTGGATCGCTATGTTCTAATCGATCGCCATGCTTTCCTAGGCCAGGTTGGTCACTGAGTTTTCTTGTTTTTATCACCCTTGACACAAGCATGAGCTTATTTCTTGCATGTTTGAGATATTGTGGACAAGTGGCACATGTCTGCATGACACCTAACTCCCTTCTCTCTCTCTACCCTTGAATATATATACCCCCTCTTTGCATGCAAGTGACCCCTTTTGCACTTTTTCCTACTCTCTTCTTCTTGAAACTCATCCTCCTTGTGTTCTTGGTGGTGGAGGTGGTTCTTGATCTTGTAGAAGGTAGTCTATCCCCTTGCATGTTGATCTAGGGTTTGGACCAACCCTTTCTTTGGTGATCGTTTGGTGTTCCTTGATCTTGGTAAGTGATCTACCCTTCTTGGTATTTATTTTCTTTCTACCCTACCTTTCTTCTTTCTCTTGACCATATCCATGGATCACCATGGTGGTTCTTCTTGAGAAAATTTTCTATTCTTGGCCAAATGCATGGTTCTCCATGGTGGTGCTTGAGTGAGATTAAGAACCCCTCTCTTTCTTGTCTTTTAGGCCTAGATTTTTTGCCCTCTTTCCTATGCTCCTTAACATAAGGTTTGTTCCTCTTTCTTTGAGGTGGTGCTAGCTTGGCTGAAGTGGTGATCAAGCTAGGGTTTTCTCTCTTCTTTCGAGCTTTCTTGTTGTTGTAGTTGCTTCATCCTTGTGAAGGCGAGTTACATAACTTTCTCCTCAATTATTGTTGCACTTAATCTTTTGTGCAAATAACCTATCTCTAAAATGTGGTTCCAAGTAGTATGATGATGATATATTGATCTAGGGTTTGTGTTTATATGGTAACCTTAAGTAGATAACTTCCCCTTTTTGCTAAAACCTAATCTCGTGCACATTTATTTTGTTTATGATGGAGGTATTGATTCTTGCATGCATGTGCTTAACGTTGGTTTTCTTTCTTGTAATCATGGTTTTTCTTTCTTGCTTGATGATGGAGGTTTTGGATACATAGATGATGGTAGAAATGTTGGTTTTCTATCTTGCTTCATAGTTTGGTTTTCTCTCATGATGATTGTTGATTTAGGGTTTTGGAGCTTCTTTCCTTATTAAGGTTTTTCTCCTTGGTTGTTTCAGTTTCATGGTGATGTATAATCTATTGGACCATGTGGTGGATGGTCTTTTTCTCTCTTTGTGGGGTCGCTAAGATTTTCTACATGTTTTGTCTATCACAGTGTTCATGCTAGTGGTCACCATGTTTTGATGTGGTATGGTCGCTAGGGTGACCATCTTTATTTGGTCGATGAAGAGGTTAATGTTTTACTTTAGTCACCAATATTCAATTAATGTGGTTGTTGATGATTTGATCTCTCTTCGGCTAATTAATTGGTGAGGTTCTCTTCGATCGCCAAGTTTTCTTCAACCTAGTTCTCTTTGATCGAAGACATGACCTTGCTTTCCTTCGATCTCTGTGTTGACCTAGGTGGTCTCTTTGGGTGATTCACCTCTTCAACCAATGATGATGGTGTGACCAACTTGTCTTTAGTCGATGAAAATCCCTAGACATGTGATTGTCTTGTGTTGTTACCTTGTAATAGTGATAGTTGACCCTTTTTCTTCCATGAATGTTACAGATAGTGACAATTAGGGTTGAATGTTAATTGCTGATCTAAAACCCTAATTCAGTTACAATGTTGAAACCTAACCCTAATTGCAAGTACATGATGATGTTTCTTAGCTTGCTTGAGTAATTAGCATGATGATACAATATTTTCTCCCTCCTGATGTTGTAACCTTAATTTGTTGTTGAATAAGCATGATAGCTAATGATTGATTATGATATCACTTATGACACACGTAAGTGATGATTATGAGCCTTGATGAGGCATGGAGAGATGATAATGCTCTTATAGGGAACAATATGAATGGTCTTATGGCCTTGGCAATGACTTTATGCTCTAATTGAGGTGATATCCTCTGGTGATGTGTTGAGGGATGGGTATCCCATGACAATGTGACAATGGTGATGGCCTTGTGTATGGAAGTGGAACAGTACCATGTGGTGATGTGATAAACCTTATCTTTCATACATTTTATATCTCCTGAAGTTGCAATCTACCTTATCCTTGTAGAATCTTTCTAGGGTTTGTATGTAACTTGATTGGTGCAGTTAAAAGTCGCCCAATTGGCATTAATTAATGAAGTAGAATCCTAATCATGTAGTTGCCCTGGCCATAGATCCATTCCAGTGTCAAGACTTGCTGGATGGTGAAACGAGTATTCCTAAGGGAAACTCAAAGCCCATGATATTGAGTATGCGGTTTGGTTGGAGAGTACATCCTTGTCATCTAGATCCCAAGGTGTTTTGAGAATGGCTATGGTCATGTCTCTGTGTTATACATTTAATATATGAGGATAATAGTTAGAACATTTGTGTTTGTACCTCAATGGTAGGGTTTTGTACCCTAGTGTCTAGTTCCGTGACCTGTACCAATGCAGGCTAGGTGTTTTCAGCTTGACTATATGTCATTGGTGGCAGTTTGAATGATATGTCACTGCGGTGTTCACTTATACTGATTGAGTGGGGATAAGATCTTGGATTCTGACTCTTCCTAGATCTTATATGTCATTGATTTCGACTTAGAAGTGGTCAATTTGATTTCAGTGGTACGACTCAAATCCTTGGGGCATTAATAAAAGATGTAATACATCCATGTAGTATAACTATGTAGAGTTAAACATGCTTCACATTGTATGTTTATCCTTGCCTTGTTTTTATTACTGCTTAGTTGTTATAAAATGTGGTAAGAAATCAACTGTTATATATGCTCTTCATATTCCTTCTTATCATGATACTGTACTTATTTGTTATAGATGTTCAATCTACTTAATCTGTGTAATCCACTTAATTATTCATTTATCTGAATCTGCTCATCATGTTTAATAGCAATATATATGTGGTAACTATAATCTTTGGTTGAGAGTTATATCTCTCATTGTGACATGGGTCTCACCTCTTGGGTTACCACATCTTTTTAGTTGGTCGTCAATGACATGGTAGAGATTGTGCTATCAAGGAAGAGTGGCTTGGAGATCAGTAGCCATTGAAGGTTGGATAGCTGCTACTGTTGTAGTAGAGTCCTAGTTTCATCCCTGTATTCTCAGGTCTGGGAGGGATGTATTTTATAGATGATTTGTATGACGTTATGAGGTTTTTGGCAGTATACCGTGATATTATATATGTGGCTTGTACATGTGAACATGTTTTTTTGTAACAGGTGTGTGGCAGATGGCCACTATACAGATGTGAATACTTGGTATGGTATGTGATATGTTACAGGTCATGAACCTTAATTTAATATATTTCTACATAGTGATGGTCATATGAGATCAGTTTTAATTTTCCATTTTTTCTTCTAATGTTGTTGTTTAGCTGTTGATCGCGTGCTTCATTTTGAGTTATCTCGTTATGTGGCATTGGGACGTCACACACATTACAAAGATGGTATACATACATACTGAGTTTCTTTAGACTACTTATTCATTCAATGATCATATATTTTGATGTGTATAAAACATAATGATAAAACTAATGTCATGTAATTAATACAAATCATAACAATCTACACAGTATTATATACAATAGTATATTAATAACAAAATATCCCATTAAATGTAATGTAGTAGACTATTCCTCCATTATAGATCATTGCCATACAAATTAGTCAACAATAATACAATAAATAGTTGGAAGGTATAATCATGATATACTAAGATACATAATAATTAATAGGTCGATAAATAAAGTTGGTTCATGTACTAATAACATATATACGTTGTTATATAAATATTTAGAGATAATTGATAAGTTTAGTAATAAATATTGTTAATATAACTTTAGAATTTTTAAGAAGCCAAACCCTAGATATGTATGTCTAAAAATATGATACATTTTAGAGAGAGACAGAAATATAAGATGGGTGTTTGAATTATAAGTGAAGGCACTTGTTATAAAATATCTAAACAAGTAATAAATATGTTTATATTATTATACATTTTAAATCTAGGTTTGAGTGCATGACTAGCATGTATTGAGGAATTTTGAACATAAACCCCATATATTTCTAGTAAAAAAATATTGTCAAATGAACGTGTTCAAGCCTAATGACCAAATATAATCGTATGATATATAAGATTGAATAACATTTTAGGAACTATATAGAGAAATGGGATAAAAAATTGACTATGTAATACTGATTATATATATAACCTAGTTAGAAACCTTATAAATGAGAATAAGGGAATATATGAATAACACTCTTAGATGGAAAACTATAGTCACTAATTATAAGTAATATTGAAGAAGATTTTTTCCATCCAGTAGTAACCATATAATTCAAAATTTTAGATATCTATCTTCATCAACTTTTAGAGATGTTTGAATATTAATCATGAAAATATTAGCTATTTCTTGATATAAAGGTAGTCGACTCTTTATTTCAATTATGCTACTATTTTAACCCTCTTGAATTGCATTTATAAAATCTTGACAAGTGGTGATCTCAAATTTTTTTTAGCCTTGTCTTTCCTATTTGAAAGTCACCACAACTATTTTGAGTCTTAATTATTGTTGAATGAATTTGTATATTTACATTGGCACATAATTCAAATTGTGGCTAGAGATATGACTCATTGATTTGGTGGGTCATATCAACCAACCCCATAGAGTGGTTAATAGACACAGAGGTACCTCAACACTGGTTACCCCATAGGCAAAAGTGTCTTTCTCTCATTAAGGGGAGAATAATAGGAACCCAACCCTGACGTAGAAAAAATGTTTAAGAGCATGTACCCATGGGTAAATCATTGCATTTTGAATACTTTACTATCTTAGTATTTGGAATTATTGATACTCTTGAGTACATCTTTCTTTGTGAAAAATCTAGAAAATTTGGTATTTTTAATACTCTTGTAAAATTTATCTTACAAACTTACATAATCGAAACTCTTAAAATTTTGAACTTGGTCTACCAAGGAGTCCTTATCTAGTTTGTAAATTCATTGAATCTCCTCTGCTTAAATTTCTTTTAAATAGCTCAATTGTAAAGATTTAGTACCAGCTTTGCTGACCCAAACCTTTCTTTTGGTCCATGTGTGGAGTTATTCCCTATGGGAATTCATTGATAGGTGACACAAAGAAGACATAAAAGAGACATGCTATAGATGTCCTTTGTGGAAAGAAGATCATATATAATGTTGTTTGTATTTATAGTTCTTATGTCTAAACTTCATGAACTTTGTGTAAAGTATCAATGTAAAAGAGATTTTTTATATATTCTAACATAATTTAGTAAAAAATCAATTATATAGATCGAGTAATTACAACATAGTATTTGAGATAAAAATAGTCGACACTCATACATGTCTCATGGAAAATAGTGTTAGGAAAACACAACTATAATGTTGGACTTAGTCAGTTAGTGACAACAAACCCTAGGTGGTCATGTATTTACATGAAGTTTTTGTCAAAATTGAGATGTAACGTCCCAAATTCAGTCACCTTAATTTTCCTTATTGAGAATCAAGCAGTTGCATCTGAACTGTTAACATAGTACCAAGACATAAAGAACATGAATGAGATAAAAAAATATTTTATTCAAGATATCATACTCTTACAAAGGTAGTTTTACATTAACTTGTACATTAATTACAATGATACATGAATTTAAAAATAAGCTTGATCCATCATTGATTCTTGATGCCCTTCAAGATCTTTTCAAGATGATTCTTCCACAAGGAAAGGGCGTACAAACAATAATTTGCAACATGTAAAAATATATCAAAACCCAACTAGGAGAGTATGAATTAGACAAATATCTAAGTATGCAAATAGAGATTAACATCAAGACACTATCAACACAACTTTATTCCTACAAAATTACTCTAGTAATTAAAGTATCAAAACTCCAGACCAATATTGAAGACCATAAATTGATAAAACTATTATTTCACCTATCTCATTAATGATAAGGAGTGGTACTTATCCCATAAATGAGCTTAACTACAACTCTCAGAGAAGGTGTCAATTAACCTTGGGAAACTAGCCTACAACCACAATAATAGACAAGACCTAGGCCCTTAGGGTTACCAAAACACCTATAAGTACCCTGACACACCCCCAACCACTCATGCACACTAAATGCCCAAATTACCACGCACATTCACCGGTCATCTTTCTAAGACTGGAAGAGGGTTCTCCTTGGAAAAATTTCCAGTTGAAGTATCATTAATTATCATGCTTAACCTTTCCCAGAGGTTATTTTCCATTAGTAACATGATCATGCCCAATTCAAATGTGGGTCTGAGTATGATAGAATATGATACTCATCCATATCTAATTCAAAAGGACATAGATTTGGATCCCAAAAGTATCAATCCCTGACTAAGATATGCCAAAAACTATACCAACACATCTCCTAACAAAGAGGTTTACAATCAAAAGGACATTATAATGATATAAAACTCAAT
Organism: Alisma plantago-aquatica; assembly: GCA_963693085.1. Taxonomy (NCBI): domain Eukaryota; kingdom Viridiplantae; phylum Streptophyta; class Magnoliopsida; order Alismatales; family Alismataceae; genus Alisma; species Alisma plantago-aquatica. Next base: position 1,158,692,883 of record OY856410.1, on the reverse strand, counting down.
TTGATGACTAGTAAGAGTTAATGAGGCCAAAAGGTAGCCATGAATAAATGACTCATTAGTTAAGTATTTCTCTGTGACACCTAAAATGTAAACATTTGGGATTATGATTTTGAATTAGACAGATCTATGGGAAAGAGCTTGCAAGAGGTTAAGGAGTCCCCCAACATAAATACTAAACCAATTAAATAACCTTTCCTCTTTACTGGATATAGGCACATGTGAAATAGGCTCCTAGTCACCTTACAAATGTCTGACTAAATTCCACTTTCTAACAATATCACATGATTCAGTTAATTGTTAGAAATAAAGGGAAAGGAAATAAAAAAGGAATAGAAATAGAATGCACAAAGGCATGATTAATTATCGTCTAGAATCTTAACTCAGTTTTTGAAGGATAATAATGACAAATATAACGAAGACCTTAGGATAATGAAAGGAAATCCATAAATAATCATTTCTACCTTATAAATAAAAAGTTGTATATGGTAGATAATTTATTAATTCCTTTAAAAGCATATGAAGAATGCATATACTTTTACTACATATAATACTAAACCATATTAAACCATGTTTTCATTGATGTTGAATCATAAATCATTATAATAATTGATTACCATATTAAATAATTTAAAACACAATAAACCATGGTTTTCATTGATGTTTACATAAGATATTATGATAAGGAGTGAAGACCATACTTGTACTAAACCATACTAAACCCATATTTTCATTTATGTTGATATATGATATTAAGTCAAGAAGTGAAGACCATACTAAACCATACTAAACCCCACTTTTCACTGATGATGACATAAGGGATTATGATTTAATGTAAAAATCATACCTTTATATGTACTTTAAGATCAATGATATATATGTATTATGCAAAAAAGCATAGTATCATCAATACATATCAACAACATTCTATAGCAGTTTCCACCACCTGAATCATTATTTCTCACTAGAACAACTTCTAAGATTTCCCTTACTAGAGAAAAATAAAGATAATTTAGTTTCTAGAGAGAGGATCTTTTGGAAGATATAGTATTATATATCTCTTACTTTGTTGGAGTATGGAGGTAATAGGTTCCTATAGAGAAAGGGTTTGTTGGGAGGTGGCTCCATTCACTAACATAGAGAAAGACAACGTGCTTTACTAATCTGAAGAGATATGGGAGGTTTTTGGTGGAGAGGAGGGTCTAGGAGAAGGAAAGGACGTACACCTTTGCTTTGGGATTAAGAGGAAAGAATTTGTGATTTTGGTGGAGAGGATTTGGGTTCTCCATAGCATGGTCCTAATTGCAAAAAGTGTATGGATTATACATGGATATCTATGTATCATTACTAGAGAAATGATTTATAGTTCAATGCCACATGGATGTATATGTGTACTCTTAAGAGAGATAACTTATGGTTAAATAACACGTGGATGCATATGTGTCATCTTAAGATATGAATCAAAGACTAGTTGACACATGGTAGGATATGTATCAAACATTATGATGTGCTATGTCTTTAAGAAAGGAGCATGACACTAACATGCTTTCTTTACCAACTAGTGTGCTTGCACAAACTACCTACTTGACATCAAGCTACATGATTGCCTCCATAAGCATCTTTCTTGGCACTTAGATACATGATTGTGTATTTATCCACAAACTTTTCGTTTTACAAAAACTAAAAAATGATCATATTTATATATGCAATTGATAAAAGCTTTTAAACGAATTATAATATGTTATTTTAGTATTATAATTGAGGTTACTAACAAATACTCAAAGAAGATCTTTTTCACAATATTTTTTTTTAAAAGTGGCCATTCTATTCATCCTGGCCGAGGGTCGAACCTCAGACCTCTAGGTAATACAACAAGAGTCTTAACCAACTGGTTGTCCTCACTTGAACTTTTCCACAATATTCTAAATAAGGAGATTTAACTTGGGTGGGAAACCTAGATGTTACATGGGACCCTCATAGTTAATTTAAATATAGAACCATAGAATTAACACATAGCATATACCATAATTTAATTGATTCATATGTCCTTACATTATAATTGTTAAACTCAAAATAATTTGAAATTAGTCTTACATACAATTGTCAGATAATACCCTTAATATATTAATTAATTAAGTATGAACCATCACCAATTTAGTGAAGTTGAGTAAAGATGTATAAGAAACAAACTTTTACTGAAGGTGTTGACATAATTAATCCTACTTCACTTAGGTGCTTGTATGATTTCCTCAGTTTACAAATTGACCTGGCCAAAGAAATTCCTTGTACTAAAAAAATGAACCAATAAATCTTATAGTTGTCTAATATTTCCTAAAATATAAGATCTAACACACACACACACACACACACACATATATATATATATATATATATATATATATATATATATATATATGGAAACCCTAAATAGAGATAGTTTAGGATGATTAGATAAATACCATCTGTTCATTGACCTCTGACACTTAGACACTTTAGTAAAATGAGTAATTCAACTAGATATTTTAAGACATGTACTTTATCATAAATATGTAGTTACAACTTTTGAAAAACTTAGTAGTTGATTTGTTTGGGACAATGGAAGGTGATCGGTGGGATGGGATGCCCAAGGTTGAATTTCTGAATCCCTCTTTGGTATAGAAAAATACCTTCCTCCTCTAAGTCATAAGTTAATATACTCAGTTGTCTCTTTAGGTTCCATATAAATCTTACTTTCTAAATTGATTCAAGTAGTTAGTATAATGGAGTAGTAGTAAGTAAAGTGTTGTTAAGATGTGTTTTGATTTGGTTCTTGCATTGATCTTTGGTCATTTTCACTTTTGCATCAAAAAAATTTTTCATGGGAAAATTGTTTTATATAATACTAAATGAACAAAGAAAGAATGATTTATAGAATTTTGTCGATGATTTCTTGAGTTAAGTCAGAATAAAGAAGGTATATGAAAAACTCTTGAGGAGAGACACATGAAACCTTCAAAACGTAGAGTTTTATACATGGTAAAGGTTAAGAGAAATGAAGGATACCACATTTTAGTTGACATACCATTTACACATGTTTAAATTTCTGGTTGAATCATTGGAAGGGTGGAGAGTCGTACCTAACTAGATCATAGATGTGCTAATTTTGAGGACGAAATCTACTTTAAAGGGTGACGAGTTGTAACATATTGAATTTTCAGTACTAAATATATGTTGAGCTATAATTCTTGATATCTCCTAATATTGATATCCTATGCAAAGTTGCCCTTTTTCCCAAGTTCCATTAATCTATTTTGAGAAATTATTTTATACTTCAATACTACTTAGTCCCCAAGGTAGTTTCCTTACAGTTAAATAGGAAATTTCCATTCCTCTAAATAATATTACAACATAGCCCCTCATTCAAGTATCATTTGTCATAATTGAAATCATTTATTTCAATTTGATATTTTTTGCCTAACTACCTCGATAAACCTCGAGCCCATATAATACTCTCAATCTGACTACTATGGGAATTTTAAAATAATGGGAAACTTAAAAATAATATAAGAAATTTCTATTTAAATTATTTATAGAGTTATTCATTAGTTCATGTTCATAAATAATGGCTCCAATATTTTATAGATTTAGTCCAATGGATATCAGACTAATGGTTAAAATTTGATTAAAATTGGGTTTTGCATTTAGAAGATATAAAATATTGAAAATTACCTCATTCAATAGGGAAGATATGATAAATAAAGACATGTTTACCAAGTGAACTATATCTGAGAATCACACATACCCAAAACATGGAGGAACTGACTATTATAGAAAATGCAACAATGATATCTCCCTGACCTCCACTGAACTAGAATATAAAATACATTTAGTCCTCTTTGGTATTACGTAACTTAACCAAAAGACACAAAAGTAAGAAACTAACTTCCTCCATGACATCTTTCATCATGACCACTCTTCTCTTGACTAGAAGTAGTGATGAAAACTGCTACCAAAGTTGAACATCTCCTTGCAACCATCCAAGACACAAATAAATCCTATCCCACTCCTTTTCTTTATACAACACCACCAAGAACCCTCAAAGCACCCCTTGTAATATATAACCCACTGAACACCAACAATGGATGGGCATAACAAACATCGTATACTAGAATTCAACACTATAGACATGTAAATTATCCATATAGAATTTCAAGAGTCCACAAACCTTTGTTAGAATCACAATTAACTCTAGATCAACCAATTAGTTCATCACCATAAACCACTTTCTTCTCCTTGAATCCACTACTTCTTACTCCCTACAATCACAAATTATCATGGACTAGCCACCAGGGATCGTCTCTGACCTAAAATACCAACACCTAGCTTCATCACAGATCCCAAGAACATACTAATTTTACAAAACTATCCTCGACCCTATAACATACATTCCCACTATTTGTTTTTGCTAATTTTCTCCCAACAACCACACATTAAAACAAATTGTCAAAAACCTAGAGGCACATGACGAAAAGGACTCTGTGAACTAGTTGTTGTTGACTCCTAATTAACCATGAAACCAATGGATGTTGTAGGGTAACCTTCATCCTGGGTGACATGCTAATAAGGTCGTTGTCGCCTCCTTGAGCCACATGATACCTTCCGCAGACCACCTTCAATAGAGATCTTGTGATTTTGATCAATATATCTTTTATACTTAGGATACAACTATGGATCCATGGAGATCATAAAATCCAATCCCAATATGTCAATATTTACTCTCATATTGTCTAGTTTGGCCACATATTCTATTGATTACACAAATGGAAATGATCAAGGAACTGATAAAATTGAATTAGTTTTGACATTGAGTAGTATGGGTGATCCTAACCATTAGTCGAAATACTTAACAAGGTAAAAGATGGTATACACACATGCTGAGATTCTATACACCTATTGTTCATTTGAATATTCTAGAACTTTCTATATATAGTATAATCATAACAGTAATATGGGTTAGTTAATTGTATATTGAAGATAAATCATATTAATCTACATTATACTTATACATTAGTGTATTAATACCAAAACATCCCAATAAATGTAATTTAGTGGATTTTTTTTCTATTGTAGGTTATTTCTACTTAAACTAGTCAACAATAATATAATGGAAACATACATAGTAATCATATGGTTTATAAATAAAGTCAATTCATTTACTCACACACACACACACACACACACACACACATATATATATATATATATATATATATATGTGTGTGTGTGTGTGTGTATATATATATGTACAAACATACACACACACACACAAATACACACACACACACACAAACACACACACACACATACACACACAAAATATATATAAATAAATAAATATATATATATATAGGTACACAAATATTAGGAGATAATTGATAAATTTACTAATAGTATTTTCAACACAATATTAGCCTTTTTATGTATATATATAGATATGTGATGTACTTTATAAAGTGAAAATATAAGAAGGATGTGTGAACTATAGATGTAACTACTTCCTCTTAATAACATAGTCAAGTAGTAAATCTATATATATATGCTTATTTACATATTTGAAATCTAGGTATGAGTGTATGACTAGTATGTATTGAGGAATTTTGAATATAAACCAAAGATATTCTTAATAAGAGGAAATTGGTTACTGAGCATCTTCAAGCCCATTGACCAAATATAATTATAGTCTATAAAGAGAGAATAACACTTTAGGATTCGATCCAAATAAGATGGGATGAAACTAATGATTATGTAATATTGATTATATATAACCTAGTTAGAAACCCTAGAAATGAGAACAATAGAAAATATTAATAAAGCTCTTAGATGGAAAACCCCAGTCATCTACTAAGAAAAGATAATTTAATAACACTTGATTCCAAACCAACAGTAACCATATCATTTCAAATTGTAGGTATCTCTCTTCATCAAACTTTTGATATGTTTGAATTTTGATTATGAAATAAATAGGCTCTTGGTTGAGATAGAGGTAGTAAATTCTTTATTTCATTATTGTAGTATCCCTTTTGAATTAAATTCATAGAATCTTGTCAGATGGTGAACTTAGTTTGTTTCTTAGCCCCATATTTCCTATGTGAAGTTCACCATGACCATTTTGGATATTAAATATTGTTGAATGAATTAGGATTTTCACTTTGGCACAAAATTTAAATGTTGGCTTGAGTTATAATTCTGTGATACAGAGGAGACATAGAAGATACATTCAAGATATGTACTTTTTGGATTGAAGAGTAGATAGGAATTTTGTTTTGAATTGTATTTCTTATGTATAGGATTCCATGAACTCTATGTAAAGTGTGCATGTAAAAAATGTTTTGTATATTTTTCTATAATGTTTTATAAACTTGATTATAAATATTGGATCTTTACAACCTCCCAACACCACCTGGTAGGATGTATCTACCCTCTGCACGTTCTTCATGATGTCCAACCATATTCGCATAGCCATAATTAATGGTTTGATATGGTAAACTCTTAAGAACAAACACAAACTTATAATTCTAAGTCCCCATAGACTGAACAAACCTAGACTTTGATACCAAAAACTTAAGATAAACCATAGCTAGAAGAGCCAGATTACTCAAAACAAAACCTAAATTAAAGTAAGAAACAATCATCATCCACATAAACAATAAGAATATCACATGAAAAGAGTTTCTCCAAGCACCACATATAATATTATGAGAAACAAGAGGTTCATAAAGGAGGTTATCACGACATGTTACAAGATTACACATTATACAAGCCTTTTCCATGTAAAATACCCCTGATCCCTGCTCATAATATCTCAAAATAATGTAAGAAGTTTAAGCATTACATATGTGGTGTTATTATAGAACATTCAAACAAAATTCTATAACTAGTAGAACTATGGCTCTAGAGACCATGCACTATGTCAAAATCTCAAACTGAGAAATAGATACATCTAGATATTCTTGATTGGACCTAAGTGTACATGAATAATTCTATAACTCTATCCCTATGTGCTTTATTTCTAGACTGGGTACACAAAACATCACCTACATCCAAGATAGCTTCACCTTCAAACAAACCCATCATCCAATAGATGGGTTTACCTTGTAGATGGTTGGTTTAAACAAAGTAAGCATGGGAGTGGTGACAGAGAAGGCAACTGGGGATGTTCCTCCTAACAACATTCTCCTTGAAGGAAGGTTGGATGACTGAATTCGAACGTGGATTTCCATTCATTCCTCTATCCTAGGAGTATCCTATTAGGCCTGGACAGATCTTTTCCTCCAGTTGAAAGGAGGAAGATGCATTGGGGTTATCGAAGAAGAATAATACAGTTATAGATGGGAAGTTACTCTACCCTAGGGATATTGTAGATTATAATCGGGATGGATGGAGCCGATCTGATGCCTGCTACATCATTGGCCTAAAACTATGCTGGTGTAACACTCGAGCCCACTAGCCCCACATACCATCACTATCCTTAACTACACACTTTGTCCTCACTCACATGCAAGATAGGATAAACTTCTCGACTACTCACCCATCCTAGTACTACTCTGGGCTAAGCATGCCTAACCACAAAGTTCTTTACTGATGGGATCCCTAAAAAGGAGGTGCACCTTGGTCATATGGATAGCCCAATCATTCCTTTTAAGATCATTTTATCTAAGGCCTCAAATCCTAGGACGTTACAATCTCCCACACTTAATATCTTGACGTCCTCATCAAGGCTCAACTATATGGCCTCACAATATTTCCACATTTCAGTGCAGACTTAGAATGGCCCATGGACACCCAACTCCCAATCAAACTATTAGCACAAGAGTGGCTATATTACCATAGATAGCCCTTTCCAACATGCCTAGATTGCACGACTCAAGACTGGCATGCCACATGCCCATGTGGGCCCCACCTACTAGAGAGGTTATGGCTTTGATACCATTTGTAAAGCCCAAGCTCACTGCCTAAGGATCTAGTAGAGTTTTAGGAATGATGACTGGCCCCACAGACCACCACTAGCCTTAACTGTATGCTTTGAACTCACTCACACACAAGTCAATATAAACTTCGTGAATGTCACCCATCCTAGTACTACTCTAGGCTGAGCAAACTTAACCATAGAGTTCTTTAGTGATGGGATCCCTAAAAAGAAGGTGCACCTTGGTGATATGCATAGACCAATCATTCCTTTTAAGATCAATTTATTTGAGGCCTCAAATCTTGGGACGTTACAGTTGAACTTTGCTAACAAAGTTCCTTAGCTGGCTTTGGAAGATTAATGGGTCGATTGAGGTAAAATCAAGGGGTAAGGGCTTCTTCATAGTAAATTTCTCGTGCAATGAACATCTAAAGACTGCTATTGAAGGGGGGATGGTTTATTGTTGATAAGCCTATTATAGTCAAAAAGTGGGAGCACAGTGAACCTCTTGAGAAGGTAAGTTTGTCTGAAATCCCAGTGTATTAGGATTTTTTATTTGCCTCTTGAATTATGGGATGATGAGATGTTTTCCTTTATTGGATCCTATCTAAGCCAGACAGAAAGAGTCAATATTGCTACACAAACTTTTAATAGATAAGAACTCTTTGGAATCTAGGTTCTTATATTGGAGGATTTTGTCTTTCCTAAGGAAATTGTTCTTCTGATCGTTGATAGTGTGAAAAACATTATTCATATTGAATATGAGTGATTTCCTGAGAAATGTAGATTTTGTGGAAGGTTTGGCGATGAGGAAATTTTTTGCTCTGATCATTCAAAGAGGATGGATAGTGTTGAGAAGAAGCCTACTCAAAAAGTTTGGGTCTAGAAGAAGAAGGTTATTAATAAATGCCTATTGAAGAAGATTTTGCTGATACTATTACTGATATAGTGTATGTTGTTCTAGAAAATCATTCTTCTAATACTAATGATGTTACTCATTTAACGACTCCATTGGTACATGATCCTTTGTTTGATGGCTTTACTATGGTTAGAACTACAAGGAATATGTCTTGATTTCCCCCAAAAATATAAAAATATCCTAGTGTGGCATTTAAGCAATTCAATCTATCACCAAACAAGTTTTTTGTTCTAAATTTTGATGGGGATGATGAGGATGAAGCCATTACTGAGGTCAGTATGCTTTTGACTAGAAGACCTAATGATTAGTCCAATTTTTGTTACCTCTTTGAATGCTAGGGAAGCAAATAAAGAACTTTTGCTTATCCAAGAGGAGATAAGTAGGGTGGGAGGTGATATCGTGATCATTTTGGAATCTCACATTCATCCTATTAACCTTTATGATGCGGTTCAAGATTTTTGGATTGGTGCTTATTTTATCTCGAATAGTGAGTTCTATTCTTATGTCAGAATCATTGTGATGTGGAATAATAGGGCCATTAGAGCTAATAAGCTTTTTGCTAATTTAAAACTTATGCATTGTGAAGTCTCTATTGGATATCTACATTTTTCTACATGTAGTTTATGGCGTGAACTTGATTTTGAGAGAAAGGAGTTATGGTATTATATTGTTCATTTCTAATTCTATTGATAAACCTTGGTGTATGATGGGTGATTTTAATCCCATTAGGTTCAATTGTGAAAATTGGGTAAGCATCCTCCTACTTATGTTTTGATGAAGGATTGCAATGATGCTTTGGAAGTTATTGGTCCTCTAGAAGTCCCTACATAGGGGTTGTTCTTCACTTGGGATAGTAGGAAGAGGGATGGTAATTCTACCTTTTCTAAGATTGATAGAGTCTTCTTCTCGAACCTGTTGTTTTTGGAATGTGATATGTGTCGTTTAACACACCAATCACTAGGAAAATTATCCTAGAGTTTATCCTTTTTCTACTTTCCGATAAAGGCTAGTATAGAAGGGTTGATCCACAGAGATAGTGAAAAGTGTGCTTGAAATTTAAATCTGATTGCTAAAATGGGAAAATAAATTCCGATGAGAAGGTTGTTTAAAACTAAGAACAAAAGTAAAAGTGCTGAGATAAAGTTTAATTAATCAAGAAATAAAGATATGGGGGTTCGTAAGATCATCACTAAACCCATGTTCCTATTCAAATAATCAAATTCTAAACTCCAAGGATCAATTTAGGACCTTGTGGTTGCATTTCCTTATAGGCAAACTCACAAGAGTCGGACTTCCCGTGAGCCCATTGGTCCCGATGTTCACGGATCCTTGCCCAACCGTCCAACATGCCACTATCCATGGTCATATCAAGAAGCATGTGAGTTCAAATTGGCATTCAAACCCAAGGCTCAGGTGGTCGCATCACTAAGGATTACAACAAGAATAAGATTAAAAATATGAAAAGATGATAATCACAATTAAGGGACTATTGTTTCATTCTTACAGAGATCAACAGTCATATCACTCCATAAGAATATATCAGATCATCCAAATAACCACACATAAATAGAGAGAAGGCATTTTTTGATGGAGCAATATAATTGATTATATTGAATAGAACTGGTCTAAGGGGCTACTCCCATGCCCCAAAGAAATTTACTCAGACATAAAGAGACTAGAAGAAATGCAAACTAAAATGAGATCCAACATTGTACAAGATGTGGTCTATAACTAAAAATTGGATGAAAATGGAATGAAGACTAAATGCTTTTACAAGTGGAGAGTCCCTCCTTTTATAGGAGGGGAAGGGGGTAGGCTGCCCTCAAAATAGGGGGAAAAGGGAGGGAGATGGCTTTTTAAATTTTCTGGATCTGGTCAAATAGAAAGTTGATTGTCTTTAATTATCTTGACCATATAACTCTCTTTAATGTAGATTCGAACGTATTTAAATCCCGTAAAAAGCACAAAAGTGGTCAAAATAATGATTATTATTTTAGAAAATTAAATTCCCTTTCCAATGAATACTTGTACACTCAATTTTGAGTTTTAACGCAAAAGTTATGTCACTTTTGGTGACGGGTATACATGAATTTCAGGACTACTACAAATTGTGTAATTATGTTCCAAGACTATTTATGCCATTTTCCTACAAAACCGAAAAATATAATTAAAACTCCAATTAAAGAGAAAAATCTAAAATAACACAATTAATTGTGAAACTAAGAGAATAAATAACAAAACAGTCCTAAACAAATTTCAAAAATATGTAAGTAAAAGGGATAAATACACAATTATCAAAATGCTTCAATGATGTTTGGGATCATGTTATATCTACTATTCATAATGATCACAAAATCATCAAATTCAATTTGTCAAAAACTATCAAGAAGGGACCTATGATCATATTTATTAATGCCTGGCTGAGAAGGAACAATTTTCTCAAGGTTGTTAAAGACAGTTGAGAGAATACTACGTTTGAGCCCCCCCATATATAAACTTTACTGCAAACTTAATCAATTGAGAAGAGCTCTTATTTCTTGGAACAAATATTCTATTGGTATTTTGTGACTAATGATAGGAAACTAGAGATGGAGTATTTGGATCATCAAAAGGTGGTAGATGCTAATCCCCTAGATCCTGTGTTGGCTGGTAATGTTGTTGTCAAGAAAAATGCTACTGAAGTTATAGAAGCCAAGGTGTTGTTTTACAAACAAAAGTCTAGAGCCCTTTGGCTTACTAAAGGTGATAGAAACACATGATTCCTTTATACCTCTCTAAAAACTCACATGCTCAGGAATAATATTTGTATCATCAAAATTGATGATGATTATGTTTCTGATCAAGAATTAAAAAAAAACACATTGTTGGTTTTTATGAGAATCTTCTTTGTTCTACTTTAACATCTATTAAAGATTGGAAGTATGAATGGGTGGTTCCTCATTTATCTCTGGATCATGTGAAGCGGTTAATTAGGTGGGTCCCAAAGAGGATGTGAAATCAATTGTGGATGGAATCGAGTGCAATAAAGCACCTAGCCTAGATGGTTTTAGAGCTATTTTTTTAAAAAAATCCTAGAATATCATGGGAGGTGATGTTACCAAGGCTATTTTGAATTTCTTTGATAACTCAAAACTTCTAAAAGAGTGCAACATAACATTTTTTACTCTTATCCCTAAGAGTAGTGATGTTGAAACTGTAAAAGATTGGAGACCGATTTCATTATGCAATATGATATATAAAATTATCATGAAAATTTTGGCTAATAGAATGTCAGATGCCCTTTATTCTGTTATTGATTTAAACCAAGTTTCATATACCAAAGGTAAGAATATTGGAGATGATTTTCTTTTATCAAATGAGATTTTGAGTTCTTTCCCGATTCATCCTAGTGGTCCCAAACTCTATATGAAAGTTGATTTTTCAAAGACCTACGATACTATGGATAGGAAGTTTATTCCATTTATGATGATGAAAATGAACTTCCCTAAATGTTGGATAAAGTGGATTGACACTTGTTTTAAACCACTTCTTTTCAAGTGATATTAATGGAGTACCTTCATGCCTTTTAAAACTACTAATGGGATCTGTCAAGGGGGCACCATAGCCCCATACTAGTTTGTCATCACCATGCGGGGGTTCAGTTCAATTATGAGGTGGTTTGTTAATATGAGGTGGTTTGTTGAATCGATCCTTTAAGAGATTCTAATGATTTTGGCATCCCATAGCTAATCTTTTCCGATGACTTGCTCATCTTTGCGAAAGGAAATGTTGGTTATGATACTTCTATAAAATGTGCTCTGGACTTCTTTGGTGATATCTATGGTTTGAGGTTGGATCCTAGTAAAAGTCATGTATTTCTTAGTAGCAATGTTATGGAAGCAGATGTAGTTTATTTTTTGAATGTTAGTATTGGCCAACTACATGTTAAGTATCCTAGACTTCCCCTTTTCTCGGGTATATTAACAACAAGCATGTGCGTTCCTATTGTGGGAAACGTTAGCATGGAACTAATTTCTTGGAAAAGAAAATTGTTATCTATGGCTGGCATATTAGAGTCGGTGAATTCAATCCCTCAGGTGGTAGCCTTTCCTATTCCCAAGACTATTATTAAATATTTAGAGAATATTTCTAGGAACTTTCTTTGGGGAGATTTTGAGGAGAAAAGGAAAGTTCTTCCTATTTCTTGGGATCATGTTTGTAAAACAAAAAAAAGAAGGTGGTCTTGGTATAAAGCACATTCAGGATTGGGTTACTGTAGGGTTAATTAAGAATTTATGAAGTGTTTCTATGAATAAAAAATCATTTGGGTCAAGTGGGTGCATGAGAGATATATTGCAAATTCTTCATCTAGTGATTAAGCCCAAGGTGAATTGTTCCTGGATTTAGAGGCAAATCCTGATTACTCATGATAATTTCTTGAGTGATTTTGAACTAAAGGTTGGTAATGGTCAAAACTTTCTCTTATGGAGAGATACATGGTGCCTTGGTGGTAAAGGCCTCCTTTCGATCCTTAGTAGACAGCTTATACTGAGGTTTGTCAGAGGTTAGGTTTGCAATTATCTAAGTGTATTGTGGATAGGAGATGGAGTTTTGTTATTATTAGAGGGTCTATCTTTGTTACTAATTTCTTTAGAACTTTAAATTGTCCTCCTGATTCCCATGATGCAATCTTATACATAGGGAAGAGTGTCATTCAATCCAGGGATGCCTCAAAATCTTGTAGGCTTAAGTTCTCTGAGGTGGAGTGGGCATATTGGTTGTGGTGCAAGGGCATTCCTAGATGTGTCTCAATCACTATCTGGAAGGCTATTCTGGATAGGATTCTCAGTCAAGATTTTTTAAACATTTTGGTTTTTATATTATGTCTAGGTGTTGTATGTGCTGTGAGCATGAAGAATACTCTGTTCATATTTTCTTCAATTATTTCTACTCGAGTGTGCTTCAGGATTTATATGTTAGCCTGTATGGGAGACACATCACTGGTTGGAAGTTGCTATTTCAGACGGGTCATGATGCCAAAGTTGTTGGAGTCTTGTTTAATGATTCTATTTGGAAATAAATGAATAAACAACTCTTTTTAGGGAGATCTTCTGATGTATGGATTTTTTGGAGGAGTGTTCTAGTTGATAGAAATTTACTAGACTAATTATTTCCTTTTTCCTTTCTATAGTTTTTATCTATAGCTTTATCCTTCTTTACAGTTACTTCACGTTTGTCTTCTTTTTTCTATTTATAGCTTATATGAATACCCTTTTCATATGAATAAAAAAGAAAATAGAGGAGAGGCACACTTGATGCAGCAAAAAAAAGATACCCTCACACAAACATCAACTACCTCCAAGTCTAAGGCAGATTTCCTCCTTGTTGATCTTCTCTACTACTGCTGGGATAGTTATTCTTCTCACCTAAAAGGTCTGGAAAACCATGGTTTGAGACTCAAAGTCCTAGGATTACAATAGAACATAACATTTATTACTTACTAGATAAAAAAATATAAAGGAAATAGGTAAACATTTAGATATATGAAGCTATCAGTGTACTTAATGCTACAAACTCATCAAAGGATACCAGAATCATGGATAATCTTCAATGATGTTAGACAAAAAATACATTTCTATCATTTAAAAATGTTTATCATTTCAAGAGAAATTCCATGTAAAACATTAAATAAAACAAAATAGATATGCTAATTGTATGGGGTGTATTTTATACGCCTGGTATGATTGAGGCATACTACTCAATCCACTAGATAGATGCTATCAAGCCATCATATCAATGTGTAACATCCCAAGATTTGAGGCCTCAGATAATATGATCTTATAAGGAATGATTGGACTACCCATATCACTAAGGTGCACCTTCTTTTCTGTGAGCCCATCACTAAAGAACTCCATAATTAAATGTGCTTAGCTTGGAGTAGTTCTATGATGGGTGACCAATCGGGAAATTGACCCCGGCTTGCACATGAGTGAGGAAAAAGCACACAGTTAACGCTAGCGGTGGTCTGTGGGGCCATTCGTCATTCTTGATATTCTACTAGAGCCTTGGGCAGTGGGCCCAGGCCTTACAAATGGTATTAGAGCCATAACCCCTCCAGTAAGTGGAGCCCACATGGGCATGTGGCATGTCAATCTTGAGCCGTGCGGTCCAGACATGTTGGAAAGGGTTGTCCATGGTTGATGTAGCCACCCTTGTGCTGGTATTCTGTGATCGGGAGTTGGGTGTCCATGGGCCATTCTAGGTCTACACTGAAATGGGGAAATATTATGAGGCTATATAGTTGAGCCTTGATGAGGATTTCAAGAGTCTAAGTGGGGGAGATTGTAACATTCTAGGATTTGAGGCCTCAGATAATATGATCTTATAAGGAATGATTGGACTACCCATATCACCAAGGTGCACCTCCTTTTTTGGGAGTCCATCACTAAAGAACTCCATAGTTAAGCGTGCTCAACTTGGAGTATTTCTAGGATGGGTGACCAATCGGGAAGTTGACCCCGGCTTGCGCGTGAGTGAGGAAAAAGCACGCAGTTAAAGCTAGTGGTAGTCTGTGGGGCCAATCATCATTCCTAAAACTCTACTAGAGCCTTGGGCAGTTGTAACGTCCCAGGATTTGAGGCCTGAGATATAATGATCTTATAAGGAATGATTGGACTGCCCATATTACCAAGGTGCACCTCCTTTTCCGGGAGCCCATCACTAAAGAACTCCATAGTTAATCATGCTCAGCTTGGAGTAGTACTAGGAAGGCTGACCAGTCGGGAAGTTGACCCTGGCTTGCGTGTGAGTGACGAAAAACACACAATTAAGGCTAGTGGTGGTCTTTGGGGCCAGTCGTAATTCCTGAAACTCCACTAGAGCCTAGGGCAGTGGGCCCGGGTGTTTACAAATGGTATTAGATCCATAACCCCTCCAGTAGGTGGGGCCCACATGGGCATGCTGCATGCTAGTCTTGAGCCGTGTGGTCTAGGCATGTTGATAATGGCTGTCCATAGTTGACGTAGCCAACCTTACGTTGGTGGCTATGAACGGGAGCTGGGAGTCCATGGGCCATTATGGTTCTGCACTGAAATGTGGCGATGTTGTGAGGCCTTATAGTTGAGCCTTGATGAGGAAGTTAAGAGTCTAAGTGGGGGAGATTGTAACATCCCAGGATTTGAGGCCTCAGATATAATGATCTTATAAGGAATGATTGGACTACCCATATTAACAAAGTGCACCTCCTTTTTCAGGAGCCCATCACTAAAGAACTCAATAGTAAAGCGTTCTCAGCTTGGAATAGTACTAGGATGGGTGACCAGTTGGGAAGTTGACCCCGACTTGCGTGTGAGTGATGAAAAAGCATGCAGTTAAGGCTAGTGGTGGTCTGTAGAGGCAGTTGTAATTCTTGGAACTCCACTAGAGCCTAGGATAGTGGGCCCGGGTGTTTACACAATGCCTATGAGATATAAGGATATCTAGATTCCATATATCTATTCATGCAACCTTAGGCCAAAGCAAGGTAAGAAATAGGTAGGGAGACAACTAAATAAGTCTATCATGGATATATGCTTAAGAGAAGATCCACCAATCTCAGTTCTGTCCTAGATACACATGTCACAACACTAAAAAAAGGGTAATAATCATCCATAAAATATTCAACATGTCATCTTATTTCACATAAATTCTAGTTACCATCTGTCTTTTTTGAGTCCCAACATAATCTAAAGATAAACCGCATAATGACCCTAAACATTTCCATATATTAATTAATATATGTATCCAAGCATCTACTCACAAATTTAGATTACTACAAGATTTACTCGTTCCACTACTTTCCCAATGACCCAGGAGAAATGATATATGGACTCACAGTTCTACATCTTACACCTCTCTTTATTAGTTAAATTATTTACCCTATGGCACATCAAACAAGGTATAAATCTAGATAACAGAATAGAGAAACTAACCATGCAGTAATAACCAAAGAATATATAAAACATTTGACAATAAAAATCTAACTTTTCAAAGCAAGGCACATGTTCCACACATATATCACATGAAGATGTTCTACATAAACCAACCCTCTAAGGTAAAGAGGTTAACAAATCCTGACTAGAAATTATCAGGTGTCGTACCTTCAGGTACTCAATAGAATAAACGTATATTTAGAACCATCCTCTTTCCATAAACCATTTTTATATATTTAATTGCATAATGGTAACAAAATGGTTAAGGAGGATGAACTTATGACATACATCATACAATATAACATATAGTCAACACTCTTAGACACACATGTAAAACTATAAATAAAAAAGAAGATATCTTCAACTTATAACATTTTTGAAAGCTAAAACTACACCTAGAAGTAGAAAAAAATCATATCTAAACATAAAAAGGATACTCATGGTGTGTAACCCTAACATGCATACTATATTGTCAGTATATTATGTTCAAGTTACTATCTTTTAACATTTTTAAGTAGTATAATGACAATATCTTTATGTGTAAGCATATAGTAGGCAATCAAAAGTTTATATCACTCTTATGATGAGAAAAGAAGCAAGTATGCTCATGAAGGAATGAGGGAGAAACTCCAAGCTTCATGGAAAATTCTGAAATCAAAGGCAAACTCTCTAAGATATGAGCTCCTTCCTCCTAACACATTGTACTATGCAAAGACGAAGAAGATAAAATAACACACAAGACTCAACAGTAAAAAGCCTAGAGTAAAAAACCACATAGAAATTTACAAGCAAAGCAAGAAGATCATCATACTAGGGTTGTACATAATTGAGTATCATGGCCACCAGATGGATATTGCATATCAGTAAGAAGAGAATAAAGGTTAACAACAACAAAGTCAAATTATGATGGAAATATGAAACCCATAAGTTATCATCGGCCGATGTCATCCTTCTATGCATCAACACTTTTAGGATCACCTCACAAAAGTGAGGAGACAAGGAAGGATACATGGGATATATACAGCAGAGGAGAGAGAAAAGGTAGTGAAACTATCCTATCACTAGTAAGAGCATTGTAGCTTCTACAGTTTGTTGTCTCATCGATAGAAAAACCCCAAAGCCCCATTGGTACACACAGTCAGAAAATCCATCGCTCACTATCATTGGTTCATGTTCTCAAGAAATATATCATAACACAAGTTCTCCAGAGTCATATTTGGTAGTGCACATCCACAAAACCATTGATACATGGGAAGTCTTTCCATCATTACTCAACCAATGAAAACCCACCTCTCATCCATCCAGTGGCTTCATTGATAGACAATCAGTGAAAACATAGAAGATCACATGACCGACCACCTCTGTCAGTTGTCAACCATTAGCAGGACAAACAACTTCAAAGTCTAGATGTACATGAATTGGTGGAAATCAAAAGAGCCTGGTCGACCTCAACTAATGGAAAACCCCACACCTTCACAAGTCCTCTACCAATAGAATGACATACCACTTCCATCGACCCTTAACTAATGAAAGGGAAGCAATGCTTGATCCGGTCCCCTAACTGCATCAACCAAGTCCAAGAAAGAGACATAAGGAAAGTCCAACACACTACTTAAAATTTCAAGGAAATCCTCAACCACAGTTAATTTGTACACAAGCCCACAAGAAAAGTGCAAGCCAAGAAAGCACCCTAATCACACACCAACAAAAATCTAGGAGGTGGTAAAGATAAGAGAAAATATTATGTGGTTATGCTAGGTCAAGGGTCTTGTAGGTTTGCTTCTAAAGTACTCAATTTAAATGATTTGTTTTGTTAGAGGTATTAATAATTTAGTTTAACACATAAATGGGCCTAAGTATCTTAGACCATATGGGTTCTTTTTGTCACTAGCATGTGTGAGTCCCAATCATGCTTGACTCTCAACCTTGTAAGTGTCGCCCTTTCCTACATATAGGAATGGGGGTTTTGTCTATTAAATCAACAAACCCATCTATATTTTTTATTTTTTTACACATGGTGTTAGAGTTGTCGATCGTGCATCCCTGATCCCATGTGTGTAAGAGAACCAAAGAGAAGCATCCCCATGTGAGATTCTTCCACCCTTGGTGGTTCTTGGGTGCCTATAAAGTTGTCAATCTCATTCTTTTTCTAAAAATGTCTATCTTAAGTTTATATATCACAAAATAACAAACTTTCAATGATTTTTCTACATTACTCTTGATATATCTAAAAGACTCCCATTGATTGTCTTCTTTATAGCACCATGAAGGAACCATCACAACTCTCTACACTTTTTCCATCTACTCCACCCCCGTTGTCTTCATTGAGCTTCCATGACTATTCTCCCTTCTTTGCACATCTCTTCATCTCTTAAAACTCTATTTGAAGACAAAATAAATTTTTACTAAAATAATATCTTGGCGTGCAACTTCATCTTATTCTGCACTATCAAATGATATATGGCTTCTATACATGGTGTGTCCTTTTTCTATCTTTACCATCAACATTTATATTCCCTTTCATTCATTTTAAGTATCCACCACTTCCAGACCCACATACATATAGCTGTTTGTTGTATGCCATGAATGCCATAATTATGATTATAATAGGGTTACTTTGTACGTGATTTGATAATTAATAAAAGGGAACTCCACTTATTATGTTTGTTTCAAAATTGAGGTAATGAATAAAACTAATACTATCCTAAGAATAATATGACTCAATGGCATATGGTTTGGGTTTACGACATGAACATGAGATCATATGTATAATAAGAGTACTCATTATTGTTATGTTCCTAGTCACTTATTATTGTGGCTACCATAGGACAACAATAATACTATAATGTATTGTGAGTGATGACTATGTCTCCTTAGTCATGATATTGGATATCAACTCAGATGCGGGCCTACTTGTTAGAGAACAAGTTGTAGAGAACAAACCCACCTTGAGATTGACATATGGCAATCTTTTAGTGACATGTCAGAGTCATATCTCAATGTGATAGTGGTGATTGGATCCTTAGACCTGAAGTCACTACAATAATCAAAATTCATTCTGTGTGCTTTTACAACTAGCCCAACGTGCTTTGAATACGAGTTGTCATTAAGGTAATGATTGGGTGCATTGTGACACTTGGGGATGACTAGGAGTGATTTATATGGGATTTCCCCCTCCATTAGGAGTGAAATTGTGGCCACTTGATAAAGGAGACTATGAAATGCATTTCCATACTCATATGAGTCAATATATCATATTAAACTCAAAA
The DNA here is from genome assembly GCA_963693085.1 of Alisma plantago-aquatica. NCBI lineage: Eukaryota > Viridiplantae > Streptophyta > Magnoliopsida > Alismatales > Alismataceae > Alisma > Alisma plantago-aquatica. The sequence continues at coordinate 1,158,672,804 of OY856410.1, read as the reverse complement.
TATCTCGAATAGTCTGCTCTAGTCCAAGTAACATATATAGGAAGTTAAGAGGACGACATTCCATGCCTAAGTTTCAATCTAGATATCTGTGACAAAGGGATTATATGTTCACAACAACACTAATCACTTTATAGGTTGTAATTGTTTTCCAACTCATTCCTATTACTTGAATGATAATGATGTGTGTATAGACACCACTCTTTTCTTGTCTTGAACATCAATATCAGCATAATTAGGAACATGTCAGGTCACACACATAAGAATGCATAAGGGAATTGAAGTTTTAAATAAAACATATGATTAGAATGGTTCTAAATCATAAATATGCTATTTTACCCTATGATCGAATGAACAAAATGTCTGATCGACTGATCATATTGATTGGGTCAATAGATCAATTGACTGTGAATTGATTGATTTAGATTTCTAATGGACACATGTGATCAGTTGATTAGGGAACCAAATTGGGTAATCACAATGTTATATGGAAAGCCAAAATTTGGAAAACATGTCCGATATAGATCTGGACTATTGTTATTAGACAACCTCAAGAAGTGACCGGACAATTACAAGAAGTGATCAGGCGATAACTAGAAGTGATCGATCGATTACGAATCATGTCTGAGTTTTCAACATTGTATTATTTTGGGATTGTGAACATGAAAGGGATGGAATTAGGTTTTTCCAAGCCCATGAATCTCCCATATAAAAGGGGCATGTCCAAAGGGTGAGACAAACTTTTGAGACACAACTTGTGAGACATGTTGGCTGTCCTCTATCTCTCTCCAAGAAAAAGAGAAACCATGAGGCTTCCGCCCAAGATAGGAAAAGAAAGGAAATTTTGAGATGAATATCACGTCTACAACTTTTTGTTCCTCCTCAACAAGGTAACTAATGTGGAGCACCATGTCATCCCCCATCTTCATGGATGAAGTAGAGGCCAAGGCACAACATGTGGACGCTTGAAGAACATCTTCTACAAGATGGAAAAAGGTTTCTATTTGGAGGAAAATCCATATCTTTTTAACTCCATCAGGATCTCATGGTTTCCAACTCAGATTTAAATCTAGTAGATAGAGATCTTCAACGACAAAAGACATATCTAGTTGTTGGACAATAAACATGCATAGAGGTATCCAATTTGTACTTATTTTGTTCTTTTATCTACCAAAGTTATATAGCTATGACAAATCCGTTGGCAAGTGATTTTTAAGTAAAAACAATATTCCACTGCACCTTCTACCCCAAAACCCTATAGTGGTATTAGAGCTAACGTCAAATTCTTTGTATGCTAGTTTGGGTTTCAAACCATATTAATTCAATAGACATATATTTTGCAAATTGTATCCACTAATTACCTAATGTCATATACAATATGATGTATATATTAGATAAACCATGTGATGCCTTAAAAACATTTTGTTTGGTGGATGTGTGGATATGGAAACTAGGTCGCTTGTGGTATGATCTGAAATATGTAATATCATGGTTTTGATTTGGATCAATCATCATGCAACATGTATATTGCTTGCATGTCATGTCTCTCTCTATCATTCTCCATGTGATAATTTTCAATTATGCAATGATGTAAATAATCACCGATGTACCATGGGGAAAATAGAGAGAGGATCAGACACCCACGCCGAAGAGAACGGTTCTTGGATAGTTTTTCAATGAGACAAGGTGATATATCAACATAAGATCATCCTTATCATGGACTTATGATCATCTGATCAAATTGTGTAGCCGGGCAATCAGGAGCCCTGATAAGGATATGTCCCAATTACTAGGGAATTTAGACTGGTCGATCAACTTGCTTAATCAAATGATTAGAAAATGTTGAAGGGGTACAACTGGGAATTTAGGTGGGTAGATCAGCTTGCCTGATCAGGTCACTAGAAAACCATGAAAAGCATAATAACAATTACATTGGATGTGAATGTCTTGGTTGGTTTCTCTACAACACTTGTTGTCCGGTGCTGTTGTACTGGTTTACGTATCCTACATTATCACATTTGGTGATTGTTATATTATATGATGCATATAATAATATATATGCAATGGTGATTGGTTACATATGGATATATATATATATATATATATATATATATATATATATATGAATCCCTCAATATAGATATAAATGTTGAAGATGCATTACAAGTGCAATAGACATAAAAACCTTGTTTGGTTTATTGCACGCCAAGTGTGGTGCACCGTATACCTTGGAGAAGTGTGATATAAGTATGTGGTCCTGTCAAGAAGGGTGCATATATTTGTATTGGCCTTGGGTCATACTTGACTAGGTTATCTTAATGAGATTAAGAACCTAGAGGCATAAAGATGACATATAATTCATATGATAAATTATTGACAAGGAGTTCTGCAGCCATCTATTTAATAATTACATTGATGCAATTGGTAATTGTTACCTACCTTAATAATTAAGTTATGGATGCCGACATTGGTTAGGTTATAACTTGATTTATTTTGGATCTTGGTTCACTAGAAGATTTCTCGCTATAATCTTCTAACATAATAGTGAGGGCTATTAGTTTGAATAAAATAGTGGGATCATGATTACTGGAAGTCAAATTTAATCCCATAATATCAGATTGTTGAAATCTAGTTAATTTTCATATCACTTTTGTTGACTCATACAAAATTATCTTCTATTGTAGATCAATGGAAAACATAACCCACAATCAATTTTCACTAAAATCTTTCATTGACAATGTAAAAATTAATGGGAATAAGTTCAATTATTGGTTTAGGATGTTGAGAATTGTTCTCACACATGAGTATAAACTCTCTGTCCAATGACTGGTTTAGGATGTTGAGAATTATTCTCACACATGAGTATAAGCTCTAATTATTGGACACACCAATATCTAATGAACTAACTCCAAATTGTGCCTAGATCTTTGATGATGCTATGGACATCAAATGCATGATGTTTTGTTCCATGAATCATAAGCTTCAGTAGCATGAGAAGATGTATGTTATTGATGACAAAAAAAATTAGGAACATGTATCAAGAACAAGCAACACATGAAAGGTATGATGTCTCCAAGGCACTATTTAATTGTAAAATGGAAGAAGGTGATTTAGATGGACCCCATGTACTCAAGTTAATTGAGTATGTGGAAATTCATGCAAGGATATAATTTCCTTTAGGATAAGAGTTGTCCAAAGATGTAATCTTATAATCGTTGCCACATTTTTTCATGGACTATACATGCATTTTTTTTCGATAAGCCATTAACTAAGCTACTTGGAATGTTGAGAACTGTTGAGGGAAAAATGAAATACAAAACCAAATCTATGATGATGGTCAACAAAAGGAAAGAAAGTACAAGGGCAAGGGCAAAGATAAATTCTAAAGCTAACCCAAAGTCTTCTACAAGTAAAGAAAAAGGAGTGGATAAGGGAGGCAACTATTACCACCGTCACCAAGTTGGACATTGGAATAGAAATTTCTCGCTTTACCTTGAGGAACTAAAGAACAAGAAGAAAGGGGATAAAGATCTCCACTTTTGGTATATATGTTATTGAAATAAACTTATCTACTTCTTCATCATGGGTATTGGATACTGGATGTGGATCTCACATTCATTCAAATGTATGGGATTTGAAGACCCTTGAAGAAAGGGGAGGTGGAATGTAGCAAGAGATATTGTCACTACTTTAGGCAACTAATATTTATCTCTATCCAGTGAGCTTGTAATAGGGTAAAATAATTGCTATAATGTTCCTTCCATATATAGAAACATTATTTACGTATCTTGTTTAGACAATAATGGTTTGAATTTCTAATTAATAATGGTTATATTTCCATTTCTAAAGATAAAATATTTTATGGCAGTGCCTCTATGTCTTATGTTCTTGATTGATTAGAAATTGAAACAATTGTATAAAAATAAATGTCAAGAAGTTAAAACTCAAAGAATCAAATAAAACATATCTTTGACACTATCATATAGGAAACATAAATGAGAAGTGCATTTCTAGACTCCATAATGATGGTTATATGGAGTCTTTTGATTTTAAATCAACAGGGACATGTGCATCTTGTTAATTGGGGAAGATGAAAAACCACCTCTAACTGGAAACAGTGAGAGAGTAATATACTTATTAGGACTCATACATACTGATGTATGTAGCCCTTTCAATACAAGTACTAGTGTAAGGAGTGGGACCCGAGAGGGGAGGAATAATAGAAAATCATCTAGTGCCAAACTTGACAATAATTCTTCACAAAGGATGATGAACTTAAGATCAAGTATGTATTGTATCAAATAACAATAGTGTAGTAGCGGAAGAAAAATATAACTATTACAATTCTCACTACTATAATAGTTCCATCATCAAACATAAGGTAAATACAAAAAATAATGGAAAATAAACTATAAGCAAGAGTCTATAGATACAACATGGCTACTCCAATCTATCTCCAAGAAGAACAACTACTCTTGAAAAAGATGCAACTTAGGGTCACCTATGGAAAGATCTTCCCCACCTACGGGGTCGGTAATACCCCCAAAATATAAGACAAGGTGGAATTTTATCAACAAAAGGTGGTATGCACTTATAATAGTGATGGGACAATCATATAATAGTAAAGGTTATCAAAAGTGAACTTACATGGTTCCCAATGAAGAGGGAGGAAGAACATACAAATAGATATCCAAAGAGTTATTAATATATTAAGCCAAAGAGATTATATTAATAAATGTTAAAGTTTACAATTTAGAATTCTTACCTTTACAATCTAAATCAGAGAACAACAAATAAACAATTCTTTTGTAGAGCGATTAGGTATTAGACTACAACCGTCTAAAAGTAGGGCCAAAACACTTCCACATTCTCTACCTAGGAAGGAGGTGAGAGCACCCACAATACTTTTTGTAATGGTAAATATATGTATGTATGTATCAGAATCAGGTAAATATATTCTGACTCCCTCCTAAATATATGTATGTATGTATGTACGTATGTATGTGTATATATATATATATAGACATATATATGTTTATATATTTATATATTTATATATATGTATGTATGTATGTATGTATGTATATATGTCAGGTGAGAGCACCCAGGGATGAAGGGAGAGCACAAAAAGCACATATATAGGAAAAGTTGTACAATGGGATCCAATGATAAAATGTACTGCTACTAATTGATAATAGTTATTTCAAAAATCAAACATGTATATAACACAAATGAAATATAAGTTCACTCCAAGCAAATAATCAAATAAGGTTTTTATTATGAAATGGGACACTAAGATGAAATAATGCAATAAGGTTTATAAATTGAATACAAAGCAACAAGATTAAATAAAAGAGATTCAATTTGCATTATCAATAGTCTAGATGAGTTCTAGTGAATTGGACTCAATCGAGTCAAATATGTATAACCAAGTGACACGTAAAGCAATATGCCACCATCAAGTTAAAGAGATATAGAATTATTAAGCTACATATCTCAAATTGTGTATCAAAGGTCAAAGGTCCAAACCTAGATCCAAACTAAGGTTGATGGCTACCAATTAAAAATTTAGATGGATTAAGGTTTAGGATCCTATAAATAAAACCATAAAATGACCCCTTTATCATTACTAATTTAGGTGGTGAAAATTAAATATTTAGATATACTATCATTTCATAGTTTTAAAACATATTTATTTGTCAATTTCTGACTTATAATTCACTAGATATGAATTTTACAAATTAAGCCAATGAAGTGGCACCCGAGTGTAAAAGTGTTGTTGTGTGACCAAGAGGTCTTGAGTTCAAAACCCCTAGCGATGGGATGAATGAATCACCATTTTTAAAAAAATATTTTTTTTACAAATTAAGGATAATTAGGAAAATCCAATTAAACACATATTTAATATATTAGAATTAGGTTATAAAACTAATTCTAAAAGTTAGATATTATTTTTTTAATTCCAAAATATATATATTATTTTATTTTATGACTTATATATTATTTATTATGAATTTAAAAAGAAAAACGACTTACTGAATTTACTAAACAAAACCATCAATATTGACCAAATACTCATGCATCACAGATCAACACTTTGATGTGTGGCGGGATACATCAGTAACTCATCAATGTATCAAAAACATGTAATATCAAATGAAATGGATGCAAAAAGACAGTAAAGCTCATCAGAGGTGTGACATAAATAAAATCAAAGCTAGGGTAAACACGTCAAAAGACTGGAAACCATATTCTTCCCTAGCATTTATCCAAGAGAGTCAAGCTCTAGCTTCTTCATCAGGATGAATCAATCTTGATCACCCTAAGGGGAACCAAAACAATGCCACCTAGGAGATCCTCATGCTCCTCCAAATTTAGAGACCCTGGGCATGGGTCATGCGGTGGTTAATGTGCTCATTCCCACCTGTCTCCATGAGAGAAGAAGGGAAAGCACACACGAAGACCATAACAAACAAAGCCTCTAGAGAATATATAATATCACAACAAATACAAGGCACAAGTCTATCGACAACGTAGAGATGAACCGTGACAGATTTTATGCCAGCAGTTACGTCTGAGAAAAAGAGAGATAACAACCAAGTACATCAAACTCACCAAATTGGAAATATAGAAACATCAATCAAGGGACCACTTGCAACCCTTGTGAAGTTTGAGGGAGGTCGTCGACAACTAGACATAATTAGACACATCGAACACCAAAGGAGAAGGTGAGGGGACTCAACGTTGGGATGAATCAAGTAGGAAAAAGGTAAACTAGGTGGTAGAACTTGTTGGAGGAGGTTTCATGAAGGTTTTTAGGTATATATATATAGTCTAGGAGGTATAGGGTGGTTGGAAGTACATGGAGAGATGGAAACAGGGAAAGAGGAACAATAATGTTCGAATAGGAAGTTAGGGAGACAAAACCCATCGAGTTTGGGCACTCTAAGGTTAGGATACCATGAGGAAAGTGAAGAGGCAAAGAGCCTGAGCAAAGGAGGGAAGGATAGATAGTGAGACTGGGGTAGCAACATACTAATATCTGGTAGACTATAGTGTCCCATATATAGATGGAATTGAGGAAGAAGAAGGGCCCAGAGCCATCGAATATTGATCCAACAAAAAGGATAGAACCTAAGATTTTGCAAGCAAACACGTGACATGGGAACTCAAGAAATCCAATAAAAAGTTGCATGACTTGATAAATTGGGGAACTAAACAAATACACCAAAGTCTAATTACATTAGGATTGTATAATTCAATATTATCTTCTTTGATTAAATTAAGATAGTGAACATTAGCCATTTTGGTTGGACCTTTTCACCTAGGATCATCTTATATGAGTTCCATTTCAATTAGGAGTTAACTCATTCATCTAAATATTAATCATTATGTATCATATGAATCTTCAATCGTGAGGATTTATAGTCTAATTATCATCTTCTTACTAAGAAGGTCACATGATATTATATTATAAGAATTATGACACTTTACCCTCTAATTCCATTATGACCATTAATTTCAACATTAACTCAAATAATGACACATTGATGACTTCCTCTTACACTAAACATCCATTTATAGTCACATTATATCCATTGTTGACATTATTGTCTACATGAATCATTCACTTATTCACCTCTGGTGACTAATTACACACATGTAAGACATTAGCTACATGTTATTGTATAATATCACACGTGTTACATAATTAATGAACCTATTTATATATTAAGCCATAGTAATGTTATTAGGCCCAAAATTTGTGTATTAATATATGACATATAATTATGGCACGTTATGTCACTAATTTATCATGAATGTCATCAAGAATGTTGGCATGACTAGAACTCAGGGTTTAGGTCAACATGATCACTATTCACCACATGCACCCCATCAACATGCATAATGTCTTATGTTACATTACATGTATCCAAATGATCATCCTGTTAGTGTTCACTCGTCCAAAGCATAGTTAAGGTTACATGCATTTATGGTTTGGGTTTATATGCATTCATAATCAGGGTTTGGTCCAGTCATTAACTATGCATTAGGGTACAAACATGTGAATTACTCATTATATGCACATTATATTTCATTAGGGAACCTAAATTTATATGCATTCATAAATAGGGTTCATATTTGGGCTAGTCATTAATTATGCATTACAGTACGAACATGTGAATTACTCATTACATGCACATTATATGTTCATTAGGACACAACCAAGTGCGACATGGTATAACTTAAACTTGTTTGGATATTTCAATGATGCAAGCATGCTAACCTCCTAATAATGGGATTATGGTTTATAATATCAAGGAAGTTGAATCTCGGTATGTTAATTGACTCCACCCCTTAAAAAGGATTTCTTCCTTGAAATCAAAATATCCACACTATATTAGGTACTACCCCTCCAACCCTTATAATGTTTGACTGAATAAGTCAAAGAAAACCTAGAGGTATAATAGTGTATCTAACTAAACATGTATAGAATCTATCACTTCATCACTTACTCTTCAATATTATCATACATCAAAGTCTAGGTTCCATGGGAAGTCTACCTAGTCATGTGGTTCTACTTTGGTGTATCAACTTACATCATACAACATCATCGTCATCACATAATTCTACTCTTTAGTTAGGTCTCATATCTTTAAAACATATACATGGGTATCACACTTATGCATTAGGATAAAAGGCACAAAGTATCCAACCCAAACACATAAGGGTTAACTCACTTAAGATCATCATAATACATCCTCAGATTATATATCCTTGTATCATCCTAACAAAGGTTGATACTAGTTTCAAAACCTAAGGGATATAAGATTGAAATAGGCAGATAACCAACTTCCTTGGGTTTGATACCATGCTCTTAAGGAGTGGGACAGAAGACATGAGCCACTCACTTACTTTGGGGGATAATAGAAGACCATCCGGTGTCAAACTTGGCAATATTTTTTTTCTAAGGACGATGAACTAAAATTCATGTATGTATTGTATCAAAAACCAATAACTTAGAAGCTGAAGTAAAAATATAATTATTACAATTCTCATTACTATCATAGTTCCATCAACATACATGGTGAATACAAAAACTAAAGGAAACTAAACTATACCCATGAGGTTGTAGAGGGCAAGCTACTCCAATTTATCTCCAAGACAAAAAAACTACTCGTAATAAGACTACAACTCAGGGTCACCTATGGCAAGATCTTCTCCACCTAATGGGTTAAGAACATCCCCAAAAGAGAGTATGCACTTATAATAGCGATCTGACAATCACATAAGAATAAGTTTATCAAAACAAAAGTAACATGGTGAACAATGAAAAGGGAGCCAAAACATATAAATGGATATCAAAATAGTTCTTCATATAGTAAGACAAAGAAATTATATGAAGAAACAAAAAATTTACAACTAACAATTCTTAACTGTAAAATCTCAAAGTATTGAACAAAAATATTTTTTTTACAAGTATATTAAGTATTGGACTACAACTATCTAAAATTAGGTCTAGAACACTTCCGCATTATGTTCCTAGGAAGGAGGTGAGAGCACCCACAATCCACTTTGTCATGGTATATATATATATATATATATATATATATATATATATATATATATATGTATCAGAATTGGGTAAATTTTATTCCAAAGTCCCTAACAGAGTTAGGTCAAATTATATAGTGGCCCTCATACGCTACTATACATCTTATAAGAAAGTAGACTTGTAGCTCACTCCCTATATATATGTATGTATGTATCAGGTGAGAGCACTTGGGGCTGAGGCGAGAGCACCAAAAGCCCATGTATATGAAAAGTTGTTCAAAGGGATCCAAACCCATAATGTACCACTAATAATATATATTAATAGTCTCAATAATCAAACATGCATATAATAGAAAAGTAATATAAGTTCAATCCAAACAAATCATCAAATTAAGGTTTCCACCTGGGGTTTGAACCGCAATGAAGGCACTCTACAAATGGAAATCCATGCTGATTTGATGCGGGAGGGGGGTGACTGGACCACACCCTCTAATACCTCAATAGTTTACCATGTCGTACTCACCTGAGGTGGGTTCTCTCGGTCACACAAGAAATCGTCAAATAAGGGTTCATTTATGAAAGGAAACAACAAGATGAAATAATACATTAAGGGATGGAAAGTGAATAAGTATCAACAAGATTAGATAAAAGATATTCAATGTGTGTTCTCAACCGTCTATAAGATGAATTTTAGTGAATTGGACCCAATCAATTCAAATATGTATAATAAGGTGACACATAAAGCAATATGCCACCATCAAGTCAAAGAGAGAGAGAGAAAATTATAAAACATTGTCCAATATGACTCATAATGAGAAGATTCAAATTGTGTATCCAAGGTCAAAGGTCCAAACATAAATCCAAACCAAGATCAAAAGCTGCCTATTAAAAACTCAGACGGATTAGGGTTTAGGCTCCAATAAACAAAACCCTAAAAGTCCCATTTTATCATAACTAATTTAGGATGTGAAAATTACATATTCAGATATATTATATCCTCACAGTTTAAAAACTTATTTATTTGTTCATTTTTGACTTACTATTCATTAGGTATGAATTTTATGAATTAAGGATAATTAAGAAAATCCATAACAATCAATATCGAATAGATTAGAATTAGGTTATAAAACTTATGCCAAAAGATATATAATAATTTCCTTATTCCAAAACATGTCTTATTTTATTTTTCTACTTATATATTAATTACTATGAATTTTGCAAGATAAAATGATTCTTTGAATTTAATAAACAAAAGCATAAATATTTTAACAAAATGCCCATGCATCATGCATAAACACCTTGATGCACGATGGGATACATCTAGTAACTCGTCAATTTATCAAAAACGTGTGATACCAAATGAAATGGATGCGAAAAAGATAGTAAAGCCTTTTAGAGGCATGAAATAAATAAAATCAAAGCCAAGGTAAACACATCAAAGGACTGAAAATCATCTTCTTCCCCAACATTCACCCAATAAATTCAAGATCATATTGCTCCACCGTGACAAATCAAGCCCGAATACTCTGGGAGAAACTACTAAACAACCACCTCCCAAGAATTCCTCATGCTCCTACAGATTTAGAGACCCTGAGCATGGGTCTTGTGGTGATTAACATGATCATCCCTACTTTCCTCCACGAGAGAAGAAGGAAAGTCACACACATAACTTACAATTTATAAAGCTCAGTACAAGAAAAAACCTCTAGAGAATTCTTAACTTCATGATGAAGACAAGGCACAAGTCTATCAACAAAGTAGAGATGAACCACATTGAAGTTCAAGATGACAATTATAGCTGGGAAAAAGGGAGAATGACTAGGAACATTGGACTCACCAAATTGGAGATATAAGAGCCTCCATCTATGGTCAAGGAACCACCTACAACCCTGGCAAAGCCCCAGGGAGGCCAGCGATATCCAGGTACACTCAAACATGTTGAACGCCAAAAGAGAAGGAAAGGGGGCTTGGCGTTGGGATGAGCCAGGTTCGATGAAGGCAAACTAGATAGTGTATATTGTTGAAGGAGGTTGCACAGAGGCTTTGGGATATATATATATATACACACACACACACACACACATATATATATATATATATATATATATATATATATATATATATATATATATATATATATATATATATATATATATATATAGAGGGTGTTCATTCATTGCCCGCGCGGGTAGCATGGATTTTCGCTACCCTACAGCCAAAAAAGTAACTCTCCTAGCTAAGAAAGTAACTCTGCTGTAAAAAAAGTAACTATGGTGTCAAAAAAGTAACTCTGCTGGCCAAAAAAGTAACTCTGTACAAAATATACAGCAGATATATAAAGAAGGATGGCTTTTTTTATTATGGAGGGGAAAATGATATTATTTTTGGCTCAAATTTTTTGGAGAGCTAGACAAAATACTCCTCTACAATTTAGAAATTTTCTTTTTGAAAAAAAGTGATCGGAAGGGTGGGCGGGTAGCTACCCACGCGGGAAATAAAGATGGGCCCATATATATATATATATATATATATATATATATATATATATATATATATATATATATATATATACATACATACATATATATATACATATATATATGGTTTTTAATACCCACGCGGGTATGGTAGCAAATGCTACTCGTGCTCTGAATAGATGGTGGCATAACTCGTAAATAAGGACAATTCTCCATGATAGATATTTCCTCATTGTCGAGTGCTTCAAACCCTCAACGTCTCCCTATTCTTTGTGATTTAGGCGAAGGCAACGATGAGGACGATTTAGGTAAAGGAAACGATGAGGACGAAATGGGATCGATTACGACGAAGATGACTCTGAGAGCGATTACAATGACGAAGAAGAGGAGGAAGGAAAGTATGCACAACTAGATAATCTAGATGATGACAAAAATGATGAAGAAGAAGACGACGAGAACCAGGTTGTCCCCTGGTCGTCTATCCCCGAAGACGTGGTGGCTGTGGAGGCAACGGAGCCTCCACCTCCACCTTAACCTGAAGAAGCGACAACGCCGACTACTACTATGACAGTAGTTATGAGGGATTGTCATCAACCAAGGACAAGATGTTGCGGAGGGAGATGTTGATACAAGCTGACGAGGATTTCGATGGTGCAGTCAGCGGGTTAGCCAAGAAGAGGAGGCTAGCAAAAGGGAATGCCTCACCTGATCTCACCCTGTCTTACCACAATGACCAGGTCTGTTAATACTATGGCCGAGATCTGTGTCGCAGTACAGATTATCCCTCTCCCGCTCTCCTACTCCCCCAATCATTCCAGTACTGATCCGGTTCAAAATCGGCAGCTCACCCTCTGCAATCACTTTAATTTATTTTTTGTTTCTTCTTGTTAATCTTTTTATCTACTGAGGAGAGTTTGTTGTTTTGATGGTTGATTCATGGGGGCATTTTACAATAGCTAGGAACAATTTCTGAAAAGGAAAAACAAAATCATGTTTGCCAAAGTAAAGAAGGAAAAAAGGCAAGTCGTGGTTATGAGATAACATTGATCAATTCTTTTCTTGCGTACAAATATATAGTTGGAGCATCTTGTTGTTTGTTGGGATACGACTGGTTGTGCAATTTTGCTTGATGTGCTTGTACATATGAACGCTTCTTGGGCAATAGCTGCTTGATGTCTAGGGGATGTAAGAAGATGAGCATGTTTTTGTTTTTACTATTTGGTTTTGAAATTTCTTTTCAATCCCCAACTGCCAGTTTGGGCGCAAAAGTTAGGAAGTGGAAATTTCCTTTCTTCTCCCCTGCTTTTGAGGCTCCAATTTAAGGATTCTGGCATTCCTGTATTTCCTCCTACACCTTCACCTGGCAGGGTGAACTAGTCAGATCTCCTTCTCCTCTACTCTCGTTGTTGTATTATTTTACTGTCGGCGGCAGGATAAGAGCACAATCTTCTTCATCCCAAGCCACTGACCCACCAGCACATGCTATAGTTAGCCAATGCTCTGGTTTCTTGGTTCATTGATTCATTCCTCGATGCTTATCCAAGTGAAATGTGGATACAGACTTCCCCAGTAGACCGCACATAGAGTTACCTTGAAGTTTCTACACTTTAGCTGGTAGTTTGGGTCTTATGGTCCATTCCATTCTCTTCCGAACAATGGATGTGGCACAGGGGGACATTATTGAATGTACTAGTATGAAGATGGATGGATATATACTACTGTAGTCATGTACCATCCACACGGTGCAACAATTCAGCCAAGTTGGGGATATCAAATTGCAGCTACCATTGTGGTAGTATTTGGCTAGCAACATAAGAAAAATATCATTGGGTGACAAACTTCATGAACCCATGTGTATGATCTTGTTTGGGGACAATTGCCAGCCGCAAACATGGGTCACTATATGAAAAGTAACTATCCAACACTGCAAGCACAAGGATACAAAAAGTAACTATATGGTATAAAAAGTAACTATCCAATACTGGAATTAACACAAGGACACAAAAAGTAACTATCCAATACTGAAAGTAACACAAGGACACCAAATGTAACTATATGGTATGAAAAGTAACTATTTGACACAAAAAGTAACATCATGACTCAAAAAGTAACTATCTGACACAGAAAGTAATACTAGGACACATAAAGTAGTTATATGGCACAAAAAGTAAGTATTTGACATTAAAAATAACATCATGACAAAAAAAAGTAACTACCTGACAATGAAAGTAACACCAGGACACAAAAAGTAACTATATGATAAGAAAAGTAACTATCCAACACTTAAAGTAATACCAGGACACAAAAAGTAATTATCGGACATTGAAAGTAATATCACAAGATAAAAAGTAACTACATTGTTAAAAAAAGTAACTGCACTGTAAAATAAGTAACTACATTGTACAAAATTACATCAATACCGACTTAAACATCAGAAAAAGTAATTGCATTGTATAAAAAGTAACTATTTGGCATGAAAAGTAACTATTATGTATAAGAAGTAATCACTTGGCACAAAGAGTAACCATTTGACAAAAAAATAACACTGTCATCAAAAGTAACAAGTCAATTACTAAAAATAATATGAATGTTACAGGATGTAAAAAAAGATCATCATCAAAATTACGTCAATAAGATGACGAGAAGGCCATGGACATGAACCAGGTTATGTATACCACAATGTTTGACAATTGTGTTATTCCTTTTGATGATGTTTTTGTACGTAAGTGATTGTATAGGGAAGTCTGTAATTATTAGTAAATAAGGTAGTTCATTCTGAATTGGAAAACACAGTGATGATCAGCTGAAGAAGAATCACAGGAGGCATTATGTTTGTTTGTCGGAAGAAGAAAACTAATGCCAACTCCAACTATTGATAACAAATGTGACTTGTTTAAATATGTTCTACGGCGAATGTCAAGAAAGAATTATATATATATATATATATATATATATATATATATATATATATATATATATATATATATATATATATATATATTGGTCTCCCAAAGCGTGTTGCTCCCCTTTTTTTATTTTTGAAAACAAGTACAAACTATCACCGAGGCAGAAATAGACCACCAAGGCGTCAAAGAAGAAAAACTATACAAGAAAAAGCAAACAAGAGAATATATATCCTTTTTGACTCGCTTCCAGATATGGGGAACGCTAGTATCCAATCCCACAAAAATTCTTTGATTCCTCTCGCCCCAGATGGCATAGGCAATCAGATGTGAGCAAATCCTACTCTTCAGACCAGAAAAATGGATAAGACTCGGAATAGAAGTGGGAATAGAAGGGACATACCCCTCCTGACGAGATAACTCCCAAATACTCAAGGAAAATGGGCATTCAAACAAGATATGATCAAGATCCTCTACATTATCTCTGCATAATTCACATCTAGAGGCGAAAGCAAGACCTCTATGCTTTAAGTGATCATGAGAGAGAAGCTTATCAAGCATTATCCTCCACATAAGAAATCTGCATCTCATCGGGGCTTTAGTTTTCCAGACCCAATTGTCCCAAACCACCAGAGCCTTCTTCTCCCTAAGAAACTCCCAGAAGTCTTTCATCTTATGAGGCACAACATCATCAAGGTAAATACAACCAGCATATTCAGAAGAAGGAAAGTAATTTGCTCTAATGGTGCCCAAAATTCTTGAGTAGTGTCTAGACTTACGCTCAATCCAAACACCATTGTTCAATAGACTGCCAATATTAGCAAGCTTACCTTTACCAAGCTTCATAATATTAGTATGATCAAGAATACTTTCCAAGAACTCCCCATTAGGAAGCCAAGGTTCTCTCTAGATAAGAGTATCAGTGTTGGGTTTGACAGAAATTCTTTTGACAATCATGTTCCTGGTTCGCAAAATATAGGACCACATCCAGGAGGAATTAGAAGAGCTGCTACGGCTCCAAATAGAGTCACCCTTGAGATATCTCGAATGGACCCATCGAACCCAAAGAGAATCTTTCTTCATGGCAATACTCCAGATGTTCTTCACCACATAGACTTTGACCATATCAACAGAAAGTTTAATACCCAAGCCGCCTTTTTTCTTCGGCTTATAAACATTGCTCCACGCAACAGCATGGGAAACTTTCTCACCCGACATCCCATTCCGAAGAAAGTCATGACAAAACTGATCTATCTCATCGGTAACAGCAGAAGGAAGGGGAAAAGAAGACACCCAATAGACATGGAAAGAAGCAAGAGTAGATTTTATCAGTTCAAGCCTTCCGGCATAAGAGAGATGAACGGATTTCCAACTAGCCAGCCTGCGTTTCATCTTATCAATAATAGATGAACATAAAGCCCTAGAAAGTCTACCACTGAAGAGGGGAAGCTGAAGATATTTAAGAGGCAATTTACCAATCTTAATATTCAAACCAGAATTCTCTACAATAGAAGTGGCAGCATCATTGCAAATAACCACACTCTTCTCCAAACTGATGTTTAGGCCTGAGACACCACTAAAGCACTCAATAACCTCCTTAACTCCTTTAATCGAGCTAGAATCAGCCTCTGAGAAGATAACTACATCATCCGTGAAGATGGCGTGAGAAACAGCAAAATCATGCGAAGCCTTGATGGGATGAATAGACCTGAGAGACACAACAGAATTAATAATACTAGTGAAACCCTCCATCGCAATCATGAAGATATACGGAGCCAAGGGATCTCCCTGTCTGATACCCCTGCCAGGGATAAAAGATGAACCTGGGACACCATTAATAAGCACATGCATTCTAGCAGAACTAAGAAGCACATCAACCCAATGAATGAAACACAAAGGAAAATTCATATTATGAAGTATAAGCTTGAGGAATCCCCAATCAAGAGAGTCATACGCCTTCATAATATCAGTTTTGATGCACATCTTAGGCTTGGAGATCTTGTGAATATTATTAATCATCTCATTAACAAGAAGAATAGAATCATTGATCGACCTTCCTTTAATGAAGGCACTTTGAGAGGGGCTAATAAGGCGGGGCAAGATCTTCTGTACTCTATTGGCCAGAATTTTCGAGATGATTTTGAGTAAGACATTAAAGAGAGAAATAGGCCTCCAATCCTTGATAGATGTAGGATTACTAACTTTAGGAATAAGAGTGATATGATTCCTATTAACCTCTTTGAGGAGTTTACCACTCAAGAAGAAATTCAACACATCTTTAGAAACATCACTCCCAATAATGTGCCAGTAGATTTTAAAGAAATGGAAATTATAGCCATCAAGACCAGGAGCTTTGTCTCCATTAGAATGATGGATGACAAAATCTATCTCATCCTATGTAACAATGCCACAAAGATTGTCAAAGCTTTCCTTAGACAACTTAGGTAAAGACCAAGAGGGGTCCCACTCCAAAGAAGAAGAATAAGAATCATTAGCAAATAAAGCCTGAAAGTAACCAGAAATATGGCTTTCAATAATATCCTCATTCGATCACATAGAATCCTCAATCATGATACTCCTGATACTATTCCTCTATCTCTTGGTCTTGAGAGATGCATGGAAAAACTTCAAGTTTTTGTCACCCAGCTTCAACCACTGCACTCTAGATTTTTGTCTAACAAAAGATTCCTCTGTATTATAAGCATCAATAGCTTCTTTCCTTTTAGAGACAACAATAGATTGAAGCGAACAATCAAAAGGGTTTGTGTCTGTTTCAAGTTGAGTAGCACAAGCCTCCCTCTCCTTAATTATTCTGTTATCAAAGAGATTGCCAACTACTTTTTTATTCCAATCACAAAGAATAGTCTTCAGTTTCCTCATCTTCTCACACACCCGAAACATAGGGTTCCCAGTAACTTCAGACTTCCAGGTCTCCTCAACCAAGTTCAGAAAATCTGGTCTCTCAGTCCAAGCATTAATAAATTGTATTTTATATTATGACGAACATCTGTCGTGCATGTCCTAACTATGAATATAAAAAAAATGAAAATACCAACGTGTTTCTCAATGAAATCAGGGGACGGTCAATGAACACCTGCCATGAATATCAGGAGTCACAGTGCCACTGAACCTGTTATCGGCAACGTCAATGATCTGTGCACTGCAGAGCCCCCACACCCCATCTGAAATCCTCCCTTCAAGTCTGTTCTGGATAATCCTCATTCGGATCAGGCCCTTACACTGAGCATACTCTGTTGGGAACTCCCCGGAGAAACAATTGTCAAGGGCTAACAGGTACTGCAAATTGCCATGTCAGCATAGGAACCGCGGGAACGGGCCCGTGAATGCATTCTCGAAGATATCAAGCAGTGTGAGTGGTGAGTACATGCCCATACCTTGTGCGAACTCATCAAAGAAGGCATTCTTGTAGACAGAGAATTCCTTCAGGAACCGGAGCTCGCTGAGTGTCTGAGGGATCACGTTGATGAAAATTTTCATGAACAGATGGACTATCATGAGTTGATGGAGGTTTCCAAACCCGGGTGGGAGTCGACCTCTGATCTGGTTGTGCGAGAGGTTGATCTCATGGAGCAAGGTGAGGTTACCAAAATCCAAAGGCAGTTCACCTGTAAGGGTGTTCTTGTACAACTCTAGCTTCCAGAGGTTCTGAAGCCTGGTGATGGAACCGGGGAAATCGCTCGTGAGCTTGTTGCGAGATTGGTCAAGGACTCCAAGGTAACATAGGCCGAACATGGACTTAGGTATGGTCCCCGTTCGGTTGCACTTGCCCATGAACAACAATGTCAGGTTCCCAAACTCCCCGAGGGTGTCCGGCACAGGCCCGCCGTCGAATGGGTTCTTGCCGACAGACAGATGGACAAGCCCTCGAGACAACCCCACCACCCATTCCGTCAGTCGGCCGGTGAACCCATTCGTCGATACGTCAAGCATCTGTAGGTCCTTGAGCACCGACAGGTCTGGCAGAGCAGTGGGGAGAGCGTTGTTGGAGATGTTGAGCCAAGTGAGGCTTGTACAGTTGGTGACGTCTGCTAGAGGGGGGAATGGAAGCCATTGAGGTCAATGGAAATGTTGTGGATGTGAGGCAGGCGGAATGGTGTGGGTGAGATCATGCCAGAGAGGGAGAGGTTGCTGAGTGCCATGCCCGTGATGGGGCCTTCAGGTGTGTCGCAGGAGATGTCAGTGAACCAAGGGCATTTACTTACTTAGATCCATGATAATTGTGGCAAGCGGCGGACTTGGAGTAGAGGAACGTTGTCATCATCTTCTTCTCTAAGGGAAAATTCCTCCAGATCTACCAAAGATTAGGAACCCTACTAATTTGGGAAATGGGTGAAGTTGCGACTACAGAGAGACGGGAGTCACTACTATTATATCTATTTACCATACGCGCCACCATGTTTTAGAAGCACAGGTAACGAAATGAAAGTACCCACACAGACATTCAATAATTCCCCATATAGAGATGGTTTTTAATACCCATGCGGGTATGGTAGCAAATGCTACCCGTGCTCTGAATAGATGGTGGAATAACTCATAAATAAGGACAATTCTCTGTGATAGATATTTCCTCACGGTCGAGCGCATCAAACCCTCATCGTCTCCCTATTCTTTGCGATTTAGGCGAAGGCAACGATGAGGATAATTTAGTCAAAGGCAACGATGAGGATGAAATGGGGACCGATTAGAATGACGATGACTCCAAGAGCGATTACAATGATGATAAAGAGGAGGAAGGTGAGTACGCACAACTAGATAATCGAGACAGTGACAACAATGACGAAGAAGAAGACGGCGAGAACCAAGTTGTCCCCTGGTCATCTGTCCCTGAAGATGTCACAGTTGTGGCGGCAACAGAGCCTCTGCCTCCACCCTCGACCACAAGCAGCGATGACGCTGACTACTACTATGACATTAGTTATGAGGGCTCATCATTAGCCAAGGACAGGATGTTGTGGAGGGTGATGTTGATACAAGCCGACAAGGAGTTTGATGGTGCGGCCGACGGATTAGATAAGAGGAGGATGCTAGTGAAAGGGAATGCCTCACCCGATCTCGCCCCGTCTTACCACAATTACCAGGTCTGTTAAGACTATGGCCGAGATCTGCTTCTTAGTCTAGATTATCCCTCTCCCGCTCTCCTTCTCCCCCAATCGTTCCAGCACTGATCCGGTTCAAAATCGGTAGGTCGCCCTCTGCATTACCTTTAATTTATTTTTTGTTTATTCTTGTTAATATTTTTGTCTGCTGAGGAGAGTTTGGTGTTTTGATGGTTGATTCATGGGGGCATTTTATAGTAGCTAGGAACAATTTCCGAAAAGGAAAAACAAAATCATGTTTGCCAAAGCAAAGAAGGAAAAAAGGCAAGCCGTGGTTATGAGATATCATTGATCAATTCTTTTCTTGTATACAAATATATAGTTGGAGCATCTTGTTGTTTGTTGGGATACTTCTAGTTGTGAAATTTTACTTGATGTGCTTGTAAATATGAACGCTACTTGGGCAATAGCTACTTGATGTCTAGGGCATGTAAGAAGATGAGCATGTTTTTGTTTTTACTATTTAGTTCTGAATTTCTTTTCAATCCCCAGTTGCCAGTTTGGGCACAGAAGTTAGGAAGTGAAAATTTCCTTTCTTCTCCCCTACTTTTGAGGCTCCAATTTAAGTATTATGGCATTCCTGTATTTCCTCTTAGACCTTCATCTGGCAAGGCAAACTAGTCAGATCTCATCCTCCTCTACTCCCATTGTTGTATTATTCTGCCTCCGGTGGCAGGGTAAGAGCACAGTCTTCTTCATCCCAAGCCACCGACCCACCGACACGTGCTATAGTTAGCTGATGCTCTGGCTTCTTGGTTCATTGATTCATTCCCCGATGCTTATCTGGGTGACATGTGGATACGGCCTTCCCCAGTAGACCGCACATAGAGTTACCCTGGAGTTGCTATAGCTTGGCTGGAAGTTTGGGTCTTATCGTCCATTCCATTCTCTTTCGAACAACGGATGTGGCACAGGGGGACGTTATTGAATGCAGTAGTATGAAGATGGATGGATACATACTATTGTAGTCATGTACCATCCAAGCAGTGTACCAATTCAGCCAAGTTGGGGATATCAAATTGCAGCTACCATTGTGGTAGTATTTGGCTAGCAACATAAGAAAAATATCATTGGGTGACAAACTTCATGAACCCATGTATATGATCTTGTTTGGTGACAGTTGCCAGCCGTGTATATGGGTCACGATATGAAAAGTAACTATTTAAAACTACAAGCACAAGGCCACAAAAAGTAACTATATGGTATAAAAAGTAACTATCCAATACTGGAAGTAACAAAAAGACACAAAAAGCAACTATCCAATACTGAAAGTAACACAAGGACACTAAATGTAACTATATGGTATGAAAAGTAACTATTTGACACAAAAAGTAACATCATGACTCAAAAAGTAACTATCTGACACAAAAAGTAACACTAGGACACACAAAGTAATTATATGGTATAAAAAGTAAGTATTCGACATTAAAAATAACATCATGACAAAAAAAGTAACTACCTGACACTGAAAGTAACACCAAGACACAAAAAGTAACTATATGATTAGAAAAGTAACTATCCGACACTTAAAGTAACACCAAAACACACAAAGTAATTGGACATTGAAAGTAATATCACGAGATAAAATGTAACTACATTGTTCAAAAAGTAATTGCATTGTAAAATAAGTAATTACATTGTACAAAACTACATCAATACCGACCTAAACATCAGAAAAAGTAATTGCATTGTACAAAAAGTAACTATTTGGCACAAAAAGTAACTATTATGTATAAGAAGTAATCACTTGGCAAAAAGATTAACCATTTGACAAAAAAAGTAACAATGTCATCAAAAGTAACAAGTCAATTACTAAAAATAATATGAATGTTACAAGATGTAAAAACAAAATAATCATCAAAATTGCGTCAATAAGATGACGAGAAGGCCATGGAAATGAATCGGGTTATGTATACCACCACATTTGATGATCATGTTATTCCTGTTGATGATGTCCGTATATGTAAGTGATTGTATAGGGAAGTCTGTAATTATTAGTAAATAAGGTAGTTCATTCTGAATTTAAAAACACAGTGATGATTATCTGAAGAAGCATCACATGAGGAATTATGTTTGTTTGTCAGAAGAAGAAAACTAACACCAACTCCAACTATTGATAATGAATGTGACTTGTTTAAATAGGGTCTGAGGCGAATGTCAGGAAAGAATTATATATTGTCATTTACTATATACCAAAAGTTATACATTTTGTATTCTACATTACGACGAACATCTTTTGTGCATGTCCTAACTATGAATATACAAAAAATGAAAATACCAACGTGTTTCTCAATGAAATCAGGGGACGGTCAATGAACACTTGTCGTGAATATTAGGAGTTATAGTGCCACTGAACCCGTTATCGGCAATGTCAATGATCGGTGTACTGGGGAGCCCCTAGAACCCATCCAGAATCCTCCCTTCAAGTCTGTTCTGGCTAATCCTCATTCAGATCAAGCCCTTACATTGAGCATACTCTGTCAGGAACTCCCTGGAGAAACCATTGTCAAGGGCTAATAGGTACTGCAAATTGCCATTTCAGCACATGAACCATGGGAACGAGCCCGTGAATGCATTCTCAGAGATATCAAGCAGTGTGAGTGGCGAGTACATGCCCATACCTTGTGGGAACTCACCATAGAAGGCGTTCTTGTAGACGGAGAACTCCGTCAGGAACCGGAGCTCACTGAGTGTCTGAGGGATCTCACTGATGAAATTGTTCATGAATAGATGGACTATCATGAGTTGATGGAGGTTGCCAAACCTGGGTGGGAGTCGACCTTTGATCTGGTTGTGTGAGAGGTTGAGCTCGCAGAGCAAAGTGAGGTTACTGAAATCCAGAGGCAGTTCACCTGTAAGGGTGTTCCTGTACAACTCCAGCTTCTAGAGGTTCCGAAGCCTGGTGATGGAATCGGGGAAATCACCCATGAGCTTGTTGCAAGATAGGTCAAGGACTCCAAGGTAACCTTGTGGCACACCATTTGAAAAAAAACATTATTAACTGATCTAACTAATGCGGAACCATTTCGTTAGCAGTGGGATTGCTGAAAATCACTAAAAATTAAAACTTTTTATAAAAAGACCCATTACCAAAGATTCTTTAAACAAGAACCACAGTAGTATATTTACATACTGGTCCACATTGGACATTCCATGTATCATCAAACCAAAATCTCAGGTTGATTATAAAAACACTATCTATTGACACCTAGGACCTGAGAGTATAGAGATGACACATAGGACTTTATGTACAAAGCCTAATAACCAGCATCCCCACCTGAGATATTACTGTTGTCCTTGATGTTTTTGTTGCTGCTCTTCCTCTGCTAAAGAGGTTCTGCCTCTTTGTCTGCGTCTACCTAAAAACTTTGAATCCCACAGGGGTGAGACAATTATAAAATTGCCCCAGCAAGAGATATAACTCTCCGCCGTAACATTGTTATTGCAGTTTAATAGGAATAAACTCAGCATTGGGATAATACATTTCAATAGCAGATAAATTATTATCTATGCAGGTTAGAGCAACATTCATATTCAAGTAATTCAGTTATAATCTTGACAAGGCAGATGCCTCTTTTTCAATAAGGAATTAAAGAACATAAATAACATTTATGTATCAAGAACATGCCAAGCAAGATAACATCAACCAATGATTCTCGTATTTCAATCATATGCAGATACGCTACATAGATGATTATATTTTACAAACATATTTAAGCTATGAGTAGATGAAGTATACCGCTCATACTCGAACCAATCACTGCAGAGTCAATATCGGTACCATACAAAGTCAAATGGAAGAGCCGGCTTCCATGACTTCCCACATCTCGGTCAGTGCGAGATCACATGCAGGACATCTTGTGTCTCTGCTACATAGCTTGCCAGGGTATAGTGGCATCTAGCTATAGAGTTACAGTGGCGGTTGTACTCTCTTCGCGATCGAGAGAGTTCATGTTTACCTCCATCGATCCGACATTAACATCATCTGGAGATTAGTGATACATCCATCCCAGAACATACAATGAAGGAGTGAGAGGTTTAATGTTTACCTTCCATCAATTCCCTCATTAGGACGTAAGGATATATTCACCCATTGACCCCCACATATTCAATAATATGCGAACTCCAAGAAGTCTCATAAGAAAACCTATTTCCCCATCACCAGCTGTTGACGATGATGGATCTATGGCCAGAGCACTACATGAATAGCTTTCACTTGATTAATTAAGTACATTATCATATTCTTTTAGTATCACTCAAGCTTTTACACATAACTTATTAGGAAAAATGATATAAATGAACATGTACTATTTTCAACAGTTATTTCTCAGTCTTTAAAAGACATTGGGATCTCAGTCCCTCACATAAACATTTGGTTCTGGGCATTCAACCCTCAGCTCATCACTGAGCACTATTACCACTTTTTCAGGTAATCATCACCTTCAGGTCATCTGACCAAGGTAAACATGACACTTGCTACACAAGCATCACACCTGGCACTTGAGGCCCATTAACTCTCTAGTCACCTCTTACTAGGCAACAAGGCATATTATGGCACATAAGGTCCAATAAATAATTTCAATAAATAAAGCATCATAGCTCATACCTGGCTATGTTCATCATCTCAGGATACCTGCATAGTTAGTACAGATGATAACAAATATATCAATCATATTTCAGTTCCATGCTATCCCTCGGTAACCCCACTATTCCCATACCAGGTTAGGGTTTCCCATTTTATAGCAATCAGGGTTACTCACCTCCCTTTTATTCAATTAGGACCAATGATTCATCATTTCATTGTCCATGATTAGGGTTTCATGCTAAATAGCATAATCCAGAATTAGGGTTTCACACACCTTCACCCTATTTAGAATTAGGGTTTACTATTCATATCACATCACCCTAGATTTAGGGTTTATATTCAATAACCCACTATTAGGGTTTACTATTCATCCCAATTAGGTTTTTACATCAAAATACCATGAATTAGCATTACTCATGTCATTACCCTAAATTGATATCACATTATCTTCCTAGATTAGGGTTTCATTCAGAATTGCCCTAATTTAGGGTTTGAGTTCATCAATTAACTCAATTAGGGTTTCATGATCTCTTACCAAGGATCATACCCTAATTGTATATCACACTTACTTTAAATGTGTTAGGATTGATTGCTACATGATTATCTTACATGTATAAATCTCTCTCTCTCATCCTCTTCTAGGATGTCCAGAATGATTTGATCAATTGATCTTTCAATTACTTGAGATGTCCAAATGAATTGACCAATTGAATCTTCAATTATATTAGGTATCCAAATGGATTAACCATTTTGAACCTCAAACAGTCTTGCCTACTTAGACCTTAAATGGTCTTGTACTTTCAAAGTTCAAACGGTTTGAAACTGTTTGGGAATATTGCCCTTGAAACCGTTTAAGCAAACATTGCCTTGAAACCGAATGAGATAGTAAGTGTTGAAACTGAATGAGCTTGGGTATCCAAACGGTTTGGGATCGTTTGGTCCCAAACGGTCTTGAGACCGTTTGGTCCCAAGTGGTCTTGAGACCGTTTGGACACAAACGGTCTTGAGATCGTTTGGTCCAAACCCTCTCAAAACCGAATGGACCAAAAAGGTGTTTCAATACTTAATCATTTCAAGATTTCAAAACATGAACTAACTATCAATTACATCCTTGATTCATTCATCAATTGAACCACAGAATCACCTCTTAATTAGATCATCAATTAGGGTTTTGGACCCAATTAAACTAGGGTTTATAATCAAGACTCCTTCAATTAGGGTTTTGGAATTGAGGAACCATCAATGCTTAACATTGTAGAACTAATCCAATTGAAACCAATGAATCACCATCAAATTATAAAGTGACCTGACCTCAAACAGTCTTGAGGTCGTTTGGATGACCTCCAAATGGTCTTGAGACCATTTGCCTCATAATTCATTAAAATTTGTGAAATCCAATTAAGGTTTGCATCATTGGATTGATTGTCAACATAACTATTGATTGCACTTTGATTTGATATTTCTAACTCTTCAATTACTCAACCATATTCAACCCTAGACCTCCAAATGGTTTGAAACTGTTTGGGCTAATCAACCCAAAACATCAACTTAATCAATTGCAATTTCAACACTTAGCCGATTAGGGTTTCCACTTAGAGGGTTGTCTTTATATTGAATCAATCAATTGGAACCCTTGGATCATTATCCAACATTTTCTAGGGTTTGAACTAAAATGTTCAACCCATCCAAACGGTCAACTCCTCTAAATAGTTTGGGGTCCAAGCCTCCAAATGGTTTGGACCAAACGGTTTGGTGAAACCGTTTGGACCAAAACCTTAAAACCGTTTGCAATACAAATCTATAAGAAAGTGATCCTAAGATGATGTTATCATCATAAAGCCTTAGACCATCTAAAACTACTGCCATTATCATGGTAATTGCGTCAACTAATCAAAGGAATTGCAAGAATAGCTATTGAACATAGTTGAATGAGAAATTGAAATCAATAATAATGAATAGGGGTTCAAGTTATATAACTCGCCTTAAATTGAGATTCAAAGCTTGGAGCTTCACGTCAACAATGGTGTAAGTAGATTTTTCAAACCACAAGGATCGTTCCTCAAGATTTTGAGTGAAAAAGGATGGTTAGAAGTGAAGATGGGATCGAGATATGAAGGAATCATGCATTGATTTGTGATTTCCACCATGAAATCAAGATGAATGGAGGTCAAGAAGCTTACCAATAGGTTTAGGGTCGTTTTCATGATGTCCCTAGCTTCCTTGAACGTTTTTGCAAGAAAAGGAAAGAAATGGATTCGAAAAAGTCCTTGGTTTGAGTGGTAAAGGGTGCTTTTATAAGAAAATCAATGAGAGAGAAAATGCCTCATCTTAATCCTTTAATTCCAAAAAATTGTGCCACATCTTCCTCCTAAATTCCGTACATGAAAATATATTTTCCTTATCTCCAAATTACTTTCCATTATCCATTAATTAAGGGAAAAGAAATTAAGCACCTTAATCATATTATATTAATATCCCATTTTTAGTGGATATTACTTTCCATTAACTTAATGTGAGTGGACTCTCCACTCAAGTTAGATATTTCATATCCTAGCAAAGGCACAAGGATGTTCACACTTGAACAAATCCAACCATCTCGTTTTTGGTTGCAGGTCCTTCAATTATTTTATTTATTTTAGCATTAATTTGAAGTAAAGTTCCATTTATGCTTAAATCTTGATTATTTTAATGTCAAGATTCTCTCTCCTTCAAAGTAGCTCAAATGAGATGCCCCTCTCATTTTCTTGCCTCTACAAGATGTCGTGAATATTAAGGACCTTATTGAAGTGGTAAATTGCATATTGAACCCTAGGTTTTGGGTAAACTGCACATTACACCAAAACTAGGTTTTAATGCACAAACATTGCTTTATCAGCTCTTTCTTGGTACTTAGACTTTCACTAGCCATACTCCTGCATCATTTTCATTCCCATGATGCTTCAACCCATGAGTAACATATTATCATGTAAAATTTGCAATTTAACCCCTTAACTTGGGTCATTTGTACTTTAGTCCAAAGCAAGTAAACATTACTTTCAACATTATTCAAAATGGAGGGTTCCGCTCTGCCCTCTCTCTAGAAACCCCGGCTGCTACCGCTGGGGGGAGGATGAGCTGGTTAGCATTTTCCTCCCCCTGGCGTTCATCGTCTTCGCGTGGCTTCGTGACTGTAGGCAGCTGCGGATCGAAGAGAATCAGAGTCCTCCTGGTTGCTCGTTTGAGGTAGTTCACGGCTTGGCAAAGGGGAAGGTGGGTTGAGCGTCTTGAAGATTGGATCCAAGTTGTTTGTGGCTACTTCGACCTAGTCGACTCCTGCCGTTTATAGGGACGGACGGAGAGGCTTCATTGTCCTGGATTGAGCTTCTTCTCGACCATTCTGCGAAGCAAGGGGTTTCCTTGACCTCTTTCTCCTCCTTCTCCCCGTGTTGGCCTCTGCCTCGTCCACTGCATCGGCGGTGTTGCGTCTTCTCCGAATCTGCCTCGCTATGCCTACCAGTGGCAATTCTCTTCTATTCTCTTCTTGATGCCGTTTATCGGATCGGGGGTGTCCTGCCTCAACAGAGGGAAGTCCTCAGCCTGGCGCCAGCTGATTGTGCGCTGCGGCAGTCCTCCGTCTTCCTGTTGTCGGACGCCCGAAGGCTGATGGGAGTTGGGCTCGCTGCTACACCTACGAAACTCATCTCTGGATACTCGCCGCTGTGGTGCGGTTCCCACTTGCGGGTCTACTAGGTCGATTTCGCATCCTGGTGGTTCCGGTGTTGACCCTCCTCGCCGCAGTGATGAAGGATTCATATTGGAATCGTGGCCTGCTCGTGAGTTTTGGGTACAGGACAGGGGTCGATGGTAGGGTGGCTCCTTCCAAGTTCCCCCTGCTGTGTGTGTTTCTTCACTGCTATGAGTTTTGAACTCCCTCGAGGTGTTCGACGAGGGGTCTCTGTGGATGTGGATACATGGGTCTTTTGTGGGTTTGAGTTCTGAGGGAGGCGCATGCTCTTCCTCTCCTATTTCTTGTAGCTGTTGAGTGGAGTCGAGCTTCGTAGGGATCTGGTATTCTGTTGATTGGCGACTGATGAAAAGGGGATGGACTCCTACTTGGACCTCACACATTCAGGAAATGATTCAGATTCCAGTGGTGGAACGGTAGATGCCTAGTTCAAGGACATTAATCGCTAGTCAGCAAATGGAAGGCCCATGTACTGTTCCTGACTCCTCTGCTACAGCTGGGATAGAACACCCTCAAGGTGTTGGATGATATGCATGCTCACCATTCAGGTGATTGTGGGGTGCTGCTGTGCAAATAGAAGCATTCGATGTATGCTTGCTAGAAACTCCAAGACATGGATGATAGCAGTGGAGGCTCCTATTTTATCACTCCTGAGTTTACCTGATTGCTGAAGTGATGATTTGGCTACCCATGTTGCCATAATTTCAGAGTTTGAGTTTATTGCCAGTGTCGGCATGCGTAGTTTGGATAGTCGTGTCAGTTTCTCTGTTTTCTCTTGAGTTTGTATTGCGGGTTTGTCCTCTTCCTTTATCTAGGTAGATGGCTATTGTGTAGCTTGTGTTAGATTGTTTCTCTGGTTGTTTGGTTGTCTTCATCCAGGGTTGTAATGGGGGCGCAGTCTCTTGTGTCTAAAGTTTTGGTAATACAGTAACACACTTTTTGGACCGACCAAAAAAACATTATTCAAAATGGACTAAAATTGAAATATAAATTCCTCTTGAGCCTTAATTACTTTTCAAAAGATAATATCAAGCATATAATTATCTTTCTTAAGCAAAACACCTAGGGTTAAAGCATAACCCAGGTCAGGGATGTTACAAGTTATCCACCCCTTACAAGGATTTCATCCCCGAAATCATCAACAAAAATATTAAGAAAAAAGAGAAGGATACTTCCTCCTCATCTCTTCCTCTAGATCCCACATAGATTCTTCAATGCCACAGTGATTCCAGAGAACTTTTACAAGACTAATGTCTTTCTTTTTCAACTTTTTAATTCTTCTGTCAAGAACCAACACAGGTCCTTCAACATAAGATATATCATCATTTAATTCTACCTCGACAGGTTGAAGAACTAACTCTGTGTCAGGATGGCACTTCCTAAGAATAGAGATATGAAACACTGGGTGCAATCTATGCAACTCATGTGGTAACTCCAGCTTATAGGCTACCTTTCCCATCCTTTCAATGATCGGATAAGGCCCCATAAATCTAGGAGCTAACTTCCCCTTCTTTCCAAATCTCAGGATACCTTTCCAAGGTGAAACGTAGAGGTATACTCTGTCTCCAACTTGGAATTCTAAGGGTCTATGACGCTTGTCATCATAAGATTTTTGTCTATCCTGGGTAGCTTTCAACTGTTGTTGTATGACTTTAATCTTCTCAGTTGTTTGCTGTACTAGCTCAGGACCCAAAAGTTGATATTTCCCGGTTTCATACCAACATAAGGGATATCTACAACGTCTACCATATAATGCATCATATGGTTCCATCTCAATGCTATGCTGATAGCTATTATTATAAGCAAATTCTATCAAGCTCAGGTGTAGATCCCAACTTCCTATAAACTGAAGGACACATGCCCTAAGCAAGTCCTCCAAAGTTTGTATTGTCCTCTCAGACTGTTCGTCTATCTATGGGTGAAAGGTTGTACTAAACCTTAACTACGTACCCAAAGCTTTATGCATCCGTTCCCAAAAATGACTCATAAACTGGGGACCTCTATCAGAAACGTTAGTAGCTGGAACCTCGTGCAAACACACTATCTCATCTATGTATATCTGTGCAAGCTTCTCAGCTATGTAGGTTGTTTTAACAGGTAATAAATGTGTTGTCTTTGTCAACCTATCAACTATCATCCAAATAGAATCATGACTTTTGGCTGTTCTAGGCAAACCAACCACAAAGTCCATGCTTACATGATCCCATTTCCACTGTGGTATAGGTAGAGGTTGCATTTTTCCTGCGGGCTTCTGATGTTTAGCTTTAACCTACTGACACACTGGACACCGCATAACATACTCAACAACACCTTTCTTCAATCTAGGCCACCAATACATATCTTTTAAGTTATGATACATCTTGGTGCTTCCTGGATGCATAGCATACCTCAAAGAATGAGCTTCTTCTTGAACTAACTTTCTTAAGTTATCAACATCCGATACTACCATCCTATCATGGTAACAGACTACCTAATCATCTAAATCATGGAAGCCATCTCATTTCTCACTTCCATACTCTGACCTGATCTGTTGAATCACAGTATCAGCTTGTTGTGCTTCCTTAATCTGTTGCCTCAGAGTAGGTTTTACTTGCATCTCAGCTAAAAGCCTGGATAACAATGACACTTTAAGTTGTACATTGTCTTGCCTTAAGGATATAAACATACTTCTCTTAGAGCACACTAAGGAATTCAACTGTGCTTTATTTAAGGCTACTGTTGATGACTTTCTACTCAATGCATCAACTACCACATTAGCCTTCCCTGGATGATAATCAATTTTACAGTCGTAGTCCTTGATTAATTCCATCCAGCGGCGTTGTCTCATGTTCATCTCATGTTGTGAGAAGATATATTTTAGGTTCTTATAATCTGTGAAAATCTGGAATGTTTCTCCATAGAGATAATGTCTCCAGATCTTCAAGGCATGGACCACAACAGCTAGCTCTAGATCGTGTTTCATATAATTCTCCTCGTGTTTCTTAAGTTGTCGAGAAGCAAAAGAAATCACTTGCTTATCCTGCATCAACACACATCCTAAGCCATTCTTAGATGCATCAAAAAAGACTATATACCCCTTTCCTTGCTCAGGTAACACCAACACAGGTGCACTTGTTAGCCTTTCCTTCAGCAACTGGAGAGATTGTTGGCACTTGTCATTCCAGACAAAAGGAATATCTTTCCTGGTCAACTTGGTCAGGGGTAAAGCTATAGAGCTGAAGTTCTTAATGAACCTCCTATAATAGCCTGCTAGTCTAAGAAAATTGCAAATCTCTGTCGGTGTCTTTGGATGTTCCCATTGCAGGACAGATTCTACCTTCTTAGGATCAACACGAATACTCGAGGCAGATATTATGTGTCCTAGAAAAGAAACTTCTAGTAACCAAAACTCACATTTACTAAACTTAGCATATAACTTATGCTCTTTTAGCAAAGTCAAAGCCTGACGGAGGTGCTGCTCATGTTGTTGAGCATCTCTACTATATATCAGGATGTCATCTATAAATATGACTACACACTGATCAAGAAAAGGTCGAAATATTCTATTCATGAGTTCCATGAATGCAATTGGTGCATTAGTTAGTCCAAATGACATAACTATGAACTCATAGTGACCATATCTTGTCCTAAAGGCAGACTTAGATATGTCACCCTCCTTGATACACAACTGATGGTATCCTGACCTCAAATCTATCTTAGAAAAGATAGTTGCACCATACAACTATTCAAATAGGTCGTCTATCCTTGGCAGAGGATACTTATTCTTTATAGTGACTTTATTCAACTGTCTATAGTCGATGCATAATCACATAGACCTATCTTTCTTTTTAACAAAAAGAACTAGAGCACCCCAGGGTGAAGTACTCTGTCAGATAAAACCCTTCTCAAGCAACTCTTGTCGTTGTTTCTTGGGCTCTACCATCTCAGCAGGTGCCATTCTATATGGCATTTGTGCTATTGGTTGCGTGCCCGGGATTATATTAATCTCAAAATCAATCTCTTAGTCTATACGGTGTTTGTGCTATTGGTTGCGTGGCCGGGATTAGATTAATCTCAAAATCAATCTCTCAGGGTGGAGGAACACCTGGAAGTTCTTCAGGAAATACATCCTCAAACTCCCTAACTACCGGAACTCCATAAGAATAAGGGCTCTCCATTGTGGTATCTACCACATGAGCCAAGAATGCAAAGCATCCCTATCTCATCAACTTCTCAGCTACCATAGCTGACACTAAATAGGTTGGAAGAATCTTTCTATCTCCCTGAAAGATCCATGTGTCACTGTTATTTGTGAACACAGCCTGCTTGGAACTACAATCCAAGACAACCTTATACTTCTCTAAGGTGTCCATTCCTAGGATTATATCAAAACCCTGCATCTCAAGTGGCATAAGATCCACTTGAATGCGATGTTCAGAAAAGAAAAGATTGCAGGGAGAACACACCTCCCGCAACACTACAAATCCCAACAAAGGGGTTTCTAACAACATGCTATCTGCTCTATGACTGACAATCATGTTATAGTCTTGGATCACTTCTCGAGTGATAAAATAATGTGTAGCACCCGGATCAATTAACACAGATACGAAGTAGGATGAAGACATATCATAATAAAATAGTTCCATCTGACCTGTCACAACCCGAGGGTTGACTACTGCTTCGGGCTGATTCATAGCATAGAATCTTGTCATTGCTTGCTGTTGACCCTGTGCTTGGTTGTTTGGTGCTGACGATCCAGCTAGGGACGCTTGTCCACGTCCTCTAGCATTATTATTGAACTGTCACCTCTGTGAGCCTTGCTGACTCTGCCTCTGGAGTTGAGTCACAATTCTGACTTTCTCAAGACAATCCCTCTTCCAGTATCCTGACCTTCCACACTGGTAGCAGTTGTAACTTCCCAAACTCTGCCTGGGTGGTCATGTCACTGATGTTGATGTTGTAATGGGGGCTCTTCTTGGAGTAAAACTACGACCCCTACCCGTACTTGACATCCACTGCGTCGGGGCATTAAACTTTGGTGGTGGTGGTGTAGATAATCTCAGCTTCTTGAAACTCTCAGACAAGGGTCCTTGAAACTGAGGATATACTTTCTTATTACTAGTCTGTCATTTCTCGATCATAGACCTCTCAATCCTCCTTACAGACTCCACAAAAGTAGCAAACCTCTCTCGGTTCTCTAGAGCAGACACAGGAGTGGTCAATTCAACATTCAACCCCTTCTCGAAATGCTGAATCCTCTCCTCATCAGTGGCTACCATGTGCGGACAAAACCGCAACAGTTCCATGAACCTAGATTCATATTCTCTAATGTTCATCTGTCCTTGCCTCAACCTCTCAAATTGAGAGATCTTCTCATTTAGATACGTCTTAGGAAAGTATCTAGCAACAAACTCATGTCAGAATTCATCCCATCCGAATTCAACATCAGGTCTCTTGCCTTCCTCGATGGTCCACCAATGAACAGTACTCCCTTTCAGAAGATAGAAAACATGCCTCACCTTCTCATCTTCATGAATCATAAGGATTCTGAAGGCTTTCTCTAGCTCGGTTAACCATAAGTCAGCATCTGTTGGGTCAGCTGTGCCAACATACTCCGTGGCTCGTACTCTCCGAAGCCTTTTAAAGGTCTTGCCAACTCCTTGTCTTTCATTGTGGACTGGTGCCCTTGGTGCAGGTAGTGGCATCCTATCTGTCATATGGGTCATGGTTGCTATAAACTGTGCATACATGGCTTGGAAGGATGGGTTCCCTAATGTAGCTTGATCAAGTTGAGGAATCTCAGGTACAGGTTCCTCCCTAGCTTGATCCCTTGCACCTCCTCCTGGTGCAGCAACGCTGATTTCAACAACATGTTCATCATGCGATCCAGACATCTTCAAGTTCTTCTCCTCCTATAGGAGTAGAAGACACTATCAGATAACTAGAAAAAACTTAGAACAGACTCAACAACCTTAATCCTATGTCTATGTAGACTCAGTGAACCTAGAGCTCTGATACCACTAAACTTGTGGCACACCGTTCGAACAAAATGTTATTAACTCATCTAACTAATGCAGAAGCGTTTCGTTAGCAGCGGGATTACTGAAAATCACTAAAAATTAAAACTTTTTATAAAAAGATCCATTACCAAAGATTCTTTAAACAAGAACCACAGTAGTATATTTACATACTGGTCCACATTGGACATTCCATGTATCATCAAACCAAAATATTAGGTTGATTATAAAAACACTATCTACTAACTCCTAGGACCTGAGAGTACAGAGATGACACATAGGACTTTATGTACAAAGTCTGACAACCAGCATCCCCACCTGGGATATTACTATTGTCCTTGATGTTGTTGCTGCTGCTCTTCCTCTACTACAAAGGTTTTGCCTATTTGTCTGTGTCTACCTAAAATGTTGAATCCCACGGGGGTGAGAATATTATAAAATTTCCCCAGCGAGAGATATAACTCTCCGCCGTAACATTGTTATTGCAGTTTAATAGGAATAAACTAAGCAGTGGGATAATACATTTCAATAGTAGATAAATTATTATCTGTGCAGGTTTGAGCAACATTAATATTCAAGTAATTCAGTTATAATCTTGACAAGGCAGCATGTCTATTTTTCAATAAGGAATTAAAGCACATAAATAACATTTATGTATCAAGAACATGACAAGCAAGATAACATCAACCAGTGATTCTCGTATTTCAATCTTATGCAGATACGCTACATGGCTTATTATATTTTACAAACATACTTAAGCTCTGAGGAGATGAGGTATACCGCTCATACTCCAACCGATCACTGTGAAGTCAATATCGGTACCATAAAAAGTCAAATGGAAGAGCCGGCTTCCATGACTTCCCACATCTCGGTCAGTGCGAGATCCCATGTAATACATCTTGTGTCTCTTCTACATAGCTTGCCAGGGTATAGTGGCATCTAGCTATAGAGTTACAGTGGCGGTTGTACTCTCTTCGCGATCAAGAGATTTCATGTTTACCTCCATTGCTCCGACATTAACATCATCAGGAGATTAGTGATACATCCATCCCATAACATACAATGAAGGAGTGAGAGGTTTAATGTTTACCTTACATCAATTCCCTCATTAGGATGTAAGGATATTTTTTCCCATCGACCCCCACATATTCAATAATATGCGAACTCTAGGAAGTCTCGTAAGAAAAGTTGTTTCACCATCACCAGCTGCTGACGATGATGGATCTATGGCCAGATCACTACATGAATAGCTTTCACTTGATTAATTAAGTACATTATCATATTCTTTTAGCATCAATCAAGTTTTCACACATAACGTATTAGGACAAATGTTATAAATGAACATGTACTATTTTCATCAGTTACTTCTCAGTCTTTAAAAGACATTGGGATCTCAGTCCCTCACATAAACATTTGGTTATGGGCATTCAACCCTCAGCTCATCATTGAGCACTATTACCACTTTTTCAGGTAATCATCACCTTCAAGTCATCTGACCAAGGTAAACATGACACTTGCTACACAAGCATCTCATCTGGCACTTGAGGCCCATTAACTCTCTTGTCACCTCTTACAAGGCAACAAGGCATATTATGGCACACAAGGCCCAATAAATAATTTCAATAAATAAAGCATCATAGCTCATACCTGGCTATGTTCATCATCTCAAGATACCTGCATAGTTAGTACAGATGATAACATATATATTAATCATATTTTAGTTCCATGCTATCCCTGGGTAACACCACTATTCCCATACCAGGTTAGGGTTTCCCATTGTATAGCAATCAAGGTTACTCACCCCCCTTTATTTAATTAAGACCGATGGTTCATCATTTCATTGTCCAAGATTAGGGTTTCATGCTAAATAGCATAGTCCAGAATTAGGGTTTCACACACCTTCACCCTATTTAGAATTGGGGTTTACTATTCATATCCCACCACCCTAGATTTAGGGTTTATATTCAATAACCCACAATTGGGGTTTACTATTCATCCCAATTAGGGTTTTACATCAAAATACCATGAATTAGGGTTACTCATGTCATTACCCTAAATTCATATCACATTATCTTCCTAGATTAGGGTTTCATTCAGAATTGCCCAAATTTAGGGTTTAAGTTCATCAATTAACTCAATTAGGGTTTCATGATCTCTTTACCAAGGATCATACCCTAATTGTATATCACACTTACTTTAAATGTATTAGGCTTGATTGCTACATGATTATCTTACATGTATAAATCTCTCTCTCTCTCATCCTCTTCTAGGATGTCCAGAATGATTTGATCAATTGATATTTCAATTACTTGAGATGTCCAAATGAATTGACCAATTGAATCTTCAATTATATTAGGTATCCAAATGGATTAACCATTTTGAACATCAAACGGTCTTGCCTACTTAGACCTTAAAAGGTCTTGGACTTTCAAAGTTCAAACAGTTTGAAATCGTTTGGGCATATTGCCCTTGAAACCGTTTAAGCAAACATTGCCTTGAAACCGAATGAGCTAGGAAGTGTTGAAACTGAATGAGCTTGGGTCTCCAAATGGTTTGGTATCGTTTGGTCCAGACCGTTTGGACTCAAATGGTCTTGAGACCATTTGGACCCAAACGGTCTTGAGGCCGTTTGGTCCAAACCCTCTCAAAACCGAATGGACCAAAAAGGTGTTTCAATACGTAATCATTTCAAGATT
This sequence comes from Alisma plantago-aquatica, assembly GCA_963693085.1. NCBI lineage: Eukaryota > Viridiplantae > Streptophyta > Magnoliopsida > Alismatales > Alismataceae > Alisma > Alisma plantago-aquatica. Next base: position 1,158,635,754 of record OY856410.1, on the reverse strand, counting down.
TCAAACCATGAACCAACTATCAATTGCATCCTTGATTCATTCATCAATTGAACCATAGAATCACCCCTTAATTATACCATCAATTAGGGTTTTGGACCCAATTAAACTAGGGTTTATAATCAAGACTCCTTCCATTAGGGTTTTGGAATCGAGGAACCATCAATGCTTAACATTGTGGAACTAATCCAATTGAAACCAATGAATCACCATCAAATTATAAAGTGACCTAACATCAAATGGTCTTGAGGTCGTTTGGATGACCTCCAAATGGTCTTGAGACCGTTTGCCTCATAATTCATTAAAATTTGTGAAATCCAATTAGGGTTTGCATCATTGGATTGATTGTCAATATAACTATTGATTGCACTTTGATTTGATAATTCTAACTCTTCAATTACTCAACCATATTCAACCCTAGACCACCAAACGGTCTTGGTTGACCTCCAAACGGTTTGAAACCGTTTGGGGTGACCTCCAAATGGTTTGAAACCATTTGGGCTAATCAACCCAAAACATCAACTTAATCAATTGCAATTTCAACACTTAGCCGATTAGGGTTTCCACTAAGAGGGTTGTTTTTATATTGAATCAATCAATTGGAACCCTTATATCATTATCCAAAATTTTCTAGGGTCTGACCTCAAATGGTCAACCCATCCAAATGGTCAACTCCTCTAAATAGTTTGGGGTCCAAGCCTCCAAACAGTTTGGAAATCGTTTGGTCTCCAAATAGTTTAGTGAAACCATTTGGACCAAAACCTTAAAACTGTTTGCAATACAAATCTGTTGGAAAGTGAGCCTAAGATGATGTTATCATCATCAAGCCTTAGACCATCAAAAACTACTGCCATTATCATGGTAATTGCATCAACTAATCAAAGGAATGGCAAGAATAGCAATTGAACATAGTTGAATGAGAAATTGAAATCAATAACAATGAATTGGGGTTCAAGTTATATAACCCACCTTCAATTGAGCTTCAAAGCTTGTAGCTTCACGTCAACAATGGTGTAAGTAGCTTTTTCACACCATAAGTATTGTTCCTCAAGCTTTTGAGTGAAAAGGGATGGTTAGAAGTGAAGATGGGATCAAGATATGAAGGAATCATGCATTGATTTGTGATTTCCACCATGAAATCAAGATGAATGGAGGTCAAGAAGCTTAACAACAGGTTGAAAGTCGTATTACTGATGTACCTAGATTACTTGAACGTTTTTTCAAGCAAAGGAAAGAAATGGATTCGAAAAAGTCCTTGGTTTGAGTGGTAAAGGGTGCTTTTATAAGAAAATCAATGAGAGAGAAAATGCCTCATCTTAATCCTTTAATTCCAAAAATTGTGCCACCTCTTCCTCCTAAATTCCATGCATGCAAAGCTACCTTACTTATCTCCAAATTCCTTTCCATTATCCATGAATTAAGGGAAAAGAAATTAAGCACCTTAATCATATTATATTAATATCCCATTTTTAGTGGATATTTCTTTCCATTTACTTAATGTGAGTGGACTCTCCACTCAAGTTCGATATTTCATGGCCTAGAAAAGGAACAAGTATGTTCACACTTGAACAAATCCAAACATCTCATTTTTGGTTGCAGGTCCTTCAATTATTTTATTTATTTTTGCATTAATTTGAAGTAAAGTTCCATTTATGCTTAAATCTTGATTATTTTAATGTCAAGATTCTCTCTCCTTCAAAGTAGCTCAAATGAGATGCCCTTCTCATTTTCTTGACTCTAAAATATGTCGTGAATATTAAGGACCTTATTGAAGTGGTAAATTTCATATTGAACACTAGGTTTTGGGTAAACTGCACATTACACCAAAACTAGGTTTTAATGCACAAACATTGCTTTATCAGCTCTTTCTTGGTACTCAGGCTTTCACTAGCCATACCTATGCATCATTTTCATTCCCATGATGATTCAAACCATGAGGAACATATTATCATGTAACATTTGCAATTTAACCCCTTAACTTGGGTAATTTGCACTTTAGTCCAAAACAAGTAAACATTACTTTCAACATTATTCAAAATGGACTAAAATTGAAATGTAAATTCCTCTTTAGCCTTAATTACTTTTCAAAAGATAATATCAAGCATATAATTATCTTTCTTAAGGAAAACACCTAGGGTTAAAGCATAACCCAGGTCAGGGATGTTACAAACCTAGTCCAAACATGGACTCAGGTATGGTCCCCGTCTGGTTGCACTTGCCCATGAACAACAACATCAGGTTCCCGAACTCCCTGAGGGCGTCTGACACAGGCCTGACGTCGAATGAGTTCTCACCAACGGACAGATGGATGAGCCCTCAAGACAACCCCACCACCCATTCCGTCAGTGGGCCGCTGAACCCGTTCATCGACACGTCGAGCAGCTGCAGGTCCTTGAGTGCCGACAGGTCTGGCAGAGCACCGGGGAGAGCATTATTGGAGACATTGAGCTGAGTGATCCCCGTACAGTTGGAGATGTCTGTTGGAAGGGGGTGTGGAAGCCATTGAGGTCGATGGAGACGTTGCAGATGTGAGGCAGGCAAAATGGTGTGGGTGAGATTGTGCCGGAGAGGGAGAGGTTGTTGAGTGCCACGCCTATGACGAGGCCGTTAGATGTGTCGTAGGAGATATCGGTGAACCAAGGGAATTTACTTACTTAGATCCATGATAATTGTGGCAAGAGGCAAGTTCGGAGTAGAGGAACATTATCACCGTCTTCTTCTCAAAGGGAAAATTCCTCCAGATCTATCGGAGATTAGGAACCCTACTAATTTGGGAAATGGGCGAAGTCGCGACTACGGAGAGACGAGAGTCACTGGTATTAGATCTATTTACCGTACGTGCCACCGTGTTTTAGAAGCACGAGTAACAAAATGAAAGTACTCATGCGGGCATTCAATAATTCCCCATATATATATATATATATATATATATATATATATATATATATATATGGTTGGAGGTCTAGGGTTCCTAGAAGTCCATGGAGAGACAAACAAAGGAAAAGAGGAGAAGAGTCAGAGTAAAGGAGGTAAGGAGAAATAGAGATATTGGGATAGTAAGGAACTAAGATCAAACTATCTATAGAGTCCCATTCAAATTTGGACGCTAGGAACAAGAAGGGCATGGATCCACCCATTATTGATCCAACGGCATGGATTAAACCTTCCATTTCACAAGAATGTTTGACAAGGGGAAACTTGCAAAATCCAATAAATAAGCCATGTGACCTGATAAATTGGGGAAATAAACAAATACACCAAAGTCCAATTACATTAGGATTGTATGATTTAAGATTATCTTCTGTTATTAATAGGCTAATGAGTATGATTTTGATCCCATAGTTAGGTTTCATGATTATATTATATGAGTCTCAATAAAATTAGGGTTTAACTTATTTATCTTAAAATTAAATACTATGTATCATATTAATTTTCAACAATTAGGATTTAGAGTCCAATTGTCATCATCTTAATACGATGAAGGTCACATGATATTATATTATACGAATTATGACATTTTATTACCCATTAATTCCAATATATCCATTAATATCAATATGAACTTAAATAATGCCACATTATTTACTTCCTATTACATCAAATATCCATTTATTTTCACATTATATCCATTCGTCACATTATTGTCCACATGCATCATTCACTTATTCACTTCTAGTGACTAATTATGAACTTGTAAGACATTAGTTGCATATTAATGTACAATATGACATGTGTCACACAATTAATGAACACATTTATATATTAAGTCATAGTTGGGTTATTAGGTCTAAAATATGTGTATTAATATATCATATATAATTATGTCACCTAATGTCACTAGTGTATCATGAATGTCACCAAGGATGTATAGATTATGGTTGGCCAACTATAACTAAGGGTTTAGGTCAATATGATCACTATTCACCACATACACCCTATCAACTTGCATTAAGTCTTGAGTTAAATTACATGTATCCAAATCATCATCCTATTAGTGTTCATTTATCGAAATCATAGTTAAGGTTACATGAAACCAAGGTTTGGTTTTATATGCATTCATAATTAGGGTTGGTATTTGAGCTAGTCATTAACTATGCATTAGTGTATAAACATGTGGATTACTCATTATATGCACATTATAATTAAGGCACAACTAATCCTGTCAGGGTATAACTCTAACCTTGTTTGGTTGATTCTAATTATGTAAGCATACTAACCTCCTAATCATGGGATAAGGGCTTCTAGTGTCAGGGTAGAAGAATCTCGATATCTTACAGGTAGATATGGATACCAATACTTCATTACTGATGACTTCAATAGATTGGGATATGTGTATCTTATGAAACACATGTCAAAATCCTTTGAAAATTTCAAGGAAATCATGAATGAAGTAAAAAATCAACATGGAAAAAGAATCATATCACTTTGATCTGAACGAGGTGGTGAATACTTAAGCCAAGAGTTTGAGGTCCTTCTAAGGGATTGTGGTATGTATCACAATGGACTCCACCTAGAACCCCAAAACATTTTGGTTTATCATAAAGAATTAAATGCACCTTATTGGACATGGCATGACCAATGATGTCTTTATCTAATCTTCCAATTTCCTTTTGTGGACATGCTCTTAAAATCGTCGTATTTACACTTTTATAAGTACCTTCCAAATCCATTGAAAAGTCACCATATAATATTTGGAATGGGAAACATCCCAATATGTCTTTCATGAAAGTTTGGGAATTTAAAGATTGTGTCACAAAACAACTCTATGAAAAGTTAGGACCCAAATCAAATAAATTCATTTTTTGGGTAACCTAAGGAAACTAAGGGATGCTATTGATATGTTCCATCTGCCCAAAAAGTGTTAGTTTCCAGATATGATGTATGAAAAGGAATGTACTTTCAGAGGAACCAGAGAGAGGAAAATAGAACTTGAAGAAGTTCAAAACCAACAAGAACACATTAAACCTATGGAAGTTGATAAGGAACTAGAGGTACCAAAAACTATTGTGGAACCTATAGTCCCTATCGTAACATAAGAATCTCAAGATCCAACAATGCACATTTTGAGATAGAGATATATATGGATTTCTTGTGAATTAAAATGACGATTTGATGGTCATAAAGGATGATTCAACAACCTACAAGGAATCTATTGAGGGACCAGAATCTAATAAGTGGCTTGAGGCCATGAGATCTAAGTTGAACTCCATGTATACCAACCAGGTATGTACCTTAATGGATCCACCTGAAGAGGATAAAACCCATAGGGTGCAAACGGGTCTTCAAGAAGAAGACTGGCATGGATGGTAATGTACAAACCTACAAAGGTAAATTGGCTGCAAAAGGTTTCATACAGTTTCAAGGTGTTGACATGATGAAACTTTTTCACCAGTTGCCATGGTTAAATCCATCATAATCATGCTTTCCATTGCAGCTTATCATGACTATGAGATTTGGCTAATGGACATTAAAATTGCATTATTAATGGGAATCTTCTTGAGGATGTGTATATTGACACATCTTGAGGGTTTTATCACTACAAATGAAGAAAATAAAGTCTATAAGATACAAAGGTCAATGTATGGATTGAAGGAAACATATACAAGCTAGAATCTTCATTTTGATGAAATAATCAAACATTTAGGCTATATTCAAAATGATAATGAACCTTGTGTTTATAGGAAGATTAGTGGAAGCATGTTTTTATTTCTCATATTATATGCAGATGACATTTTTTTATAGGAAATGACATCCCTACTCTACAATTGGTTAAAGAACGGTTGGGAAATACCTTCTCTACAAAGGACTCAGTAAAATCATCCTATATACTAGGAATAGCTATCTATATATATACATCTAGAAGGATTCTCAGTCTAAGTTAAAGTACATACATTGATAAAGTTCTAAATAGGTTTACCATGCAAGATTCCAAGAGAAGAAACTTACTCATGTTACATGGAATAGGTCTCTCTAAATACCAATGTCCCAGCTCCTTGGAAGAGTAGACACACATGAGTAAGATTCCAAATGCCTCAATAGTTAGATCTATCATGTATTCATTGACATGTACACACCCAAATGTTTCTTATGCTTTGAGCATGATAGGTAGGTGATAGTTGAATCCACATGATGGTCCTTGGATAGCTATGAAGAATATCCTTAAGTACTTGAAAAGAACTAAGAATCAATTCCTAATTTATGGAGGTGAGGAAGAGTTATTTGTAAAGGGTTACACTGATGCAAGATTCCAAACTGACAAGAACAATTACAAATCACAATCTAGATTTGTATTTTGCCTAAAAGGTGGAGTTATTAGCTGAAATAGTTCCAACTAGGAGACCATGGCTGATTTCACAATAGAGGTAGAGTATATTGCTACCTCCAGTGCAAAAAAGGAATAAATATGGATCAAGAAGATCATTAGTGAACTTGGGGTGGTTCCAACCATTGTAGACACAATAGAGATTTATCTATGACAATAATGGATCTATTGAAAAAGGTAAGGATTCTAGATTGCATCAGTATTATAATCACATACTCATGCATTACCATCTCATACATGAAAATTTTCAATGAGGAGATATTAAGATTTGTATAGTACCAACTAAAAGCAACATTGTTGATCCCTAGACAAAAGTACGTTTACAGTAGAAGCATGATGGTCATGTTAGTTTATTTGAAATTAGAATTATGAGTGGCCGGATCTAGCACAAGTGGGATATTGTTGGTTGTATGTTCTAAGAGCCATCATGTGGTGATTTTAATAGGGATAGTTGTAGTCAATTTGATTATTAATAAAAGTCAATTCCACTTATTATGTTTGTTTCAATATTGAGATAATGAAGAAACCTAATAATGTCCTAAGTGATATGACTCAATGACATATGGTTTGGGTTGAGGACTCAAACATGATATCATATGTATAATAAGTGTACTCATTCTTGTTATGTTCATACCACATGACAACAATAATAAAAAAGATTAATAGTATGGTGAGTGATGACTATGTCTCTATGCTCACGATATTGGATATCAACTCATATGCATGGGTACTTATTAGAGAACAAGTTGTATTGAGTTGACCCACCTTGATATTGACACATGGAAGTGATGATGTGACATGTCAGTCATATCTTAATGTGATAGTGGTTATTGTGATCCTTAACCCTAAACTCATGACAATAATCAAAAGTTGTTCTGTGTGCTTTGACCACTAGCCCAACATGCTTTGAAATATGAATTGTCAAAAATGTAGTGATTGGGTGTAGTGTGACACTTGGGGATGAGTGAGTGTGATGTATATGGGATTTTTCCCTCTATTAGGAGTGATATCCTAGTCACTTGATAAGAGATACTATGAAATGAATAGCCAAGCTCATGTAAATCAAAGATGTAATTGAGCTCACTATATCTCGAATGGTTCTCTAGTTTAAGGAACATGTAGTGAAAGTTAAGAGGATGCATTACATGCCTCAGTTTCAATATGGATATCTATGACAAAGGGATTATATGGTTACACAAACACTGATCGCTTTACAAGTTGTAGTTGTTTTCCAACTCATTCCTATTACTTAGGTGCAATTAAATGTTTTTATACACCGCTCTTTGCTTGTGTTGTTTTGAAAATAACTACCACCATAATTAGGAACCTACCCGGTCAAACACATAAGGATGCATAAGGGAATTGAAGTTCACAATCAAACATATGATTATAATGATTCTATATCATAAACATGTTGATTTACCCTATGATTGAGTGACCAAAATGGCTAATATCCAATCATATTGATTGAGTTAATAGAGCAATTAATTGTCAAATGATCAATTTAGATTGCCAATGGACACATGCGATCACAAATCAGACCGCTTGATCAAGTGATCACAATGTTACAGGAAAATACTTAAATTGAAAAACATGTCAAATCTAGATCTCGACTCTTGTGATTAGCCAATCACAAGACGTGATCGGTCGATCATAAATCATGTCTGAGTTTTCAACATTGTACTATTTGTGGGATTGAGAATAGGAAAGCGATTGGAATATGGTTTTTCTAAGCCCATGACTCTCCTATAAAGGGGGCATATACTAAAGGGTGAGACAAACTTTTGATACATGACTTGTGAGACAAGTTGGCCATCCTCTCTCTCTCCAAGTGAAAGAGAAACCCTGAGGCCGCCGCCCAAGATAAGAGAAGAAAGGAAGTTCCAAGATGACTGGCACACCCACAACTTTTGTTCCTCTTCAATAGGGTGACCAAGGTGGTGCATCATTCATGTGGATGATGTAGAGGCTAAGGTACGATGTGCGAAGACTTTAAGAACATCTTCCACAAGAGGAAAAAGGTTGTTGTTTGGAGGACAATCTGAACCATTTCTTCTACGTATAGATCTCATGTTTGCCAACTTGGATTTAAACTGTAGATTGATATCTTCATTGAAAACGACATATCTTGTTGTTGGACAACAAGTACACACAAAGGTATCACCTTTGTACCTATTTTGTTTTTAATACCAGAGCTTTATAGCTACAACAGACTTGTTGACATGTCAATTTTAGAAGAAAAGTTTAATATTCCACGACACGTTCTACCTTGAAAATCCTACATATATATATATATATATATATATATATATATATATATATATATATACTTTACCTCCCTCAATCTATCTACTATCTCTCATATGCACCAAGCTAGATCTTAACTAGATTGACTCTACTAATCCTCTACCCTCTTCCACATATTTTCCTATATATTCATTTCCTCTACTATTATTTATGACTCTCCGCCCAATCACTCTCTTTATTCTTTTTGTAGATGGCATGAGTGGGGAGAATGGAGGAAGAGATGAGATGAAGGAGGAGAGGATATGAAGAACGAATAAAGAAAGAACTCTAGCATGTTTCTACTTTGTATGTTAAAGTTATTTGCAAACTACTGGCTTGTGCAAGAGGTTGTTCATTCCACCTACATTGCCTCTACTCTCTCTCTCTCTCTTATCCTTTGTTGTGCACATTGACTACTACTTTGTCGATGCTTTATCACTCTATGACTTGTTCATGCGTGTTCCTGTTGAATGCTACTTTTCTTGTGCCCTGACACCCCTTGGTTTGTTTGTATTTGTGCATACTAACTACCACTCTACTTGCGACCCAAAACTCTCTGGACTACTCGATGGGGCAAGCGAATGAGATCATGTCACTTGCTCTGACTTTTTGCCACATGCTCTAAATTTCACATTTTTTAATCAAAAAGCTCACGCTTGTAATCTACTTGGAGCAATCTACTCAAAGAGAGCATTCTAAAGTTGATTATTACTACTAATGTTATACTTACTTCCTGATTTACAACTCAAAAATTAATTATAGACACATTGATTATCTTTTTAAGTGAGTATTGGATTGTTAAATTGTTTGATTCACTAGTACAGAAATGAGTTATAACGTCACTACATGTAGGGTCGGTTTTACCAAATAACCGACTTTATATGTCTAAAAAAACACAGGCACCACTTAATACCTCTTAGGTCGGTTTTTTTAAATAAACCGACCTTGTAGTGTAACTCTATAGGGTCGGTTTTCCAAATAACCGACCTTATATGTTTATAAAAAACGCGGGCACCACTTAAGACCTCTTGGGTCACTTTTCTTAAAATAACCGACCTTGTAGTGTATCTCTATAGGGTCAGTTTTCCAAATAACCGACCTTATATGTCTATAAAAATCACGGGCACCACTTATGACCTTTTGAGTCGCTTTTTTTAAAATAACCGACCTTGTAGTACATCTCTATAGGGTCGGTTTTTCTAAAATAAGCGACCTTATAGACAATTTTTCCCGCGGCAAAAATTTGGTTTCGTGCCTCGATCTCTAGCGTCGGTTTTACCTTATAACCGACCCTAAAGGGCACCTCGGTCGACAAATTTGTCGACCGAAAACGAGCTGAATTTCACGTATACAAGCACCTATAGGGTCGGTTTTTTTCTTTATAACCGACCTTACAGTCCTCCTCGGTTCAGCACCTCTAAGGTCGGTTATTTCTACAAAACCAACCTTAAATGCATCCTCGGTCGACAAATTTGTCGACCGATATTTATTATGGATCAAGGTTCACGCATGTATAAGCACATCTAGCGTCAGATTTGCACTTAAAACCGACCTTAGAGCTTCCTCGGTCGACCAATATGTCGACCGATATACTTGGTCGACAAATTCATCGACCGATATCTATTCTGGATCCAGATAATTCACGCATGTATAAGCACCTCTAGCATCGGATTTGCACTAATAACCGACCTTAAAGCATTTCTCGGTCGACCAATTTGTCGACCGATAAGGAGTCAGTTTTCAAGTGTATAAGCAACTTTTAGGGTCGGTATTTTCTTTGTAACCTACCTTAGAAGCACATTCGGTCGACAATATTGTCGACCGAGATAAACTAGGATCCAGTTTAGTATTTCACACATGAATAAGTACCTGTAGGGTCGGTTTTAACCTAAAAACTGACCCTATAAGTACTTAAGCGAATGAATTCGGCTCAATCTCGGTCGACGAATCGTCGACCGAATCATATCGGTCGACTAATTTGTCGACCGAATAACGCCTAGAAAAACCAACCGTCACAACGGCTAGAAAATCAACAGTCGTAACGGCTAAAAAAATCAACCGTCGTAACGGCTAGAATTTCAACCGTCGTAACGGCCATAAATACGACCGTTGGGCGACCAGGAGAACGGTCCAGAAAACGACCGTTGGGGGCGTCGGTCGACAAATTGTCGACCGAAATGGGGTCTGTTTTGCTATAAATAGCACCCAAAACGATCCATTTCTTCACACCTTCACATTCTCACTTCTCTAGCTCCTCTGTAGTGAATTCTTGTGAAAATCTTCAGCTTCTTTACATCCAATTCTTGCTTTCTATTTCTCCATTTCAAAGCAACGAAATGGCTTCATCATCTGCGTGCGGAAAGAAGCAAGTTGCAGGTAGGAAAGGAAGGACAGCCCCTTCAACGTTGTCGTTCATCAACGACGTCCCTTTCATCGACGCAGTTGCAGGCGACCGCTACCTCAGGCTATCGGCAAAAGCTCCTCTTCCACGACGGCCGGTCGACGTCATGGACTTCCAAAGCATTGTCGATTTGGAGGAACTTTTCGAGGTGCACCATTTGACTGATTTTCTAAATCCCTCCTTCCCTTCCTACTCCTCCAAAGTAGTTAATGAATTCTATGCCAATTTAGCCGAACATCCTGACCATGATTCCTTCTCCTCTATGGTTGGTGGGTATGGATTCCATTTCACTGAGGAGGGTATTCTTGATATGCTTGACATAGATATAGAAGAATATAAAATTTTTATTGATCTCACTAGAGGAACTCCACTCAACAAACTCTCCCAAGATAACACTGCAATTAGCCTTAGTGATGTCAAAACAGCCATCTTTCAATCCAATACGACTTGTCATGAAGATAGGGGTACCTATTATGCAATAAATTTAAAACCTGAAGCTAGGATCATAAATCTCATTGTTGCCACCAATATCCATCCTAGAGCAAACAAATCTGAGGTACCCACCTTTCGTATGTACCTTATCTATGCCATTCTCAAAAGTATTCCCATAAAATTTATTCGTATCATCATTAAGAATATGTTTGAGTTTTCTTGCAATCCACCATATGATGACTTTGTATGCCAAATCACTCAACATTTTCTTAAGAAGAATATTGAGGACGACTTAGGTTACACATGGGATAGAAAACCCCAAAAAATAAGTAAAAATACGGTGGAAAAGATGGGAATCGACTTTGGCCACAAAAGGGCTAGGACTGAAGGGGAGACATCCACCCAAGACATACCTCCACCACCTCCTCCTACCAACCTACCCCATGATCCTATTACAAACACCTTGACATACATTGCTGGATCCCAATATCACCTAAGTAGGCAATTGGATTATAATCACCATGGCATGACTTATTTAAACCAAAGGATGCAAGCTCTCTCTCCTAACCAACCTGATGAATATCCCTATTCCCTTAATCCTGGCATGATAAATCCATACAATCCTTCCTACAACTACTATCAAATTCCACCTCCACCATCTCCTGATCTCACACATACTCAGTTTTCCCAAATTCAACTTCAAGACATTGCTGCCCACTTTCGCTTTGATCGTGTTCCCACCTTCTTGGAGGCTTATGCCTTAACCAAGACAGGTTCCTTGGAGTGGCAGACACTGGTCAATTATTATGGAGCTGAGCCCTTTCTTGGAAAAGATCCAGACATTGATGTAATCCTTCGGTCTTTTCAGTGAGATTATGAGATATCTTTGTAATGATGTAATGTTTATCTTTTTATAAAGCAAGTATGTCATGTTTCATCTTATAAAGTGTATGGGCATTAAATTGTTATGAATAAAAGTGTTTTCCATGGCTTCATTTGGACATATACATGTTATATAAGAATATTGTTATTTCAAATGATTGAAAAATAAATTATGGCTAAATTTGACAAAGCATCACTTGGTTAATCTCATACACACACACTTGATACTTAATTTAAAACATTGAAACAGGGTTAATTTCGGTCGAAAATATTATCGACCGAGACAAATCGGTCGACAATATTGTCGACTGAGGATGACTTTAGAGCTCTTTCATTCGACAAATAGTCGACCGAGGATGACTTTAGAGCTTTTTCATTCGACAAATAGTCGACCGATAGAATTTTTGAATAGAGTTTAGTATTTTTCAAAACGTTATAAAGCATTGGGATCTCAATCTTTTGTCTCATTGTTGGGAATTCACATCCCTCAATACCACCATCATCACATTTGCTGATTCTGGGTATTTAAACCCTTAGTTCATCACTAAACATAGTTATCACTTATCAAGTAACTATTACCTTCAGGTCATCTGACCAAGGTATTCAGGATATTTGTTACACAATCATCTCAATTTCATATCAACCATATCAATTTCATATCAACATCATGCAATACAAAAATAACATCTCTATTCCCTCATTAGGGTTAGAGTTTCCATCTTTATCAATTAAGGTTTCACATATCAGCATCCCATATTGAAAATTTCAAATAACATTATCCCATATTAGGGTTTTTACACAACACCACCCTATATTAAGGTTTCACATAACATTTCCATGTTAGGGTTTCACATAACATCATTCCATATAAGGGTTTCACATAACATTATCCCATATTAGGGTTTCCTTCGACATCACCATATATTAAAGTTTCACATAACATCATTGTTAGGGTTGTGGAAGCACTTTAGAGCTCCTCGTTCGACGAATTTGTCGACCGAGTTAGAGTCAGATTTCACGTGTATAAGAACCTATAGGTTCGGTTTTTCCTTTATAACCGACTCTAGAACAATACCTGGTCGACAATTTGTCGACCGAAATGAATTTTCGATCCAGTTTTCACACATCTTCGGTCGACGAATTTGTCGACCGAATGAAGCCAGATTTCTTTCTTAGAAGCACCTCTAGGGTCAGTTTTTTTAATAACCGACCCTATAAGGGTCTCGGTCGACAATATTGTCGACCGACAATATCCAGTTTAGTTTTTCACACATGTATAAGCACCTCTAGGGTAGGTTATATGAAAAAACCGACCCTAGAGGTACTTGTACGAAGGAAGTCTTCCTCCTTTTCGGTCAACAAATCGTCGACCGACACCAGCCAGATTTCTTCGTATTAGCACTTGTAGCGTCGGTTTTACATAATAACCGACCCTATAGATCGTTTCGGTCGACAAATTCGTCAACCGAGTTTGCGATTGATTGTTATTAAACAACCTGACACGGGCACCGTTTATATGTAGAGTCAGTTTTTGGTTGTTAACTGACGCTAGAGTTTTTCGCTCCGTGCAAAAAGCCAAAATTTTAGTTTTTCTTCCTCCCGCGAAACCCTTTTCTCTTTTCTAATCTCTCTCCCGCGGCGCTGCGAAACCTCTTTTTCCATCGTTGCCGCCTCTCCATGCCGCCAAGAGGATCGCGAAGCTCGCCGGCGCCATGAAGAAGATCGTGAAGCTCCTCGTCGCCGCCTTCCCCTCTTACTCCACGAAGCCCGCGTTGCCGTGAAGCTCTCTTCTTTGCCGTGAAGCTCTCTTCCTTGCCGTGAAGCTTTTTGTTGTCGTGAAGCTCGTCGTCACTGCCTTCCACTCTTCCACGAAGGTCTCCGCCTCTCCGTGAAGTTCGTCTCTTCCTCCACGAAACTCGCTGCCATTTCCAAGTAAGTTCGAGCTTCCTTCTCCTTGTTCCCTTCATTCCGCCCACCGCCATTGCTGCTTCCAGGTCCATCTCGGTCGACAATTAGTCGACCGAGGGCCCACCTGCGCGCAGCGTCCAGGTCCACTCTCGGTCGACAATTTGTCGACTGAGAGTGGACCTGGACGCTGCGCGCAGGTGGGCCCTCGGTCGACTAATTGTCGACCGAGATGGACCTGGAACTTATTTATGTTGGAGCTATAAATGTTTTAATCATATTTGTTGTAATGTTCACAAATAGTTCTGAATATTATAATGATTTCAATCTTTGGACTGTTGGAAACGGCCTTACTTTGCTAATTTGTACAAGTAATCAAAACATGCATGTCTTTTTTCATATGTAATCATTATATAAATTTTAGAAATTAATACTAGATTAGACATATGTACTCCTAGATTGACACTTTAGGGTTGATGCATGATGTTTAACTTAATATATAAATATGAAAATAATGCATTTATATATTAACTTAGAAACCCATTCAAAATTTACTCATTAGGAGTAAACTTTGGATAGTCTCCAATTTGGGACTGTTTTTGGAAATTTTAATCTCACTTAGGATGTACCTGTATAATGTATGTTTAGTTTTGTAGATTATTTCAGTAGGATTTCTCCATTTGTTCTCTGGGTACATATGTGAGTGGTTATTTTCCATTTACATCAGTGTACTTGGAGAACTTAGGGGAAATGCTGCTGAAATTTTCTTCAAAACTAAACATACATTATACAGTTACTAGTGAGATTAAATATTCAAAAATGAGATTAAATACGACCAATACTAAAGGCATGTATTCTTTGAATTATTTATTTTATTATCATGTATACCTTATCACTTGTGCTTTTATTATCGCTTATTTTTTTTATCATGTATACATGCAGGTTCTAAAATGGCGAGTGAAGATGAACATTTTGACCATGAGCACCATGAAGATGAACATTCTGAGCATGAGCACCATGAGGATGGTAGTGGTGATGCTAAGAACAGTAGAGGTCCTACATTGATGCGTAGGCTGCAGGAGCTCAGGGCTAAAGGGGATAAATTGCCAGTCCAGTTTGATATGACAGGAGCACCTATTGGGGAACATGCTAGTGCTTTCAAGCATTACGTAGGGACGACCGTGCGCAGTAAGGTGCCAATAGATATAGAAAATTGGCATGATGTTCCTAATGCCAAAAAAGACCTCATATGGAAAGATATATCTGTGAGTGGAAGTGATATCATTTTAATATGTTTTTTATCTATTGATTCTAATTTAGTTTGCTTGGAATTAATTCCTTTTCAAAACAAAATTATTAATTGCTTCTTTTGTATGTATAGGGTGTTTTTCATCTAAATGAAAAAGATCACAAGAAAAGAGTGCTACAACGTTGTGGTGTACGATGGAGGGGTTTTAAGACATATCTTGTAAGGGAATTTATAAATAATCCTAAACAAAAGAAGAAAGCTACAGATGTATATATTTTTATTGATCCTGAGGTGTGGGAAAGATTTGTTGCAGCTAGGAGATCGGAAGAGTTTCAGGTAATAAAGATTGTGATGTATTGTATGAATATTTTATACAATTAAGGAGGTGAATCTTTTTATACATGTTTGCCAAGTATAAATTGCAATACCTCGTTTTAAATGATCAGGCTATTCACCAGGCTCAAAAGGAAAGACAGGCTAAAAATGTGCATGACCATCGCTTGGGGCCCGGTGGTTATGCCTTCCGCCGCCAACTACAAGAGAAGCAATCATCTTCTGGAGAAGAATCTAGTACAACTCAAGTTGAGAGACCACCCCGACACATGACATGGATTGATGCTAGAAAGAATCGAGCCGGTGAAATTGTCAACCCTGCAACTAAGGAGGTGGCACAAAAGATGATAGGTTTATCCCAACTAAGTAAAGAGTAACTTCCACAAACTTAGATTTATTTATATCTAATTGATATTGTGATTTAATATTTTTATTAACTATGAATAGATTGATCTCCATGAGCAAAGGAAGGAAGGAAAGTTCATCCCAACTGGCTACATGGATGAACTAGCAGTTGCTCTTGGTACGAAGGAGCATCCTGGCCGTGTTAGGGGATTAGGAGCTGGCATAGGATTCAAGTCTTATTTTGTCCCTTCGCAATCTAAAAGAGGTCGTGTAGGAGGTCTTACACAAGAGGATCTTGAAGCATTAGTAGCGCAGAAAGTAAAAGAAATAATGTCTACATATCAACCTACTCAACCTTCTCAACCTATTCATACTGCACGTCTCTCAAGTGATGAGGTACAAGCCCATGCTACAGTTGTAGAAGGTCATGGGAGCACTCCCGATGAACCACCACAACAATCTGTAGTAAGTTTTTGTTCTATTATGTTGTGTTATTAATATGATAAATATATTGATAATATATATAGTTGTAACATGTATCTGTTCTACTGTTTCTTATATAACTTATATTATTTCAATCTAGGTTGGTATGAACTGTAAACTTGCAGTGGAGGTTCCAGAATATAATGTTGTGGCAGCGGGCAAAGTGTACAACCTTGGTGGTACATTGCATTGCCAACAAATTACTGATGACATCTGCCATGTGTCCATCCATCTTGTGTATGACGGAATGGGGGACAAACCACTACCCATACCTAATGCTGAATATAGTACAGTTGAAGAAGCTGAGGGTGCTATGGTGGGTTGGCCTAGACACTTGGTTATCAATGACAAGGTATACCTTATTTCTATCATATTTTTCATATCTAACTGCATATATGAACTCATGTAATATAAGTATGTAATTTAATTAATAGGTTTGTAAACCGAAAAGTAAAACTTCTGCTAGTCGTCCTCCTATTCCCAAGCCATCTTTCATTCCCGAAACTACATTCGACGAATTGGGAAGCAAATCTAAAGGTTTGTGTCGATACTTAGCCAACCAAAAATCGGGATCAAATATGATGGTCAAGTTAACAGAAGATGCAGTTGGGAGGGACTTTGAGAATTTTATTTTTCTTGATGATATTATATAGTTGTTCCGGTATGATTGGCTGAACGCTTCGATAATAGAAGTATGGATAAAGTAAGGATATATCAATAATATATAGAAAATTCCAATACACATTTTAGCTTATTTCTACATATGAAAATAATTACAAATGTTTAACAACCATTTATATACCGAGGTCACCAACTTTGATATAAAGAATATTGCATTTTTAGTTCCTTCAGTCACTAGTCAGGTGGAGACAAATATTGAAGATGTGAATGAGTACTTCTCTGATGCATTCAAATATTTTGCTAGTGAGGGGAAGGAAATTATCCTAATTCCTTTTAATGTCCAGTAAGTATTATTATTCAATATAATTTTAATAATGAATGAAACTATTTATTTTAATGTTTGTTTTACTCTTACTCAGAGCTAGACATTGGGAATTACTGGTGATTGTCCCAAAATTGATGACTCTTTATTATCTTGACCCAATGGGTAAAACAACAAGGAGTCACAAATTGAAATTGTCAGCTATGGAGTAAGCATAAATTTAATCAATTGCTTCAATATGATATTTTTATTTAGAATTTTTATTTTACCAACTATCGTTTAATTGATAGGGGTATAAAGGCTTTTCGTGAAGATGGAGGACAAACATCCACAAAATTAAAGACATTGACTTTGAAAAATGTCAAGGTAGCTACTTTGACAACTGCTTACTCTTTATGTATTAATTTTCAACTGTAATATGTCAACTCTTATACTCTTATCTCAATTGTTGTTTATAGTAGTTTACTAACATTAAGTATAATTTATTATTTGTAGTGTCCTATGCAAAATAATGACTGGGCTTGTGGCTACTATGTAATGAAATACATGCAAGCTATTATCAAACAAGCATCACATGACATTCAGACTATAAGTCAGGTAATAAAGAATAACATCATAAATTTACAAGTGATTGTAGTCATTTTTATAAAATATTAACATGTGCATTTTCTGTTACAGATCTTTACAACTCAGCCTTACACACATGTGGACTTGAATGAATTCCGAGAAGAGTGGTCAGAGTGTTTTATAAGTGAAGTCGAAATAGTATTGGATTAAATATGTCGGCTCCATTTATGTATGTGGTTTGAGTACGTACTCTTTCATATTTTTACTTTTGTAATATGTCATCTTAGACTTGCACTCTATCATTTTGTAAATTATGATATTGATTATCATTTTTGTTATGAATGTGTGGTTTTGAATGGTGACGGTTGAGCATCAATGCTCCCCTCTCCCAGAATATATGAATCTTCTTGTTCTTCTATTCTATATCAATTTCTGTAGAAATTTTTTTTAAAAAAAATCATAACCTCTAGCGTCGGTTGTTTAAATAACCGACCCTAGAGATTGTACACTCTTCGGTCGAACAATTTTTGACCGAAATAGAACTTCTAACGTCGGGTTTTGTAAAAAACTGAGTCTATAATGTCCTCTATAAGGTCGGTTTTTTGAAATAACCGACCCTATAGATTGATTAAAACATTTCAGTGTAGGACTCAGTCGACAACATTCTCGACCGAATATCTATCGGTCGACAAACTTGTCAACCGAATGTTACACTGAACTTCTAGCGTCGGGTTTTGTAAAAAACCGAGTCTATAATGTCCTCTATAAGGTCGGTTTTTTGAAATAACCGACCCTATAGATTGATTAAAACATTTCAGTGTAGGACTCGGTCGACAACAATCTCGACCGAATATCTATCGGTCGACAAACTTGTCGACCGAATATTACACTGAAATGTTTTATTCAATCTTTAGGGTCGGTTATTTTATAAAAACCGACCTTATAGAGGGTTCTCGGTCGAGACCGAAATACTTTCGGTCGACAATTTTCTCGACCGAGAGTTACCACTGAAATGTTATTCAATCTTTAGGGTCGGTTATTTCATAAAAGCCGACCATGTAAACGTTCTCGGTCGACAATTTTCTCGACCGAGAGTTACCACTGAAATGTTATTCAATCTTTAGGGTCGGTTATTTCATAAAAACCGACCCTGTAAACATTCTCGGTCGACAATTTTCTCGACCGAGAACGTTTACAGGGTTGGTTTTATGAAATAACCGACCTTACAGGCTCCTTTTTTCTCGCCTAGGTCAGCATTTTTACAACCTTTTCCGTCGGTTTTTACTCTGTAAGGTCGGTTTTATTTGGTTAAATAATCCAACGCTATAGACCAAATTCTGTAGCGACGGCCACCTAGGCGTCGGTCAAAAAGTGACGCTGCAGGCTTTAAAAAACCGACGCTACAGACCCTTTCTGTACTAGTGATTGTGATATTGAAGGGGAGAAATATTATTGTGTGGGTGTGATTTTTATTTTCATCTATCTATTCACAAGTTGACTCAAGATTCTCACCAGGCTTGAGCTTGAAAGGGAGCGTTATATTTCTTAATAATCTATCTTAACATGTAAATGGACCTAAGTATCTTATTCCATATAAGTTGTTTGAGTCCCAATCATGCTTGAATCCAAATATTGTAAGTGTTTGCTCTTTCTTATATATAGGAATGTGATTTTGACCATTAGCTCTACAAACTCATCAACCTTCGTATTATTTTTCCACATGTTTTTTCTATTCATACTATGCATTCCTTTTATACCCTACTAAATTAGACTAAGTGAACTGAAGAGTAGAATCTTACCAAATTGGATGGACATATTTCTTACTATGTTTTCGTGCATATAGGTTGCATTGTATACCAATTGAAACATCCAATTTTCCCTCAGAAACTCCCAAGCATCTCTAAGGATATCTATTTTCATACAGTCAATCCATATTGCATCCCAATCTAGCAAAGGAACACTACAATTATGTTGAAAATTGTTGAGCTCCTTTATACCCCATATGAGTAGCCAAGGATATTACGTATTTTGAAGAAAAAAATTCATCTCTATTTCATGCTTATAATATATAAAAATTTGATGTTTAAGTAATTTGTTCACATAAGTTGAAGGAAAACTTCAAAGAAGACATATAGACATCAAATCATGTGAGCATATTGAAAAAATGACATTGGTATTAAGTGAAAGCAATTCAGAATATATGTTTAAAATAGTCACTATCTCAATAATGAATTTCAACGTCAAAAATATTGTCAAAAGTTGATCTTATCAACAAAGTTTTACAAAGCGGCGTTGTGCTATAGTATTTGAAATTTGGAGGAATAGAGGGCTCACAAGCGAACTATAGAAAAGGCTATTTACAGTATAAGAAGGTTTAAGACGTGGTTTTTTCTAGATAATAATAGAATTGTTATATTTTTGTGTTTCTGGGAACGCTTGTTTTGTTATATTGCGAACCTTTAACTATGCTAGAGGAAACAGAAAGACAAAATCTATGTTTAGGCGGAGAACCCGCTTTCTTCTCGCTCCCATCCATCATCTGTGTTCGTCCCTAATTGAGAAGGTGGGAAGCAAGCACGGCGACTTTCTGAGTTACGTTTGATTGGAAAATCACGCCGGAAGATACTCTGTCGTAAATTGCTATAGTTGTTTAGTGTTTTTTGAATTTCTTGTAATAAGTTTGGTATAGGATATAGACCCGCAAAACAGTTTGATATATAGGAGAGAATTCGGTGCGGGATTGTTTCGTCAATACATCAATTGTTCTAGCTTATTGGTTTGTTTCGTCGCGTATTAACGGAATTCGATTAAGTACCTTTGCCTCGGAAGAGAAGAGGATAAAAAGCAACTGACTGCAAGCAACAATGGGGGTGGATTACTACGAGATACTGAAGGTGGACCGGAACGCGTCGGACGACGACCTGAAGAAAGCTTACCGGAAGCTTGCGATGAAATGGCATCCCGATAAGAACCCCGGGAAAAAGAAAGAGGCGGAGGCCAAGTTCAAGGAGATCTCGGAGGCCTACGAGGTGCTGAGCGACCCGCAGAAGCGGGCCGTGTACGACCAGCAGGGCGAGGATGGCCACAACACCACTGGGTTCAGCTTCAACCCTCGGAGCGCCGAGGATATATTCGCCGAGTTCTTCGGGAGCAGCCCGTTCGGCGGAGGATTCGGTGCGTCAAGGACCAAATCCATGAGGTTTCAGTCAGGGGAATCAGGTGGGTTTGGGGCGGGGTATGATGGTGGCGCTGGTGGGTTCCGGTCGACTTACAGTGAGGGCGTTGGTCCCAGCACCGGCGGAATCAAGAAGCCTGCTCCTGTGGAGGCCAAGCTGGCTTGCAGCCTCGAGGAGCTCTACAGCGGTTCGACCAGGAAGATGAAGATCTCCAGGAACGTCATCGACGCCAACGGGTACGTGTTTTCTCAAGGTCGACTTAAGCTGATAGCGCGGTTGTGATTTCAATTGCCTTAATTTTGCATTTCCTCGTTCACGCAGCCGCGTCTTGCCGGAGTGGGAGATCCTGACGATCGACGTGAAGCCAGGGTGGAAGAAAGGGACAAAGATCACGTTCCCAGACAAGGGTAACGAGCAGCCGAACCAGCTCTCCGCGGACCTCGTGTTTGTGATCGACGAGAAACCCCACGACGTGTACAAGAGGGACGGCAACGACCTGATCATGCACCACAAGGTCACGCTTGGGGAGGCACTCGGTGGCACGGCCCTCCACATCGCCGCACTCGATGGACGTGATCTGAGGATCCCCGTAGCCGACGTCGTCACCCCGGGGTACGAGCTCGTCGTCGCCAAAGAAGGCATGCCCATCACCAGGGACCAGGCCGGGAGGAGAGGCAACCTCCGCATCAAGTTCGACGTCCAGTTTCCTCTCAGGCTCACCGCCGAGCAGCGCGCGGGTGTCAAGCGCGTACTTGGTGGAGGCTGACACACATGATACTTCATTTCTAGAATGAGAACATTAGAATATGTGCATTGGCTCATTTGTAGACTCTAGACCCAAACTATTAAGTAAGCGATTCGTATCTGCTGTCCCATTCTATTTTCCAAATTATGTTCTACCCAATTCCAGCTGATATATCGTATCTGCTATCCCGATCTATTTTCCGGATTATGTTCTACCTAATTCCAGCTAATTCAGAAACTTACCCATACAAAAATTGAATGTAGTGTATCTACAACAGAGATTAAAAGGGACATACATGAGACACCAAGTGGAAACAATATAATTCACCCTCAGTTAGAATTCTTTTCCAAAAAACTTCTTTTTTCAAGTTAAAAAAAGTTCCTCAATTTGGATGTGTCTTTAAACTTACTAAATTACCTAATCGATTGACGTCAGGGTTTTTCTTACATTTATCACCACGACACCACTACTTGGTATTTCTCAATAATTATTTGTTTATTCTTATTTTTCTATTTCCTCTAGTTCATCATAGTTATAGGCAAAAGATTGCATCTAGATCTGCATAAGATATGTGTTTATATATAAAAAAAAGATATGTGTTTATGCAAACAAGACAAACTCAGAAATGAGATAGAGTTCAATTATTTGCAAGATCTTGAACCTATAACTGAATCCTGAGAATAAGTTAGAATTCTATTGTTTCTCCTTCTTAAAATTATAACTAAAATATAGAAGTAGTGGATAAATATTTACTTTTATATTTTATGCATGTGAAAATCTTTAAGTATAGTCAGGCATGACCCCAAATAAATTGTATTGAAATCTGGATTGTGTAACCGATGTAGTTCTAGATTTAAATACTAATATTTGAATTAAAAATGTTTATTGTCGATTCAGACTATTCATGTTATGTTCAATCTGACTAATCAGATTTAGTAAATTATCCAATCAAAGTTGAGAAAGTCACATCAAGGTTTATATATATACATGGTATCATCAACAAATATAATATATATATAAAATGTTTACAATACATGATTTTATTTTAATTTAATGGTTTTGGATTTTTTTGAATCTGATTACAATAATTCCACATATCTAATTAGAATTGTGACATACTTTTTGTTATTAAAATTGTAATTGATCTTTAATTAATCTCATATAAATGTTGGATTTTGAACATTATAACTAAGATTTAGTTGCATGCTCTTGTAATTTTGTGGATAAATGTTCAATTCTGGGTTGGAGTAGTTTGTATAGTTGTCAATACAAAACTGACATAGGATGATCAGACTCGATCTTTTGTCCAATTGAGTAGAAGAACTGACGAGGCTTATACTCATTAACTAGGAATTAGGCATGTTTCACTAATGATATTAAACTAATCATTATTTTATGCTAAGTAAATATTAGTCCTAACTTTCTTCATTTACAAGAATATAAAGTGAAGTAAAGCATGTGGTTGCTCTGATATAAGTTCTACGTACACCGAAGGTAATCTTTCAAAATCTAAACTAAGTTCTACAAACTTGACTAGAAAAGTAAAGTAAAAATATTGCTATAAAATATTTACTAATTTTGGTGGATAATTTACATCATATACATTGTATAAAAAAACTTCTCTCATCCTCATCACACTATATCGGGAAGAAGAAAATGAGCGCATCTACCTAACATCTAACTTATTACTCCACTAAACTCTACACCTCTCTTGCTCATAGTGATATTTTTTTTCTTCATGTTAATATATTCATGAAATTGAAAATTTATTTTAGTAGAGCTTGAGATACCAACACAGTGTGTGGAAATCTCTAGATAGGCATGATAACCCAAATGCTTGATTGAATACATAATTGAAAGCAAATATATTACATGCATGTTAATTGCAAGTTATTCAATAATTAGACAATCATGTTCATACAAATATAATACGTTGTTGAGATATATACATGAAGTAAATCGACTAAAATCAATTCAAATTTCTTAATCATTTGATTATGACATGGACCTACATGGATTGTCCCACAACATGAGAAAGCATCATCAACAAGCTATGATCTCATATTATATAACTTAGTGTAGACCTGAGACTCTAAGTCTACTGAAGTATCTCCCCAACATGTAGTGGGGATATCAATGTTTGGCCTTGTTGGCTTTATCATTTTACCAAATATTTTTAAACCTCCATTAAACCTGAGTATTCATGCACATAGTAAAGAAACTTCACTTATATCGTATAGATAGATGGTTTTATAAGGACTATATCATGGAGCAGTAACTAAACTAGCTACAAAATGGGTACCACTGGGATCTTCGGTCGGTGTTGCATACCGAACTATATCAAGGAGATCAATCCTATCTGGGATTGATCCCTAAAACACCACTAGTACCCTTTGAGTATGTCGTCCTTTACTCTACCCGTTAGTATGCATGTTTACCCCTTCATGATGCAGATCTCTATGATGAAATTGTGGTGTTTATGGAATATAGAATCTAAATAGTTCTTTCATTTCACTAACCAATCTTATACTTCCATTTCTTAAATTCAAAATTTTAGTTTTCTCATACCTTTCCACATTAAATGTTCACAATATTCTAGTCAAATAGGATTTATAAAGTTCTTTCTCTTATATGCAATTCAAAACCCCAAAATGTCACCTCATAATCATATCACAAATAAGAAAAATCTAGATATTTTTAAGGAACTAACTCTACTGTGATAAATTTACAAAAAAATGGGTAATATCAGTGCCTTTCTATTCAACTTTCTCGCATATTCACGAAGTTCTCACACATAGTTGTCAAACTCATAATCTATAGAAATAACCATTTTATTAAATTCCATTAAAATAATATATAAATTTAGGAACACAACTTCTAATATAAGAAAATATAGCAAACTAGGATAACTTCAACTCTTCAGGTTGTATATGAAATATTTATAATCTTGGTTATATAGTGGTCCCCACCAACTTAGTCATTTTACTATTGTAAGGTGTGATTGTAAGATCATAAACTTACATTAGGGAGAAAATCTTGGAATCCACTTCACACAATGTATGTTATCTTGATCTACGGTGACTTATAGATACATGGATGAGAATGTGAAATAAGAAAAGATTTCAAATGAACGGTTTCAATTGATTTTATACTTGTTATAGGTAGAGATACAAAATAAACCATTTATAATATATGTACCATATCCGCTGATCACATAGGTTAACATGTCTCAACATGTACTTCATGTTTCTCCCTTTTTACGAACATATCTTTCTAAATTTTTAGTGCCTCAAAACCAGGGTTTTCATTTGGTGTATAATGATAAGATAGAGTTAGGTTTTCATTTTATAAACTGTGACAACCTACATTTTTTCTCTCATCTATTGTACTCTTTCTCTCTCAAAAAGTGGATTCCTACTCAATTTAATATTAATTTCAAAGTGGAAGGATTGTGATACCCCAATTTGATTACATCAATGATCAATTTTGCAATGTGTGACATCAATAGAAATATTGAGCACAATGTCATCCTTTTATAAATTTCCATCTTGCAACTGAACTAAACCTATTCAGTTTATTTTCCTTGCTTATCAATGTGTTGCAAGTTTTAAAGGATTCAAATACAAATCCAACGGCTCAAATATTGCCTCAATAGAACCATCAAAACCCAAGTTGTGGCCTCTCAAAATCGACCCAAATTGTACTTGAATTGTATAGAATGAACTTCATTTGAGACATATTGGGCCCAAATGCACACAGACTAGTTGTCATCCATGTCCCCCAAAACCCTAGGCATTCCCCATCATGATTCATTGGATCACATATCTAAGATTTGACGCTAGTGGACCCATCACCAACCTTGGTATGTATTGTAGTAGTAGCTACAGTAGGTAGCTTTATACCAATCAATCACATCCATCTCTAAAACTTCAGGTGAATAAACCCTTCATTCTTTGCGTCTTAGCTTCCACTCATTCCCCTCACTTCTTTCTCACTTCCACACCCTAAA
Organism: Alisma plantago-aquatica; assembly: GCA_963693085.1. NCBI lineage: Eukaryota > Viridiplantae > Streptophyta > Magnoliopsida > Alismatales > Alismataceae > Alisma > Alisma plantago-aquatica. The sequence continues at coordinate 1,158,609,679 of OY856410.1, read as the reverse complement.
CCCTCCTCATTTATATTCTCCCTTTTATCCAACTCAGTGATGTTGCCACGGGCTTGCTTGGTTGTCCTCCCGCCTCAACAACTCTTGACGCCATTTGCACAGTCTTTTCATCTGTGTGGAGAAGGTGCAATGGGGCAACGTGTTACAGAGGTCTTCAACAACATCCCTCTCATTCTTCTCCATGGTTCAGCGAGCTAAGAGTCATGGCGTAGCCACAACCTCCGTTAAGTACATGTAGGAACCCATAGGACGAAGCAGATGATCCCAAACCATAGGGTCCACATCTGACAGCTAGTAGGAGGCTCAAACCCTTCCACATTGGGCCAGTCAAATGGGATATAATGGTGACCCACAATAGGGGGATTGGGCACCCAAGCAACCCACATGAGAACGTGAGAGTGGCAGACAACCACGGTCATTCCCCAACTGCTTATGATAGTGGTGAGTGGCCCCAGGCATCGCGTATCTGCTTGGTGGCAGTGAGCCCTTGTCTTGGTCATCATTAGGTCCTAGATAAATAGTCTTGATGGATCAACAACTGAATGGTAACACCAAGTTCAATATTTTCAATAGTTTTGATGTGAAAATGTCAAAAAATCATAAAGTACAAACCCTTTTGTCAAAAGTATAGAAATTGTAAATAGAATAGATTAGCTTGATGAGATCTATAGCTTGGGCATGGTTTTAAATCCTAAAGCCCCTTCCCATTTTCCATGTTTTGCTAAAAATGCAATATTGACTATATTTGACCATATCTAATGCATGTTCATCATGAATACAGAACCAAGAATGCACTTTTCACCCTTAATAATCAAATAAGTAAGCTTTATGACTTGGAGCACTATGAAAACCCTAATCACCATTCTTTTTTTTTTGGTGACTCTAATTGCACTAATATGACATATATAAATGTTAACTTGATGCAAACATATTTTAGGGCTTCATCTTGTGCCTTTTTGCATTATAATCACATCCAAACAGTGTAGATTATAAGATATTTCCTCCAATATAATCTTTTATGGTAAATGAACTTATGCCTACTTTTGTGTGTATTTCAGGGCACTTATGCATGCATTGATGCATGGGAGAGAGATGAAGAACATCTTTGGCTTATTGCGCCCTAAGATTGGACCTACCTCTTCCCTAAGCTCTCTTTGGATTCACATGAACCAATTCAAAGAAAAAGGAGGTAAAATGAAAAAGTTGAAGTGGAGATCAGTAGTAAGAAGCCCCAAAACGATCGTGGCAAATCACCACGGTCGTGGGAAATTAAGCTCCAAAAGTTACAAGGAAGTCTCCAAAATTGAACATGAATGACCACGACCATGGTCAGTAAAACGAGTGTGGTTATTGAAGACCCCACAGTTGTGGTCCCCATAATGGTTGTGGCTAGTGCTTCCCAGCTCGCCCGTGGCCCATGCCACAACCGTGGTGATTTATTCATGAACACCCCAAAAATCAATAGGGACTCGACTGGTTTTATAGGTGAATGACAATGGTCATGGCCATCAGCACGACCGCGGTAATTTATTCATGAAGACCCCAAAAATCAATAGGGACTTGACTAATTTTATAGGTGAATGACAACGGTCGTGGACATCAGCACGACTGTGGCCCTTGAAGGCCACCTCACCCATGGTGAACACCACAACCGTGGGGATCTAAAGATAAGATGACCTCAGAGCGACCTCACTCGTGGCTACCTCCTCCAACACGGTCGTGGTCCCCAACACGGCCCTGGTACCCTCTACCCGACATGACTGTAGCACTCGCCACGGTCGTGGCCACCATACACACTTACAACTCAACTCCACATTCCACTTCAGCCATTCTACAACCCACGAGCGTGCCATGCAATCCCCACCACAGTCGTGGCACTTCACCATGGTCGTGGTGACACCAAAACCTACCCATTTTCTCCGTTGTTTTTCCCTTTTTTCCCCCAATTGCCCTAGTGCCTCCCCACCACCTATATATGCATAGGTGGCAGCCACAACATGAGGGTTAGCTTTCGTTAGCCTCTTCCTAGCTACTCTAGAGATTCCTCATCCACTTCCTTGCATTTAGTCCACTCACCTACCTCCCATTCCATATTCCACTCCATTTCCACCATACAAGGTTCCCTACCATAATCCCCCATATCTCCATGTTTATCACCCACCTTGGAGGAGGAGCCATGCCCTACAGTAGTTAGGAGGTGAAAAAGAAGAAGCTACTCTGAGCTCCAGGGTTTCCTACCCCTTTCTTCTCCTTTCTTTTCTCTTTTGTAAGAGCATGTCTAGATAAGCCCCTAGTGGTGGGCTATTTGGGGTTAAAATGTGACTTTGATACTATGTTGGGGGAAATAATTTGTATTGAGCATACTTTCATTCTACGATGATTTCCTCTTGCTTCTATCTCATTTCCCATTATCTTGCATGTGGTTTGTGCTTTTAAACACATATTCCTTGTTTTGTGATGCTTGATGACACTAAGCTTCTAGGGGAAATGGAATGTATGTGGCAATGTTAGGAATAGCTCCTAAGTCCAATTAGTAGATCCCTAGATAAGCCCCTTTGTTCCTACATACATATCCCTTCTTCTACAAGTAGGTGTGAGATCTAAGTAGCTAGTGTAAGTGTGATTAGTGAAATTTCCTAGAGTTTCCTAAAGGCTAGATGGCAAGTAACATGAGGTGAAACATCCTCATCTCTTCTCCCATTCCTATCCCTAGCTCTCAATTTCCCTAATACCACTTACCCTATAAACCTAGACTTGCCAAGTCCTATTAGAATTACACCTTGCCCTAGTTCTCCAAATAGTAGCATAGGGTATATTCCAATAGCACCCGCCTTTTTGTTTGATTTAGTAATTTAGATTGAAATATGAGAATTTCATGTTATACTAACTTTCCCCCAACTAATATCATGTTTCATTCCCAAATGGCCCACCTACCCATCGTATTTCTTGAAATCCACCCTTGCCTTCTTAGCTTGTTAATACTATCTTAGTCAATTTCCTTTGTTAGTTCTTAGCTAATTGCTTAGTTCTTAATAGTTAGTTCTTTCTTAAGTAGTTAGGGTTCTTTTGAGCTTGCTTGTGTTAATTTAGTTAGCTAGTGATAACTTTAGGCTCTTGCTTGGTTTATTGATTAGATTGCCTCTTAGTTGATAACTTGTCTTGCTATTGTAGTGTAGTTCCTCTTGATCTAGTTTTGTTAATTGCCTTACCTTATTCTTAGTCTTAACTTGCTTCGGGTAATCTAGGGTTTCTGTTAATCTAGTTTCCTTCTTGTTGTTAATTACTTACAATCGTAGCATAATCAACCAAAACCAACTTGAAACCCTCAAACCCTAGACTCCGCTTTAGGAACATAGCTAACATTAACCTAGATCTAGTGCCCCCTCTCCCTGAGGATTGACCCTAATCTTACCACTTGCCTATACTACAACATGACCCCGTGTGCTTACGGGTACATGTGATTAGTTGAGCATGTGTGTTGGACTAGGTCCATATATAAATTTTGAGAGATCCATGTTTTTCCCTTAGGGTTGCATCTAGTCACCTTTTAGTTGGCTAGTGTGTGACCTTAAGAAGATCTCACTAACCTTTCTGGCTTCATTGCCGAGGATAGAGGCATTCAACATAGCTATTTAGTGTAGCTTAGCTTTTCCTACTACCCTCACCATTGCTATTATTTATTCTTTGTTTACTTTTTCATATTGTCTTTCTAACTTGGCTTTTATTGTTTGTTTGTGCATTGTGCAGGTGACAACTATGCATGAGCAGTACGCATTCGACTTGTACCAACTTGGTGCCATACGAACCTGAGATAGGTAGAAGGAGATGCCAAAGCCACCACAAACGACACCAATCAGCCGAAATGGCAGACAATGAACCTCATGGAGATGCTCAACCACAACCCTACTGCCCTCTCCATGAGTACTTCACCCCGGGGAACTACAACTCCCTGATTGCTACCCTTGTTGACCAAATACCGGGTCAACAATTCTCCATTCCACCAGCCCTTCTCAGACTCCTTCCTACTTACTATGGGATGGAGAATGAGAATTCTTACCAACATATCGATGCCTTCCTTGAAACTTGTTCCACTTTCCACACACCCGCCACCACCGATGACTCAATCTGAAGAACCCTCTTCCCCTTCTTTTTGAAAGAAAAAGCTAATGAGTGGTACATCTCCAAGCCTGAGTTGGTGACATGGAACATGGTGAAGAATGAGTTTCTTAAGAAGTTCTACCCGATTGCCAAGTTGACCCAGATGCGAAGATGTATTACCTCCTTCTCACAAAAAGAGAATCAACCCTTCCACGAGGCATGGGAAAGGTTCCAAAAGCTCCACGTGACTGCCCTCATCATGAGGTACATTTGTGGCAGTTGGTTCAAGCATTCTACACCGAGCTAGTTGAATTGAGACAAAATAATGTTGCTTCCTCATGTGGAGGCACATTCATGGGAAAGACATTGAAAGAGTCTTGGCCCTTGTTCGAGCATCTTGTTGAGAATTCTCACTACCGGGCTTCAACTAAAGGGTAGCATTGTGACCGGAACTACATTCCTCCATCCCCTCTGGTAGTTCCAGTCAGGACTGAAGCCAACCCCAACATGATTAAAATGATGGTGAATATGATGAACACAATGAAGAGCCAAGCTAGAGGTTCTTCTAGCCAATCTACAATGGCAATTGATGTTGTGGATGAAGAAGTGAACTCTTTACATGCCTTTCACAACCACAACAACCAACACCAGATGTCCAAGTCCTATAAAATCATCCAAACTTCTCATGGAAACAACAAAACGAGGAGGGGCAGGGGTAGCCAAGGCAACATCAAGGGCCCAAGTACAACTCTAAGTTTGAAGAAGAAGTGCTAGGAAGGATAATGAACCTTGATGAAGTGAATAAGGAGGTGTCCTCTCAAGGACAAAACATTAGCCACCTTGAATAAAGGCTTGATCAAATTTCCCTTTCACTTTCCAGCCGTGAAGAAGGGAGGCTCCCGTCTCAACCCATGGTCAACCCTGACAATGATGGCGGTTATGTAAGCGCTACTCAAGGTGCTTATGTCCCACCACAAGGCCAAGTACCCCCAGTTCACCAGTACTAAGGACCACCAAATCCATATGTTCCTTCACCTGAACCACCCCATTATAACTACCAATACCCCCACCTCAATCATATCAACAACCGCCTCCACAATATCACCCCCATCCACCACAACCACCACAACCACAACCCCAACCACAATTTATCCTCCAAAACCAAAATCCACCACACTCAAGGACACCACCACCTCAACAGCCACAACCACATCTACAAGATTCCTCTTCCACTACCCATGAGCATGTGAAGGTAGTGACAGTATGGAGGAGTGGTAGGACCTTAGAGCATCCACATGGTATTTCTATTGATAGTGCAGCCAATGATGAAAAAGTTGATACTATGATCAGGGATGTTGATATTGAGATTCAAGCTAATGATACTGTGATAGGCACCCGGGTTGATACCATGATACCAAGAGATGATACCGTGATTCATTTGATACTGCTTGATGATACTATTGACTTGAGCTGGTTGGGATTACAACTCCCTCCATTCCCTGATGCACTTGAAGAGCCATCCACTGAAAGAAGGAAGAAGAATCACACTGAGGACATCATGGAGACCTTTAAGCAGGTCAATATCAACATTCCTTTGCTTGATGTGATCAAGAAAATTCCATATTATGCTAAGTTCTTGAAAGACTTGTGCACATTCAAGAGGAAGACAACAGGAATGACGTCGAGGAAAGTCAAGCTCACTAACCAAGTGAGCTCAATTCTACAACACGTTGTGCCACCAAAGAGGAAAGATCATGGTGCTCCCATCATCTCATGCTACACTGGAGCACATCACATAGATCAAGCTCTTCTTGGCTTGGGTTCTAGTGTAAATCTGATGCCATATGATGTATTTGTTGAACTGCAAATGGGGCAACTGGGTCCTGCTCACGACACTTTATAATTGGTTGATAGATCTGTGAAAATGCCTGGCGGGCATGTTGATGATGTATTAGTCAGACTTGATGATGAGACCTCCACATTCTTCCCTACTGATTTCATTGTTTTAGACATGGAAAAAGACTTGAGGAAAGTGCCTATTATCTTGGGGAGACCCTTCTTGGCTATAGTTGATTCAGTGATCCATGTGAGGATCGTCACCATGTATGTGACTTTAATTCACATGAAGATCCGCTTGAACATTTTCAAGTCTTCTACTAAGGATGAGGAGATAGGTGCTATAGAAGAGGGTTGTTATCTGAATGAGTGTCTTGATGAGATTGTAGAAGAGTGTCTACCTACATGGATTCAAACTGTCACACAAGGTAGAGGTCTAGAGCCCATTGTGGAATTTATCGATGATGATGATGATTATGATGATGATGAGAATGAGGAGGAAGAGTTAGCCTTAGTGGCTACAAGTGAAGACCTCCCTTCCATTTCTGAACCATTGAAGAATTCCCTTAAAGAGTCTCTCATTCTTGAGCTCCAGTCTCTTTCTGAAGAGCTGAAATATACTTTATTAGGCTCCAATGACACCCTCCTGGTGATCATTTCTTATATCCTTTCTCCAAATAGAAGATGCTTTGATAGTAGTTTTGAACAAGAACATTCAAGTCATCAGATGGTCCATTGTTGATTTGAGGGGTATTGACCCCTCCATTTGTGTCCATAGAGTCTATCTTGAGGATGATGCTAGACCAACCTGTCAAATGCAAAGATGATTGAATCCAAAATTGAAAGAAGTTGTAGTAAAAGAGGTCATGAAGCTACTTGATGCTGGAATCATATATCTCATTGTAATAATCTATGGGTGAGTCTGATCCAAGTTGTACCCAAGAAGGGTGGGATCACAGTCGCCGAGAATGAAGATGGGGAATTGATGCATGTGAGAGAGAAATCCAAGTGGAGGATGTGCATGGACTACAGAAACATGAATGAAAAGACCAAGAAAGATCATTACCCTCTCCCATTCCTTGATCACATCTTGGAGAGATTAGCTGGACAAAGTTTCTACTATTTTCTTTATGGATACTTCAGTTACTCCCAAATAGTTGTTCATCTCGTTGATCAAGAGAAGACGACGTTCACTTGTCCAAGTGGTACTTTTTCTTATAGGAGGATGCCATTTGGGTTGTGCAATGGCCCTTCTACTTTTCAAAGATGTGTGACATCCATCTTTGTTGATATGCTTGATTCATCACTTGAAGTCTTCATGGATGACTTTTTTATGTTTGGTAAGATGTTCGATGAGTGTTTGCCCCACCTAGTAGTCGTACTAGAAAGGTGTTTCAAGGTATGTTTGGTTCTATCTTGGGAGAAAAGTCACTTCATGATGCACGAAGTCATTATTTTGGGTCACCGAGTTTCTAAAGCTGGAATTGAAGTTGATAAGGCCAAAGTGGGCCTGATCTCCACTCTCACTATTCCTTCCACTATAAAACATATATGATCATTCTTGGGGCATGCAGGTTACTACTGTTGATTCATTAAAGACTCCAGTAAGATTTTGAGGCCACTTTGTCACTTGCTTGAAAAAAATGTGGAATTCTATTTTGATGACTAGTGTGTTGAAGCCTTCAACCACTTGAAGCACAAGCTCGTATCTACTCCTATCATGCAGCCCACAAATTTCTCCATGCCATTTAAGATCATGACCGATGCGGCCAAAGGATTGGTTGGATTCCACATGCCATTAACTATGCAAGCAAGACTCTTGATGAAACCCAAAGGAACTACACTACCATGGAAAAAGAGTTTCTTGCCGTGATTTTTGCTCTTGAAAAGTTTTTCTCTTATCTCTTACAAAATAAGGTGGTAGTTTTCATAGATTACACAACCTTGAAATACCTTATGTCATATAAAGATTCTAAGCCACGATTGATCTGATGGATTCTATTGCTCTTAGAGTTTGATCTAGAGATTGTTGATAAAAAGGGAGTAGAAAATTTTGCAACTGATCATCTCTCCCACATTGAATCACCATATGATGATAGGAACTACATCAAAGAAAGAATGCCACATGAACAACTCTTCTTACTTTCATCCACCCAAAGACCGTGGTACAAGCACATAGTTATCTTCTTAGCTAGATGGAGGATACCAAGTACTTGGACAAGAGAAGAGAGCAAGAGACTATTTTCTATGGTGAAGAACTATGCTTGGGATGACCCCCATCTTTTCAAATATTGTCCTGATCAACTCATTAGAAGGTGTGTTCTGAAAACTGAGCAGCAAGATATCCTATCTATGTGCTACTATGGTGTGTGTGGAGATCATTTCAACGGGAAATGCACAACCGCCAAGATTCTTCAAAGTGGATTTTTGGCTAACTTTATTCAAGGATGCTCATGAGTATTGTAAATGTTGTTCGAAGTGCCAAAAGGTGGGCACTATCTCCAAGAGGGACATGATGCCTCTATCACCCATTCTTGTAGTTGAGGTGTTTGGTGTTTGGGGAATTGATTTCATGGGTTTGTTTCCTCCCTCCTTTGGATATGTGTACATCTTGGCAGTCGTTGATTATGTATCAAAGTGGATTGAAGAAATTTCTACTAGAACAAATGATCATCAAGTGGTTTGTGATTTTGTGAAGTCAAACATCTTCAATCAATTCAGTGTGCCAAGATCCATGATTAGTGATGGAGGAAGCCATTTCATCCATCACACTTTAGAGGGGCTACAAAAAAGGCATGGTGTGAATCATCGTGTGGCTATTCCTTACCACCCTAAAATGAGTGGTCAAGTTGAGTTAGCTAATTGGGAGATAAAGCTCATTCTTGAGAAGACGGTGAGGCAGGACCGCATGATTGGTTTTTGTGTCTCAATGAAGCTTTCTGGGCATATAGGACTGCATATAAAGCCTTGATTGGTACCGCACCATTTAAGCTTGTTTATGGAAAAAGTTGCCTTCTACCTGTGGAAATGCAACACTAGGCTTTGTGGGCATTGAACCTATGGATATGGATGGAGACACATTCGGGTTGAAAAGAAAGTTGCAGCTGCATGAGCTTTAGGAGATGAGAAATGAGGCCTATGAATTGTCTAAAAGCTATAAGGAAAGGACAAAGTTTCCTCATGATACGGTGATCAAGAAGAAGGATTTTGATCACGGGAAATGGGTATGCTTGTACAACTCTAGGATGAAATTCTTTCCCAAAAAACTTCAGTCTATATGTGAAGACCTTATCTAATCAAGAATGTATATCCATCCGGAGCTGTTGTGATATGTGAGAAGGATAGAGCAAGAGAGTTTACCGTGAATGGACAAAGATTGAAAGCAATTGTTGAAGTAGGTCTGGATAGAGCCAATCAAAGTTTTAATATTGTGATGTTAGTTGAGGAACACCAGCTTGATGAAGAGATGTTCTTAAATGCAGATGAGAAGGATATTTACTACAAATATGCTTTGAGAGTTCAGAGATGATCAAAGAGTTCAAGAATCAATAAGGCTAGATGAAGGCATAAAATTTAGCGCTAGTGGGAGGCAACCCACCTAGGTTTGGGAACTTTTGCACCCAACATTCACTTTTTGATACTTTTGCTTTATTTTCACACAATTTCAAGAATACACACACGCACACTTGTACTTGATAGTTTTTATTTAAATTTTTATGAGATGGAGGTGAAAAGTTTAAGAGAGAGAAAGAGAGGAAAAGGCATGGTTCTTGAAGATAAAATGTGGCAAAGAGTCAAAATAGTGCAAAAATGTCAAGTTTTTTGAAATTGAATTGCTAAAGTACAAAGGAAAGACCCACCACAACCATGGCAAACCAAAATGTCCATGGAGGAATTGATTGAAAAAGTTGTAGTAACATGGCCAATTTTGTGAAGGAATGGCCACAGCTGTAGAGCTCAAAACGGCTGTGGCACATGTAGGATAACACGGTCGTGGCCACTACCACAGGCATGGGACATGGCCATGGTATTAACACAGCCGCGGTGATTTAATTACAAAAAATCAAGGAAGTTATAGTGATGGAGGTGATTTTGTACATGAATGGCCATGGCCATGGTGGCCACCATGGCCAAGGCGAGAGGAGTACACGACGACCATGGCATCCATCACGATCATGGCGAGGGCCAAATTGCATCCTCATTCACCAACCACTATGACAATGGCACCCACCATAACTGTGTCGCCAAACCCCCACTACGACTGTGGTGGGGCCTGACCCCACCTATTTTTCACTTAAACTTCCAAAAACACCATGACCCTCCTATCATTCTTTCACACTTGCACGAGCTCACCCTCAGTCGTGGCGACCTACACCGACCCCAACACCTCTACCCTTGCTTCTCCAGCCCAATCATGAAATCAGTCGATCTCCAATCACTTCCTACACCTCCACCACCTCTCCCTCTTCAATTTCCACCCCAAATCCTCCATTAATCTAGCCACCATCTCCATTTTCATCCTCCACCCCATCTACAGCCACTCCACCCAAAAACCCATGAAAATCAACTAATTTTCTCCCAAAACCTTTAACCAATCCATCCTCCACCATCACAGCAACCATCCTAGCTAACCCATTCTACCCATCCCTCGACCTCCATTTTGCCCTCTCCTAAAAAATCCAAAAATCACAACCCTACCATCACCACCACGTCCACACAATGAAGGGGATAGGCAAGGTTGTGAAGAAGGGGGCTCAAAAGAGCCTTAAGGTGACCACTGGAGGAAAAATTCACACTAAGAGAGCCTCCTCTCAAGTCTCCATTCCATCCCACACTCCATCACCATCAAACTCCATTGCCCATTCGCTCCACTGTTCAGCATCCGTAAGTGCCTCCTGCACCTAGTCATCAGATAGACACCACATCACCGATGAGACATATTGGGAGGAGGAGGAGGAGGAGGCATCTGAGGAGAACCTCAATGCCATGATTGATGAGGTGGAGCTGAAGATCACAACTCACCAAAAGTGGGGCACGAGGGCAGTAGCCCCATCTTCATTGAGATTACCTCCATGGGATACGTCGACTCACCACTCTACCTCTTCATTGGGGGAGAGACCACAACAACAGCCACAGGCAAGGTGACAATTGATGATTGAAGAGGAGGATCAGCCATATCGATACCCTGATAAATAGGTACCACTCAATCTTAACATGAGCTCAGGGTCAAAATCCTACCAGGATGATGAAGAAGAAGATGGTACTGATGGGGAAGAGCTAGATTGTGAGCCAGAGGATACCTTGGCTTACTTGGAGGAAGATAGATTGAAAGGATTTGTCAACGCTTATGAGGGGACTTCTTATGGTATAGGGAAAAGGAAAATGCAAATCACACCCATATATCTTGAATGCATGTCAAGGAGAGTCATATCCACAAGGTATGGGTGCAAGAAGGTGATTAAAGACTTGGACATTAAAGAAGAAGTGGAAAACAAGATGAAAAAACTAGGTTTGTTGAAAGTGCTTTTCATGCCACAAACCACATATGTAGAGTTGACTCAACAATTTTTCAATACACTCAAGAAGGTCAAGGTAAAAGGAGAGGAAGCCATCAAATTTGGAATGTTCAATAGAATCCACACGCTTACAACTTTGGAACTAAACTACATCTTTGTAAAGGATCCTAAAGAAGCCAACAAAATGAATGATGGCACAATTGAGAAAGAAATTGTTACAACCCCAATTTTTGGGTTTATTTGGTGAGAAATGTAATTTCTCATATTAAAGATATTTGAACAAATAATGATATAATTTGGTTTGAATAAATGGATTTCATTTACAATAGCCTTGATGTTTGGGTTGTGGGCTTTATTGGCTATTGGGCCCAAATAACAAGAAAATTCAATTAGTGAATGAATAATTGAATTTTTGAGAAAAGAAGAATGTGGAAACCTCTAGAAGGCAAATCCAAAGAGGAATTTCATGCCTCTTGGATTCCTTGGGTTCCAAGGAGTCCAAAGTTGCAAAGAAAAGCAATAAGAAAAGAAAATATTAATAAAGTATTTCTTTCTTAAGAAAGAAATTAAAAATAATGATAAAATGTGGAAAACAAGTGAAAAGATGTATAATTGAGTTATCCTTTGTGGAATTTCGTATCCCAAGGATTTCTAATATTAAAGGGAATACCAATATGGAAAATAAAAGATAAATAAAGAAAGATTCTCAAAAAGAGTTATTTTAATGAGAAATAAACAAGATAATGTGAAATAATGCATAAAGATGCATCTAGAAGGATAATAAGTATCCACTAAAAAGAATTTCGAAATAATAGAGTTTCTTGGGATCCAAGGAGTCCCAATGAAGAAAGAGGAAAGAGAAAATACCAAAATTGCAAAATAAGAGGATAATGTGATACATTATTAATGAATTTTGTGATTTTGATAAAAAATAAAGTATTTGTTAATAAAGGAAAATAGGATTTTGAGGCCAATGAATTCAAAAAGGCAAGTATAAATAAAATAGAAGAGGAATTTCGAATTCCTAATATCCATATAATAAGGAATATCCAAAGGATAAAGAAGAGAAAGAAAGCTTGATTTTTAATGAAGGAAGGTGGTTTCCTAATAAGGAGAGGACTTGTTTCCTCTTAGATGGGTATCTTAGGGCAAGGATATCCTCCCCTATAAAAGGGGTAGACCCCCTGGTCGGGTTCAAAGAAGAAAACCCATGTCTTCCTCTCACTTCCCTATCTTCTTCTTCCTTGTTTGCATCCGTAAACCCTAACCACGAGTTACTTCATGATTCTAGAGCAACGGGGAACCCAGGTGGGGTTGCGAGGGTAGCTGGTCACGAGGAGGAGCTGAAGCAAGGCCTAGCTGGAGCCGCCAAGCCCTAAGCAACTCACCATGGCAGTAGCACGGCTGCATATGGTGGATGGATCGCAGGTCCTCCCTGACCGACTCGCGCCACCACGGTAGTTAGTTGCGGGACCTGTAGGTGCGCCAGGGTACGACGAAGGTCGGGGACCTATCCCCAAAGGCCGTAGAGGGTTCAGGAGTGGAGGAGTGGCCACGCAAGGCAGCAGCTCAGCGGCTAGGGTGACAGCAAGCCGCTAGCCCGAGGAAGAAGAAAGGAAAAGAGGCGTTGGACCGTTCTGCCCTCCGTGGGCTAAAGACGTGCACAACTTAACTAGGGGCAAAAGGGTCTTTCAATTATAATTCTCAAACGGACCGCTTTGCATGGAATCGATGACGTGGCAACACGCCATTGGCTCAAACAGGCAATTCATACAAAATTCATATCTCAATATTCGTAACTCCGATTAGGACAAGTAATAAATGAATTTTGATCAGGAGAACGAGTGGAATCCGATAAAAATGATATTAAATATTTATTCTGTTCCTAATTGCAAACGTACTATAAGTTGATGAAAAGTGCATTAAAGTTGAGTTAAAAACCCTATTTGTAATTAAAGGTTGAATCTAGAATGCTTAATGGGTTAGTTGAAGTGTTAATTACCTATTGAATGGTAATGTTAGATTCAAACCTATTCTAGATGTAGAATTACATGATTTAGGGTTTTACCTCATATGAGAATGATTAAATAATTTAGAAACCCTAATTTAGGGTAAAAGAGGATACAATCATATTTAATTTGAAAATGTGTAAATATGATTGTTTAATTATGATTCTAAGTTATTCGTATATAAAAGACCTTAATTCTGGATAAATACCCTAAAAGTAGTAATTAGGGATTTCTCATGAATAAAAAGTGGAATTAATAGCAAATCGAGTTCATATGTGATTTAGACCGTAATGAACTATGAATTGATGATAAATGTGTATAATGATCTTGTCATGGATTAAAGGGATAAAAATAGTAGCTTTAATGAAAAAAAGATTAATTGATGATTAATGTGCCTATAATATGAAAATAGGGTCATATTTTGTTAAGATAACCTTAATATTGAAGAATAGACGAGATAATTAGGGTTTATGAGTAATGGCATAAAATTAGGGTTTAATATGGTAAAAGATGAAGGGAAACCCTAATTGCAAAACAAAACCCTAAAATGGATACAGAAACCCTAGAAAGTGAATCCAAGTTAATAAAGTAGGTTCTTGATAAAGTGTGTAATAAATAAAGTACATATTCTTTTCAGGAATTATGTGATTGTTGAATTACTTGGGTTGCATGCTTGATTGGATTTTCTTAATGCTTCTGAAATCATCAAATCAGGTATGTGGTTACGCTTATGAATATCTCGAGTTAGTTTTCCGAGGTTTTCTGAAGTTTTCATCGATGACATGAATTAACTGTTGGTTGAATTAGTTCATGCAAACTATAATGTGGATATGACTATCACCTAATATATGTGCCTACTAGCTCAGATCATGGTCCCCTCTGTGGCTTAACAGTTGACCTAGTATATGGCTACCTAGAGGGTAGGTCCATCAGGTCATTGAATGACTTAGTATATGGATACCTAGAGGGTAGGACCATCAAGTCATAATGAGTTAGATATTGGGCTATCTTTGGGTAGTGCCATGCGACTCTATTACCCTATGTATTGGCTACATGTAACGTAGGACCATGGGGGTAAAGATCTACCTTTATAGAGGTATCATATAAGTCCACTACAGGGACAGCTCAGAGTTGGGGATAGGTATGAGTAGTATGGCTTAAAATGTAATCTTAGTTGTTAAATGATTAATTGAATGATTATGTTGTTACCATATTTGCATGATTATTGTTTCCCCCACATACCAGCTTTGGCTGACCGATGTCTTGTTTGTCGGCGTTTTAGGTACAATGAAAAGAACAAACAGTAAAGTGGCATATGTGGTACTAAATGAGAATTAAAGTGCAAAGGAGGATTAGATAGATTAGTATCTATGTGGATAGAAGTTTTGAAATCCCAGTTTTAAGAGGTATGCAAAAGTTTTTATTTTACTCCATATTTCAGTATAGTTGGTAGAACTTAATAATTGTTAATGATTATTTGTCAAACCTTTGATCCAGGTTATTGGTTAACGGCTCTGTCCTTTCAGTATCCCTTAATTGGGGGTTACCGGGAGGCGGGGTCGTAACAATTGGTATCAGAGCATAGGTTCCTCAACTAATCTTTAATAATTATTAAATTTTACAAATTTGTAGAACCCAAGGGAGTTATTAGAGGATTATCTGAAAGATTGAGGTGTCTAGAAAAGGATCACGTCCGGGGGCTGGAAATATTTTCCTCCACACCGCTAGTCAGAATATGAGGACTCCTGGATCTGTGTGACTGCCTGGCCAAAGTCTTAGGATATGAATCGAAATAAGATACCTTTAGGACTCTATCATCTTATTCATCCCTTCTCAACTCCAATTCTATTAAGGACCTTAAGGATTAGGGTTTCCTCTCTCTTCTCCTCACCCTCTTGAGGTATGGGTAAGGTTGATAAGGATTAAGGAATCCTCCACCAAATTAATAAAAAGCATGTAAATAAGATGTCATGGACATAAGCTTAATAGAGTAAGCGTAAATGAATAGATACATGCTTAGGTCGTATGACACAAGTTGTCATTGCCCTCAGGAGAGACTTGAGGATAGACCTCCTTGGTAGGAGGATGAGTAGAGAGAGTTAGTCTTAGAGGTAGAGACCTCCATTATAAGTAGAGACCTAGCACATCCTTTGAGGATGATGTTAACCCTAACCCTAAGGGAAGGTTAGAGAGAGAGATTACATGATGAGTTAGATGTCATGGTTGACCGAGTGTTTGGTTGGTCACGCCTTTGGGATGCCATAAGAGGCTAGATGACCTAGTACCTTTGGCGACCCAACCCTGGAGAGGGTCGTGCATGCCATAGCGAAGGATAGCTCCTTCGTGGATGAGGTTAGAGGAGAACTTATAGAACCCTATGGGCTTGTGCAAGTAGGGTATAGCTTGCACCCAGAGTACGTTAGTAGTGTTGATAGTAGGATGAAACCATGGAAAAGGAATCATAATGGATGGCTTATGAGATAAGCATAAGGGGTTATGGATAATCTTGAGTAAACATAAGTTCGAGCATAGGATTCACTCAGGTAGGGACATGCTTATGGGGTTGATCCTTCATGAAGAAAGGACCTCTTATAGAGAGGTTGGTTGTAGGATTAGCTCTAGAGAGAGAGCAGACCCCAGGCAAGAAGGTTGGAAGCCTAAAACCCCAAAATTTGAGGAACAGTGGGAGTTGAGGATGATGTGACCTAGGTGGATGATAGTGGTTGTCGTATGCTTGACCCTTGGAAGCTGACGATGTCTTGAATGCCATGAGAGGAACCAAAACCAAGAGAGAGGATGAGTCTGTTGGTACCTCTGTGCCTATGGTATAGGTGTTTACCTCTTGAGATAGGGAGAAGAGTTTCTTAGAATTGGAGAGGTATAGTAGCAGGATGTGAGGCCTTGTACCTTGATTGGTTGTCCTTAAGGAGGACCCAACTCTAAGTGTTGCTCGAGTTGAAGGATGACAAGAAGTGCATGTCATGCCTTTTACATGCTTGGTTCGTGGTTAAGAGATAGAGCATGCAGTTGGACACCTATAAGTGAACCTAGGGTTCCTAGGCCTAAGAGGGGAAGTGGTATACCTAATGCTCATGATGAGAATTAAGTTGCTACAGTTTCAAGCATGGTACTCCTCATGTATAGAGGAAAAGGGAAACCCCTTAAGTTTAAGGTATGTTTGATGAACCCCTCATGACAAAGTTGGTCTAATGTTGAGGATGAGAATAAGTGTGACCTAGAATGGTTTGGTAAGTGGCTTCTTGTGCCTTAGTAGCTTGCTAGGATTAAGCATGCTCATGTGAATGTAAACCCTAAAGATGCTTGTGACCTTTGTTATCAAGGTGTAGTTTCCTCCCATCCTGGGAGAAGAACCCTTTGGTAAGGAGTTTACCCGTTTGGTTGGTTTTGAGGTAACCTGAGGAGGTTTCATAGGATCTTGAGAAGCTAAGTGAAGAGTACATGGCATGAGAATGAACCTATAGACCCATAGATAACCATCTCTATGTGCATGTGGATGTGTTACCATGGAGGTAACCGGTATGGGGCTTGACCAAGGTAGGTAGTGTTACAACCCCAATTTTTGGGTTTAATTGGTGAGAAATGTAATTTCTCATATTAAAGATAATTGAACAAATAATGATATAATTTGTTTTGAAGACATGGATTTCGTTTACAATAGCCTTGATGTTTGTGTTGTGGGCTTTATTGGCTATTGAACCCAATAACAAGGAAATTCAATTAGTAAATGGATGATTGAATTTTTAAGAAAAGAAATATGTAGAAACCTCTATAAGGCACATCCAAAGAGGATTTCGTGCCTCTTGGGTTCCTTGGGTTCCAAGGAGTCCAAAGTTGCAAAAAGGAAGCAATGAGAAAAGGAAGGATTAATTAAGTATTTCTTTATTAAGAAATAAATTGAAAATAATGATAAAATGTGGAAAATGAGTGGAAAGAGGCATAAATGAGATTTCTTGGTGAAATTTCGTATCCATGAGGTTGCAAATATTAAAAGGAATGTCAATGAGGAAAACAAAAGAAAAATAAAGAGAAATCCTCAAAAAGAGATATTTTAATAAGAAATACACATGATAATGGGAAATAATGCATAAAGATGCATCTAGAAGGATAATACGTATCCAATAAAAAGAATTTCTAATTATTAGAATTCCTTGGGGTCCAAGGAGCCCAATGAATAAAAGAGGAAAGAGAAAATACCCATAACAGAAAATATGAAGATAATGTGGGTGTACAATTAATGTATTGTGTGGTATTGCTAAAAAGAAGGTAATTTCTAATAAAAGAGAATAGAATTTCGTGACCTTTGATTAAAAGGCAAGTAAAAGAAAGAGAAAGAAATAATTCTTGCTTTTCTAAGTATCCATGCGATAAGAAATACCAAAGGGTTAGTAAGGAGAGAGAAAGCATGTTTCCCATTGAAGGAATACGATTCCTAATAGGAGAGGGCTTGTTTCCTCTTAGATGAGCATCTTAGGGTGAGGATTTACTCCCCTATAAAAGGGGTAGACCCCCTGGATCGAGTTCCAGGGAACCCCAAGGGTCCTTCTCTTTCTCCCATCTTCTTCTTTGCAAGCAAAACCTAGGGCAGAGGAGTAGCACGTCTATGAAGGAACGTGGAACCACTGGACGATCTTGTTGGATGATGGATGTCCCCACATCCTCGGAGCATGATGCAGCCATCGTCCCCGAGCTCCTGCACTCTCGCACGATGCCGCAAGATGGCTGCAGCACGGCTGCGTTTGCAGCTCTGCTGGGCACGAACCTGGCCGCGATATGGAGGAGTTCCAAGTAGAGGGAGGTGCGACGGATGTAGGAAATGAGTCCCAGTCGGATCTGGGTGCTGAGATGATGGGGAACAGCTTGCAGCGTGCTACCATGGCTGCTAGGTCAGCAGCTAGGGCGACGGCCTGGTTCTTGCGCGAGAAAGAAGAAACAAGGGAGCCATTGGACGGAATTGCCCTTGGCGGGCTAAAGAAGATGAGCCACTTACGCGGGGGTAGGAGCATCCTTTCGTTATGTTTTTCAAGCAACTGAGTTCGCTGCATGGAAAGGCCTACGTGGCGCAATCTGATTGGTCCAAAAGTAAGTATTTTTACAAAATTCGTAACTAATGCATCGTAGCTCGGATTGAGACAAATCTTATATGAAAATTGATCCTCAGAACGAGGGGAATTCAACAAAAATATGTTTAGAAGCTAATTCCTCTTACTATGCGAAAAATAGTGTAAATTATCATCTTTAATGAATTAAAGCTTAAGAAACCCTATTTTGAAATGAATAAAGTGTTTAATAGGGTTTAATGGATCATTAGAGTTGATGTTAACATGTTAAATGTAAAAAGGTACATTATGTTCAAAAAGGAAGAACTTTGCACATGATTAGTCTAATTTAGAGTTTATATGCTTGAAATTGGAAAAGTACATAAAGTTATCATATTTAATGATTTAATTAAGGAAAAACCATTAGATTTGATGATAGATGGACTTAATGACGTTATTTGGATAATTCAAATTGATATTAACCTATTGTTAATAAAAGTGAGAATAGGATCTAAAAAGATGATCTTTTTGTATAATTGGTTTAATTTAGGGTTTCGTGCATGTTTATGCACTAACGAGCTTGAAAAACCTAATTTAGATGAATATGTCTTTTAATTGGTAAGTGTCCAAATCCATGAATAAATAGGGATGTGATGATCCTAAGTCAATTTGGGTATAAAAGACTATTAAAATTGATAGTTGAGAAATTAAGGTTCATAAAAATGGAAAAGGATATTTTAGAGTTTGTTAACCTAAAAGGGATAAAGTTTGAGAAATTGATCTAAGAAACCTTAATGGATATTAATGAAACCTTAATGCGGATTAGAAACCTTAGAAAGAGAATCCAAGTCAATAAAGTAGATTCTTGATAAAGTGTGTAATAAATAGAGTACATATTCTTTTCAGGAATTATGTGATGATTGAATTACTTGCTTGGATCTGTTGATTGGTTTGATGGTATATACATGAAGTATATGTTGAATAATTTGCATGACTCATCAAATCAGGTATGTGGTTACGCTTATGAATAATCGCTCTAGTTTCTCGGCAATTCCCGAAGTTTTAATCGGTTGCTTGAAAATAACTGTTGGATGTTTATTTAATTCATGCAACTATAAAGTGACTATGATTATCACTATAAATGTGCGTATATAACTGACTAGATCTGGGTCCACCTCTATTGTAATGAAAAGTCTAAGAAAAAAAGGGTAATCCTAGAGCAAGGTCTAGGTTACCGAGAGTTAGAAACTGGGCTACCTACGTGTAGTGCCATGAGACTCATTAGCCTGCCATGAGTTAAGGAGTGGGCTACTTACGAGTAGTGCCATGTGACTCAACCCTAGAAATTGGTTCACTTATAGGTGGATCATGAAGGGTTTAATGGGGACAACATAGAGGATAGGGTACTCTTGGATCGCGGAGTTATATCTAAAATGTAATCTGGGTTGTTAAATGATCAATTGAATGATTACGTTGTTAGCGTATTTACATATTTATTGTTTCCCCCACATACCAGCTTTGGCTGACCGATGTTTTGTTTGTCTGCGTTTTAGGTACAAGTCAAAAGGACAAATAGTAAATAGTCATAATGTGAACTACATGAAGTAAAATACAAGGAGGATTAGTTAGAGTAGAATCCTTAAGTGGATAGAAGTTTAGAGATCCAAGTTTTCAAAAAGGTATGCAAAAATTTATTTTCTTACAGCTTTCAGTATAGTATGTTAAAATTTGATAATTATTCTTGGTTAATTGTCGAACCTTTTATCTGGAAGTCATGGGTGCGGCTTCGACCTCTCGATCTCCCTTAATTGGGGGTTATCAGGAGGTGGGGTCGTAACATTTGGTATCAGAGCGTAGGTTCCTCAGTTAACCGTTAATAATTATTAAATTTTACAAACTCCATAGAACCTAAGGGAGTTATTAGGGGATTATCCGAACGACAGAGGTGTCTAGAAAAGGATCATGACCGGGGGCTGGAAATATTTTCCTCCACACCGCTAGTCGGCATACGAGGACTCCCGGATCCGTGTGACTTCCTGGCCAAAGTCTTAGGGTATGAATCGAAATAAGATACCTTTAGGACTTCTCATCTTATTCATCCCTTCTCACCACAAAATTCTGAAAGGGACATAAAGGATTAGGGTTTTCTTTCTTCTCCTCACCCTCTTGAGGTATGGGTAAGGTTAATAAGGTTTAAGGAATCCTCCACCAAATTAATGAAAGGCATGTAAATAAGATGTCACTGACATAAGCTTAATAGATTAAGCGCAAACTAAAGAATAGATACATGCTTAGGTCGTATGACATAAGTTGTCATGTCCTCAGAAGAGACCTGAGGCTAGACCTTCCTGTCAGGAGGATAAGTTAGTCTTGGAGATAGAGATCTCCATTTCAAGTAGAGACCTGGCACATCCTCTGAGGATGATGCTAACCCTAACCCTAAGTAAAGGTTAGAGAGAGATGAGTTGGACCAGGTGTTTGAAAGGACATGCCTTTGGGATGCCATATGATCCATGGGTGACCTAGCACCTTTGGCAACCCAACTCTGGGAAGGGTCGTGTATGTTAGGGTAAAGGATAGTTCCTTAGATGATGATGTTAGTGAAGGACCTTAGAAACCCTATGGGCTTGTGCAAGTAGGGTATAGCTGGCACCTAGGGCACGTCATAGTGCTGACAGTAGGATGAAACCCTGGATAAGGAATTATGATGGAGCATAAAGGGTTATGGATGATTCTGAGCAAACATAAGTTCAAACCTAGGCTTCACCCATGTAGAGGATGCTTTTGAGGTTGATCCTTCATGAAGAGAGGACCTCTAATGGTGAGGTTGGATGTAGGGTTAGCTCTAGAGAGAGTAGGAAACACAGTAAGAAGGTTGGAAGCCTAAAACCCTAAACAATGGATGATAGTGGTTGTCTCATGATCGATCCCTGAAAGTTGATGATATCTTGGTTTCCTTTAGAGGGACCAAACCCTATAGAGTGAAGATGAAGCATATGGTTCCTATGTGCCTACGGTATAGGTGTTTACCTTCTGAGGTAGGAAGAAGAGTTCCTTAGACCTAGAAAGGTTTAGTAGCAGGTTATGAGGCCTTGTACCTTGTTGGTAGTTCTTAAGGAGGACCCAACCCTAAGTGTTTCTCGAGTTGAAGGATGACAAGAAGTGCATGTCATGCCTTTTGCATGCTTGGTTCGTAGTTAAGAGATAGAGCATGTAGTTGGACACCTACAAGTGAACCTAGGGTCCTAGGCCTAAGAGGGGAAGTGGTGTGCCTAATGCTCATGATGAGAAGTTGAGTTCCTATAGAAGCAAGCATGGTACTCCTCATGTATAAGGGAAAAGGGAAGCCCCTTAAGTTTAAGGTGTGTTTGATGAACCCCTCACAGCTAGGTTGATGATAAAGAAAGGTATGATTTTGATCTAACATTGAGGAAAGAGGACAAGTATGACCTAGCATGGTTCGGTAGGTGATCTGTTGTGCCTTAATAGCTTGCTAGGGTTAAGTAGGCTCGTGTGGATGTAAATCCTAGACCTAAGAGATTTTGTGATCATGGTGTCAAGAGATAGTTTTCCTCCCATCCCGGGAGAGGGACCCCTATGGTAGGGAGCACACCAGTTTTGAGGTAACCTGAGGAGGTTTCATAGGATCTTGAGAAGCTAAGTGAAAGGTACATGGTATGAGAATGAACCTACAGACCCATAGATATCCATCTCTATGTGCATATGGATGTGTTACCATGGAGGTAACCGATATGAGGCTTGACCAAGGAAGGCAGGTTGCCATGATTCCTATGAAAGGATGTAAGTCAGCCCACGAAAGCAGAAAGAGAGATGATGAAGACTTGGGTAAGGTTCTAAGTGAACATGTACTATAATGATGAATCCTTAGTCTATCCTAGGGTCAGGTAGGGATAAGACCGATGAAAGTAGGAGTTGCCTAATTCCCCAGTTGCACATGACCATAGGGTCGGGAGGTAACAACTATCATTGTCTGAGGACCATGGGTTAGGAGACTGATCACCTTCATGGACTCATGGGACCCAAAGGGCAGATGAGTAGGGCACTCTCTTGATGCATGAGGGAAGAGGGATGACCCCAAAAGAGTCGGTACCCTATAGACCTAGAGGAGATGACCAAGGATATAAACCTCAGTAGGTTCAAGACTAGTTTGATATCATGATGTCTGTGACGTAGAGACATATGTGGCATGTTGCAACTTAGATGTAAAGGTGTATTGGGAAGGTAGGATGTACCATCTCTACTCTTGGAATAGGAAGAGCTCTGTATTTGGATTGCAGCCAAATGCTTATTCCCTCTTGTTATGGGGGTGAGAGATAGGACATTACACATGCCATACACCAAGGATAAGAGATGATGTAGGTTGGAACATTGCCACAAGAAATGGGGATATAGAAGATAACCAACCCTAGTAAAGTGAATGACACATGGATGGCTTGCAAACACTAAGAGGAATGAAGTAGTCACCTTACGAGGATGTTTTTATCATAAGCTATGTAGAATTTACAAGTTATACAAGGTTGCGTTTGATTACCAGGAAAATGAGCTCAAAAGTGTTCTCAATGAATTTAGACTTAGAGTTTGAGACGAGATGATAAGTGGAATACATGGAAGTGTATGTCTTCAATGTTACCTAATACCTAAGGATGTGAAGTGGTAATGGATGTTCTTGTTGGGATACATCTGACTTGTTTGACTAGACGCTAGAAGAGGTTGTTTGGCTAACCCTAAGTTTGGAAAGGAGAGGTGTTTGGATAACACTCAGATGTAACAAGATACATTGAAAAGTTAAGGGTTGTTTGGATAGCCAGTCTAGTCCTTGATACAATGAAAGGATGGTGGTAGAACCACATATGCACTTCTTTGGAAAAGAAGGTGATGAAACCCCGACTAGAGTGGTTTAGGGTTTTTGAGGGATTAATCTGGAAGAATAATGACATACAGGAAATCATGATTTTAAGATCACCATACACTGTACTACGAAGATAATTAGTGACAGTGGTACTTTAGATAAAGTTGCATATGGCCATGCAAGCTGAGGGTGAAGGACGAACGCCGAAACCCAGTGCATTGATATAAAGGATAAAAAGTCCTCAAAAGAGAAAGGGAGTTCATCACTATGGATGTTGTAAGTCTCCCCTGGACCAAGGAAGATCGAGATGCAATATGGGTTATGATGGATCGCCTTACCTAAATGACATGAGAAAGAAAGAGTTCTGTCAAGGGACCGATCTGGTTGAACTACCCATGAGAGAGATGGTTCAACTACACCAGGATGCAAGTTCAAAGGTTCTTGAGTTTGACCTAAAGGTTCACTTCCATAAGGTGAAAGTAGGTACATGAAGAACTCAATGATAGTACAGTTTATCAACCCTAACTAATGGTTAGTATAATCCAGACCAAAGGGTCTGATGAGGGTATGTGTACTCGTTCAGGGTGATATCTAGAGACAGTTCTTGTCCTATGAAATATGTGACAATGACCACCATAGCCAGTATCGGGTTTTATAAGAAGCTCTATAAGGGAGGTTGTGTCGATCACCACTTCAGTAAGGTGATGTTGGTGAAAGGGCCACATGATGGTTAGAAAAGGACCACATGATGGTTAGAAAAGGACAACATGATGGTTAGAAAAGGGACCACAGTGCGTGTAGATGAAGTCACTTTGACTGTGCAAGGGCTGAAAGGAGCCTAGAGACGATGAGAGTCATGAGAAGATGCAAAGTAGATTGACATACAAGTTATTGTGGAAGAATATGTGGAGATCCGACCCCTCTAAGTTATAGCTAAGAGAGCTGAGTCCCCGATGCATGGGTTCTTTTGATATGGTTTGGTGGAGAAGGTTAAGTTTGACCTTGCCCCTCAGGATAAAGTAATGTGTGATGAGTTCCATGTGTCCAATTTAGAGCACTATGTGAGGTACCCCGACCATGTGCTGAGCAATGAACCTAGTGAGCCCCAAGGGAGGCTGACATGGCCTGAGTCACCTGTGCAGTTTATAGACGCCGGGATGAAAGAACTCAGAGAAAAGAATATGTGATGATAAAGGTTCTTTGGAAATGTCATGAGTACTGTAAAGACACATAGGGGCCAATGATAGACATGGAAAAGTCTTATCCTGAATTGTTTGTTTGCTTGATAGAATTTGGAGGACAAAATTCCTATAAGAGGGGAAGGATGTTACAACCCCAATTTTTGGGTTCAATTGGTGAGAAATGTAATTTCTCATATTAAAGATAATTGAACAAATAATGATATAATTTGTTTTGAAGACATGGATTTCGTTTACAATAGCCTTGATGTTTGTGTTGTGGGCTTTATTGGCTATTGGGCCCAATAACAAGGAAATAACAAGGAAATTAAATTAGTAAATGGATGATTGAATTTTTAAGAAAAGAAATATGTAGAAACCTCTAGAAGGCACATCCAAAGAGGATTTCGTCCCCATTGGGTTCCTTGGGTTCCAAGGAGTCCAAAGTTGCACAAAGAAAGCAATGAGAAAAGGAAGGATTAATTAAGTATTTCTTTATTAAGAAATAAATTGAAAATAATGATAAAATGTGGAAAATGAGTGGAAAGAGGCATAAATGAGATTTCTTGGTGAAATTTCGTATCCATGAGGTTGCAAATATTAAAAGGAATGTCAATGAGGAAAACAAAAGAAAAATAAAGAGAAATCCTCAAAAAGAGATATTTTAATAAGAAATACACATGATAATGGGAAATAATGCATAAAGATGCATCTAGAAGGATAATAAGTATCCAATAAAAAGGATTTCGAATTATTAGTATTCCTTGGGGTCCAAGGAGCCCAATGAATAAAAGAGGAAAGAGAAAATACCCATAACAGAAAATATGAAGATAATGTGGGTGTACAATTAATGTATTGTGTGGTATTGCTAAAAAGAAGGTAATTTCTAATAAAAGAGAACAGAATTTCGTGACCTTTGATTAAAAGGCAAGTAAAGAGAAAGAGAAAGAAATAATTCTTGCTTTTCTAAGTATCCATGAGATAAGAAATACCAAAGGGTTAGTAAGGAGAGAGAAAGCATGCTTCCCATTGAAGGAATATGATTCCTAATAGGAGAGGGCTTGTTTCCTCTTAGATGAGCATCTTAGGGTGAGGATTTACTCCCCTATAAAAGGGGTAGACCCCCTGGATCGAGTTCCAGGGAACCCCAAGTGTCCTTCTCTTTCTCCCATCTTCTTCTTTGCAAGCAAAACCTAGGGCAGAGGAGTAGCACGTCTATGAAGGAACGCGGAACCACTGGATGATCTTGTTGGATGATGGATGTCCCCACGTCCTCGGAGCATGATGCGGCCATCGTCCCCGAGCTCCTGCACTCCCGTACCATGCCGCAAGACGGCTGCAGCATGACTGCGTTTGCAGCTCTGCTGGGCGCAAACCTGGCCGCGATCTGGAGGAGTTCCAAGTAGAGGGAGGTGCGACGGAGGTAGGAGATGAGTTTCGGTCAAATCTGGGCACTGAGATGATGGGGAGCAGTTTGCGGTGCGCTGCCATGGCCACTAGGTCAACAGCTCGGGCGACGTCCTGGTTCTTGCACGAGGAAGAAGAAACAAGGGAGCCATTGGACGGAATTGCCCTTGGCGGGCTAAAGAAGATGAGCCACTTACGCGGGGGTAGGAGCATCCTTTCATTATGTTTTTCAAGCAACTGAGTTCACTGCATGGAAAGGCCTACGTGGCGCAATCTGATTGGTCCAAAAGTAAGTATTTTTACAAAATTCGTAACTAATGAACCGTAGCTCGGATTGAGACAAATCTTATATGAAAATTGATCCTCAGAACGAGGGGAATTCAATAAAAATATGTTTAGAAGATAATTCCTCTTGCTATGCGAAAATTAGTGTAAATTATCATCTTTAATGAATTAAAACTTAAGAAACCCTATTTTGAAATGAATAAAGTGTTTAATAGGGTTTAATGGATCATTAGAGTTGATGTTAACATGTTAAATGTAAAAAGGTACATTATGTTCAAAAAGGAAGAACTTTGCACATGATTAGTCTAATTTAGAGTTTATATGCTTGAAATTAGAAAAGTACATAAAGTTATCATATTTAATGATTTAATTAAGGAAAAACCCTTAGATTTGATGATAGATGGACTTAATGACGTTATTTAGATAATTCAAATTGATATTAACATGTTGTTAATAAAAGTGAGAATAGGCTCTAAAAAGATGATCTTTTTGTATAATTGATTTAATTTAGGGTTTCGTGCATGTTTATGCACTAACGAGCTTGAAAACCCTAATTTAGATGAATATGTCTTTTAATTGGTAAGTGTCCAAATCCATGAATAAATAGGGATGTGATGATCCTAAGTCAATTTGGGTATAAAAGACTATTAAAATGGATAGTTGAGCAATTAAGGTTCATAAAAATGGAAAAGGATATTTTAGAGTTTGTTAACCTAAAAGGGATAAAGTTTGAGAAATTGATCTAAGAAACCTTAATGGATATTAATGAAACCTTAATGCGGATTAGAAACCTTAGAAAGAGAATCCAAGTCAATAAATTAGATTCTTGATAAAGTGTGTAATAAATAGAGTACATATTCTTTTTAGGAATTATGTGATGATTGAATTACTTGCTTGAATCTGTTGATTGGTTTGATGGTATATACATAAAGTATATGTTGAATAATCTACATGACTCATCAAATCAGGAATGTGGTTACGCTTATGAATAATCGCTCTAGTTTCTCAGCGATTCCCGAAGTTTTAATCGGTTTCTTGAAAATAACTGTTGGATGTTTATTTAATTCATGCAACTATAAAGTGACTATGATTATCACTATAAATGTGTATATAACTGACTAGATTTGGGTCCACCTCTATTCTAATGAAAAGGCTAAAAAAAAAGGGTAATCCTAGAGCAAGGTCTAGGTTACTGAGAGTTAGAAACTGGGCTACCTACGTGTAGCGCCATGAGACTCATTAGCCTGCCATGAGTTAAGGAGTGGGCTACTTACGAGTAGTGCCATGTGACTCAACCCTGGAAATTGGTTCACTTATAGGTGGATCATGAAGGGTTTAATGGGGACAACATAGAGGATAGGGTACTCTTGGATCACGGAGTTATATCTAAAATGTAATATGGGTTGTTAAATGATCAATTAAATGATTACGTTGTTAACGTATTTACATATTTATTGTTTCCCCCACATACCAGCTTTGGCTGACCGACGTTTTGTTTGTCGGAGTTGTAGGTACAAGTCAAAAGGACATATAGTAAATCGTCATAATGTGAAATACATGAAGTAAAATACAAGTAGGATTAGTTAGAGTAGAATCCTTAAGTGGATAGAAGTTTAGAGATCCAAGTTTTCAAAAAGGTATGCAAAAATTTATTTTCTTACAGCTTTCAGTATAGTATGTTAAAATTTGATAATTATTCTTGGTTAATTGTCGAACCTTTGATCCGGAAGTCATGGGTGTGGCTTCGACCTCTCGGTCTCCCTTAATTGGGGGTTATCGGGAGGTGGGGTCATAACAGGCAGGTTGCCATGATCCCTATGAAAGGATGAAAGTCAACCCATGAATGCAAAAAGAGAGATGATGAATGCTTGGGTAAGGTTCTATGTTGAACATGTACTATGATATAATCCTAAGTCTATCGTAGGGTCAGGTAGGGGTAAGACCGATGGAAGTAGGAGTTGCCTAATTCCCTAGTTACACAAGACCATAGGGTCGGGATCTAACAACTATCATTATTTGAGGGCCATGGGTTAGGAGATTGATCACCTTCATGAACTCATGGGACCCAAAGGGCAGATGAGTAGGGCACTCTCTGATGCATGAGGGAAGAGGGATGACCCCAAAAGTGTCGGCACCCTATAGACCTAGAGGTGATGACTAAGGATTTTGTTTGGACCAGATAGGTTCAAGACCAGTTTTCCATGGAAGTAACTTTGATATCGAGATGATTGTGATGTAGAGACATAAGTTGCACATTTCAACCTAGATTTGAAGGTGTAATGGAAAGGTGGGATGTACCATCTCTACTCTTGGAACAGGAAGAACTATGTATTTGGATTGCAGCCAAATGCTTATTTCCTCTTATTATGGGAGTGAGAGATAGGACAATACACATGTCGTACACCAAGGATAAAAGATGATGTGGCTTGGAACGTTGCCATGAAATATGGGGACAGAGAAGATAACATACCCTTGTAAAGTGAATGATACATGGATGGTTTGCAAACGCTAAAGAGAAATAAGGTAGTCATCTTATAAGGATGTTTTTAGCATGGGCTATGAGTTACACCAGGTTGAGTTTGAAAACCAAAGGAATAAGCTCGGAATGTTCTTGATGAAGATGGACTTAGGGCTAAGATGAGATAATAAGTGGCATATAGTAAGGTGTATGTCATCAATGTTACCTAATACCTAAGAATGTGAAGTGGTAATGGATGCTCTGGTTGAGATATAACTGCCTAGTTTGGCTAGAAGAGGTTGTTAGGTTAACCCTAAGTTTGGAAAGGAGGTGTGTTTAGATAACACTCTGATGTAACAAGATACGTTGAAAAGTTAATGGTTGTTTGGTTAGCCAGCCTAGGCCTTGATGCAATGAAAGGATGGTTGTAGAACCTCAAATGCACTTCTGTGGAAAGGAAGGTGATGAAACCCCGACTAGAGTGGTTTAGGGTTTCTAAGGAATCGATCTTGAGGAATCATGACATTTAGGAAATTGTGATATTAAGATCACCATACACCATGGTATTACTGAGATAATGAGTGGTAGCAATACTATGGATGTTGGAGATGAGGCTGCATGTGATATGTTTCCATGCATGACAAAAGGTGAAGGATGAACATCGGTAACCCAGTGCATTGATATAGAGGATAAAGAGTTCCCAAGAGGGAATGAGAGTTCATCACTATGGATGTTGTGATAAGTCTCCTCTAGACCAAGGAAGGTCAAGATGCAATGTGGGTTATGGTAGATCGCTTTACCTAGATGATGTAAGAAAGAAAGAGTTCTGTCAAGGGACCGATTTGGTTGAACTACCCATGAGAGAGATGGTTCCGTATCACCATGATGTGAGTTCAAAAGTTCTTGAGTTTGACCTAAAGGTTCACTTCCATAAGGTGGAAGTAGGTACATGAAGAACTCGATGTTAGTACAGTTTATCACCCCTAACTAATGGTTAGTATGATCTAGACTAAAGGGTCTGATGAGAGCATATGTGCTCATTCAGGGTGATAGCTAGAGACAGTTCTTGTCCTATGCAAGATGTGAAGTTAACTAGCATAGCCAATATCAGGATTCAAAGAAGCTCTATAAGAGAGGTTGTGTCAGTCACCACTTCAGTAAGGTGATGTTGGTGAAGGACCATGTGATGGTTAGAAAAGGACCACAATGTGTGTAGACGAATTCGCTTTGATCGTGCAATGGCTGAAAGGAGCCTAGAGACGATAAGAGTCATGAGCAGATGCAAAGTAGACTGACATGCAATTCACTGTGGGAGAATATGTGACATGAAAATCTGACCCCTCTAAGTTATAGCTAAGAGAGCTGAGTCCCCGATACATGGGTCCATTTGAGATGGATTGGTGGAGAAGGTTATGGATAACCTTACCCCTCAGGATAAAGAAAGGTGTGAGGAGTTCCAAATGTCCAATTTAGAGCACAATGTGAGGTACCCAAACCATGAGCTAAACAATGAACCTAGTGAGCCCCAAGGGAAGCTGAAATGACCTGAGTCACCTGTGCAGTTTATAGACGCCAGGATGAAAGAACTCGGAGAAAAGAATATGTGATGATAAAGGTTGTTTGGAAGTGCCATGGGTAAGGTAAAGCCACATAGGGGTCGTTGATGGACATGGAAAAGTCTTATCCTGAATTGTTTGTTTTGTTTGATTGAATTTCGAGGACAAAATTCCTATAAGAGGGGAAGGATGTTACAACCCCAATTTTTGGGTTCAATTGGTGAGAAATGTAATTTCTCATATTAAAGATACTTGAACAAATAATGATATAATTTGGTTTGAATAAATGGATTTCATTTACAATAGCCTTGATGTTTGGGTTGTGGGCTTTATTGGCTATTGGGCCCAAATAACAAGAAAATTCAATTAGTGAATGAATAATTGAATTTTTGAGAAAAGAAGAATGTGGAAACCTCTAGAAGGCAAATCCAAAGAGGGATTTCGTGCCTATTGGATTCCTTGGGTTCCAAGGAGTCCAAAGTTGCAAAGAAAAGAAATAAGAAAAGAAAAGATTAATAAAGTATTTCTTTCTTAAGAAAGAAATTGAAAATAATGATAAAATGTGGAAAACAAGTGAAAAGATGTATAATTGAGTTATCCTTTGTGGAATTTCGTATCCCAAGGATTTCTAATGTTAAAGGGAATACCAATGAGGAAAATAAAAGAGAAATAAAGAAAGATTCTCAAAAAGAGTTATTTTAATGAGAAATAAACAAGATAATGTGAAATAATGCATAAAGATGCATCTAGAAGGATAATAAGTATCCAATAAAAAGAATTTTGAAATAATAGAGTTTCTTGGGATCCAAGGAGTTCCAATGAAGAAAGAGGAAAGAGAAAATACCAAAATTGCAAAATAAGAGGATAATGTGATACATTATTAATGAATTTTGTGATTTTGATAAAAATAAAGTATTTGTTAATAAAGGAAAATAGGATTTCGAGGCCAATGAATTAAAAAGGACAAGTATAAATAAAATAGAAGAGGAATTTCGAATTCCTAATATGCATATAATAAGGAATATCCAAAGGATAAAGAAGAGAAAGAAAGCTTGCTTTTTAATGAAGGAAGGAAGTTTCCTAATAAGGAGAGGACTTGTTTCCTCTTAGATGGGTATCTTAGGGCGAGGATATCCTCCCCTATAAAAGGGGTAGACCCCATGGTCAAGTTCAAAGAAGAAAACCCATGTCTTCCTCTCACTTCCCTATCTTCTTCTTCCTTGTTTACATCCGTAAACCCTAACCACGAGTTACTTCATGATTCTGGAGCAATGGGGAACCCAAGTGGGGTTGCGAGGGTAGCTGGTCATGAGGAGGAGCTGAAGCAAGGCCTAGCCGGAGCTGCCAAGCCCTAAGCGACTCACCATGGCAGCAACACAACTGCATATGGTCGATGGATCGCAGGTCCTCCCTGACCGACTCGCGCCACCAAGACAGTTAGTTGCGGGCCCTGTAGGTGCACCAGGGTACGATGAAGGTCGGGGACCTATCCCCGAAGGCCGTAGAGGGTTCAGGAGTGGAGGAGTGGTCGCGCAAGGCAACAGCTCGGTGGCTAGGGCGGCAGCAAGCCACTAGACCGAGGAAGAAGAAAGGAAAAGAGGCGTTGGACCGTTCTACCCTCTGTGGGCTAAAGACGTGCACAACTTAAGTAGGGGCAAAAGGGTCTTTCAATTATAATTCTCAAACGGACCGCTTTGCATGGAATCGACGACGTGGCAACACGCCATTGGCTCAAACAGGTAATTCATACAAAATTCATATCTCAATATTCGTAACTCCGATTAGGACAGGTAATATATGAATTTTGATCAGGAGAACGAGAGGAATCCAATAAAAATGATATTAAATATTGATTCCGTTCCTAATTGCAAAAGTAATATAAGTTGATGGAAAGTGCATTAAAGTTGAGTTAAAAACCCTATTTGTAATTAAAGGTTGAATCTAGAATGCTTAATGGGTTAATTGAAGTGTTAATTACCTGTTGAATGATAATGTTAGATTCGAACCTGATCGAGATGTAGAATTGCATGATTTAGGGTTTTACCTCATATGAGAATGATTAAATAATTTAGAAACCCTAATTTAGGGTAAAAGAGGATAAAATCATATTTAATTTGAAAATGTGAAAATATGATTGTTTAATGATGGTTCTAAGTTATTTTTATATAAAAGACCTTAATTCTGGATAAATACCCTAAAAGTAGTAATTAGGGATTTCTCATGAATAAAAAGTGGAATTAATAGCAAATCGAGTTCATATGTGATTTAGACTGTAATGAACTATGAATTGATGATAAATGCATATAATGATCTTGTCATGGATTAAAGGGATAAAAATAGTAGCTTTAATAAAAAAGAAGCTTAATTGATTATTAATGTGCCTGTAATATGAAAATAGGGTCATATGTTGTTAAGATAACCTTAATATTGAAGAATATATGAGATAATTAGGGTTTATGAGTAATGGCATAAAATTAGGGTTTAATATGGTAAAAGATGAAGGGAAACCCTAATTGCAAAATGAAACCCTAAAATGGATACAGAAACCCTAGAAAGTGAATCCAATTTAATAAAGTAGGTTCTTGATAAAGTGTGTAATAAATAGAGTACATATTCTTTTCAGGAATTATGTGATTGTTGAATTACTTGGATTGCATGCTTGATTGGATTTTCTTAATACTTCTAAAATCATCAAATCAGGTATGTGGTTACACTTATGAATATCTCGAGTTAGTTTTCCGAGGTTTTCTGAAGTTTTCATCGATGACATGAATTAACTGTTGGTTGAATTAGTTCATGCAAACTATAATGTGGATATGACTATCGCCTAATATATGTGCCTACTAGCTCAGATCATGGTCCCCTCTGTGGCTTAACAGTTGACCTAGTATATGGCTACCTAGAGGGTAGGTCCACCAGGTCATTGAATGACTTAGTATATGGCTAACTAGAGGGTAGGACCATCAAGTCATAATGAGTTAGATATTGGGCTATCTTTGGGTAGTGCCATGCGACTCTATTACCCTATGTATTGGCTACCTATAAGGTAGGACCATGGGGGTAAAGATCTACCTTTATAGAGGTATCATATAAGTCCACTATAGGGACAGCTCAGAGTTGGGGATAGGTATCAGTAGTATGGCTTAAAATGTATTCTTGGTTGTTAAATGATTACTTGAATGATTACGTTGTTACCATATTTGCATGATTATTGTTTCCCCCACATACCAGCTTCGGCTGACCGACGTCTTGTTTGACGGCATTTTAGGTACAATGAAAAGAACAAACAGTAAAGTGGCATATGTGGTACTAAATGAGAATTAAAGTGCAAAGGAGGATTAGATAGATTAGTATCTATGTGGATAGAAGTTTTGAAATCCCAATTTTAAGAGGTATGCAAAAGTTTTTATTTTACTCCATATTTCAGTATAGTTGGTAGAATTTAATAATTGTTAATGATTATTTGTCAAACATTTGATTCGGGTTATTGGTTAATAGCTTTGTCCTTTCGGTCTCCCTTAATTGGGGGTTACTGGGAGGTGGGGTCGTAATAGAAATTGACTTGGGCTATGGTGGCTTCTAGTACAATTTGACAGGGATGCCAAGATACATAGTTGGTAAGTCAAAGATGATGTTAATCAGCAATCCCTTGGTCAGATATGTGCAGAAAGCCCTCGCCAACACAATTATGGGGAGGTATGATAACCATTCACAAAAGGACCTCTTTGTTCTACATGAATTAAATGAGAAGTTACAAATTAACCTAGGGTCACTCTTGATAGATCACATGAGAACAATTCCTTTCAAAAATAAAAATCTATTTGTTATGAGAGAAATTGTGACCTCAATTGCTCTAGCCCTTGATTTTGATCTGGTCGGTGGCATAAAAATCCAGACATAAAGTATGCAGAATAAAGTATGCCACCAAAACAGTCGGTGCCACCAAGATCGGCTCAGAGAGGCAGAATAAAGTATGCACACCAGCTCGGTGCCACCGACATGAAGAGTCAGTGGTACTGACTTAGGCACAGTAAGATCGCACCCGATACCATCGATGCCATCGACACCCTGGTCGGTGCCACCGACTCTGTTGGATTTCAACAATCTAGTTTGATCGCCCATATCTTACGGTCCACATTATGTGGTACCGTAAGTTGACCTATAGCCTTAAAAGAGGACGGCTAGAACTAAGAGAATTATCACATTGCACCACACGAAGGCCAGAGAGGGGAGGGAGAGAAGCATGAAGCCAAAGGATGTCACCCGGGAAATCTGAGCACCTCTGACATACGATTTTGCTGTTAGAAGACTACAGAATGTGCATTTCTCGAGGAGGATCATCCAGAACACCTTCTCTCCGGGGGTTACATGAACTTCCTTCATGTTTCCCACATTTTTCTTCTCTCTCTCTATGTATTTGCAACTGAAAACTATATGGGGCTAAACCCCTCCTTTCCTTCAGACTTGGGAGTAGCCCGAGGAATTGTTGTATTGACTTTTTACATGATTTAGTATAAATTTCTCTTTATTCTTAGATATATAATTGTGGATTTGAATGACCTATCATTGCTTGATCACCATTGGTAGGATTACACACCGATAATTACTTCGAAAGGAGAATTAAAGGTTAGAAAACCATAACCTATACACATTCCTACGTGTTCCCTGGGAAAGGTAACGTACACTCAGTGGAAAGAACCCAGAGTTCTCAATAATGCACCTAGAGTAAGAGATAAATTACTACAGGCGTGGAATTGGCTTAGATCTAGGTAGTGAATTGCACCGCGGAAGCTGGCAATTCTGACTACATGCTTTCTATCTAGTGTAGGAGTAGGAATTTCTATTAATTAGGTAGAAATAAGATAAGACGAGACCCCGTGGTGAAATCGATAATCCTAAGGAATTCAACTCATTCGAATCAACCATTTTTTATTTTATTTTAATTTTCTTTTATTTTGTTTAAACTTTAATCAACATTTTCAATCAGCTTAGCTGATTGCAACGTAGTTAGTAGTAGTCACTGAGACTACGTCTCCCTGAGTTCGAATCAAGTCTCACATAGGCCTATAATACTCAACACGTACACTTGCGTTTATACGCACGGTTTTAGTGTGTCAAGTTTTTGGTGTCGTTGTCAGGGAGTTGGCATGGTTAACACTATAAAAAGTTAGGATCGACCACTCTAGGCCATTGTATTTATTTTCCTTTTTTTATTCTTCCCATTTTTCATTACATAAAACTTTATTGTTAGCTTAGGCATTGTACATATTCATCTAAATATTTCTTTGTAGTTAGTCTTCTTTCATTTAAAAAAAAAAGTTAAAAAAAGCACATGGCCCCTATTTGTTCTAAGTGTGGAAATGCACATGTAGGTTATAGATGTATGAGTCCACCTTCATCACATCATGAGAAAACCTCAAAGGAAATTCATCGTGAGCATATTAGGATTATGGCTCAATATGTTTTAAATCGCAAAGGTCCTATTTCTAATGGAGGTTGGGGTAGAGTAGAAAAAATGGAAGAAGTTGAGGTTGAGGATAAGGAATTAGAGAGTGAGAAGAACATACTGGAAGAAGTTTTAGAATCACCTCTACCATGGCCTTCCATTGAGCCCACACCCACACCCTCAAATCCTAGGATTGATTTTGAATATGATTGGGGATTTGATGAGGAAGATAAGGAGAATGATGCAAATAAGGTGGATGGAAATTTTGATAGATGTGTTTGGGATATGAGTGAAGGAGAGGAGGATCCAGAAGGTGCTTTATTTGATAGTGATCTTAGAGAGGAGGAAGAGAGTGAGGAAGAGGATACTGAGAGTGAAAAGGTGGAGGAATTTCCCATTACCCATCACATAATTCCTTCACCAAAAGACCCATCTCTTCATTTCCTTATTGAGGATCCTATATAGGATATATATCCAAATGATAATTTTGAAAGTTTTTTTGAGGATATTAATGAATGTGGGGGAATTGAATTATTAGAAGAGGAGGAGACATACAGACTCACCTTTTATGTAATCCCTCAATTACGTGTATATAGGAGTGATCCATTGGGGAAGGTCATAGAAATTAAGGAGCAATCATCTTTATACCTTTCACCCCATTACTACCTATTTCTGCATGTGCTCCCACATCAAGACTTAGTTGTAGTTCATGTTCATGATCATTACAATAATAATTTACTTTTGAAATGGAATGTCAATAATACATGCTGGTCTTCTGACTATTATTTGTTTTTTATCATTATTGAAAGGAACCAAAAGTTTAGAAGGAAGAGGCGGAGAGAGCTTCACCCTCCTCCATGACCACTTGATTATTATTTATTGACATGTGTCCATCCTAGGACGTTAAACTAGAGAGCTTATGGGAGGCAACCCACCAATTAGGTTTATTTTGTTAAACTTTCAATTCCACTTTTACATTCCTATTTGTAGATTGTGATATCTAGTTTTGATGCAAGTAAAAAAAGGTGCCTCATATGTGTATTCAGTGTGTAGGGACACACTGAGTCAGTACCACCAACTTCAATGATGGTAGTACCGAGTTCTCATCAGTGACATCTCACTAGGTGAGCAAGCATCGACACTTCACTGAGCTGGAGTGCTTATTGGAGGGCATGCCTTCATGTGGATCCCACCCACCTGTCTTTTGCCCAGATCTCATCTCACATATCGGTACATCCGTTCTATTTGTTTTCCTTTGCTTTTGACATTGCAGACAATGTCATATTAAAGCTTAGGGGGAGGAATGGACTGGTGCTTCTATCTTAATCTCTTGCATCTTTACTTTTTATCATATATCTACATGTTTTTGTTTTCAAAAAAATAGATTTTCCATCTTTATTTTTAGGGTCCACTTCTATCAAGTGTAAGTGTGGATGAAATTTAAACTTTTAGTTAGGATTAGCCGCTCTTTGATGATGTGGTGTCATTTTTTCAAAAATGTGCTCTCAGGCTTTGTTCTTTACACTAAATTGCTATGTTTAAGAGTACATAACTGGAGGAATTGTTTGGATTAGTCAGCTTGAAGACATACTGGTTGAATGAAAAACCTAACTTAACCCTATGGCTTGTGTTATGACGATGATGTTTGAGTCCAAACCAACCAAATAGTAATGTGATCTTTAATGTGAATTCTATAAATAAACTCTAAAGTTACCCTGTTACACAAGTTGATAGAAGAGGGACATATCATGGTTGGAAAAGACATTGTCTCTTAGTCATGTGATCTCATCCACCTTCCATTCATCTTCATTCACCACCATTTGATGATCAAGTTTAATCCAAGTTATTTTCCTCTTGTATGCATTACATGGCATGATAGGAAGCATATAGTTAGTTCATTTATTATGCATTAGAAAAAGAAAAAAAAATCATATAATCTCTTTTGAGCATTTTTAGTTTCATAACAAAATTTCATATAGTTGCATTTGCATTGCATATTTCATAATATGTTACATATTTATTATCTTCTACGGTCTTCTCTCATGAAAGAGTGTAAAAAAAGTTGTATCTCCTTACTCCTTCTCCAAATTAAAAAAAAAGCCAAAGCATGAACTTTTCATCTTGCTAAAAATAGGGTAAGAAAAAAAAGAGTTATTGAAAAAGAAAAAGAAAAAATAGGAGAAAAGGAGGAAAAGGATTTTAAGTTCAATGCCATATTCTCTCTAAGCAACAAAGGATGGGATTGTGGATCTTTTTATAAACACCTTTCCACTTATACTCATCATTAGGATGAGACATTGATTATATGCATCATTCCACCAAAATAAATAAATAAATAGTCGTTAGAAGTCATACAATCACATTTTATCCATCATATAGGTGCATCAAACTTGTACTTTTTGCATAATAATTTGGATGATTCTTGTGAATCCTATTTTCATAGCCACCCATCTTTTCCACCCATTGCTCTGCAAGGTAGGCCACCATCATAATTATTCCCCTCATCCATGTTTATTTGGGGATCTGCTTCCAAGTAGTTATTTAGGTAGATCAGAGCAATGTAGATAGGGAGATCACATGGTGCATCAAGCATGTGTCCTACTGGCCATGATATTAACTGCTTCTTATTGATAGTGTTTTCATTGATCTTATTGTGTACATCTTTTATAAACATTGTTGATCGCTTTTGAGTAGTTACTTGTTCAGTGGTTGGCAAGGACCAGTTTGGGACCGATTGGAAGAGGGTGGTTAGGAAAAATAATTCATAGGTACATGTCTTCTTGCTGACTTTTTAAAACAAATCCAAGAGTAGTGTTGCTCGAGGATGAGCAATATTCAAGCTTAGGGGTGTGATGTATGCACAAATTGTCATTATTTTGATATATAATTTGGTTATTTTCTTTGTCATTGTGCTTAATTGAATATCTTTTTAATATATATTTTACCAAATTAGTAAAAATCACGTGTGCATCATTTCTTATATTTTTGCATGTATTTACATGCATTTTACATGTTTTAATTATTATAATAATTATTTGATTTTATTCATTGATTATTTTATTGCAAATAAATATTATTTACTGGAGAAAAGTCGATACCACCGACTTACAACTTGGTGGTACCGACATGGCATCAGAGTACAAATATTTTTTGCTCCAGATCAAAAAGGAAAAGGATTTTTTATTGTGAAGAAGTCGGTGGTACCGACTTCCAACTCGGTACCACTGACTCAGACATTGTGGACCAAATTTTAATGTGTTAAATCTAACACATATTGTACTAAAAATTACATTTTAGGTTTCCTCTTGACCTAAACATGTACAACGGCTATAAAAGACACCATTAGAACTACAATTGAGAGATCTATCATGGGGGACGATACGACAGCCGAACGGAGGAAGAAAAGTGGAGGAACCCTACCTGGAGGACCTCAGAGGTGTTTTGGCGGTGGAAACAATGACAACTCATCTCCATCTTCTCTAGATCTACTCTTTAATCCATTCTCCAACTTAGTGTATCTCGAAATTCATGTTTTACATATTTTCAACTTACTGTGATACCATGTCATCTATTTTCGGCTAAAAACTTTAATTTCTTAGGACCCACGAGTAGCTTGGGGAATCGTTGTATCGACTTTTTACATGATTTAATATAAATATTTCTCTTTATTTTTGGATATA
This sequence comes from Alisma plantago-aquatica, assembly GCA_963693085.1. Taxonomy (NCBI): domain Eukaryota; kingdom Viridiplantae; phylum Streptophyta; class Magnoliopsida; order Alismatales; family Alismataceae; genus Alisma; species Alisma plantago-aquatica. The sequence continues at coordinate 1,158,570,283 of OY856410.1, read as the reverse complement.
TAATTGTGGAATTGAACAACCTATCTATGCTTGATCACCATCCTTCAGATAATAGACTAAAAATCGCTATGGAAGGAGGATTAAAGGTTGGAAAACCATAATTTATACACTTTCCACGTGTTCCTTGGGAAAGGTAATGTATGGTTAGTGGAAAGAAATCTAGAGTCTTCGATAATGCACCTAGACTAAGATATAAATTACTACAAATATTGAATTGGATTAGATCTAGGTAGTGAATTGCATCGTGGAAGTGGGCAATTCTGACTACATGCTTTCTATCCAGGGTAGGAGTAAAATTTATATTAATTCGGTAGATATAAGATATAACGAGACCCCGTGGTGAAATCAGTAATCCTAAGGAATCCATCTCATTTGAATCAACCACTTTTAATTTTTCTTTTAATTTCCTTTTATTTTTGTTTAAACTCAAATCCAACTCTTGTTTTCGGCTTAGTTGATCAATCCTAATTAGTAATAGTCTTTAACCTCACAACTCCCCGTGTTCAATAACTCATGACTCATAATCCCATATTACTTCAACACATACACTTGTGTATTGCACACACGCTATACATGTGTCAAGTTTTTGCTCCTAATTAATCTCAAGATTAGATTTGTCTAGCCTAGGACGTTAAACAAGGGCGCTTGTTGGGAGGCAAACCAACCATTATGATGTTCATTTTAGTCATTTACATTATGTTGGTTTAATAGTACTTAGTTGTTCATAAATTTTATGTAAAAATGATACACTGATCCGTTTGCTAAGTGTGAAGGCTGAGGTGAAGTCAGTGCCACCGACATCTGAGTCAGTGCCACCGAGATCAGGTCAGAGAGAAAGGCAAGTGGATCGGCACAAGTCAGTTCCATTGACACAATGGTCGGTGCCACCGACATGTCTGAAAAAAGTGCAAAAAAAGGGGGCACAGCTAACTGATAAGTCATCGGTACCACCGACAACCTGATTGGTGGCACTGACTTGGCCAATGTCCCAGGCTCGGTGGATGCGTTGGTGATCCCTAAAAAAAAAAGAAAATCGACCGCTCAAAAGTCAGTACCACCGATTGTTCCATTGGTGCCACTGACAGGAGAAAGCACTGATCTGTGGGCGCCATCATCTACGACCCAAATGCGTCCAGATTAGGCATGAAAAAGCACTGATCTGCCCAGAAAGTCAGTGCCATCAACATAATGTCGGTGCCACTGACTCATCAATAATCTACCGAGTCCATATTGTCCACTGACAGTCATCGATGCACTGATGACATGGATCCACCCCTGAGAGTCAGTGCCACTAACTCCAAGTCGGTGTCACTGAATTTATCGCATATGGGTAGTGCAAGATCTATAAATAGGAAGCAGTGGTTTGGTTTCTTTTGACAACTCCAAGAACTACTACTCCCCAAGTGCAAGTGGCTACTCCAAGCATCGAGAAGCTGCACTGAGCTATTCTTTTCTCAACCTCCTTTGCCGATCACTTCAACATCATGGTAAGGAGAGGAGGAAGCCCTGGTGGTCTGACACCATGACCACAAACCAACCACCCTTCGATGGAAGTGTGGAAGGTGTATAAAGAGCTTGCCAAGAGGTTGTTCGCGCCGACAAGATACAGACCGCCAACTAATCGAGGATATGGGCTTCAATGACAACATGGAGGAGGTTCTCAAGGGCCAAGAGTTTGATGGAAGTTTCGTGAACCCTATATTTGGCAGTTGGCCAACATATAGGGAGATTGTCATTGAGTTCTTGACGTCTCTTGAGATATTTTTCACCCCCGACCCAGCACGCTCGGCGTGAGGCAAGTGGAGAGAAGGAAAGGTGGAATTCTTCCTTTACAACACCAACTACTCCCTCACCCTTCACGCCTTCAATGACATATATGGGTGGCCTCACATGCCTTGCAACCAGCCTGAGAACGTCGACTTTGACGCGATATGGAAGTACCTTTTGATAGTGCCAAAAGGTCGCAAGTTGAACTCCCACCATAGTTCATTGGCGGACCTTGAGCAACCCTTTGTTCGGGTAATTCATCGCATGCTTACCAACACCCTGTTCGCCAACTCAACTCAAGGGCAAGCAAAGGTTCAACTGCCAGACTTGTATTTTCTCTATGAACTTTTGGAAGGGAGGCTGATCAACTGGGGATCTTTCTTCCTCACACATGTGATGGAAGTTAAGTGCAACATCAGGAGGCCACACCTTTACTTTTTGGGGGAATTATCACCCCATTGCTCTTCATTTAGGCTTGGATCTTTCTACTCTTGAGCCTATGTATTCTAAGCTTAGCATAGACCACCACCACTTCAAACAGGCTGGTCTTATCTTGGTTCAAAATGATGCCATCTATGCTATTTGTTCGGTTAGTGGCACCTTCTACGAGTGTCGAATTCATGATCCTATCTTCAACATCAGGCAAGTTGAGCACTATAGATGGCCAAACATGGATGACGACAATGAAGAACAAGGTGGAGATGATATTGATGAGGAGGACTCAAGTGATGACGTAGAGGAGGTCGATCCCACCATTCCTATGACACATCACATTGCTCCACGGAAGCATCCACAACATTATTCTACCTCTACATCTTCTACCCTACCACTCTCTCAAGAAGGAGAGGACGCTTATTCTATGGCAGGGATGTATTCTATGTTGTAGGATATACAGACACATCAGCAGCAACAAACTCAATCTTTGGCTGGGATTCAAGATGTGCAGGGTTGGTTGTACACCAACCAGCAGGCAATCTATGAAAATGAACATCTTCTCTTGGCCACCTCTAGAGTTGCACAGGTTACATCCAGTGTTCCATGTCAGTATGCTGAAGAAAAGTCATCCGGATACAGGAACAGTGATACAACCAGTTGAAGTTGAGCTTGACAAAGATGTGACTTATGAAGAGGGTCCTATGATGATCCTTGACAGAAGAGTCAAGAAGTTGAAGAGAAAGGATCTGGTTCTTGTGAAGGTCCTTTGGCATCACCGTGGCGTTGAGGAAGCCACATGGGAGCTTGAGGAAGAGATGAGGAGGAAGTATCCCTCGCTTTTCTCTTCGGATTTCGGGGACGAAATCCTTTTGTAGAGGTTTATGGCTGTAAGGACCCTGACCTGCATTTAGGGTTTACCCTGTTTGTTTTGCTTGATCTTGGTGCTTTGGTGCTTGCTAATCACCTTTAGTGGTGATTAGGGTTTGGTTGTGCTTTGTTGAGAGTTCGAGGGGCTACTTGCAAATAACCCAAGTTTAGGGTTTTGTGGGCAAGTTTGCCATCTTGTGAGATGTTTTTCCTCTTTGCTTCCTCTAGGGTTGAGAGGAAAGCTTGGGCTTGTTGTTTGAGTCCTTTGGGCCTGAGTTGAGCTTGTTTGGGCCTTGGAGTTCCTTGTTTGGGCTTGCTTGAGCCTTGTGTCGCCCAGTTGCTTGGTGTGTCGCCCAGTAGCTCTTGTTGTGTCGCCCTGATGGCTTGGCTTGGTTGATGGACACATGGTGCACACCTTGGACAAGTGCCTTATGGCTTGCATGAGAGGTGGCTTGAGTTGGTGGACATGTGTCCCTTGGGTGGGCGACACATAGCATGGTTGTACCTTGGTTTCTCCTCCCCTTCTTCCTATATAGGTATCTCTTCTCCTTGCCTTAGTTTCCTTTGGTCCGTTGGTCTCCCCTCCACCCTTGGTGCACGATATCCCTCTCCATCTTGCTTGTGTTGGCCGATACACTTCCTTGGAGCTGAAGTGGTGGCCGATACACCTTCCTGGAGCAGCCTGGTGGACGATAGCTTTGGACCTTGGAGTGCATCTTCTTCCTTGAAGCTTGGAGCTTAAGGCGGGTTGCATAGTTTCTAACCCTAACTCTTTTACCTCTAGCTTTGATCTTGTTATATGTTAGTAGTCTAGCTTAGTTCCTTGTTTGTACATCTTGCTTATGTACCTTAGTGGCCGATATCCCTCTCTAGGGTTTAGGGTTCCTTGTATACCTTGCTTTTTAGGGTTCGTGCTCTTTGTGTTGGAGGTTGAAGATGACCTAGGGTTGAGCGATACCCCTTCCTTGTGGGTGTGTTGGGCGACACACTTGCCCTTAAGTTGAACGATATGGTGATCTAGGGTTTGAGTTCCTTGTGTTGGAGGTCGATAGTGACCTAGGTTGGGCGATAGGGTGCTCTCTCTGGTGGCCGATATGGTTCCTTGGTGGATGATATGTTGTGTCCTTGAGGTTGGCCGATACCCTTGCCCATGTGTTGGACGATAGGGTGAGCTAGGGTTTGTTGGCCGATATGATGAGTAACCTTGGGTTGAGCAACACCTTTGTCTCTGAGTTGGCCGACATGGTCCCCTTTGTTCTTGTGTTGGCCGACATGGTCCCCTTTGTTCTTGTGTTGGTCGACATGGTGACCATGTTGGGCGACATGGCACCTTGGGTGGATGATAGGATGAGTCCTTGTGGGTGGCCGATACCCTTGCCCATGAGTGGCCGATAGGGTTAATGGCCGATAGCCCTAATGGCCGACACCATGGTGGGCGATACCCTAATGGCCGATAGCCATGTTGGGCGATACCCTACCCTATGTGCATGAGTGTGAGGGTCGATAGGGTTAGTAGAGTGTGTTGGCCGATAGGGTAGTAGTGGGTGATGGTCGATAGGATTAGTAGTGAGTGTTGGCCGATAGGGATAGTGTGGTAGTCGATACCCATGTTGGGTGATAGGCTTTAGATGAGGGTTGTGAGGCTATAGTGAGGGTATGAGTTTCTTTGGTGACAGTCCCTCATGTGATGGAAGTGGTTAGCTATGCACCAATGAGAGATGGTGGTGTTTGTGATATCAACAATGTATATGAAGCCTTGCAAACAATAAGGATGCTAATGATAGTAATGTATATTATGTTAGCCCTCATGTAATAGATGGATGATGTGACCCTTATGCTTAATTATTAACGATAATGAGAATGATGATAGTTACACTCGTAGGTTGTTTTATGATAATAATGTTGGTAATAATGATGCTAAGTGACAATTATATTAAAGTTTGCCTCATGATAAAGATGACAATAGTTGGTGGCAATAGTAATGACCTTGTTAATAATAGTGTTGGTTCTGTATACTTAACATAATTTCTATATACTTTAATTGCTTGTATAACCTTGAGATTGAGAGTAAGCATCTGTATGGTTTGATTAATGATGTACTTAACATACTCGGTTACCAAATAAGTGTAAAAATTGGTAATTAGATTATCTTGAATGATCTTTCATGATAGCGAGCATATGCCTTATGTTGAATCTACGATTATTGTGTACTCTAACCTTGCAGGTGATGTTTTAGCCATGAAAGGGCCATGTGACATATGTAATGAGTAACATTGCTTTGATAATTACTCTATAAGAGTATGCATGTGATATGTCTGTCCCATGATGATGAGGTGAGCCTTAAGAGACAATGGCAGTGCATGATGAAGGGTTGAGACCATGTGGTATGTGATGATCCTTGAGATGGATCTGGATGGTTGGCAAGAGGCCAAGTGATAACATGTGATGTTGGATCCTTAAGATGGATCAGGTTGATATGAATAGATCATAATATAATGTTCTTTACTTTCTGTTATACCTTGCATGTCATACAACTTGGTTAAATCTTGCAATCCATCTAAAAGATACTAATTAAGCACAGTGAAATACATCATGTAGTTTGCCCTGGCCATAGATCCATCATCGTCAGGACTTGGATATGGTGAAACAGGTTTTCCTACGGGTTAACCTGGAAGCGCATATTGTTGAATATGTGTAGGTTGCTCCTAGCCTGAAAATGAGGAGGTAAGAGTGTAACTTCGGTTGCAGACTCAGATATGTGTGTAGAGCATGGTGAACATGCCCATGGCTCAGGATATGTGATGTATGGAGCATGAATGCGTTCATGGCTCAGAGCACGGTGATCAGGCCCGTGGCTCAGTTTTACTAGCGCTGTGACATGTACCAAGGCGGGCTAGAGAATGGGTAGCCTATGGAGCTAACCCTGTGGCTTAGACCACTTCAGCATGTGACTGCGGTCCTGCTTGTGTTGTACTCATGTACTAACCATGAGGTGGGAGGTCGTGGAGTCCGGCTCTTCCATTGACCTTATATGGCACCGTCTTGGGTTTCGTAACCGAGGGTTGGATTTGAACGGTACGGTTCAAATCCTCAGGGCATAATAAAATGTAATACAGCCGTTTAGTATTTACTAGTCATATCAAATACGAAACATTGGTTGAGGCCTTGTTTGTGTAATATTCCATTATACCTTGCAGGTCATGTGGTAATCTACCTTATCTTGATAATCATATTATATGGCATTATACCCTGTTCTAATAATCCTGTTACATGTTGATATATCTCATCTTGATATTCATGTTCCTTTGAAAGACATCTGGTTTTACGCTTTAGTACAGCTGGTATGCTTTCCGGTAAGAATGATCTTGCTATATATATATATATATATATATAACTGCTTCTGATATATCTGCTCATGTTATAATTGCTGTTATAGTTTCTCTTGCTGAGGTTCTATGGTTGCGGTGGGGAGCTATGTTTCCCACTGGGACAATTGTTCAATTGTCTCACTCCGCTGGTTTACACCCTTTTTAGGTGGTCGAGGTAGACGTGGTCGTGGTTGTGGTGTTGCGGACAAGCAGCTTGAGGAGCAGTAGAAGGCAAGCGATGGACATGCTGCTGTTTTGGATGTTTTGTAGTAGAGTCTAGAGTCATCCCTGTACTCTCAGGTCCTTGGCAGTGTTTTGAGATGTTTCACAAAGATCATTCGATGATATCTGTATATCCTGCTGTTGGCCGGATGTGGGCCTTTATGTGTATATATGAACAGGTGGTGAACTCATGTGATGGATGGACAGCTGTTCCTGAGCTGTGGACACGTGTCATATCTTGTGTATGTACATATTTATATGACATGTTTCTGTGCAGGATGAGGACTGGAAAGTAATAGTTTCACAGTTTATCAGTTTTCCACAATCGGTTTTAATTAACCCGTGTTTTTGATAATCTGTGGTTATGGTGTTTTCCGCACATTTTCGCGTAACACCTCATTATCTGTGTGATAATGGGATGTGTTGCCACAAAGCTTGGTATCAGAGCTTTAGGTTCGCTGAGTCTACAGGGGTCTAGGACTAGGTTGAGCCTGTTCTTATGAGTTCTCCAGGTTATCTTACGAAAATCTTCTGCCCTCAGCAGAAGAAAAGCCAAGATGTCTGGAAACCACAAAGAACATGCTCCTGAGCATAGTGATGCTGCATCGGTTGATGGAGCAGATGGACAGGCACATGAAGATCGGGTGCCTGAGGTCCCCCAACCTGACCCATCCATACTTGAACACCCTGCCTACCAAAAGCTTATGGGGCAGTTAATGGCTACGATGAATCTCATGGTTGAGCGATTACTAGTGCCTCCTCCGCGAGCACATGTTCCCCATGGAGAAGCATCGGGTATTGGGAAGACCTTTGAGCGGCTTCGCCGAGTCGGAGCTTCGGATTATGCTGGAACGGCTGATCCAACGGATGCAGATCTGTGGCTGACAAGTCTTGAAAAGGCTTTCCGGATCCTCGACATCCCCAAAGTAGACAAAGTAAAGCATGTTGTCTACCTTTTGAAGGGTAGTGCTGGTCACTGGTGGACCATCGAGGAAGAGAAGCGGCCTGGTGAGGTGATCTGTTGGGAAGTGTTTCGGCGCGAGTTCGTCACCAGATACTTTCCGAAGAAGCACCTGGATGAGAAGATCAGTCATTTTGAGAAGTTGCGGCAAGGAACGATGAACATCACCGAGTATGAAGCTAAGTTTATGGATCTGTTGAGGTTCTGTCCTCACATGGCGGCGACAGATGATGAACGGATCAGACGTTTCGAGAAGGGTTTGAGTGCTGAGTTGACAACCCATGTGTCTGCGCTGGAAAACCGAGAGCGGTTTGCTACGTTTGTGGAATCAGTTCGACGGATCGAGAGGACAGTAAGGGAGAAAAGAGAGTCGGTGTCTCTTAAAAGACCTGCTCAGTTTCAAGGACGAAGGTTTGGTGGCTTCAAGAAACCTAGGTTTTCACCACCGTCAGTGATGAGAAGTGCTGGTGTACCATCTCAGTGGTCTCCGAGTAAGGGAAAAGGTTATGTTTCTTCACCATCTAAGGCGCACAGCTCAGCTTCGGTGGCAGTGACAGGGCCATCTAGGCCACGAGTTGACAATAGAGCATGTCATCTCTGTGGACAAGTCGGGCATTGGAAGTTCAATTGCCCAAATAGAGATGTTAAAGTGACGCAGCAACCGAGGCAGAGTTTCCAGAAGTCTGAGAGACCACAGCCCAGTGGTAGCAGAGGACGAGGACGCGGTCAAGCATCTCAAGCTGGATCGTCTGCTCAAGGGAGCAGAGGTCGTGGACAGCAAGCTACGACTCGATTCTATGCCATGAATCAGCCAGAGGCGATAGTCAACCCGCGAGTGGTGATAGGTCAGATGGAGTTATTTCATTCTGATATGTCTTCTTCTTGCTTTATATCTGTTCTGGTTGACCCGGGTGCTACACACTCTTTTATCGCCTATAGTATGCTTGAAAACTGTCATCTACCTGTTAGTTGTAAGAAGGATAGCTTGTTGTTAGAAACCCCTCTTGATGGTTCCTCTTTGCTTCGAGAAGAGTGTCCATCTTGTGTTTTGTCTTTTTCGGGACACAGCATTCAGGTGGATCTCATACCACTTGATATGCATGGTTTCGATGTTATCCTTGGGATGGATACCTTAGAGAAGTATAAGGTTGTCTTGGACTGTGGTTCCAAGCAGGCGGTGTTTGATGTTGCTGGAGAGAAGTGGATCTTCCAGGGAGATAGGAAGATTTTTCCGACGTGTCTGGTGTCAGCTATGGTGGCAGATAGGTTGTTGCGACAAGGATGTGAGGCGTTCTTAGCTCACGTTGTGGATACCGTTGTGGATACCAAGGCGAAAGGCCTTAACCTTGAAGAAGTGTCAGTGGTCCGAGAGTTTGCAGATGTGTTTCCCGAGGAGTTTCCTGGTGTTCCTCCACCCCGAGAGATCGATTTTGAGATCAATCTGGTTCCGGGAATGCAGCCGATTGCACAGACACCTTATAGGATGGCTCCAGCAGAGATGGTAGAGTTGAAGAAGCAGTTACAAGAGTTGTTGGAGAAAGGTTTCATCAGACCGAGCACGTCACCTTGGGGTGCTCCCGTGTTGTTCGTTAAGAAGAAGGATAGTTCGATGCGGTTGTGTATAGACTACCGACAGTTGAACAAGGTCACGATCAAGAATAAGTACCCATTGCCGAGGATAGATGACCTGTTTGATCAGTTGCGCTGTGCTACAGTGTTTTCGAAGATCGATCTACGGTCTGGATATCATCAGTTGAGGATAAATGCGGATGACATACCAAAGTCAGCCTTTAGGATGAGGTATGGTCATTTTGAGTTTGTGGTTATGCCGTTTGGATTAACCAATGCACCTGCTGCTTTCATGGACCTGATGAACAGAGTGTTTCGTCTGTTCTTAGATCAGTTTGTTGTAGTTTTTATAGACGAAATCTTGATCTATAGTCGGAACCGGCTAGAGCATGAGCAACATCTTCGTCAAGCATTGACTCTCCTTCGTCAACATCAGTTGTATGCTAAGTTTAGTAAGTGTGAGTTCTGGTTGGATGAAGTGACTTTCTTAGGTCATGTGATATCTGCTGAAGGAGTCAAAGTAGATCCGAAGAAAGTGGAATCCGTTGCGGATTGGGAACAGCCGAAGACGCCGACGGAAGTTCGTAGTTTCCTTGGCCTAGCAGGATACTACCGGAGGTTTATCAAGGACTTCAGTTCGATAGCTCTACCGATGACGAAGTTGACCAGGAAGGATGTACCTTTTGTTTGGAATGATCGATGTCAACAAGCTTTCCAAAGTTTGAAGGAAAAGCTAACCAGTGCTCCAGTGTTGATCTTGCCAGAATCTGGAAAAGGCTATGTTGTTTTCTGTGATACGTCCAAGAAAGGTTTGGGTTGTGTGCTGATGCAGGAAGATCATGTGGTTTCTTTTGCTTCGCGACAGCTTAAGAAACACGAGGAGAACTATCCGACCCATGACTTGGAGCTGGCAGCAGTGGTTCATGCGTTAAAGATTTGGAGACACTATCTTTATGGGGAAGTGTGTCAGATCTTTACAGATCACAAGAATCTGAAGTACATCTTCTCACAACAAGAGTTGAACATGCGACAACGTCGGTGGATGGAGTTGATCAATGATTATGATTGCACTATCGAGTATCATCCTGGTAAGGCGAATGTGGTAGCAGACGCGCTTAGCAGAAAGTCTTCTACTCCCAAGAAGGCACAGATGAGTTCTTTGGTATGCCATAGGCGGGACATGTTAGTCTCCTTACGGAAGATGAACGTACAGATGGAGGTTTCCTCGATAGCTGGACTTTTAGCACAAATGCAAATCAATCCCACGTTGAGACAGCAGATCAAGGATACACAGCAAACGGATGATACAGTACAGCTAATCAGATCAGAGTTTGGCAGCGAAAAGCATGATGGGTTCCATGAGTCTGAGGATGGAGTGGTTTGCTATCATAATAGGATGGTGGTTCCAGATGCTGATAATCTGAGGAAGTTGGTGCTCGAGGAAGCACACACGTCGATGTATGCTATGCATCCAGGCGTCACCAAAATGTATCATAGTCTGAAGGACTTGTACTGGTGGCCCGGCTTGAAGAAAGATGTAGCTGAGTTTGTGGCTAGGTGTGCGGTGTGTCAGCAAGTCAAGGCTGAGCATCAAAAGCCGGCAGGTACGTTGCAACCTTTGCCTATACCACAGTGGAAATGGGATCACATAACCATGGATTTCGTAGTTGGTCTACCCAGGACAACTAGGAATCATGATTCCATTTGGGTGATAGTGGACAGATTAACGAAGTCTGCCCATTACATACCTGTGAAGACCACGTATACAGCTGAAAAGCTCGCTCGAGTATATGTGGATGAGATAGTTCGTTTGCATGGTGTGCCAGCAACGATAGTTTCTGATAGAGGTCCTCAGTTTACAAGTCATTTTTGGGAACAATTGCACAGGGCGATGGGAACGCAGTTGAAGTTCAGTACCGCTTTCCACCCGCAGACAGATGGACAGTCTGAGAGGACTATTCAGACTTTGGAGGATCTTCTTCGTGCTTGTGTTTTGTAGTTCCTAGGCAGTTGGGACGTACATCTCAGTTTGATAGAGTTTGCCTACAACAATAGCTATCAGCGGAGCATTGACATGGCTCCCTATGAGGCTTTGTATGGGAGGAAGTGCAGATCTCCTTTGTGTTGGTATGAATTAGGTGAATATCAGTTTTGGGCCCTGAGTTAGTACATCAAACGACAGAAAAGATCAAGGTGATACAACAACAGTTGAAAGCGGCACAAGACAGGCAGAAGTCTTATGCAGACAATCGCCGACGACCCTTGGAGTTCCAGGAGGGAGACAAGGTGTATCTTAAAGTCTCTCCGTGGAAAGGTGTGCTGAGGTTTGGACGGAAGGGTAAGTTAGCTCCCAGATATATGGGGCCTTACCCAGTCTTAGCACGTGTTGGCAAGGTGGCTTACGAGTTAGAGTTGCCTCCAGAGTTGCACAGGTTACATCCAGTGTTCCATGTCAGTATGCTGAAGAAAAGTCATCCGGATACAGGAACAGTGATACAACCAGTTGAAGTTGAGCTTGACAAAGATGTGACTTATGAAGAGGGTCCTATGATGATCCTTGACAGAAGAGTCAAGAAGTTGAAGAGAAAGGATCTGGTTCTTGTGAAGGTCCTTTGGCATCACCATGGCGTTGAGGAAGCCACATGGGAGCTTGAGGAAGAGATGAGGAGGAAGTATCCCTCGCTTTTCTCTTCGGATTTCGGGGACGAAATCCTTTTGTAGAGGTTTATGGCTGTAAGGACCCTGACCTGCATTTAGGGTTTACCCTGTTTGTTTTGCTTGATCTTGGTGCTTTGGTGCTTGCTAATCACCTTTAGTGGTGATTAGGGTTTGGTTGTGCTTTGTTGAGAGTTCGAGAGGCTACTTGCAAATAACCCAAGTTTAGGGTTTTGTGGGCAAGTTTGCCATCTTGTGAGATGTTTTTCCTCTTTGCTTCCTCTAGGGTTGAGAGGAAAGCTTGGGCTTGTTGTTTGAGTCCTTTGGGCCTGAGTTGAGCTTGTTTGGGCCTTGGAGTTCCTTGTTTGGGCTTGCTTGAGCCTTGTGTCGCCCAGTTGCTTGGTGTGTCGCCCAGTAGCTCTTGTTGTGTCGCCCAGATGGCTTGGCTTGTTTGATGGACACATGGTGCACACCTTGGACAAGTGCCTTATGGCTTGCATGAGAGGTGGCTTGAGTTGGTGGACATGTGTCCCTTGGGTGGGCGACACATAGCATGGTTGTACCTTGGTTTCTCCTCCCCTTCTTCCTATATAGGTAGCTCTTCTCCTTGCCTTAGTCTCCTTTGGTCCTTTGGTCTCCCCTCCACCCTTGGTGCACGATATCCCTCTCCATCTTGCTTGTGTTGGCCGATCACTTCCTTGGAGCTGAAGTGGTGTCCGATACACCTTCCTGGAGTAGCCTGGTGGACGATAGCTTTGGACCTTGGAGTGCATCTTCTTCCTTGAAGCTTGGAGCTTAAGGCGGGTTGCATAGTTTCTAACCCTAACTCTTTTACCTCTAGCTTTGATCTTGTTATATGTTAGTAGTCTAGCTTAGTTCCTTGCTTGTACATCTTGCTTATGTACCTTAGTGGCCGATATCCCTCTCTAGGGTTTAGGGTTCCTTGTATACCTTGCTTTTTAGGGTTCGTGCTCTTTGTGTTGGAGGTTGAAGATGACCTAGGGTTGGGCGATACCCCTTCCTTGTGGGTGTGTTGGGCGACACACTTGCCCTTAAGTTGAACGATATGGTGATCTAGGGTTTGAGTTCCTTGTGTTGGAGGTCGATAGTGACCTAGGTTGGGCGATAGGGTGCTCTCTCTGGTGGCCGATATGGTTCCTTGGTGGATGATATGTTGTGTCCTTGAGGTTGGCCGATACCCTTGCCCATGTGTTGGACGATAGGGTGAGCTAGGGTTTGTTGGCCGATATGATGAGTAACCTTGGGTTGAGCAACACCTTTGTCTCTGAGTTGGCCGACATGGTCCCCTTTGTTCTTGTGTTGGCCGACATGGTCCCCTTTGTTCTTGTGTTGGTCGACATGGTGACCATGTTGGGTGACATGGAACCTTGGGTGGATGATAGGATGAGTCCTTGTGGGTGGCCGATACCCTTGCCCATGAGTGGACGATAGGGTTAATGGCTGATAGCCCTAATGGCCGACACCATGGTGGGCGATATGCTAATGGCCGATAGCCATGTTGGGCGATACCCTACCCTATGTGCATGAGTGTGAGGGTCGATAGGGTTAGTAGAGTGTGTTGGCCTATAGGGTAGTAGTGGGTGATGGTCGATAGGATTAGTAGTGAGTGTTGGCCGATAGGGATAGTGTGGTAGTCGATACCCATGTTGGGTGATAGGCTTTAGATGAGGGTTGTGAGGCTATAGTGAGGGTATGAGTTTCTTTGGTGACGGTCCCTCATGTGATGGAAGTGGTTAGCTATGCACCAATGAGAGATGGTGGTGTTTGTGATATCAACAATGTATATGAAGCCTTGCAAACAATAAGGATGCTAATGATAGTAATGTATATGATGTTAGCCCTCATGTAATAGATGGATGATGTGACCCTTATGCTTAATTATTAATGATAATGAGAATGATGATAGTTACACTCGTAGGTTGTTTTATGATAATAATGTTGGTAATAATGATGCTAAGTGACAGTTATATTAAAGGTTGCCTCATGATACAGATGACAATAGTTGGTGGCAATAGTAATGACCTTGTTAATAATAGTGTTGGTTCTGTATACTTAACATAATTTCTATATACTTTGATTGCTTGTATAACCTTGAGATTGAGAGTAAGCATCAATATGGTTTGATTAATGATGTACTTAACATACTCGGTTACCAAATTAGTGTAAAAATTGGTAATTAGATTATCTTGAATGATCTTTCATGATAGCGAGCATATGCCTTATGTTGAATCTACAATTATTGTGTACTCTAACCTTGCAGGTGATGTTTTAGCCATGAAAGGGCCATGTGACATATGTAATGAGTAACATTGCTTTGATAATTACTCTATAAGAGTATGCATGTGATATGTCTGTCCCATGATGATGAGGTGAGCCTTAAGAGACAATGGCAGTGCATGATGAAGGGTTGAGACCCTGTGGTATGTGATGATCCTTGAGATGGATCTAGATGGTTGGCAAGAGGCCAAGTGATAACATGTGATGTTGGATCCTTAAGATGGATCAGGTTGATATGAATAGATCATAATATAATGTTCTTTACTTTCTGTTATACCTTGCATGTCATACAACTTGGTTGAATCTTGCAATCCATCTAAAAGATACTAATTAAGAACAGTGAAATACATCATGTAGTTTGCCCTGGCCATAGATCCATCATCGTCAGGACTTGGTGATGGTGAAACAGGTTTTCCTACGGGTTAACCTGGAAGCGCATATTGTTGAATATGTGTAGGTTGCTCCTAGCCTGAAAATGAGGAGGTAAGAGTGTAACTTCGGTTGCAGACTCAGATATGTGTGTAGAGCATGGTGAACAGGCCCATGGCTCAGGATATGTGATGTATGGAGCATGAATGCGTTCATGGCTCAGAGCACGGTGATCAGGCCCGTGGCTCAGTTTTACTAGCGTCGTGACCTGTACCAAGGCGGGCTAGAGAATGGGTAGCCTATGGAGCTAACCCTGTGGCTTAGACCACTTCAGCATGTGACTGCGGTCCTGCTTGTGTTGTACTCATGTATTGACCATGAGGTGGGAGGTCGTGGAGTCCGGCTCTTCCATTGACCTTGTATGGCACCGTCTTGGGTTTCGTAACCGAGGGTTGGATTTGAACGGTACGGTTCAAATCCTCAGGGCATAATAAAATGTAATACAGCCGTTTAGTATTTACTAGTCATATCAAATACGAAACATTGGTTGAGGCCTTGTTTGTGTAATATTCTGTTATACCTTGCAGATCATGTGGTAATCTACCTTATCTTGATAATCAGATTATATGGCATTATACCCTGTTCTAATAATCATGTTACATGTTGATATATCTCATCTTGATAGTCATGTTCCTTTGAAAGACATCTGGTTTTACGCTTTAGTACAGCTGGTATGCTTGCCGGTAAGAATGATCTTGCTATATATATAACTACTTCTGATATATCTGCTCATGTTATAATTGTTGTTATAGTTTCTCTTGCTGAGGTTCTATGGTTGCGGTGGGGAGCTATGTTTCCCGCTGGGACAATTGTTCAATTGTCTCACTCCACTGGTTTACACCCTTTTTAGGTGGTCGAGGTAGACGTGGTCGTGGTTGTGGTGTTGCAGACGAGCAGCTTGAGGAGCAGTAGAAGGCAAGCGATGGACATGCTGCTGTTTTGGATGTTTTGTAGTAGAGTCTAGAGTCATCCCTGTACTCTCAGGTCCTTGGCAGTGTTTTGACGATGTTTCACGAAGATCGTTCGATGATATCTGTATATCCTGTTGTTGGCCGGATGTGGGCCTTTATGTATATATATGAACAGGTGGTGAACTCATGTGATGGATGGACAGCTGTTCCTGAGCTGTGGACACGTGTCAGATCTTGTGTATGTACATATTTATATGACATGTTTCTGTGCAGGATGAGGACTGGAAAGTAATAGTTTCACAGTTTATCAGTTTTCCGCAATCGGTTTTAATTAACCCGTGTTTTTGATAATCTGTGGTTATGGTGTTTTCCGCACGTTTTCGCGTAACACCTCGTTATCTGTGTGATAATGGGATGTGTTGCCACATTTGGCAACTACCCAAAGCCATCGGATATGCCTTCTTCTGCTCCGACCTTTTAGGGGATGTTTCTACCCCAGGACCCCAACTAGCCACCGCCACCACCATTTTAGTCGGCTATCACTGTTCCACTCCTTAAGTTGGAATTTTGACTATGCGGACATAGTCATATTCAAGCTTGGGGGGTGCTGGAACAACTTCTATTTTAGTTTTTTTATTTTGAAAAAAAATAGTTTCTTGTTAGTTTTTCTGCTATGTAGGATCCACAATCTATCTAGTGTAATTTGTGGAGAAGTAAATGCATAGTTTCTCTTGAGTTTATCAATCTTTGGGTTGGTTGCACAAAAAAAATTGAAAAAATTATGAGAGAATTTCAAATTTGTGTGAGCTTATCTTATGAGTAGTCAAGTTACATAACTGAGGAAGTGCTTGGGTAAGTCAGCTCTAGGACATGAGAACATAAATGACCATTTAAATTGTCCAAGAAAAGTGATTGACAAGGATTGTTGAGCCTAAACTGATCAAACACGACTGTGACCTTAAACTAAAATTTAAGAGAGAAACCCCTTGATTACTCTGTACATAGGTCTTTAGAGAGGGACATATGATTTTCTCTAAAGGTTTTATCTCTTAGTTGTGTGATCTCATCCACCACATATTTTTGCTTCACACTCCACCATAAGAGGATTGAGTACATGTTATCATTCTTTCTCTTGATTGCGTTTTATAGTAGATCTTGTATAATAGTTGTTTGCTTTTGTATGCATAAAAAAATGAAAAACATACATGTGCAATGGAATTTTGGTACATGTCTTGTAGTTGCATAACATTTTATTCATGTAGTTTGCATATGCATTACATATCATCTTTCAATGATCATGTGTAATTTCATATCTAATACGAGAAGGTAGTGATTTTGCACATGCCCTGAAAAGAAAAGAAAAAAAAAGCAATGACATAATGTGCAGTGCAAGTAGAAGCCCAAAGCAATTTTACCATGTTGAAAGGGGGATTAAAATGAAGAAAAAAGAAAGAAAAAAGATAGATTTTTTTTGACATATTGAGTATAATGTCAGAAAGTGAGGGAGGAAGGGCATAATTTTACCAAATCATAAGGAAGAATTATCACATGATGCAGTTTAGATATTTTGTCTTATATTGAGATGAAATGGTAGTTGCATGCATCATTCCACCTCAATTATTAGGCATTAGGAACATTCTATAAATTTGCATCATCATAGGTTCATCATGATTTTTGATTGCATGAATGATTTTATGTTCTCATGATTCTTCCACATCCACCTATTCCAACTACTCGTTGCTCTTATTGGTAGGCCACTCAGATTATTGTCTCCTCATTAATTATCTATCAGGAGAATTGCTTCCATGTAGATGGTAGGTAGATAAAAGAGAAACGTAGATAGGAGATCACACGATGCATCAAAAGTATGAACTAGACAAGTCTATCATATTAACTGCTTTACTGATAGTGTTTCATTGATTTGGGGGAAGACATATTTGATAGAGGTTTTTGGTCGCCTAGATGGCAGTTAGTGTTCAGTGGTCAGTAAAGGTCGGAAGGAGGACCAAAAGGTGGAGACTTTTTAGATGTACCTTATGCACTTATGTCCTTCAGCTGACTTATCTCAATCAGATCCAAAGGTGTTGTTGCTTGAGGACGAGAAAGGTTTTAGCTTAGGGGAGTTAGATGTACGGGTTTTGAGTCACTTTTATAGGCCTATTTTATATTCATTTTGTGCATTTATTAGTCAATTAGTTGATCATATTTGCATAAATCATTATTATTTGTTGGCATATTCTTTGTGCATCAAGCTATGCTCATTTTAGTAAGAATAGACACAAAGATGACTCATGGCAGAGGCGGACGAGGGAGGGGGCAATGCCCTAGCATGAGAAGGGGGAGGGGCAATCTACTGCTGAGCAATCACCAACTCCTCCACACTGCCAACCAAAGGTTGATGGAGAAGGAATTAGGACCAACCTGGATCCCCTGGAATTTTCTAGGGTTCACATCGCCGCCGCCAATCCTTCAAATATGACCCCAAGCAGTTCCAACAAAGTTTCAAGCCCTAGTCATCTCGCAGAATGGCTCGCCGTCAGAAGGCAAGATAGGGATAAGCTTGAAGCAGAATCAATTGAATATATTGAGCCAATTCTAAAGGACGGTGTGAAATGTGCATCAATTTCAAGCCAGGAGTGCGCCATCCCGAATTAGTATGAGTATCTCTCGATTCGATTTGTGGGCAGAAAAACATTCAGCGGTCAGCTAAGTGGACAGATTCAAAGACTTTGGCATCTCAGTGGCCCAGTCAAAGTCATCGTTGAGGAGCGCAAATGATTCATCATCAAAATGCCAACTGAAAGTGAGAAGGAGTGTGTGCTTGATGAAGCTCCTTGGTTGATGGACAGATCTCTGATCATCATCCATTCTTGGAAGCTAGGAACACCCCTTCAGCCCCTCTCTTTCCCGCGGGTTCCAGTCTGGTTTAAGATTGAGAACCCTGGATTACCATGGACCATGCGACACATTGCTAGTGTCGCTAGTACCATTGGAATTCTAGTTGATATAGATGATCACTCTATCGCCGTTGTATGTCTTGGAGATGCTCTGGTCTGTATCGAGGTCAGCAGTGAACTCAAGCTCCTAAGAGCTACGATGGTGGAGGTTGATTCTTCTCCAAAGACCTTGAAGGTGGAGATGATCACACGTCATGTGATCTGCCCCAGCTGTAAGAACTTTGGACACAAGGGGATGTCATGTCCCCTGAAGACTAGAAAGCCTCCACCTGAGAAGGATCTATAGGTCAAGTTAGGCAAATCAACTATTTGACATAATGCCAAGGGGTCTACCAAGCCTGCAAAGGTGGTCCACGAGGAGAAACCATCGAGCATTGCTTGTGATAACCACTTGGATGTGGATGATAACCTATGAGACCTTATCTTCCAATAGGTTAAAGACATCGTCCTTGACAGTGAACATGAGATTCATCAATCTCATTCATCTGCTACTGAATTTCAAATGGAGGAGCCTAACATGTTTGGTAGTACTCATGTCTGCAATGTGAGTATCTTGAATCTAGGTTGGGAATTGGTGATTGCTAGAAGCGGCAAGGAAGCCTCAGGTTCTGAGTCTTGGAAGCTAAATAGGATTTGGAGAAGCTGCGGCTTTTCAGCCCAATACCAAGACAAGAAAGAGAACCTTCTTGAAGAAGAAGAGGCCTCCAATGATTCTATTTTTGAATCTGATCATTGGGACTCAAATTCTATGGATTACGACCAATCTTGGTCAAAAAGGAGGAAGAAGTCAGGTAGGAAAAGTCTGTATAGATGCTAACCCTATTCGTTCAACCTGCTAGCCTGATCTGCACGCTTCTATGGAGGCAATGATTGATCCAAAAGGTCCCCGGAGATGTTGTTGATTCAATTTATGAAGATGGAAATGAAGCCTCCTCAGAATCTATTCTTTCAGGTGGTGAACATAACGCACATGGAGGATAGGGAGGCTCTCCTTTTCATGGACATGAACTGTTAGTCAATACCATGGACGGATCCCTTTGGACCTGATTTTGTAGCTTGGGAGCCTGCTTGGTTTGGTAGAGAAGAGTCTTGACGACAGTTCCTCCTTAACGGTACTATTGTCCCTAGTAGTCTAAGTCTGATTCAGAAGGTAGGATCTCACATTTTGAAGGTGATCATATTGTTAGCTAACTATCATGTGTTTTGTAAGCAGTACAACAGCTGTAAGGTAGTTGTTAGTATAGGATAGTTTGAACTTTCATCTTTTCGTCTCTCTACTTCTCGAGAAGTCTATATGTAGGACCTCTTTTGAAAACTCTGGATTTTCATCCTAGTTGTAGGGGCGCAAGGCGTGTACCCAAAGTTTTGGATTCTTTTTTACAGTAACACGATTTTTTACCAACAAAAAAAAAACTATGCTCATTTTATCATATTTACATTATCTTATATATCCCCAGGCCTTATATATGTTTTTATGGATTTTCCAAGTACCTTATATGCACTTCACAGTCGGTGCCACCGAGATAGCAGCAGAGGCCGGGCCATAGAAGGCTAGAACAATCGGTGCCACCGACTACCAAGTTGGTGCCAACGAGATCGGCTCAGAGAGGCAGAACAAAGTACACACACCAGCTCAGTGCCACCGACATGATGAGTAAGTGGTACCGACTTATGCACAACAAGATCGCTCCTGATACCGTCGGTGCCACCGACTCTATCAGATTTCAGCAATCTGATTTGATCGCCCAGATCTAACAGTCCACATTATGTGGTACCGTAAGTTGACCTAGGCCTTAAAAGAGGACGGCCAGACCTAAGAGGATTATCACGTTGCACTGCATGAAGGCCAGAGAGGGGAGGGAGAGAAGCATAGAGCCGAAGGACGCCAACCGGGAGATCTGAGCACCTCCGACAGACGATTTTGCTACCGGAAGACTACAGTGCGTTTCTCAAGGAGGATCATCTAGAAGACCTTCTCTCCAGGGGTTACACAAACTTCCTTCATATCTCCCATGTTTTTCTTCTCTCTCTCTATGTATTTTCAATTGAAAATCATGCGGGGCAAAACCCCTCGTTTCCTTAGGACTCAGGAGTAGCCCGGAGAATCGTTGTATTGTCTTTTTACATGATTTAGTATAAATTTCTCTTTATTCCTGTATATAAAATTGTGGATTTGAATGACCTATCGTTGCTTGATCACCATCGGTAGGATTACAAACCGATAATTACTTCGGAAGGAGAATTAACGGTTAGAAAACCATAACCTATACACTTTCCTATGCGTTCCTTAGGAAAGGCAATGTACGGTCAGTTGAAAGAACCCAGAGTTTTTGATAATACACCTAGACTAAGAGATAAATTACTACTGACATAAAATTGGCTTAGATCTAGGTAGTGAATTGCACCACGGAAGTGAGCAATTATGACTACATACTTTCTATCTAGGGTAGGAGTAGGAATTTATATTAATTCAGTAGAAATAAGAAACGACGAGAGCCCGTGGTGAAATCTATAATCCTAAGGAATGCATCTCATTCGAATTTACCATTTTTAATTTTCTTTTAATTTTCTTTATTTTTTTAAACTTAAATCAACCTTTTCAATTGGCTTAGTTGATCGCAACGTAGTTAGTAATAGTCACTGAGACTACGTCTCCCTGAGTTCGACTCGGGCCTCACATAGGCCTATATTACTCGACACATACACTTACATTTATACGCATGGTTTTATCAAGTCCATGCTCACCCACTCCTCTCTACCTCGGGGCCCCCTGACTTAGAACAAGAACACATTAGGCAATGGGAGTAAGACAACCCCAAGGAAAACTATAACCCCACTGCTACACATGAAGAAGTGGGAAAATCAAATGTGTAGGAAGAGGAAAAAGAGAAAAGAAGATAGGCCCGAAGGGTGAGAAGAAGGGATGAGGCAACATCCCATCTATAGGAGCCTTCAACGAATTCCTATGATATGTCATCCATCCAGGCACAGCTTGAAGGTATTCAAAAGACACAACAAGATATTCATCTCACCCAGTAGTACATGTGGCATGACCAAAAACATATGCATTATTAGGTCAACCACTTGTACCACTACCACCATGCTCAAGCACAATGAAACCTTGAATAGGGTGAAGACTTTTAGGGTGGTATTTTGGGATATCAAGAGACCTACCCTCCCCCTCAGGACACATATTAGGGCCACTACTACCAGTTTCCTAGCTCATCCAGGTCCTCCACCTCCTCTAGAAAGTTCTCATCAGTACCAACTAGAGAAGTCGTACCAGCCACAGTAGGGAGACCTGCCTTTTGATCCACCACACCAACCTTGATCTTCACTCTATTATCCCTAAGATTTAGTTTCATGTTGAGGATAACATGATTCAAAAGTTTGGGGTGGTAGGGCGGTATGTGCCACCCTGACTCTGATTCTCATTTTTCTTATGCATGTTCCACCTATTTTTGGATAGTTTGATTTTACTCTTTTTAGTGTAGATTTCTTCTTGTTAGCATTAATGCATACATGTAGTTTAATTTCATGCATTTTTATGTAATTTTTCAAAAACAATTGTTCTTTTTTCTCTTCCATGTCATGCATTCCATTTCCATATTGATTTTGATAATTTTGTGTGTTTTAACTAGGATTTTCTGCTTTATGTTTTGGATTCCCCTAAAGTAAGATGTGATTGAATGCAAATCTGCACCATTTTGGCTAATTTTTCCCAAATTTGAATGTTCTTGTCCAAAAGCATGTCCCAAATGAATCTCTATCTGTTGTGATGTGAATGATTAAATCTTAGATAATGCAACTTGTTTTTAATGTTTTTGGCTAGAATGAGTCCTATGTAGGAATTTTGCATGTGCTCCAAGCCTCTTGAAATAATTTGCTATTTTGAATAAAAGAGTGATTCTTGAGAGTCTTGAATGTTTGGGTTTATTGTTCTTTATAAAAAGGGTGCAATCTACTATATTGTTAATTTTATGCATGACTTGATTTATTGTTGAATGTTACATGGACTAACTTGCTTGAGTGAGATTATACATGAATTTCCACTACTTGTGACCCCTCTTTGATCTTACATTTATTCCACCATCTTCTTACCTCTGTGACTCATGAATGGATGCCAAAGTGCACATATCATCCTTGACCATCCCTAAAAGTTTGGGTTGGTCATACCTTTACCTCCCTGTTTCACTCTTTCCATCATTCACCCTACCTACACCAAGGGCAAAGAAAATAAAAAAGCAAAAAGAAATAAAGGGTGCTCCTGTTTAAGAGCATTCAAACAAATAAAAGATGAGTGTAAAAGCACTCCACTCCCTTTCATAACCATTTCTTCTCTTTTTATGCCTAGTAGGGATAGGGTAAATCAACTCTAGCCCTCACCCCCCTACACAAGCCAAGTGGGTCATGAGCAGTGAAATGAAGTGTATGAAGTAACTCTAGCAAGTGAAACAGTGATCCTAACCTTTTGAATATATTTCATGCATGATATGGTTTACCCAGAGCATTATAAAAAGTGTATTACTTGCATATGTAAATGATGATCCATATTATAAGTTCTTGTGCTCTGTGCTCAATTCACACTTGAAAAGAATGAGAATGGGTAGAGAGTAGTGGATTGCATGCCTAATTCCTCATGTGAACTCATTTTAGCCAATAAACATCATTATGATTGCATTATTGTTTCTCCTTGATTGAATTGAAAGATAGATTAAGTTAAGGCATACTTGAGGACAAGTATTTTTTAAGTTTGGGGTGGTGATGCAACCCTATTTTAGGGCTTCATCATGTGCCTTTTTGCATTATAATCACATCTTGTATATTACAAGATATTACCTCCAATATGATCTTTTATGGTAAATGCACTTATGCCTCCTTTTGTGTGTATTTTAGGGCACTTATGCATGCATTAATGCATGGGAGAGAGATGAAGACCATCTTTGGGTTATTGCACCCTAAGATTGGACCTACTTCTTCCTAGAGATCTCTTTGGATGCACAAGAACCAATTCAAAGCTAAAGGAGGTTACATGAAGAAGTTGAAGTGGAGATCAGCAGCAAGAAGCCCCAAAATGCTCATGGCAAATCACCATGGTCGTGGGGAATCAATATCCAAAAGTTGCAGCGAAGTTGTCAAAATTGTACATGAATGACCATGACTGTGATTAGCAAAATGGTCGTAGTCACTGAAGACCTCACAGTCATGGTCCCCAGAATGGTTGTGGCCAACGCTCCCTAGCTCACCGTGGCCCATGCCATGACCGTGGCGATTTATTCATGAAGGCCCCAAAAATCAATAGGGACTCTGATTATTTTACACACGAATGACCACGATTATGGCCATCAGCACGACTGTGGCCCTTGAAGGCCACCTCGCCCATGGTGAACACCACGACTGTGGCAAGCGAAAGACAAGATGACCTCATAGTGACCTCGCCCGTGGCTACCTCCTCCAACACGGCCGTGGTACCCTATACCCAACATGACCATGACACCCACCATGATTGTGGTACCCTCTACCCAACATGACCGTGGCACCCACCATGGCCGTGGACACCATACACACTTACACCTCAACTCCACCTTGGTCATTCCACATCCCACGACCATGCCATGCAACCCCCCGCCATGGCCATGCCACTTCACCACAGCTGTGGTGACCACCTAAACATACCCATTTTCTCCACCATTTTCCATTTTTTTCCCCACTTACCCTAGTGCCTCCCCACAACCTATATATACATAGGTGGTGGCCACAACATGAGGGTTAGCTTCCCTTAGCCTCTTCCTAGCTTCTCTAGAGATCCCTCATCCACTTCCTTGCATTTACTCCACTCACATATCTCCCATTCCATATTCCACTCCATTTCCACCATACAAACGTAGTTTTCTAGGTTCCCTATCATTATCCTTCATATCTCCATACTCTTCACCTACCTTGGAGGAGGAGCCATGCCCTACAGCAGCTAGGAAGTGAAAACGAAGAAGCTGCTCTGAGCTCCATGGATTCCTACCCCTTTATTCTCCTTTCTTTTCTCTTTTATATGAGCATATCTAGATAAGCCCCTGGTGGTTGGTTGTTTGGGGTTAAAATGTGACTTTGATACCATTTTGGGGGAAAATAACTTGTATTGAACATATTTTCATTCTATGATGATTTCCTCTTGGTTCTATCACATTTCCAATTATCTTGCATGTGGTTGTGCTTTTGAACATATATTAATTTTTTATGCTTGATGACGTTTAGCTTCTAGGAGAAAATGGAATGTATATTGCAATATTAGGAATGGCTCTTAGGTACAATTAGTGGATCCCTAGCTAGCTCCCTTTGTTCCTACATACATCTCCCTTCTTCTACATGTAGGTGTGAGATCTAAGTATCTAGTATAGGTGTGATTAGTGCAATTGTCTAGAGTTTCTAAAAGGCTAGATGGAAAGTAGCATGAGGTGAAACACCCTTATATCTACTCTCATTCCTACCCTTGTATCTCAATTTCCACAATACCACTTACCCTGGAAACCTAGACTTGCCAAGTCCTATTATAATTACACCTAGCCCTAGTTCTCCAACTAGTAGAATAGGGTCTATTCTAATAGCACTTGCCTTGTTGTTTGGTTTGGTAGTCAAGATTGAAATATGAGAATTGCATGCTATGCTAACTTATCCAAACTAATATCAAGTTTCATTCCCAAATGTCCCACCTACCCATATTATTGCTTAAAATCCACCCTTGCCTTCTTAGCTTGTTAATGCTAGCTTAGTAAATTGCCTTTGTTAGTTCTTTTCTAATTGCTTAGTTCTTTATAGTTAGTTCTTGCTTAAGTAGTTAGGGTTCTTTTGAGATTGCTTGTGTTAATTTAGTTAGCTAGTGATAACTTAGGTTCTTGTTTCTCTTATTGCTTAGCTTGCCTCAAAGTTGATAACTTTTCTTGCTAGTGTAGTGTATTTCCTCTTGTTCTAGTTTTGTTAACTGCCTTACCTTGTTCTTAGTCTTAACTTTCTTAGGGTAATCTTGGATTTCTGTTAATCTAGTTTCCTTCTTGTTGTTAATTACTTGTAATCGTAGCATAATCAACCAAAAACAACTTTAAACCCTCAAACCCTAGACTCCACTTTAGGAACATAAATAACATTAACCTAGATCTAGTGCCTTCTATGTCCTTGAGGATCAAACCTAATCTTACCACTTGGATATAGTACAATATGACCCCATGCACTTACAGGTATGTGTGATTAGTTGAGCTTGTGCATTGGACTAGGTCCATATATAAATTTTGAGATATCTGTGTGTTTTCACTTAGGGTTGCATTTAGTCACCTTTTAGTTGGCTAGTGTGTGACCTTGAGAAGATTGCACCATAACCTTAGCACTTCAATCATTTTCTAATCTTGATCCATTTGAATATTAAACCCATTCTAGTCTCAATACAAATATAGCATTCTGCATGACACTTTATCACACCATTTTCCCCTACTACACTTATCTTGACCTATATGGGTTCTCTACATGATATGACCTAGATATGACAATGAATAATTATACCCTAGTAATATGGGTTCTTGAACCAACTTGATGCATAAAACTATATTATACCCTTCAAATTAGTATCTTGTGATGATTTGTGAATTAAATGCCTAAGGTCTACCCCTTTGGTACCGTGATGGTACTTGTGACACTAAATAGATCCATAATGACCTAATGTATTCTAAAGTGGTTTGTTTATCTTCCTTATGCCATGATCGTGATATGGATATTAATCTCTTATCTTTACCTTATGAATCAGGAAATATCTCCTTCTCTATGACCACTTTGATGTGAATGTTCCATGTAATACACATGTAGGACCCTAGTGATATGTCTTATGTGTTGGATAGTAATGTATGCTTGAGACGTGAACCTAATGTTGGGGAAATGATTCCTAGACTTGGAGACATTCACCTGATCTTGATATAAGATTTGTATGCCCTAATGTTTTTGATCTAGATCCTCTTTTATGCTTGGTTCTCATGTCTTGATGAATCATGACCTTGTTTTCTCAATTGTAAGTCTTGTGACATATAATGTAAATAAGTGGCATGAACCTTAAAATAATTATATAAAATAGATGGAACATTGAAATGACTTGAAACTTGAACCACACCTTCATTATGGACACTAAATTAATAAAAGATCATCAAATGCACTAATAATCCATTTGGAACCTAACTTGGACGAAATCCTAAAAATGGAACTAGTTAGGGTTAACGATGAGCATCTAATACATGTATGCAATATTGTTCTCAACCTGGTGGCATGGATTGTGATCTAGATGGTCAAAGATAAGTCAAGTTAAAAATCTCTAAATCAGGCACATTCATACGTAATTATATGACTATGGCTTTCTTGATTGACTTGATATGTACGTATTTTTGTTTACTTGTTCAAATGTTTCTAGGTAGTATTATAGTATTGTACTTTATGCTTGTTATGATGATTTTATAACATTAACAAAAAATATATAAATCCATTATAGAATTTCTAAAATAGGGTTTTTCTCAATGACTATGGTCATTGAAGTCCCTCACAAAGAAATAGAGTTAGATAACCTTTAGCATGCTCATGGATCCTTTCGATGGTAAGTTAGTCAAAGGCCTTATGAATGCAGGACACTTTTTTGTTACATTTGGAGTAAAATGACATAAACATGGGCTCTCATTTTGCTACAAACTAAACTTCTTTACTCTTGTTTTTCTAGTTCTGCAATCATTTTAGATTATGTAAAACATACATATATCTATATTTCTACCATGTGCTCAACAAATTATGTGTTGACCTGCTTGTTTCACGTATGTTTTAGATAGCTTGGGAAGTTAATGGCTTGTGAGAAGGTGTTCAGGTTTACTTGTTGCAACATCCTAGGTAGTGTACATGATCAAAGTTGTGTAATTGACCCTTAAACTTGTAAATAGAATCTTGTAATAAATAATGTTGTATAATATACTTGTGGATTGTTGAGAACATGTTGGTTCTTGTATCTTGTTATTTGTTCATGTATGATAAGATTTTACACATCCAGATTTATTCTTTGATTCTACAATGCTAGATATTTACACTCAAGTCCTTCATTCATTGACTTTATAGTCATTTGGAGGTGGGATTAGAGTAATAAATAGTTCTATGGCAGATGGTATCAGACATGAACAATAACTACACTAAAAATTTCTCACATGAAACACAAACTAAACCCAATTTTACATCTCAACCTTAGAAACTTAATAAGCTCTCCTTTTTTATACTTAGTTGATTTAGCCTCTATGTTAGAACCTAGATGTTATAGAACTAGGTGTATACTTGTGTAATCCCTAGAACCTTTCTTTTCTCTTCCTTCTATCATGTAGTATGAGTTGTAGGTTTAGAGGGTGAGAAAAGGGAGATCTTACTACATCCCTAAACATTTTTTTGTGGCATTACCTTAGGGTATATACAAAAGTGTGCCCCATGTTCTTGTTATTTCTCTAGGTGTTGTTGTACTAGATTACCTAAGGAGTGTGGTAACTCATTTTGGTTTTGGCTTTTTTGTAAGGATTATAGTGGTTTTCTATCACATGTTTAAACATTTAAGAAAACCTATTCAAATAATAGTATATGTGCACATACAAAAAAGGTTACCACACATAGAAATGCAGTGAGTGTCCATGTAACCTAAGAGAAAGAGATGTAACATCAGTCTAGATGAGAGTGTTAGATGATAGATTTTATAACATCCCATGATTTGAGGCCTCGGATAACATGATCTTAAAAGGCATGATTGGACTACCCATATCGCCAAGGTGCACCTCCTTTTCTGGGAGCCCATTACTAAAGAACTCCATAGTTAAGTGTGCTTAGCTTGGAGTAGTACTAGGATGGGTGACCAGTCGAGAAGCTGACCCCGTCTTGTGCATGAATGAGGAAAAATCGTGCAGCTAAGGCTAGTGGTGATCTGTGGGGCCAGTGATCATTCCTAAAACCCTACTAGAGCCTAAGGCAGTGGGCCCAAGCATTACAAATGGTATTAGAGTCATAACCCCTCCAGTAGGTGGGGACTACATGGGCATGTGACATGTCAGTCTTGAGACATACGGTCTAGGCATGTTGGAAAGGGTTGTCCATGGTGACATAGCCACCCTTGCGCTGGTATTCCATGATTGGGAGTTGGGGTGTTCATGGGCCATTCCAAGTCTGCACTGAAATGGGGAAATATTATGAACCCATATAGTTGATCCTTGGTGAGGACATCTAGAGTCTAAGTGGGGGAGAGTGTAACATCCCAGGATTTTAGGCCTTAGATTGCATGATCTTAAAAAGAATGATTGGACTACCCATATCACCAAGGTGCACATCCTTTTCTGGGAACCCATCACTAAAGAGCCCATAGTTAAGTGTGCTCAACTTGGAGTAGTACTGAGATGGGTGACCAGTCGAGAAGCTGACCCCAGCTTGCATGTGAGTGAGGACAAATCATGCAGTTTAGGCTAGTGGTGATCTATGGGGCCAATCATCATTCTTGAAACTCTACTATAGCCCAAGACAGTGGGCCCAAGTGTTACAAATAAAAAAATTGGTGATTCATTCATCCTGTCACCTGGGTTCGAACCCATGAACTCTTTGTCTTACATCATCACTTTTACCACTAGGGTGCCATTTGTAATGGTTAGGCCCACTTCCCTGGATCTAGTAGAGTTTCAAGAATGATGACTGGCCCCACATATCACCACTAGCCTTAAATGTGTGATTTGTCCTCACTCACACGCAAGTCGGGGTCAACTTCCCGACTGGTCACCCATCCTAGTACTACTCCAAGCTGAGCATGCTTAACTATGGAGTTCTTTAGTGATGGGCTCCCAGAATAGGAGGTGCATCTTGGTGATATGGGTCATCCAATCATTCCTTTTAAGATCATGTTATCCAACGCCTCAAATCCTAGGATGTTACAATCTCCCCCGCTTAGACTCTTGATGTCCTCATCAAGGATCAACTATCTGGCCTCATAATATTTCCCCATTTTAGTGCAAACCCGGAATGGGCCATGAACACCCAGCTCCCGATCACAAAATTCCAGTGTGAGGGTGGCTAAACCACCATGGACATCCCTTTCCAACATTCCTGGACCGCGCGGCTCAAGGCTGGCATGCCAGTCTTGAGCCATTTGGTCTAGGAATGTTGGAAAGGGATGTCCATGGTGGCTTAGCCATCCTTGCACTGGAATTTCATAATTGGGAGATGGGTGTTCATGGGCCAATCTGGGTCTACACTGAAATGGGGAAATATTATGAGGCCAGATAGTTGATCCACATGGGCATTTGTCATGCCATTCATGATATGTGCAGTCCAAGAATGTTTGAAAGGTTTGTCCATGGTGACTTAGCTACCCTTGTGCTAGTATTCTGTGATCGAGAGCTAGGTGTTCATTGGCCATTTTAGGTCTGCACTGAAATGGGGAAATATTATGAGTCCAGATAGTTGATCCTTGATGAGGATGTCAAGAGTCTAAGTGAGGGAGATTGAAGTAGTACTAGGATGGGTGATCAGTCAGGAAGTTGACCCCAGCTTGGGCGTGAGTGAGGACAAATTGTGTAGTTAAGGTTAGTGGTGATCTGTGAGACCAGTCGTCATTCTTCAAACTCTACTAGAGCCCAGGGAAGTGGGACCAAATGTTACAGATGTGGTCTCTAGAGTTGTCTAGATCCATGATAAAGGTTAGTATAGTAAGTAGCCTAGATGACCTAAGTTGATGATGACGATGATGATGATGATGATGCTATGAGTTTGCTTCATGACCTACATTTGATGTTGGAGGATTCTAAATATGTTATATGACATAAAATGAGTTTGGACCATGAAACCTATCTATTCTAGCTCCATGTATGGTACAAATGAGTTGATTGATGTGATAAACATATATAGTGGGTTGTCATGCTTGCTTGTGTCTTATCTTGTACATGTTGAGATATGGTTGATGAGATATGAATTAGGACCAACATAAGACTCAAACTCTTTATGAAGAAGGACCTCTAGCATGGAACATACAATAAGGTTGACCTCTTGATATGAGTTGAGCCGACACGGGAGAAGGTCAAAGTACCTAAACTCCATAATATGTGAAATGTTTAAAAATACAAATGATAAACACACAATGAAGAGTACCTAGCTAGACTACTTCTAAGTATATGAGTTGAGTCACCTAATGTGTGGTTCCCTTGAAAATGTTGAAACCCTAGATTTTTCATAAAAGGATCCAAACCTAGAGATGGATGCATTTGAATATATATATTTTTTCCATATAGTTGAGGTAGATGTCCCAAAACCCTAATATGATGTATATGTTGTGTGATCTCCATCGTGATCCCCATACTTAGGTTAGTGGATGTATATAAAGGAATATAGTAGTTGCCCTTGTTTTTGAAAGTTGGGTAAACATTATGTTATAAGTAGATGGTTGTATCATGTCTTGTTGGACATTGATAGGCCTTAGCTTGAGTAACTCAAGATTGCAAAGATCTTCCTAGATACAATTTAGATAATTATGAAACCTCTATGTTGATTATATTATTGTTCCTTAATGATTCATTATACGTGAACTAATCTCACTTAAGTTAAAACTTGATATGTAAATGATAATCCACACTCATAAGCTAGGCCTAGATGAAATCATACCTCTCATAAAAGATGTAGATTTCAAATCATGTACTTCTTATTATGATTCCTTGAAATATTAGCTTGAATAATCATAAATATTATGCTTAATATCATACCCATAATGAAAAGTGATGAACATAATTGGGGATAATTGGTGATAATTGAGGGAATTTATATCATGTATGTGCTTGTAAAATATGATGAAATATAAGGGTTATCATAACCATAATTAAAAGCCATGATGATGAACATGTCCATTTGGGGAATTGATGACATAAATTGTGGAGACAAACCTCGGCTCGATACAAATACATGAGCAAAACTCTAATGTAAAAGGGATAAGGGTTATGGAACCCAAATGTCAAGATGATGTCATGATATGATAGAACATCAAGTAACATGTATATATATGTATATATATATATGGGTTGGGTATACCCTTGATGATGAAGGCCTAAGTTTTCACCCCATAGTGGAAAATTCCTTAACACATAGGTTTAATTACCTAAACACAATGAATATGAATTTTGACCTTTGACTATGATCTTGAATGCATTTGGAGGACAAAATTTATTTAAAGGTGGTGGGTTGTGATAACCTGACTTTTCTTTATCATATATGTTACTCCTTCTCTCTCATTAAATGGATTCCTACTCAATTTAATATCAATTTCATAGTGGAGGTGTTGTGATACCCCAATTCGATCACATCAATGATCTATTTTGCAATGTGTGATTTTACTTAGAAATCTTGACCATAATGCCATGCTTTACTAAATTACCATCTTGCAACCAAAATTTAACCTAATCACTTTCTGTTCCTTGATTTCTGATGTGTACCAAATTGTAGAGTATTCAATATATATTCAAAGGCGCAAGAATCTCCACGATCAAACCATCAAAACCCAAGTTATAGTATTCCCAAACTGAT
Source organism: Alisma plantago-aquatica (assembly GCA_963693085.1). Classification (NCBI taxonomy): domain Eukaryota; kingdom Viridiplantae; phylum Streptophyta; class Magnoliopsida; order Alismatales; family Alismataceae; genus Alisma; species Alisma plantago-aquatica. The sequence goes on along the minus strand of OY856410.1, from coordinate 1,158,538,254 downwards.
TCAAATTATACTTGCATTTTATCAAATTAACTTTATTTGAGCCTTATTGGGACCAAAAGCACATGGGGGTCAGCCTCCACCCATGTCCCCTAAAATACTAGGTGCACCCACTTGCAAATCATTGGAACACGGATCTAACATTCGACAACAAGAAACCCATTTCCAACCTTTGTCTACACTACAGTAGTAGCTTCAGTAGGGAAACTTTTTGGCCAGACAATTCCATCCATCTTGATGAGTTTGGGTGAATTAAACCCTCCATTATTTGATTATTGACCTCCTCTATCATTTACTTGACTTGTTTATCACTTTCTCACCCCTAATCCCCCATCATTCTCTTCTCCCTTATTCTCCCAATACAATGGCTCTATCACACGCTTATTCAACCATACTCCATCCTCAACCTCTCTTGGTTCCAACCATGACCGTCTTTGGGTATGTGTGGGCAATATGCAATGGGGAGGCATGTTATAGAGGTCTTCAACATCCCTCATCTCATTTGGCTTCAAGTTCCAGTGATCTAAGAGCCTCAGAGCCACCACCGACTCTGTTGTGCGCATGCATGCACCCACATGATGAAGGGGGTGATCCCCGAGCCATGGGATCCACATTTGATGGCCAACAAGAGACCCGACCACTACTACTATGGGATAGTTAACTAGGATCTGAATGCAGCCCATAGTAGGGGGACCTAGCACCCAAGAAACCCAGGGTAGAGCCTGAGAGTGGAGGTCATCCACTGGTGTCCCCCAATTGCTTAGGGGTGGTGGAGTGCAACCCAAGGCACTTCACGACCACTTGATGGTGGTGGTGTGTGTCCGGAAGAATGGGAAAGAGCTTATGTTCTTGTCACCTTTAGATCCTAGATCAACACTATTGATAGATCAACAAATAATTGGTATAGCCTAGGTTAATATTTCTTGTAGTTTTGATGTGAGAATTTCAAAAGATCATAAGTTGCTAACTCTTTGTCTAATAATATCAAAATAATATATGAAATCGATCAAGTCGTCAAGATCTACAACTTGGTCATGGTTTTGGAACCTAATGTCATTTGTAATTTTCTTGTTTTGTTATAAATGTGATTTTGGATACTTTTGACCATATCTAATGCATGTTTATGATGAATCTTAAAACAATAATGCACCTTTTCACCTTTGATCATTAAATAAGTAACTTTTAAGAACTTGGAGCACTATGCAAGACCTAATGTGAAATTTATATGAACTTGAACCCTATAACTTAGGTCATTTGACAATCTTGATCCATTACATTATGAAACCCATTCTTATATTGAAAAAAAGTATCCATGACACTATATCACCATGTGTTTCCCCTATTGCTTGACCTATATGGATTTTATGCATGAAAATGACCTAGATATGACATTGAATTATTATATGCTAATCATATGGAGTCTTAAACATATTGATGCATCAAACCATATTCTATCCTTCAAATCAGTAATATTGAGATGATTTGTGACTTAAATGCCTAAGGTATACCCTTTGGCGCTATTGTGGTGCTTTTGACACTAAATACATTCATAATGATTTAATTTATTTTAAAGTGCCTTTTTTATTTTCCTTGTGCCCCAATTGTTATATGGATCTTAATCTCTTGTATTTCCCTTCTAAAATAGGAAATATATCATCCCCTATGACCATGTTGATGTGGATGTCCCATATAATACACATGTTGGACCCTAGTAACATAAGTCTTATGTGTTGGATATGAATGTCTATTTTATATGTTGAACCTAATGTTGTGACTATGATGCCTAGACTTGGGCATATCCACCTAGTCTTGATATATGATTCTTATGTCCTAATATTACTAATCTAAATCCTCATTTATGCTCAGTTCTCATGTCTTGATATTTCATGACCTTGTTTTCTCTATTGTGAGTCTTGTGACCATATAATGTGCATGTGTGACATGAACCTTGAAATAATAATATAAAATACATGGAATATAGAAATGACTTGATACTTGAATCACACCTTCATGATGGACCCTAAATCAGTAAAAGACCATCAAATGCACTAATAACCCATTTGGAACCTAACTTGGAAAAACCCTAAAAAGGAACTAATTAGGGTTAATGATGAAAATATGGTACATGTACACAATCTTGTTCTTAATCAGATGGATGGCTTGTGATCTAGATGGTCAAGGATTTTTTAAGTTAATAAACCCTAAATCAGGTATGGGATTTAAATAATTATCCAACTATGTCTTTGTTTCTTGAACTTGATATGTATGTGTGCTTGTTTACTTTCTCAAATATTTCCATGTAATATCCTAGTATTGTTCTCTATGATTTATCAATGATTTTTAACTTGAGCACATAATATATAACTCCATTATGTAATTGTTGAAACAAGGTTTTGCTAAATGAATATGGTCATTGAGGTCCCTCATGTAGAAATAGGGTTAGCTAACCTTTAGCACCCTCACATACCCCTCTAGTCAAATGTTAGTCAAAGGCCTTACGAATATATGCTATTTTTGGTATGATTGGAGTAGATGACATTAAACATGGGCTCTCATTTTCTAATCACTTAACTTGTTTACTCTTGTTCCTTTACTTCTACAATCTTTTTGAATTATTCAAAGATTATATATATATATATACTTTGTATTCAACACATTGTGTGTTGACCCACTTGTTTCATATATGTTTTAGGTCCATAGATAGATTCAAAATTTGATGTTTTGTGAGTAGGTGTTAAAGTGTACTTGGTTGTAAGATCCTTTCTAGTGTACATGATCAAACTTGTGTAATTGACTCATACAATCTGTAAATAGAATCTTGATAATAGATGATATTGTATAACATGCTTGTGGATTATTAAAAACATGTTGGTGCTTGTATCTTGTTATTTTTGCATGTATGATAAGCTTTTATTCATCTACATTCATGCTTTTATATTACTAGGATAAGGACGGATGCTAGGGTCCTTCAACGATTGACTTTATAGTCATTTGTAGGTTGGATTTAATAAATGGTTATGTGGAATAAACTCTCTACATGGTTAAATAGAGATTATCTATTTTTTTAAGCAAGTTACAACACTATTATGTTATATGGAAGTCACTTAATAAAGATGTGATGTGGAAAGATTAAAGCAAGCAACCTATGATATAAGAAACCACAAAAGACACATGTGAAGGCAATATGGACATGATGTTCATTATATTTCTCATTCAATAGAGATGTTGTACTATATATAGGAGAGGAGGATATTATCCCTGATCTGACAAAACTCTTTTGGAATGACTAACTTATTAGATTCAAGATTGCATGGTATTATAGAAAAGGCTCACAGTGCATGATTAATATCTTCTTTTAACTCTAACACTCCCCTACGTGCTAGAGCATGGAAGAAGCACATGACTAGCTTGGACATAGACAAATTAAATTTTATTAAAAGCAAACATACATTAAAAATGAAGATGGACATTGCATGGAATGTGCAATCCCCCTTAACTACAATGAGATCTAAACACCCATGGATTTTAATACTTGGATTTTGACATTCCCCTTGACATTGATAACGATTGGATAACTAGGTAGACTTGAGAAAGTTTGAGCTTTTTCCATGTTGGAACATGTATGTTGGAGTAGAAGATAGATAAAAGAATTCTGTGGATTCAACTAGGTTACCAATCAGCTGATATGATCACCAAAGTAGTTCTCAAATGATTATTGTTTGATCTAAATGGGCCCAAGATGGGGGGACAAATTGATCTAAAACAACTTAAACAAGAATTCATTAGACCTTAAAAATATTTCTCAAGGAATTATGTAGGTAATAAAAGCATGTGGAGAGAGACCAAGCTATCCACAAAGATGCACAATATGTAGAGTGGTTCCATATCTCAAGGACGTAGATCCACTACCTAGAGAGGTCAACCTATATGATTTTTAACCATGAGTACCACCTTATATTCTACTACAACAGACACACCATATGACTACCTTTTCTTGATTCAAAGGCTAAATGAGCTTCCCATAGAGGATAAGGGAGCCAACAACCTTACAAAGGACTTTTTGGGATAAGGTAAAATTGTACTCATTAAAAGATATAGGGACAAAAATTCATATACTGTACAACTAGGGCTCTGAGACCCCACATATCTAATATATGAGGTATGATCCCTCTAAACACTTTGAATTGTACTTTAATAACCCAAGAAACCATATTTATAATGCGTTTAAAAAGGGATATGGGTTGTTATTATAGGTATATTCTATACGCTTAAAACGTAAGTTGACGCTATCATAGTAATATAGGCCAATGAGGCCTAAATGTCGAATACGAGGAAACGTAACTTTAGAGACTATTATTAACTATAATATGATCATCTAGACTGAAGAAACTTGATTGATTGGTTTAATTATCTAAAACATAAAATAAATCTAAATTATTGGTTGTTTTTTCAGTCTGAGTGAATTCCTTAGGATAGTGGTTTCACAATGGTTAACATTGCAATTTAATATCAATACATTATTAAAAACATCTCCTAAACATGGAATAAGAGAATGTAGTGAGAATTACCCACTCTCACAGCATAATTCATTACCTAATCTAATACCAACCCCACTCTCATATCGATTGTCTTATTAAATAGGTGCTTTATCAAATGCTCTGGGTAATATCCTCACATTGGTAAGCCACCTTTCTTAAAGGGATTTATAGAGTGTGTATTTCTATGAAGTTCTGACCATTAACTTTCCTTTTTCAAAGCAATCAAAAGGTTCAATTACATCCTATGGTGATCAAGAATGGATAGTTCATTCATTCTCATAGAAATAAATCTAGATATTAAGAGAAACTGATGAATTAATGCATAAAAGTCAATTACAATGCATAACCGGGCTACTCTCAGGTCCTAAGGAATGTGGGGATTAGCCCCACATGGTTTCCATAATCAAAAACCACTACTACAGAAATAACATTTAGCGTCGGTTATTTAAGGCCTAAGGCGTCGGTTTCCAAGCGACACCCAAGTGGGCGCCGCTAAAAGTCGACACCTTCAGCGTCGGTCCCCCAACCGACACCATAAACCTTCCCACCACCAAAAATGGGCCAGCAAGGGGACTATCGGCGTCGGTTCTTAAAGAAAAATGACACGATAACCTTATTAAAAATGTCGGTTATTAAGTACCAACCGACACCATACCTCTTCATGCCACCAAAAAGGAGCCAGTAAGGGCATCATCAACGTCGGCTTTATATAGGTAACCGACGCCATATCAACAGCCACAACGGTCGTGCTACCCAGCACGGACGTGGTACCTGGCCAAAATCTACTAATAACCGACACCATCGGCGTCGGTTTGTATACTAATAACTAACGTCATATCCCCTGCCACCACGGTCGTACTACCCAGCATGGCCATGGTACCTGTCCGTAATAGGCGTCGGGTTTACGGATAACCGACGCCAGAAGGGGATAAAGACATCGGTTTTGCACTAACAACCGAAGCCTATGTGTTTTGTTGTCAGTTTTACACAAATAATCGACGCCTATGTTCTGATTTTTTTTTCTTATTAGTTTGCAGGCCTACTGTATAGTTGGTCAGCAGGTTGCAGAACCTACAGTTCAGTTTTGAACTATAGGTTTACAACATCCATTGATATCAACCAACAATAGACCAAAAACCTGCAAAATTAACAAGATAGACAATATTATATATTTATCATGTGATTCACATACATGTATAAGCACATTTAATTCATATTATTTTTTATCACACACATGTAGAAACTAGTAGTTCCATTTCAAATTTCCTCCATTTTCACACACATTTAGCAACCTGCAGCTCCATTCATTTCATCTCTTTTCACATTTAGACACATGTAGAAACATTCATGTATTGATCATCTTCACATTCACACATATGGCAATTCATAAAAATTCATTCACATTCACACAAAAATAATTATGAGAATAAAGTTTAGAAATATCATTCTTTATTCATCATCGTCATTATCCCAATTATATTTAAAAATTCCCACTACTTGTAGGGCTTCTGCCCATTGTTCTCTTACATCATTTAACTCATCCATCGTATAGGGAGTATGTACATCTAATAACTTTTCACATGTAGTGAAGTCCGTTTTAAACACCTGCAAGGAGAATGATGTATATATATAATTAATAATATATAATAAGATTGATATATTTCATATTATCTAATGAGACTACATATAATACACGATGTATGGTATCGATTTCCATTGCGGCATGTTCAATAATTATGCTCATAAATCACATCACATAGTATCCACATGCCCAACCATTGTCTTGTTTAGCACACTATAAATTGAAACATACAAAATATTCAAAAACACAAATAAGCACAGTTCACATAAATAATATATACATTGGAGTCGAGAAATTACTTTCACATTCTGCCAAGTTAGTGGCTGGTTCTTTTTCTTGGGGATCTTTCCTCCAGCTTTGGCGTACTCTTGTAAAGCCCTACATGTTAATGTAACATATTAAATTGCATAATTAAATAGCAATGTAATAACATATGTTAACGGATATAAAAATATGAAATATTTCTCACGAGAATAATGGCCTTTTCATTACGTGTCCATATATACTCAATTCCTTCCCCACAGGATCTAGATAATAAACAGTGAATGTCTCAGGGACAATAACTAGTAACTCCCAATGCTTACCACTAGAGGTAAGAAAGTTATAAATTAATAACTCAAAATTCACAATAAAAATGTAATTTTCGTAAGTCCAAATTATAAGCAAAGTAAACTTACCTGACATTGAATGGAGCTATTATCACCGTCTTCTTATTTTTACCAAAATATTTAAAAACATCACAACAATATGATGTAACTGACCTAGGGTTTTTAACTACAAGACTAATCAAAGATGAAACCAAAAATCTCACATGGAGAAATGAAAAATCTGTACATATCGTGTGTAAGTAGTTGGAAAACATGTATTATGTATGCATTAATATATAAGAAACCAGATCACCGTATATAAAATAGGGTATATGGATGCATAAAAAAGATCTCACCATATCCATAGCTCTATCATAGATGTGTTCATCCAATCATAATGAAACAACTCTAAAATATCTTGTATAAATATCTTGTTATCATATGATTGACCTGCATTAATACGTACACATTAATACATATGTAAAACTTGTATTACGTATGCATTAATACGTATGCAAAACTTGTATAAATAGATTGTTATCGTATGATTGAACTGCAACTTCCTCCAGAATAGTAACATTTATAGGGCAATTTGGATCATGTTCGCCTATCCAATCTTCCATACCCCTACAATTAGGACCTAACGAGGCATGTAGGTCCTTTGGAAGCCAACTTGGTACTTCAGGAGGTAGAGGCTGAGGTCGATATGTAGCGGGTGTCTTCCTTTTGACCTGTATATATAATTACATATCAATTGACTCATATATATGCAGACATTAACAAATTAATGTAATGTAAATTTAGCATACAATATTAGTATAGACGACATCCGCTTTAGGCCACAATATCACTCTGCCTTCTGCCTCACTAAACGTTTTAGAATCTGGGTGGGCATATGGCAATGTAAGATCCCTCCATTGGGGGACTACACTTATCGGGCTCACACGAACCGAACCATCTGGTACTGGAGTCCCATGAAATATTTCTCCTGGAAGGGGTGGGTAAGCCGACTCCTCTGCAATGACATATTCTTAACTTTGTAGACGGCATGACTTCAACCCCTACAAATTTACGTAAAGAATGTTATATGACCCAACCTATGCAAAGACTAGATAATATGTCATAAAAATACTTATAGAGGATGTGCTAGGTGGTGGGTCTACATGATTACTCCCAACCTCTACAGTAGGAGTAAAAGTGCGGTACGTCACAGGTACCGTCTGAGTGGCCGTCTGAGATGCATGTCACTTCACCATTGCTTCTTGGACTTTCCTCTCAATTAATTCATCTATCTATACATGGATAAAAGAAACGCTAGCTATCGATTATTGAATTCCCTTTCGCAATAACATTCTAAAAAAAGAATAGGTTACCTCAACTTGTGAAAGTCCCACTTTTGGGACAAGTTTGCGCTAGGATGGCCCAAAGAACACTTTGATGCCCACACCAGCACCTACACCCCTAACACATCCAGGATGCTCTGGGTTACCCAGAGCAAGTGTCAATTCATCCCTTGTGCCCTCAAGGATGAACTTGCCTTCCTTCCTCTGCTCATGCAGCTCCCGCTAATCGCCATCAAAAGAAATTGGTAAGTAAACATAACAATAATCAATATCGATCGATTTCTCTAAGAGTTGAATTTTACCATTTTTGTAGCCGCCTCAGTAGTTGTGGGCTTAGTTATATCTCCCTTCTTATTTTGCCTCCCATCTATCCACATAGCATGACGATGCAGAGGTGCGGGACCAATAGTAGAGGACTCCTGAGTAGCAGCAGACTGAGTAGTATACTCAGCCTATTGTCTTTAGTGAATGCCTGCATAGCCTCTTGGACCCATTGTGTGGTCATTTACATTCAGTGCACGCCTTGCTCTTTGAGCATCACTGATAGCCTTGTTAGTAAGCACATTGATTTGGTTAGTAACACTAAAGGTTAATCTTAAATTGGTGAATACATAAGAATGTATATTAATTAAATTGGGAGTGGCGCTTAATACCTTGAATTCATTCATTTTTCTTTGGGTAACAAACTCCTCCCAGTCTTTGGGGTCCAGGTAATTCCATTGATTAGGGGCTGCCTTCTTCCTAAATTTATTTTTTAAAGAGAATACAAACAAAAATTATTAGTGTAGAGTAAGTCAAAAAGTGATCAATGTCTAGAATTGGAAATCAATCAAGAACCTCTTCTCAGCATCGCGTATGTAATCTTGGGTGAGATTTGTCCTATAGTTCCTTAGGACCCTCCTACAGTGTTGCATCATGCATTTATGATGCAACTTTTCATCCAGATCAAATATACACTATAAAATAGAATTGCTATTAACTAGCATCCTAAAAATTAGTAATCTATAAAAATAGAATTACAAATAATGATAACTCACGCATAGTTCCTTCCAGATTAAGTCTTTCTTCCACTTAGGAACTCTATGCCAGGATTCAAAAATAGGACTACAATGGTTGTGAGTAAGAACCCCAAGATATGAAATAAATGAGTTGTGGTTCACTCCAACTGGATTTCCTACATGATCAAAATCCACTGCCAATTTGGGTCCATTGACCCTTTGTTGTAGTAACTTGTTCATCATTGTGATACCCCTCACTTTCTCAATTTTTTTTGTTGCTCATCAAGTGCCCAAATTTCTTCAGGGAGTACATCACCAACCTAAAATTTGACAAAAAAACACACTAACATGATATAACTATAAATGTGAGGTGGGATATATTTTTAAAAATTACATTGTGAGGTGGTGCATTGACGTCCTCACACTCATGATAATCATCAGCACGTTCATCATATGAATGCTCAGCCATCTGAAAGTTCACATTCAGATTGTAAAGTTCACATTGTAAAGTTCACATTCACATTGTAAAGTTCACATTCAGAAAAATAAAACATATAAAAAATATAAACATGCATGCCTCTAATATTGTGATCTTTTATCAATTTACAATCCTTCATTGTGATCTCCACACACATACAAGTCATCATTAGCTTCAATATTTGGTGGTGTTGGCAACCCAACTGAGAATGGACTGGAGTCATCATACTTATCATAGTACTCTTCTTCATCTATAGGATCTTCAATGAACTGCCTTTTACCATGAAGAACAATCGACCATTTATCATTTGTAGGATCATCGATATAAAATACTTGTTTCGCCTGTGATGCCAATATGAATGGTTCACCCTTCTCGCCAATCTTTTCAAAGTTCACTAATGTGAAACCCAATATGTAAAAAGCACAAGTCTTAGATTCCTGACTTCTTCAATAAATTCAGGGTACAATAAATCAATCTTCTTCCACTGTGGGGAATCATACACATGTCATAGGATCCCATCATTATTTTTTTAACATCTGCATGCCACCTCAAATTCTTCGCATCTATCGAATTGGAAAACAAGTGTTGAAACTGTGGTATTATATGTAGATACCACATCACCTTGGCATGAAAACCAGTTTTGGACTCCCCCGAAGTCATCAATTTATACCTTGACGCACCACATTTGGGACAATCTTTCAAATCCACATAGTCCATTTGAAATAATACACAATCATTCGGGCATGCGTGTATCTTCTTGGCCTCCATTCCCTTTGGGTACAACAATTTCTTTAATCGATATGTTGAGATTGGCATCTTGTTTCCTTCAAGAAGAATTTCTTTTAACAAAGATAATAATGACGTGAAGCTTTTGTCGCTCCATCTATTGTTAGCTTTTAGCTTATATAATATCAACACAACACTAAGCTTCTTCAACTTACAACTTGTGTATAACGGTATTTCAACATCATGCACAATGTTTCTAAACATGGGAGGTGGATCGGTGTGCTCTAACCCACAACTATGTAGCATCGCATCAACGATGTCTACTGGAAATGGTTTGTTCACATCTACATCATCGGAGGCATTTTCTTCTTCCACACAAACACTGCTATCGACATCTAAAGATTTCAGGTTTGAAATCTCTCCATGCCAGTGCCATTCTATATAGCCTTGTGCAATCCCGTTGCACATGACATGACTTTTGATTTCGTCACCAGTGCTGACTTTCTGGTTGTTACCGCAGTGCCTACATGGATAGTAGAACCTATCTCCAGGTTGTTTCCTATGTTCCTCGACAAATCTAATAAATTGATTAAGACCAGAAATAAACTCTGGGGTGCGACGATTTGGAATGGGCATCCATGATCTATCCATTCTATGATCAAAGAGAAAACAAGTATATATTAGAACAATATTAGGGTCTAGGGTTAACAGATTAGAGTGTATGGTTAAAACTTTAGGGTTTAAGGTCTTATATATAATTAATGGTTAAAACATCCTAAGTGAGATTAGGTGTTCAAGAACAGTCCCAAACTGGGGACTATCCAAGATTTACTCCTAATGAGTAAATCTTAGACGGGTTTCTAGGCCAACAAATACATGTTTGATGTCATTCTTATACCTATAATCCTAGTTTCATCATTCATATCCTAATTTTTGTGTAACATCATTTAATCATGCTTGTCAGTATATAATAATTAGTAAATAAACCATGATTCCATATATCAAAGATTTGGATCAAAATGGAGCCTAATGGAACATTGGGAGAGTGAGAATATTATACCTCACTTGAAGGCTGAAGAAGAAATATATGCAAATCAACAGCAAGTCAACAACACATGCAACAACACAAATGCATGATTCAATTCTGTTATAATGTATTAATTAGGGGTCAATCGTGAAGTTTTAACTAGAGATTCATATATCAACATACATACTAGGTCACATAATCATTTTAGAAATAGAAGACCCACATGTGAGTTATGTTTGAGACATCAATGTTAAGTTAACACGCATGTTTCAAGGTTCAAAGCACATAATCAAATCAAATTAGGATGCTAGAATGGACAAGTTTGAATCTTATTTCAACATGCATCAAAATTTACTGAATTAGGTCAAGCATGAGGATTAGAAGCATAAATATATGGAAGCACAAGATTTGTTCATATCCTAGGTTGATTTACAATAGCAACATCTAAATAAGTAAACAAAAAGCATTAGATAAATAAATATAATTAGTAGATAAACAAATACAAAGCAATAGATAAAAAAAGTACAACTCAGTTGATAAACAAATATAAATCAGTAGATGATTAAATAATTTTAAAAAGTAGATGAACAAATACAAAGCCCTAAATATAAATAATGTGATGAATAAAAAATCATTAGATGAATGAATGAGTAGATAAGTAAATACAATTCAGTATTTAAGTAAATATAAATCAGCACATAAGTAAATACAAATCAGTAGATAAGTAAATACAAATCAGTAGATAAGTAAATACAAATCAATAGATATATAAATTCAAATCAGTAGATAAGTAAATTCAAATTAGTAGATAAGTAAATACAAATCAGTAGAAGTAAATACGAATCAGTAGATAAGTAAATACAAAGCAGTATATAAGTAGATACAAATCAGTAGATAAGTAAATACAAATCAGTAGATAAGTAAATACTAATCATTTGATCGAAATCAGCAACTTAGGACAAAGTCCATCACTAAAGTCCCAAACTCAGCATATATGCACAATTAGCATCAAATATCAGGAAAAAGGGTAGATTAGAACCCTAATGTACTCAAACATGTATAAGATCCAATCCATTGCCCGCACCCTGAGGGTAGGGGGCCAGGAGCAGGAGCAAGGAGCAAGAAGAGGAGGAAGAAGGGTACAAGGAGTAGGGAGCGGGTGGCCGGAGCAGCAAGCAGGAGAGCGGGTTGCGGCGGTGAGCGGGTAGCGATAGTGAGCGGGCGACCAGGAGCAGGAGCAAGGAGTGGTGGTTGGAATAGCAAGTAGGAGAGCTAGCAGGTGGCCAGAGCAGTGAGCGGTGGTGGTGGCAAGGAGAGGAACAATGAGCGGCGGTGGCGAGTAGAGGAGCAGCGAGCGGCGGCGGCAAGCAGAGGAGCAGCGAGCGGCGGTGGTGGCGGCGAGTAGAGGAGCAGCGAGCCGTGGTGAGCAGAGGAGCAGCGAGCGGAAGTGGTGGTGGCGAGCAGGAAATTTCCAGACCTAACCTCAATCAGGAATGAAACAGAGAAAGGGGAAGAGTCTGGCTCGTGCGGTTGCTATTAAGTTAACCATCAGTGTCGGTTATTTAAAAAACCGATTCTAATAACAATAGGCGTCAGTTACCACAAAAACACCAACACTTATGCTCAATGATATTCATCGGTTTCTACTATAAAAACTAACGTCTATCTACATATGCTGAAAAAAAATGTTCTTGAATTCTGACCATAGTCGTCGGTTGCCATAGAAAACCGACACCACAGGGGTGTAAAAATTTTCATGCGGACAGCATCGGAAAACACATCGGTTTCAGTTATTGGAAGATAACGGACGATAAAAATGTCCCAATTTCTATCGCGCAAAAAACCCTTTAGTCGTCGGTCAATTAATTAATAACTGACGTCGTATGTTAAATTTTGGAGGTTATTTTTTTCCACTGGAAAATTTGGATTTCGCGGTCAATTTTAGGCGTCGGTTGCTCATTAAGGAACCGACGCTACATTAAAAGTGATATCTGTATCTGGCCGCTCTTCACATATAGATGTCGGTTTGTGTATTCAACCGACATTGTAGGGTTTAGGCGTCAGTTTCTTGTATACAACTGGCGCCTGTAAATGTGACATTATAAGTCATTTCTGTAGTAGTGAACATTGAAGGGAAAAGAAGAAAAAAATGTGGAGAACATGAAGAACCCATGAAATAGATGGTTCAAACAATCCCTTCTCGAGCACATGCCAATTTGCTACCTTCCAGCTGTAAATCTGTCGGTTGGAAATGCCCAGATTGTCTAGAACATGGTCATCTTTTCTGCTTTCTCTTCTTCTTGCTCCCGACCATCGTACGATGGAAAAGATGATCACCCTTAGGTATGTCCTAACTTCCCCTAAGTCATAAGAATAACTTAGGGCGCACTAAAACCTCAACCATCAGATTAAACGATGTCTTTAGATTTACCTAATTCCGTCATGTCGGTACTACCGACAGGGTGTCGGTACTACTGATTCCTCTAATTGTGCGGCCACTTGTCAAGTTGTCGGTACCAGCGACAAGGTTGTCGATAGTACTGAGTTGCTTTGATAATTCTTGATCAAAAAGTTGTGATGTTATCGATAGTATCAACTTGCAGAGTTAGTATTACCGAGACTTCTCAATTTCTTTCTGTTCCAACCTAAGCATGTGTTGGTACCACTGACTCCAAAGTCGATAGTACCGAGATGTGTAGATTCTTAAAAAGTTCCTTCAATTCACAAAATCCCAACATAAGCTCTGGAAATATACTAAATCATTCAGAAATATTGAAATTATATTTATTTGATGTGAATAAGTATCACATGCTAATAAAAGTAAATTATGCACAATTAATACGATAATTAACAAAAAGTGGACAAAAATCCATATAAAATAGTCTATGAAAAAGATAAGTAATTAATGCATCAAACTCCCCTAAGATTAAATGTTTCTCGTGTTCAAGCAACACACTCTTGGATCTGTTTGATACAAGTCAGCAAGTCAGCAAAAGGACATAAAAATATGAATATCATTTCTCAACTATCACCACTTGGTAGTCACAAACCGACCTTTATTAATCACTGAACAATTAACTGCTCTATGCCGACCAAAAACATTCATAGAAGCTTTCCATCCTTAAATCAATGAATACTATCAAGAGAGCAGTTAACATCATAATAGGCATTTGCTTGGTGCATTATGTGACTCCCTATTCTTTATTTCTCTTTCCTAACTACCAACTAATTGGAATTAGTTCTCCTTATAAAAATGAATGAGGAGAAAATCATACGAATGGCCTACTAATAATAGCAATGAATAATATGAATGGGTGGCAAATGAAGAATCACAAGTACATCCAAATAATTTATGTAAAAATAAAACATGATGAACCTATATGGTGAAAAGAATGAAAAATGCATGAATCCTAATGCCTACTTTTATTGGTAGAATGATGCATGTAACAAAGATTTTTTCAATTTGAATAAGAACGAAGTAAAGTAAAGAATGTATCATGGGGTTGTTTCCTTCTCTTGTGTGCAAAATATAGACATCCTTTCTCCCTATTCACTTAAAACATCAAATTTTTTTTTGAAGGTCCACTATATTAGCATGATGGAATTTATGCTTTGGATTTACTAACACATTATTCATTTTTTTCTTCCTTTTTGTTTTTCTATATTTCTGAGGGTATGATGTATATCCTCACACTCTATTTCAGAAGAAAATAATATATCCACATGATAAAAACAATTGATGATGCAAAATGCATGTCATCTAAATGTCATAGTTTTTGTTATGCAACTAAAATGATATGCATAAAAATTATCGATGCATTTTTTTTTGTACTAATGCAATAAAAGTAAACTAACTATCATGTCACCTACTATGCCATGTAATGCAAACAAGAGGAAATAATTTGGAGTACTTATTCATCTTAAGGCGGTGAGTCAATAATGAGTGGAGGATGGGTGGTATCACAAAATTAAGAGACAAATCCTTTCATGAACTATGATATGTCCCTCTAATGACATGTGTACTGGGTAACCTTAGGATTTCTTTCTTAACTTCAATTTAAGGTGTCATTAACTATTTGATCAATTTAAGCTCAAACCCCATATTCATCCGCATTTCATGAATAATTAATATGTACATTCATATTAAATGTCCTTAAGATGACTTTCCCATACACTTCCTCTAAGTGGTGCAACTCAAGAAATTTGTAACTAAGCCAACAAATTTTTAGTTTTAAATTTGTCATTATACACAAACGAGAGCATATGACATTGACATGAACCATGAATTAAGCTCCAATTTAACACTAGATAGATGTGAATTCTACAACTTGAATATATAAAACTAAAAGAAACAAATAAAGCAATTAACAACTAAAGAAAATAAAAAATAAGGATAGAGATTGTTCCAACTACCCACCCAAGATTGAACTTGACTATGTCCTCATAGTCAAAGTTCAAACTTAAGAGGAGGAATAGTGGTACCGGATCACATGGATGGTGGTGGAGGATGTGGCATGGTGGGATCAAAGGGGTAGAACGTCCCCTGGAAACTTAGCGACTGTTGTGGCTTTGGTGGAGGTTTTGGATAACCACCAAAGTACCCTTGGTTCCAATAGTGATCAAAGAACGGTTGATGGTATCCCTCTATTCTCTACAGGCACATGTGCATGTTCTCTTGTTTGGCTAAGAGAAGTTTCTCATTCTAGAATATTGCTTGTTGGTTTTAGTACAACTGTCCCTACACATCGTGGATGCCCGCCAATGACTTTGTTTACTTCTACTATCCTTGTTGTATCTCCAGTGGCACCTCATGCATTCCCACCATAGAGGATCATCCTCCTGTGATGGTGGTGGAGCAGAAGAATGGGAGGTTGTATAGTGTCGTGGACGCTTACATGAAAATAGCCTCCACGTGACAGGGATGGTTGGTTCCACCTCCTCTTCTTCTTCTTCATCTTGCTCCTATTGTTGGTCTTCTATTGTAGCTATCTATAGACCACCGCATGAGGTGGATTCCCTGCAAGTCAAAGACAACATCAGGAAGTGTCCATTCCTTGTACTGGGTACCTACTATACAACATGTGTATACAATATTCTAGCATGTGTTGACAAGGCTGGCTTTCTTGAAGTGCTTTAGATCACTCTTTGGTGCAACCTTCAGTGATTTGGTGGAAGAGAGGTCAATATTGAGATGAAGAGCTATTGGCGTGTTCAACCTCCAAAATGAATTGGACATTTCCTCTGCACCTGGTGATTCACCCCCATCATGTGAAGAAGGAAGAAAGTGCCAAAGTCCACACTCATGTGTCCCAACTCTAGCAGCTTGTAGAGAAAGTAGAGGCCAATCTGTTGGGTTTTCCCCTGCCTTGACTAGATTTGGCAAGGAGAGTGTTGGTGATCAGGCGATGGAGTATGCGAGAAAAGGGATGCTCGATGTCATTGATGGAGTTTGTATGCCAAATGATATGTTGCCCATCTAGAAACTCTGACAATAACTCCCATGCCACCTTGAAGTTGAAGTTGTTGGGGTAGAAGCGGTATCCTTCACTCGACCATCTATATATAGCATTGAATTGCTACAGTGTCAGAGTGTAGACGGTGTTGTAGAGGCAGAAGCTGATGCAACCATTCATCCAGCCATCCCCATGCTTGGGGATGATGTAGACCTCTAGTGATTCCAAGAACTCATAGATAAGATCTAGGTATGTAAGCCAGTTGCTAAAGAAGGAATGGTCACCTACCAGGCCTTGATGCCTACAGACCTTGTGCATCTTGTCGGTAAAGCCAATGGAGGCGATGAATTCATAGTTGCCATATCGTGTTGCACATATCTCCCTCTTTTGTAGCTCTTCATAGATCTTCATGATGTCAGTGTTGGGATGGGCAATTTGTCTTGGTTTGGGAACCAAGTTTGGAACCCCCGCCGATGAAGAAGCCTCTCATCTTGGTGCCATCATTGGTAGTTGATAGAACCCATTTTATGGCCATTTATAGCCTTATTTTCATTATCAAAACTACCCGCTAAACTATTTTTCCTCTCAATTTTTGTCTTGTTGTTGCACAAAATTAACCTGAACTACGCGCCTGACTCTATTCCCATCTTTTATATAGATATTTCCTATTTTTCCACCCAAAGTCCGCAAAAGGCCCGTCCCGACCCATCTACAACGCACGCCTGCATCGACCCTTCTATTGGCCACCCGACACGTACGCTTACCCGTCGGCGACTGATGCCCGATAAGGCAGCAGCCTGACACGGTTGTGCCGCACGGGGAAGTTTGCCTGACATACGGTATGCTACCTACCCGACAGAGAGATTTGCCTGCCACGACTGGTTAGTCCGACATGGGTGTGTCAGATGATACGAATCACTCATCGGAAGTGGCTGCCTACCAAGGTCACCCGATACGCTCGTAGCCCGGCACACAACAACCTATTGTGCCGAGCGACATGCACGTGTCGATCATCCCTGAGGCCACATAAGCAGAATCGATGAAGGATATGTGGCCCCACAAGAACCGCAACCTCTACCATTTGCTGGCAATAAATAGCAGCTACAGGAATTCGATGGGATGGGTCAAAACCTCACGAAAGATAACTTTGGAAAACATATGGAGCTGGTGTGTCGGGCGACACTAGGTGAGTTCACCCCCAACCCGAGAGGGATGGGAGTGGTTCACTTAGAACCCACCCCGGTAGCCGCAATAGCCGGATATGACAAAGAAGGACACCCGATGTGCCGGGTTCCTAGATGGGCTCCTGCCTGAGACAGATCGCCCCCTACACCCGATGCAAGGAACCTAAGAACCTGAGTCATCTCTAACTCAGCACGATATCGAACCCGATACAGACCACCTGTCATGGTGTGTCACCCAAGAGGGTGGTACCCCGACACGACCGTATCGGGTAGATAGCCCTGACCGATATGTCTTCCCATCATGGCATGTCACCCGACAGGGCTAGCCGCACGACACAGGCATATCAGGCAGAGCTCCCACCCAGTATCGAGTTAGCGATACCTTAAGGGTCTGCTGCTGTATATCGACCTCCTATATCAAGGTGGTCAATACCTATCTTACTTTTCCATCATTTACTTTCATTTATTACGCATTGTAACTGAACCCTTTTTACACAATATCTATGCTTATAGAATCTGTGGAGTTTAATACCTGTTGTTCTGTGTTTGGTTCCCTTTTGTTGGATGATTTCTTATATAGCATCTGAGTTATAGCTTGTATGTTGGATCATGTTTTCACTAGCTATCAAATCGTGTTTCCTGTTTCGACTCCTTCGAGATAAGGATGTTGTAACTCTAGAGCTTGGTATGACCCGGGAGTACGAGAGTACCCAGGGTTGGAGCTGTTTCGGGTTGCTTTCCCACTCCAACCTATGTCCATTACCCTTGAGAGAGGGTGTTGGCATTTTGTTGGAGGTACCCTCTTTGAGAGAAGGGGTGATGGTTGTTTTCTGCTGCCGCTTGTTATTCCTAAGTTTTATTCCTTCGTGCCTCGCCTTAACAATAGTTTTAGCTCCTCAGAAGTTGTTGCGCAAAACCCCTAAAAACTGCTAAAACCCTAAAACCATCATCTTTCTTGTAACTCCAGTTGGAGATAGTTTTTCTTTATGATGTTTCCTTGTTGTGGCATATCTATCCTTTCTTGTCTGAATATCCATGCCCATATAAAAATTATCTCTATGATCTTGCTTTAACGCTTCGCTTGTATGTTTAGCTATCATCTTACGATGTTTGATTGTCGATATCTCGAGAGACTAATATTACTTTTATTCGTGACGTGGAGTAGCATGAATGCATGAGAGTGTTGGATTGTTAGTGCTCTAACCTATATGTTTTGCTGTGAGGATTTTGAGTTGTCTTCTCTAGAGAGAGACTTCTTTTAAGTCTGGTTCCTTCCTCTTCTCAAGAGAGAGTGGGATGTGGCATTTTTATGGCTGCTCGTAATTTTGGTATGTGCATGCAGGGAAGAGGGATAGTTTGCTTGTTAAGGAAATGTTTTAGTTAAGTGAACCCCGTTTCGATTTTTTACCTTTTCTCGTTATAGTTTGCTTTCTTTTATTTTCCTTCACCTTGAAGATTGTCATTCCTTAGGGAACACCTTTTAATCCTCTTTTTCCACCAGAGTATAGAAGTGTTGATTCCGTGTTCATGGCACTACCAACCTCGTCCCTATGTTCGACTTTGATCGCTACATCGGACGCCATTATCGTTGTGGGGGCCTGAGAGTCGGGTTATCTCTTTAAAAGTCCGACTACTTTAATCTGCTGCTTTTGGACGCATGATTTGGCCGATCAACTTTTTGGGATAACACCCATTTTATGGCCATTTATAGCCTTCTTTTCATTATCAAAACTACCCTCTAAACTATTTTTCCTCTCAATTTTTGTCTTGTTATTGCACAAAATTAACCTGAACTACGCCCCTGACTCTATTCCCATCTTTTGTAGAGATTTTTCCTGTTTTCCACCCAAAGTCTGCAAAAGGCCCGTCCCAGCCCATCTACAACGCGCGCCTGCATCGACCCTTCTATTGGCCGCCCGACACATACAATTACCCATTGGCAACTTCTGCTCGATATGGCAGTAGCCCGACACAGTTGTGTCATGCGGGGAGGTTTGCCCAATGGACGGGATGCTACCTACCCGACAAAGAGATTTGCCCTCCATGACTAGTTAGCCTGACATGGGTGTGTCGTGCGATACGAATCACTCATCGGAAGCGGCTGCCTGCCAAGGTCACCTGATACGCTCATAGCCCGACATGCGACAACCTGCTATGCCGAGAGACACACACATGTCGATCATCCCTGAGGACATGTAAGCAGAATCGATGAAGGACACATGGCCCCACAAGAATAGCAACCTCTACCAGTTGCTGCCTATAAATAGCAGCTACAGGAATTCGGTGGGATGGGTCAGAACCTCACAAAAGCTAACTTTGGAAAGCATCTAGAGCTAGTGTGTCGGGCGACACTAGGTGAGTTCACCCCCAACCTAAGAGGGATGGGAGTGGTTCACTTAGAACCCGCCCCGGTAGCCGAAGTAGCCGGACACGACTAAGAAGGCCACCCGATGTGTCAGGTTCCTAGATGGGCTCCTGCCTGAGACGGCTTACCCCCTACACCCGATGCAAGAAACCTAAGAACCAGAGTCATCTCTAACCCGGAACAATATCGAACTTGATATGGACCACCCATCATGGTGTGTCACTTGAGAGGGTGGTACCCCGACACGACCGTATCAGGTAGAGAGTTCTGACTGATACGCCTGCCTGTCACGGCATGTTGCCTGACAGGGATAGCCGTCTGACACAGGCATATCGGGCAGAGCACCCGCCCGATATCGGGCAGAGCTCCTGCCCGATATCGGGTTAGCGATACCTTGAGGGTCTGCTGCTGTATATCAACCTCCTATATCAAGGGGGCTGATACCTATTTTACTTTTTCAGCATTTACTTTCATTTATTATGCATTGTAACTGAACCCTTTTTACACAATATCTATTCTTATAGAATCTGTGGAGTTTAATACATGTTATTCTGTGTTTGGTTCCCTTTTGTTGGATGATTTCTTATATAGAATCTGAGTTCTAGCTTGTATGTTGGATCATGTTTTGACTAGCTATCGAATCGTGTTTCCCGTTTTGACTCCTTCGAGAGAAGGATGTTGTAACTCTAGAGATTGGTCTGACCCAAGAGTACGAGAGTACCCAGGGTTGGAGCTACTTCAGGTTGCTTTCCCACTCCAACCTATGTCCATTACCCTTGAGAGAGGGTGTTGGTATTTAGTTGAAGGTACCCTCTTTGAGAGAAGGGGTGTTGGGTGTTTTCCGCTGCCGCTTGTTATACCTAAGTTTTTTTCCTTCGTGCCTTGCCTTAACAATAGTTTTAGCTCCTCATAAGTTGTTGCGCAAAACCCCTAAAAACTACTAAAACCCTAAAACCTTCATCTTTCTTGTAACTCCAGTTGGAGATAGTTTTTCTTTATGATGTTTCCTTGTTGCGGCATATCTATCCTTTCTTGTTTGAATATCCATCCCCATATAAAAATTATCTCTATGTGCTTGCTTTAACGCTTCACTTGTATGTTTATCTATCATCTTGTGATGTTTGATTGTCGATATCCTAAGATAGTAATATCACTTTTATCCATGATGTGGAGTAGCATGAATGCACGAGAGTGTTGGATTGCTAGTGCTCTAACCTATATGTTTTGTTGTGAGACTTTTGAGTTGTCTTCTCAAGAGAGAGACTTCTTTTAAGTCTGGTTCCTTCCTCTTCTCGAGAGAGAGTGGGATGTGGTGTTTTTATGGTTGCTCATAATTTTGGTATGTGCTTGCAGGGAAGAGGGATAGTTTGTTTGTTAAGAAAACATTTTAGTTAAGTGAACCCTGATCCGAGTTTTTACTTTTTCTCGTTATAGTTTGTTTTCTTTTATTTTCCTTCTCCTTGAAGATTGTTGTTCCTTGGGGAACACCTTTTAATCCTATTTTTCCATCGGATTATAGAAGTGTTGATTCTGCATTCTTGGCACTACCAACCTCATCCTTGTGTTCGACCCCGATCGCTACATCGGACCCCGTTATCGTTGTAGGGGCCTGAGAGTCGGGTTATCTCTTTAAAAGTATGACTACTTTAATCCACTCCTTTTGGATGCATGATTTGGCATGTCAACTTTTTGGCGCCGTTGGCGGGGATGAGGCAAAATGGTATTGTTAAAGAACCCGAGTCCACTTACTATACTCCCATGCATCAAGCTTAGCAATAAGCTTGACAGCACCATTGCTTTAAGCCTTCTAACCTAAATCTGTGCAGAATAGTTTGCTTCATCAAGCCTAGTTTTCTAACTTGATTGTACGTTCTGTTCAGGTACCTAGGAGAAGCATTTTGTTCAAATTTAACTTCGTTCATCATGTCCCCTCACGTGGAGCCACCCCTTTCCGCAGACGAGTAGAATGCTAGAGTTGGACCACACCCACCTCTTCCAAGAAGCGATGAAGATAGACATGACCATTACAATGAGGATCATATTTATGAAGAACAAGAACAACCTGAGGATGATCACCACCACGGAGGACATCGTCATCGCCGCAGGCATAGAAGGAACCACCATAATTAAGAGAGAAATCGCAGATATAGCGGAAGTGAAGATTCTAAAGAAGAAGAAAAGACTCTTCGAGAGTTGGCAGCCACAAAAGCCAACAACTCTAGATGCCCTGTGGTAATCCCGAGGTTCGATGCTGCAAACTTCGAGCTGAAACCCGTTGTGATTTCAATGATCCAGAATAAGAGTTTTCGAGGGTATTCCAAGAATGACAATCCTTGTCATCATCTCGATGCTTTCAAAAATATATGTGACACCATCAAAATGAGGGGGTGTCGCAAGAAGTGATCTACTGCAAGGGTTTTATTTTCTCTTTGGAGGAAAAGGCACTGTCATGGTACCTTGGACTATCACATCAATCCCTGAATGGATGGAATGCTTTAGTAGAGGCTTTCATAAACAAGTTCTACCCTACTGAAAAGGTTGTTAGGAGAAGGCAAAAGATCACATCTTTTACACAAAAACTAGGAGAGAATTTGCATGAGGCCTGGGAGAGATACTAGGAGTATCAAAGGGATTGCCCTCACCACAATTACAAGAAAGGTTTTCTGATAACAATGTTCTACAATGGCCTAACTCCTGAAGAGAGAGTATTGTTAAATGCAGCTGCAGGAAGCGACTTTCTTGGGAAGAAGCCTAGTAGATCTAAAAAGATCATTGAGAACATGGCCGAGCTTCAAACCTGGGCTAAATATGATAGGAATGATAGAGGTTATGCGAAGAAAGCCGCCAATGAAGGACCATCAATTGTGTCAAAGGCTTTGGAGGCGATTACATCACAGATACAGAAGATAACTATGGATGTCAGACAGATAAAGGAGTCAGGAGGAAAAGGCAAGAAGCAGGTAGAGAAGGTAATGAAATGTGTCACCTATGGTGAAGGAGGCCATGGAGTAGATAACTATGTGTATACTCGACCTGAAGGGTCAAGTGAAAGTGATTCGGAAGAGGATGAATCTGCAAACGTATCTTACATCAAATTCAAGAGGGCGAACAACCCGGGCTTCAGTTATGGCAACACGGATGTCGCAGAGAACTCGCATCAGTTGAACAACCCACCCAAGCCACCATCTGGCTTCAAGAAGAGAAACGGGCAGGGACAGTACGCCAAGACCAACACGTTCCAGACAAAGAAAACCAATTATCAAGGTCAGGTCATGTATCAACCACGTCAAGCTACTAATACAAGCCAAAACCAAGGGAAAGGGAAAGAGCAAGGACAAAGTCATACCAAGAGTAGTAACCAACCAGACTTAATGGGGCAACTTTTTGACTTCATCAAAAGATAAGACACAATAAACAATCAGCTTGCGCAAAGCGCATTTTCCAACTCTGGCATTTTGAATACTATGCAAGCCCAAATGGCAGACATGCAAATGCACCAATGTTAGTTAGACCAGCAACTAGCTCAGTTGGTTGAGCTCGTAAAGAACCCTTCGGGGAAGATCCCTTCTAGCACAGAGTCCGCTAAGATGGCAACCCTCAGATCGGGACGGACAATAGAATGCCAGGAGGAGATGAGAACTGAAGAACCCGAGTCTGAGGAGGTTGCAGAAAGTCTAGTTAGAGGAGAAAGCCAGCACCCACCAGTTAAGGAGTCAGGACCTGAAGAGGAATTTTTCGCCAGGAGAAGTCAGTACTCGCCAAGATTACCTATTCCATACAATCTTGTAAAGGCTCACCTCAAGAAGAGATATGAAAAGTTCATGGAATTAGTGAAGAAGCTCCACTTGGAGGTACCGTTTCTAGATGCCTTGGAAGAAATGCTGACTTATGCTAAATTCTTCAAGGATCTAGTCATAAAGAAAAATCGAGGAGGGAGGATCGAAATTGTACACCTAGCCAACATGTCCACAACCTTCGTAAAAGCTAAGTTACCAACCAAGAAAAAGGATCTTGGGGCCTTCACCATACCCTTCACGGTAGGCGATATCGTTGAAAGAAAGGGTCTTGCCGACTTAGGGGCTAGTATCAACCTCATGCCTTTAAGCCTTGCCAAATGATTAGGACGGACTGATATGGTCGGGACTAATATGATGATAGAGTTGGCAGACCACACTTTTAAAAGGCTAGTAGGAGTGGTGGAAGATGTCCCGATCAGAGTAGGGAGGTTCTTCATCCCTTATGACATTGTTATCATCGACATTGTTGAAGATCCTAAGTGCCCCATCATATTCGGTCGTCCTTTCTTGGCGACCGAAAGGGAACTTATTGACGTCGCTGAAGGCGTGATATCCCTGAGGGTAGGGAATGATCACATAGATTTCAAGGTGAGGGACTTTATGAAAGGACCATCGCTGCTTGAGTCTTCTTACTTCATGGACAGCTATAACCAATACTGCGAGGAAGTAGAAGAGGATGCAGCAATGGTAGACCCTCTTATGAGGGCGTTAAACGAAGAGGACTCAGAGGTCAACAATAGTGAGGTAGCTGAGGTCCTCGATTACCTGAACCAAGATTATGGAGATGAAGAGGTTGTAGAGATGGTGAAGTATGCTTTTTTGGAAGTGACCATGGCAGAAGAGAACGTACCAAAACCTTATTCGGAGCTGAAGAAGCTGCCGGAGGGACTAAAGTATGAATTCCTAGATGCTGAGGAAAGAAATAATGTCATAGTCAATGCCAATCTGACAAAAGAATAGTTAGAAAAACTCCTTAAAGAGCTAAGGCACCACTGAAAATCTATCGGATATTCAGTGGATGACATTAAGGGACTCAACCCCGCTTTGTGTATGCACCAAATAAATCTTGAAGAATCTGCAAAGCCCCTTGTTCAACCCTTGAGGAAGTTGAACCAGATGTTGAAATAAGTCATACAGAAAGAAGTTATCAAGCTCAGAGATGTGGGCATTATATACCCGATTAGCGATAGTAATTGGGTGAGCCCGATTCACATGGTGCCCAAGAAGGGAGGCATGACAGTCGTAAAGGGGGGTAAAGGTGATGAGGTATCCGTCTGGACCGTTACCGAATGGAGGATGTGTATCGACTACCGAAAGCTAAATCAAGCCACCAAGAAAGATCACTACCCCTCCCCTTTATCAACCAGGTGTTAGAAAGACTTCCACATCATGAATATTTCTACTTTCTAGACGGTTATTCCGGATTTTATCAAGTTCCTATTTTTTCGGACGACTAGGAGAAGACTACCTTCACCTGCTTATATGGTACATATGCTTTTAGAAGGATGTCGTTCGGGCTATGAAATGCTCTTGCGACGTTCCAGCGTTGCATGATCTCAATGTTTTCAGACTTTCTAGAGGACATTGCAGAAGTTTTTATGGACGATTTTTCTGTTTATGGAAAGGATTTCGATGCCTTCTTGAAAAACTTATCGTTAGTTCTGCAGCGCTGTGAGGAAAAGAATTTAGTTCTTAACTGGAGAAAATGTCATTTTATGGTAGAGGAAGGTATAGTCCTTGGCCATAAGGTCTCCAAGAAAGGTATTGAAGTAGATATAAGCAAGGTCGAGGCCATTGCTAGGCTGCCCTCACCAAATTCTGTGACAGGAGTACAAAGTTTTCTCGGTCACACAGGTTATTATAGAATATTTATCAAAAATTTCTCAAAGATATCAAAGCCTCTCTCGAACCTGCTGATAAAGGATGTAGAATTTGATTTTACTGATGACTGCTTGAAAACTTTCCAGACTCTGAAAGAGGCCCTAGTAACCCCTCCTATTCTCCAAGGTCCGGATTGGGAGCTTCCCTTTGAAGTAATGTGCGATGCTAGCAACTACGCAGTGGGGGCTGTCCTTGGGCAGACAAGGGATAAGAAACATCATGTTATTTGTTATGCCAGTCGTACTCTAGATGAGGTGCAAGTAAACTACACCAACACTGAGAAAGAGATGTTAGTGATCATTTTTGCGTTTGACAAGTTCAGATCATATCTTATAGGGGTGAAAGTGAAAGTCTATACCGACCATGGGGCCATACGCTACCTGATGTAAACGAAGGACACAAAGCCCAGACTACTGAGATGGGCCCTTCTCCTACAAGAGTTTAACCATGAGATAATTGATAAGAAAGGAAAATAAAATGTAGTCGCAGACCATCTCTCAAGAGTAGTTTGTGACAAAGAAGACATGTTATCGATTAACGACAACTACGCTGATGAAGCTCTATTAATGGCTCAGTCCGACAAGCGAACCCTACCATGGTTCGCGGACATTTGTAATTACCTAGCCTGTGGCCAACTACCGTCAGATATCAAGTACAACCAGAAAAAGAAGCTTTTGTTTGATGTCAAGAACTACTATTGGGACAACCCCTTACTTTTCAAGAAGTGCTCTAACAGTCTGTACAGAAGGTGTATACTGGAAGAGAAGGTCCCACTAATCTTGATAGAATGCCACTCTTCACCCTATGGAGGGCATCATAGTGGATACAGAACTACCACAAAAGTGCTTCAATCCAGATTTTACTAGCCTTCACTATTCAAGGACGTTGCTTCTTATGTGAAGGTTTGCAAAGAGTGCCAATAAACTGGAAATATCGGGAAAAGGAATGAAATGCCTTTTTCATACTGGTTTGAAGTTGAGATCTTTGACGTCTGGGGAATTGACTACATGGGTCCCTCCCCTCATCAAGGGGTTATCAATACATTCTTGTGGCTGTGGACTATGTGTTAAAATGGGTAGAGGTTGTTGCTACTCAAACTTGTGACTCTAAGTCTGTGATTAAGGTATTCGAGAAAACTATTTTTCCATGCTTTGGAGTACCCCACACTGTGAAAAGCGATGGCGAATCACACTTTGCAGAAAGGCAGTTTGAGGTGCTATTGAAGAAGTACCAGGTCAAGCACAAGGTTGCTACACCTTACCACCCCCAGACCTCTGGGCAGGTGGAAGTATCAAATAGACAGATTAAGCAAATCTTGGAAAAGACCATCAACCGCACGTGAAAGGACTGGTCCATGAAACTCGATGATGCTCTCTAGACCTATAGAACTACGTACAAGACGCCCATAGGAACGACACCTTACAGGTTAATCTATGGAAAGTCATGTCATTTACCCTTGGAGCTTGAGCACAAAGCCCTCTGGGTGATTAAGTTTTTAAACATGGACCTAGATAAGGCAGTACAAAAGAGATATTTGCAGCTGCAAGAGCTTCAGGAGCTAAGATTGCATGCTTACGAAAATGCAAATATTTACAAACAAAGGACTAAGGTGTGGCATGATGCCCACATAAGAAGCAAGGATATTACAGAAGGTGACAAAGTTCTCCTCTTCAACTCTAGCATTTGTCTTTTCCCTGGTAAGCTCAGAATAAGATGGTCAGGCCCCTTTTCTGTGGTAAAAATTTATCCATCAGGAATGATGGAAATTCAAGGAGAAAAGACTAGGATCTTCAAGGTCAATGGGTACAGGTTGAAAAGATTCTATGAAGATGAAGCATTCGTGAGAAGATTAGAGATAATACTGCAAGATGTCGAAGCAACAGCCAAAGGATCAAAGTGAAAAGAGTTTGAAGTTGTCGAGCTAACAACGGAAACTACATCACTCTTTGGGAGGCAGCCCAAAATTTTACTTTTTCCTAGCATAGGATGTAATTTCCCTTTATGTAGAAAAACATTACAAACATTATCATTGTAATAAGGCCCGGGTCAGTGCATGCGCCATGTGCATGGACTCTCATTTTATGGGACACCGACTTAGTTTTATTTCCTTGATGAGTAATACTATCTGAGGCTGGAAGTTTTCCCTTTAGGCCAATGATTTTTTACCCATCAATGCTTTTCTTTTCTTTAGCTTTAGTTTTCCTATCCTTGCCTTGCTTTGTTTCCTCTCTTTTGGTTCAGTATCGGGCATGCATAGTTGATCCACCCGATACCCCACTTTTTGATCATGTCAGCCACCCGTTTTAAGTGTGTTGCACCTGTGTCGGGTAACATATCACCCAGGTTTGTGTCAGGCGACACACCCCACACCGCGCGACACACACTACCCTTATCGGGTGCCGATATCAAGCAACGAACGATAACGTGAAACCGTGTTGCGTGATACACCAAGCTCGTGCAATACGCCCTACCGCCCAGAACGAGTCGTGCTTAGGAAGCCAAATCGACCATTGACGTGACCGATTAGACTGATTTTACTGCGTCTCGGGAACAATTTGCCTCCTAGCACGACACGTGCCCTTGCTTTTACCCGATTTACCCCCTCTGGCATCGGATATATATAGTAGTTTCAGTTAACTGTGTCGGGCAATTGCATTTACTTTTCACCTACTCCTATCATGCATATTGCTTTTCACTCTTGCTCCCGTACCGGCCAATCCTTACCGACCTCCCGTGTCACGCACCAAACTCCCGATCAAGTAACCCGATACAGGTATAACTCGATATACTCTCTTGTGTTGCGCGACCTGTATCGAGCATCTGGTATTGTGCGTTTTTTTTTTCGGAACCCATATCGGGCGTGAGGCGTGTATCGCCCAAGCGTATCACACAAGGCGTGTATTGCCTGAGCGTATCGCACAAAGCGTGTGTCGCGTGACACGCTTAGCCCGATACCTGTGTCGAGAAAGGCCCTATGCTCTAAGCCAGGTTTTCAGCATTGTTTTGACTGTATCGCGTGATACATGTACCATGCAACAGACGAGCCCAGATGACACATGTATCGGGAAAGACTCATATCGACCGGTTTTGACTTTACAAAGTAATTGTACTATGTGGGGTCGCTGCTTGTGGCATATTTATATACCTACCTTGATATTGTATTGGCTTCCACCCTTACCAACTGACACATGTGTCGTGCATGACCTCGTATCGGGCGGTGTTCGTTTTGATCAAGTAACCCTGTCGGCCAGACTGTGTCAGGCGACAAGCGTGTTCAAGTATACACCCGATACCAACTTGTTCACAACGGGTATATTATACCACGCAACAAGCACTTTTAATAATAGTTATGAAACAATATTGATCTCTTAGTATCACCTATCTGGTATCGGATAACATGACATTTTTTACCTACCGCCCGATAACTAGCTAGGTGACCCATTTTGGTAAAAATCATTACTTACCTATTATTGTGTAAACTTTACAGGAATGGCCCACACCAAGCAAATTTTCATCCAAGTAAATGAGCAAGGCCGGAGGATCAACCCCGAGGCCACAACTGAAGCCACCACAGTCGGGCAGAAGCACCCGAACCCTAATACAGCGGGGCCATCCGAGGCCGAGAAGCGGCCCAGGATGGAAGAACCAACAGCCCCAACATCAGTCTCAACCACGACGGCTGAGCTGGAGCCTCTGGATCACTCACCGGGCTGGTTTATGCCCAGAGATGAAGAGCACAGGCAGCGGTATACAGAGTTGGTGGCTAAGGTCTACAGGCCAAGTCGCTTCTACCACCAGTCGTCCTTTTACCAAATAGGCACTTTTGACAGGATGGAAAATGTCCTAGCGGCTGCCAGGCTGAGGAAGATATGCTTTAGCCACTCCGCCTCTTACACAGAACTCACGAAGGAGTTCATGTCGTCCCTCTGTCGGGTCCAGAATAGACCAGAAGAAATCAAAAGATTCGGCAGAGCGGACAGAATACAAGGACAGTTGTATAACACTGAGCATGACATATCTAAAAAGATGATCAACGAGATGTTCTCCTCCAGCGAAGCAGAAAAAGAACTACTCAACAATGGTGTTAGAATCACCGAAGGCGACGAGTTCAACCCGGTCGCACTCTGGAGGAAGCTGGCAGGCGAGTCAACATTCAAACCAGGAAGCAAGGTGGCGGTAGTGCACTCCTATTTCTGGAGGATAGTGCACAAGATTGTTGCGTGCCTGCTCTTCAGCAAGTATGAGTCAAACAACCTCAACACTGAAGAGATCCACCTCATATGGCGCATCATGGAGGGACGCACGATCATTTGGGGTGATTCCTCCTCAACCGTCTTCATCCAGTAAAGGATGCCACCAAGGACTACAACATGGGAGGACTGCTAAATCTGATCGTGGCAGTGTTAGGATACCCCAAAGAGTCATGTAGCCTGTCGAGGACGAGAGGTGACAACAAGATCGACCTCAAATTCCTAATGAGGGCTAGCATCATCAAGAAGGAGGTTCGTTGCTACTTCTATAAGTTTGCAAGAACAAACACCCTCCTACCACTCCCACGCTATGCTAGCTACGATGTATAGAAGTTGGTCTTCACCACATCGGAGATTGAAGTTGTGCTGGTTGAAGACGATTATGCCGCCACCATGAGAATACAAGAGAGGGCAGCCACAACAGGAAGACTAATTCCTCTCGATGCCCGACAAGACAAGGAGGCGACTGTTGTCGCCCCCGCTCCCGAGCCGGCCACGACCACCACAGCAACAACTGCCACAGCCGCTGCGAAAATGATGGTGATCGTGGAGGTCGCCGAAACAACCAGGGTTGAAACAATGACAATAGCCCTGGGGGAAGCTGCCGCGGAAGAGATGGTCGTAGCTCCCAAAGATTATGTTGTGCCTTCAATTGCAGAAGAAGTGGTACATACGAACGCCAACAACGGTGTGTTCACTGAGCTCCTCGAAACGGAGCTCAGATCTGTGCATCCCACGCCGCCGCTAATATCGCCAGTGGTAGCTACGGAGGAGGTCGCCGACAACCATATGGAGGAGCAACACCCACCCTCTCAGCGCCCCTCTCCACCACTAGAAGCAGGCGAGGCAGAGGCAGCCACGAAGGTGCCAACGCCCCACTCTGAAGCGATGCCCTCACGTACAATCTACACGGATTCAGACCCGAGTGGAGACGTGCACTCATCGAACCGAACCTCTCGTGAGAGGGACGTCAGGAGGCCGAGGGGAAGATCAGTCGCAACCCCTCTGTCACTGGGGCAGATTTTGGGTCAAGAGTTTGGCCACTTGTGGGAGGTAATGGGCAACCATTCTGTTACTTTTGCTTCCCTTACCTGCAAGTTTACTATTTTCCAAGAGAGGCTGA
The DNA here is from genome assembly GCA_963693085.1 of Alisma plantago-aquatica. NCBI lineage: Eukaryota > Viridiplantae > Streptophyta > Magnoliopsida > Alismatales > Alismataceae > Alisma > Alisma plantago-aquatica. The sequence goes on along the minus strand of OY856410.1, from coordinate 1,158,506,925 downwards.
CCGACCAGGAGCGGCAACTGCTGACTCTAGTTGGCCTTCCTGGTCAACTAGAGGCACTTAACAAAACAATGTAGTTTGCGCTCCAACGCCTCAACGCAATAGAAGAGAGGTTGGACCGGAGAGATGGTCACCCCCATTCAAGATAGATGAGGAGGTCTCCATCACCTCCTAGCTCTGGCTCTCCACCATCTTCATCAGCATCCTCCTCTGGGACATCATCTCCTTCCTCCTCTAGTGGGCCCTCCACAATGTTCGAGGAAGGAACGACGCACAAGACAGCCGACGGGGCTATAGCAGGATAGGAGAGTTCCCATGGCATCAAAGAAGCTGCTCCCTCAACCTCCCCAGATGAAGCTGAGGACAATGATGAATCAATCAGTGGTGGGGATGACTCTTCTGAAGAATCAGAGGGAGAAGGGGGGACATCTACACTGCTAATGAAAGACATCCCCCTAAAGGAAGAAGATCGATGGTAGACACATTCTCTGCACCGTCAGAAATCCCTTCCTTCGAGATGGTAGAATTTGAAAGAAGAGTCATTGAATACCTGACGATCAGAGACCAGAAGTTGATGAACAAGGTCCTAAGATCATAGGCAGATAAAGAAGACGTCGTCTGGAGCGACCACTACTTCTCTGTATGACGGGGAGCGTTGAGGAGCATGTTCTGCTCACCAGCCGTCGTCGGAAAGAAACTTTTCAGGGTCCTACAAGGTATCGTGATCAAGAACGCGGGCATCAGGACAGGCCGGCAGCTAATTTACAATGCCACCCCGGCCTTGGCAAGAAGATTAATGAAGGGGATGTACAAATCTACATAGGTAGCCAGCATGCTGGAATACATTGAATAGCACAACCCCAACCTGGTGTTGGCCCCCTACAAACATCAAAGAAACTGGTTCCTTTGTGTGGGAGATCTCCAGAATCATGATGTCTAGCTCCTCAGCTGCTGCAACAAGGAGGTCCCACGCTCAGGAAATGCCTTCATTCGCCTCGAAGATAGATATCTGAGGATTCTTCCGCTGCGTCTTCACCGCACAATCAAGTATAGAATTCAATGCCACAGTGGCGTCTAGAATTTATTCACGCTTAGAGACTTCCCCGTTCAAGAAGAAGAGGGAAGTGGAAACAATGTCTTCGTCATCCTGCGCACCATTAATATGCTACACATCTTCAGATACTTAAGGAATCTCAAAGTCCAAAACTTCTATCAGCTCAGAAGCACTTATGCACTGTTGTTGATCAAGGATGGGCGCTATTTCCAAGATGCATGCATCCCAGAGAAGCTGCTGGACAGCCATCAAGAAGACAAATCCTCCCAACTCAGTAGCCTTCCAAAAGGGGAAGCCAAGATGGCCATGGACATTTATGGGGCAGGAAAGAGGATGGATATTCTACGTGAGATTCTTACAACTGAAAACCCCGCTTTGCCTGATGCTTCAGAAGAAAAGATCAGTCGACCATTTTGTGTGTTCTTCGCTAACCCAGGAATAGGTCAAAGAAATTCTACAAAAGCTGGCTGATTCTACCCCCGCAGACGTCATCTACGAGGCAGAAGATGTCATAGTCCCAGTTGATGATCTTTGGTACGTGGTAAAGGTAGGAGGATGTCTGGCAATGTCACTGGAGACAGCCTACATTCAAGTACTACAGAGAAAGTTTGAACACGCATACATCACCCATCCAATGTTGTTCAACGATATCTGCCTAGCTGACGAGTCAAGAGCGAAGCAATCATTTCTAGCAAAGATAAAAAGTAGCATGTCACATATCATCTTCTTTCTGATACTACACTAAAATCACTGGACGCTCCTGACGGTGTACACTCGCCCACGAGCAGCAATCTTCTACAACAGCTCGTACAGCAACAAAGATCATCCGGTGCAGTGTACATCAACCGCGTTGACACCCCTCAAGCGCTTAGCGATAAAATACTACACCGAGGTGTCAATGTTGATCCAGTTGTTCCTAGAAAACATGGTGAACACATGGCAGTATGGCACGAGCTTCAATTCTGCCACAACAATCCACAACAAGTTCCATAATCAAATGATTGTGGCATCTACGTGCTGGAATGGATCTCTAGCTCGGTGACGCTACAACAAACGCCTAACAAGCTCCACCACATCGACTACCACAACAAACATGGAGATTATGTGTGGGAGCTTATATCTGAAGGAGGCGCGTTCACCAGCTAGACCCTCACTGACTTATCAATATCCTACCTTATTTATCTCATAACTCTGGGACAGAGTGTGGGGTAAGTTTGGGGGGTTACTATATATCAGTGAGGGATGTACTAAATTTTTTTCCATTTTGTCTTACTTCTTTCTCTTATACATATCTTGTGTACATATACATATACAAGTTTGATACAAAATAGTGCATATACAACTCCTTGCCTCTATACAATTATACAAATGCATTCTATAGTAAAACCCTGATACAACTTCTCCCAGCTTGTTTTCTCTGTGTCTAAGGTGGTACATGTTTTTGTTATGTTTTTTTCCAAAAATGATGTCTCAAATGACAAAGACTATAACTTTTCTACGCCAATTTCGAAAAATAATCTCACAACAGCTAAGAGATGTGAATGTGAAGGAAAAAGTTGCCCAAAAAATGAATTTTCTCTTAATTCCTTTACCCAAAAAATCCCAAAAAGAGAGTAAAGTCCTATGAGAGTGAATAAAAGCATGAGAGTTGTGCCAAAAAGAAAAAAAACAAACACTTATCTTTCCAAAAGTACCCATCTTTAGGCATGGTAGATCCAGGGCAGCAGTACGTAGGATGTGAAATCACTGCTCTAAAGCCAACTGGCTTGGACTGCAGGGACCACTTGCTCGTTAACGGACCCATACCTAGATGGACCGATGGGAAATAATAAAAACCCAAAAAGCCTTAAGCCTACCCAAAAACCCAACTTTCTATTCCCAAAAGCTGTTTGGTGTGAAAGCTAACTTCGGAAATCATGCACCTAAGTCTCGCCGAAGTTGAAGAGAGAATTTTTTTTGTTTAAATAAGGCAGGAAAAATAAAGTCTGTTGTTCATGATCAGACATTTCTCCTTAATACATTGCAACACTTTCTCAAACCCCTTGACCAAAAACTACGACGGATTAAGAAGCAGTATCACAAAACAAAATTTTAAAATGAGTACAGATTGATTGAGGACAATCAAAATGCTAAGTTTGGGGGAGTTGATAGCACCCATTTTATGGCCATTTATAGCCTTCTTTTCATTATCAAAACTGCCCTCTAAACTATTTTTCCTCTCAATTTTTGTCTTGTTATTGCACAAAATTAACCTGCACTACGCCCTTGACTCTATTCCCATCTATGCACAAAATGCATTCTATAGTAAAAACCTGATACAACCTCTCCCAACTTGTTTTCTCTTTGTCTAAGGTGGTACAGGTTTTTGTTATGTTCTTTCAGAAAATGTTGTCTCAAATGACAAAGACTATAACTTTTCTATGCCAATTTCGAAAAATAATCTCACAACAGCTAAGAGATGTGTATGCGAAGGAAAAAGCTACCCAAACAGTGAATTTTCTCTTGATTCCTTTACCCAACAAAATCCCAAAAAGAGAGAAAAGCCCTATGAGAGTGAATAAAAGCATGAGAGTTGTGCCAAAGGAATAATAATAATAATAATAATATTAATATTAATATTAATATTAATAATAATAATACACACTTGTCTTTCCAAAAGTACCCATCTTTAGGCATGGTAGATCCGGGACAACGGTACGTAGGATGTGAAATCACTGCTCTAAAGCCAAATGGCTTGGACTGCAGGGACTACTTTCCCGTTAACAGACCCGTACCTGGATGGACCGATGGGAAACAAGAAAAATCCAAAAATCCTTAAGCCTACCCAAAAACCCAACTTTCTATTCCCAAAAGATGTTTGGTGTGAAAGCTAACTTTAGAAATCATGCACCTAAGTCTCGTCGAAGATGAAGAGAGAAATTTTTTGTTTAAATAAGGCAGGAAAAATAAATTCAGTTGGTCATGATCAGACATTTCTCCTTAAGACATTGCAATACTTTCTCAAACCCCTTGACTGAAAACTACGACAGATTAAGAAGCAGTATCACAAAACAAAATTTTAAAATGAGTACAGATTGATTGAGAACTATCAAAATGCTAAGTTTGGGGGAGTTGATAGTACCCATTTTATGGCCATTTACAACCTTCTTTTCATTATCAAAACTGCCCTCTAAATTGTTTTTCCTCTCAATTTTTGTCTTGTTATTGCACAAAATTAACCTGCACTACGCCCCTAACTCTATTCCCATCTTTTGTACAGATTTTTCCAATTTTTCCACCAAAAGTCCGCAAAAGGCCCGTCCAGACCCATCTACAACGCGCGCCTACATCAACCCTTCTACTGGCCACCCAAAACGTACGCTTACCCGTCGGCGAATGCTGCCCGATATGGTAGCAGCCCGGCACGGTTGTGTCGCGCGGGCAGGTTTACCCGATGGACGGTACGCTACCTACCCGACAGAGAGATTTCCCTGCCACGACTGGTTAGCCCGACATGGGTGTGTCGCGCGATACGAATCACTCATCGGAAGTGGCTGCCCGCCAAGGTCACCCGATACGCTCGTAGCCCGGCACGTGACAACCTGCTGTGTCGAGCAACATACACATGCCGATCATCCCGGAGGCCATGTAAGTAGAATCGATGAAGGACACATGGCCCCACAAGAACCACAACCTCTACCAGTTGCTGCCTATAAATAGTAGCTACAGGAATTTGATGGGATGGGTCGGAACCTCACGAAAGCTAACTTTGGAAAGCATCTGGAGCTGGTGTGTCGAGCGACACTAGGTGAGTTCACTCCCAACCCGAGAGGGATGGGAGTGGTTCACTTAGAACCTGCCCCGGTAGCCACAGTAGCCGGACATCACCAAGAAGGCCACCCGATGTGTCGGGTTCCTAGATGGGCTCCTGCCCGAGACGGATCGCCCCCTACACCCGATGCAAGGAACCTCAGAACCAGAGTCATCTCTAAGAGGAGTGGGAAGACCCCTTAAACAAGATGTAAAACCACTCCAGTATAGAGAATGAACTTCCACGCCCCGGCACGATATCGAACCCGATACGGACCACCCGTTCTGGTGTGTCGCCCGAGAGGGTGGTACCCCGACACGACCGTATCGAGTAGAGAGCCCTGACTGATATGCATGCCCGTCATGGCATGTCGCCAGACAGGGCTAGCCGCCCGACACAGGCATATTAGGAAGAGCTCCCGCCCAGTGTCGGGTTAGCGATACCTTAGGGGTCTGTTGCTGTATATCGACCTCCTATATCAAGGGGGCCGATACCTATCTTACTTTTTCAGCATTTACTTTCATTTATTACGCATTGTAACTGAACCCTTTTTATACAATATCTATGCTTATAGAATCTATGGAGTTTAATACATGTTGTTCTGTGTTTGGTTCCCTTTTGTTGGATGATTTCTTATATAGCATCTGAGTTCTAGCTTGTATGTTGGATCATGTTTTGACTAGCTATCGAATCGTGTTTCCCATTTCGACTCCTTCGAGAGAAGGATGTTGTAACTCTAGAGCTTGGTCTGACCCAGGAGTACGAGAGTACCCAGGGTTGGAGCTACTTCGGGTTGCTTTCCCACTCCAACCTATGTCCATTACCCTTGAGAGAGGGTGTTGGCATTTAGTTGGAGGTACCCTCTTTGAGAGAAGGGGTGCTGGGTGTTTTCCACTGCCGCTTGTTATTCCTAAGTTTTCTTCCTTCGTGCCTCACCTTAACAATAGTTTTAGCTCCTCAGAAGCTGTTGCGCAAAACCCCTCAAACTGCTAAACCCTAAAACCATCATCTTTCTTGTAACTCCAGTTGGAGATAGTTTTTCTTTATGATGTTTCCTTGTTGCGGCATATCTATCCTTTCTTGTCTGAATATCCATGCCCATATAAAAATTATCTCTATGCACTTGCTTTAACGCTTTGCTTGTATGTTTAGCTATCATCTTGCGATGTTTGATTTTCGATATCTCGAGAGAGTAATATCTCTTTTATCCATGACGTGGAGTAGCATGAATGCACGAGAGTGTTGGATTGCTAGTGCTCTAACCTATATGTTTTGATGTGAGGCTTTTGAGTTGTCTTCTCGAGAGAGAGACTTCTTTTAAGTTTGGTTCCTTCCTCTTCTCGAGAGAGAGTGCGATGTGGAATTTTTATGGTTGCTCGTAATTTTGGTATGTGCATGCAGGGAAGAGGGATATTTTGCTTGTTAAGGAAACATTTTAGTTAAGTAAACCCCAATCTAAGTTTTTACTTTTTCTCGTTATAGTTTGTTTTCTTTTATTTTCCTTCACCTTGAAGATTGTCGTTCCTTGGAGAACACCTTTTAATCCTCTTTTTCCACCGGAGTATAGAAGTGTTGATTCTGTGTTCTTGGCACTACCAACTTCGTCCCTGTGTTCGACCCCAATCGCTACATCGGACCCCGTTATCGTTGCGGGGGCCTGAGAGTCAGGTTATCTCTTTAAAAGTCTGACTACTTTATTCCGCTCCTTTTGGACGCATGATTTGGCCAGTCAACTTTTTGGGATAGCACCCATTTTATGGCCATTTATAGCCTTCTTTTCATTATCAAAACTGCCCTCTAAACTATGTTTCCTCTCAATTTTTGTCTTGTTATTGCACAAAATTAACCTGCACTACGCCCCTGACTCTATTCTCATCTTTTGTACATATTTTTCCTATTTTTTCACCCAAAGTCTGCGAAAGGCCCACCCAAGGTCATTTTTTGGACGCGTGATTTGGCCGGTCAGTAGTAGAAGGGGACTTGAGAGAAAGAGCTCGGTGTAGAGTCTGAACGCTCGAAGATGTTTGCACGTGCTTTCTTGAAAGGGGAGTAGCGAAGGTGTGAAGAGAAATGAATAACAACCCCTTCTTTTATATCTGCACTTGCCTCTCTTCTGTCACATTTGTACTACTGATGATGTGTCAGTAGTACCAACTTTTTGTCTCAATTTCATGTGCTCGACACTACTGATGGTCTGGATCTACTGATGTCATTGGTGTGAATTGTATTTTGTCGATACTACCGACATGGTGTCGGTAGTAATGACTCATCCCATGAATCGATGGTACCGACCGTCTGATTTGAAGATCTTCGATCGTTGGATTGGCTCCCACAGATCCCATGTCTTCAGATGTTGGTAGTACCGACTAGTTCAAATTTCATCGGTACTTTTGAGCGGGAATTCAGTATTATGAACCTATAGCATGTATCATTGTCGATACTACCAACTTTGTGTCGGTAGTACCCAATCCTCATCAGTTACTCGGCTCTTTTATTCTACAAAAATTCATCACTACCGACTTCAGGGTTAGTAGTACCGAGTTAATATGAAAAAATTTCCCAGTGCTCTCTATGATGTCATCAGTACTACCGACATTTGGATCGATAGTACGGAGTTGTGCGGTCGACTCAATATTTTTCCCTATGACCTTATTGGTAGTACTGACTGGTACTCATCCTGCATACCAATCAAAATGAATCAAGGTACCTTTTTTATATCAAAAATAAATAAAACAAAAATTAAAGATACAAAACTGCAAATTGGAATGTAAAGAGAAAAAATGATGGTTGGGTTGCCTCCCAACAAGTGCCCTTGTTTTACATCATAGGCTTGATGATCCTAAGCTCATGAGATCAGTTAAGCTCAATGAGCTTCAACTCTTCCTCCTTCCTAATCACATCTCCCCCAAAGTAATGCTTAAGTTGCAGGCAATTGACAAGGAATGGCTCAACCCCATCGCTAATCTCCATAGCTCCATGAGGGAATGCTTTCATCACCTCAAAGGGTCCACTCCATCTAGACCTCAACTTACCAGGATGTAATTTCAACCTAGAATTAAATAGAAAAACCTTATATCCTAGAGTGAAAACCCTATGCAATATGTGGCGCTCATGAATTTACTTAGTCCTCTCCTTATAGATTCTTGATCTCTCATAGAGTGAAAACCCTAACAATCTCTTTTTTCCTACATTTCCCAAGTTGTAGTTTAATTTCTTCAAGGCCCACTTAGCCTTATGCTCGAGCTCTACATGTAGGTGACAAGCCCTCCCATAAACCAATCTAAAAGGAGTGGTCCCTATAGGTATCTTATAGGTAGTCCTATACGCGCACAGAGCATCGTTGAGAAACATGCTCCAGTTAGTCCTATTGGTTGAAACTGTATTTTCCAAAATCTTCTTGATCTCCATATTAGACACTTCAACCTACCCTTGGTTTTGGGTGATATGGAGTACCTACCCTATGTTTCACTCCATATTTTCTCAAAAGTGCCCAAAATTTTCTAATGGTGAAATGAAAACCACCATCAGTAATCATTAACCTGGGAACCCCAAACCTGCAAAAGATATGTTCTTTTATAAATCTACATACCATTTGGGCATCATTGGTGCAGGTTGGAATTGCTTCCACCCATATATATACATAATCCACAACAAGTAATATATAAAGATTAGAATTTGAAGACACAAAAGGGCCCATGAAGTCTATTCCCCATTAGTCAAACACCTCAATTTCATGAAGAACATTCAGAGGCATATCATGTATTTTTGAAATATTTCATGCACGTTGACAAGCATAACAATGAGGAACATAATTGTATGGGTCTTTAAAAATCATCGACCGATAGAAACCACATTCTAAAACTTTTTTGCAGTCCTAGAACTAGCATGATGACCCCTTGTAGGTAAAGAATGACAATGTGCCAAAATACTCTGAAATTCACAATCCAGCACACACTTTCTCATAATACCATCCCTACACTACCTGATCAAGATGGGGTCATCCCATATGCAATAACTTAAGGATTGGAAGAATCTTTTCTTCTTCTGGTATCCCCAATCTTCGAGCAGCTCTCTACATGCCAAATAGTTCACAATGTTTGTGAACCATGGGTCTTCACTTATCATAGCAAAGAGTTGGTCATCAAGGAAATTTTCCACAATAGGTATATCAATGTTCTTTTCATCCACCTGTTCAAGCCTAGAAAGGTGAACCGCCACCATATTCTCAGTGTCGGCATTGTCCTTAATTTCTATATCAAATTCTTGCAATAATAAGATACACCTAATCAACATGGGATTGGTATCTTTTTTTGTAGAAAGTCTTTGATGGTTGCATGATCTGTCCACACTATAACATTAGCCCTTATCAAATATTGTGGAATTTCTCAACATAAAAAACAACTACCAACAATTCCTTTTTAGTTGTATGATTTAATTGGTCATCATTCAAGGTCTTAGACACATAATAGATGAAAATGGAGAGTTTATCTCAGTGTTGGCCTAGAACAACCCCTACTACGTAATTGAATGCATCACACATCAGCTTAAAAGGTTGACTCCAATCTGGAGCCTGGACAATGGGTGTGGAGACCAGCTTCTCCTTCAACACCTCAAAAAAATTCAAACATCGCTCATCTAACTTAACATCCTTTTCCAATAACTCAGAGAGAGGTTTAGCAATCTTAGAAAAATATTTGATAAAACAGAAGTAAAATCCAGCATGTCCTAAGAAGCTCCTCACTCCATTCATTGATGATGGTGGAGGTAGTTTGGAGATCACCTCTATTTTGATCGGGTCTACCTCCATTCCTTTATTAGACACCTTGTGTCCCAAGACAATTCCTTCACTCACCATCATGTGACATTTTTTCCAATTCTAAACAAGGTGAATGTCCTCACATATTTGAAAGACCTTATCTATATTGTCAAGGAAAACATCAAAGGACTCCCCATATCACTCTATCATATCAGAAAAAATGGCAAGCATGCGTCGCTAGAAAGTGGTTGGTGCATTGTAAAGATCGAACGACATATGACGATACACAAATGTGTCGTAAGGAAAAGTGAAGGATGACTTCTCTTGATCCTATGGCTCAGTGGAAATCTGATTGTACTCTAAACAACCATCAAGAAAACATAAATGAGAGCGACCAGTGAGCCGCTATAAAATTTGGCCGATAAAAGGGAGTGGCAGATGGTCTTTTAAATTGGTGGTGTTCAAACGCCTATAGTCATGCATACACGCCACCCAATCACTAGTCTAGTGGATATCAACTCATCATTAGAATTAGTAGTGACTGTTATACCCCCCCCACCTTTTAGGAACCACCTGGGTTGGACTAACCCAGTTCGAATCAGAGATAGCATGTATAATACATGTAGATAAAAGTTTCACTACCTAATTTTTCACTATCTGAATCATGATGGGGTTGAGTCAATGTTGAGGTTGAACTATAGCTTTGGCTCCTTCTTCTAGGTAGATCTTGTGTTTACAAAAACTAGGGGAAATCCCATTTATGTCTTCCACAGACCAGTCGAATGTTGTGTGGTGGTTCTCCAAAACCACAAGTAGTTTCTCCTCTTCCTGAATGCTTAGTGAAGCCAAAATGATGACTGGAAGCTTCTCCTCTATTGCTAACAAAATGTACTTCAAGTAAGGTGGTGATGGCTTCAGCTCCAAATCCATAGGACTCGACAAAGATGGGACCAATAGTGGTGCAATTAGTCCTAGATCCTCAAAGTGTCTAGTGTAATAACACGGTAAGGTCTTGAGAAGCAAGACACACTCCTCCAAAGAACATCATCTAGTACAATCATCTACCAGATTCATGAGACATGCCTCTAAAGGCTGTTGTGGATATGCTTAAACAAGAGTGATAGATGTTGCCTCCTCAAATATTGTTGGGCAATAGTCCTCTTCTTCATCATCAAGATGTTGAACTGCCTTTATCAAATATATCTTTTTTGTTTTTTCCAAGATGTTCACCACTAGTGTGCCTTTTTGAACTTGTTTCATCACATGATCCATCTCAAGAAACAGTCTCCCCAAAAGTAATAACACACTTTCTTGGACCTGCTCTAGCATGCGACATTATGCTTTCCCTTTGACAGTCTGTGTAGGCTCGAGCATCAAGATTTCAAATCACTCTTCTTTATTTCCCAATGTCAGTCTTTCTCTGCCCATTTCCAGAATCATATCGGTTGTGTCTTGGAATGGCCTCATGAGTATTAGCTTGTTTCCCTAACCATCTTGCATCTCCATGACAACAAACTCTATTGGAAATACAAACTTGTCCACCTTGACAAGAACATCCTTACAAATATTGTAAGGCCTCACCACTGAGTTGTCTGCAAGATGAATGGTCAAATTGCTCTTCCTAGACTCCTTTAGACTTAGATTTTTTAAAGTGGTCATGGGCATGAGATTGATGCTAGCCCTAAAGTTGCATAAGGATTCTCCAAATCTCATCCTCTCAATAAAGTAGGATATGTTAAAATAACCTGGATCTTGTCTTTTTTGTGGCAATGTTCCCATAATAAAAGTACTGACTTGCTCCTTCAAAACTACCACCTCAAAATTGTCTATCCTCCTCTTCTTGTTGATCAAGTCTTTTAGAAATTTGTCGTATGAAGGGATCTTCTCAATTGCATCAATCAAGGGGATATTGACATGCAATTTTCTAAAGTTGTCCAAGAATTTATGAAATTATTGCTCTACCTTAGTTGCCTTCAAACTGTTTGGAAAGGGCACTAGCTTTAGTACTTTCCTTTGATGAGGTGGGATTTATGTCTTTTTCCTTGTCTCCTCTGTCTCACTTGTCTTTTCCTCTACTACAATATCTGGTTCAACTTTATCAATAGTCACTTCCTTGTCTTTATCATATGTGGCCTCTCCTCCATTTGAACTAGTTGATTTGTCATTAACAAATTTTCTGCCACTGTGAAGTAATACTTCATTGACCTGTTGATTTCTAGAAGGTACATCAATGTTTCCTGGAAACCCCTGCTACCCTAGCTTCTTCAAGGAATCCACTTCCACTGCAATCTTAGATATCTGCGTTTCTATGTTGCAGATCTGTGATCCTTGGTTCTATAGTTCTCTCTAGTTCTGGCCAATAAGTACTTCATTTTGGTTGACTAGCTTCTCAATCATCTCCTTAATGTGCTAAATTTTCCTAGGACCCATGTCCTATTGATATTGTTGTTGGCCACCAACCTGTTGTGACTTAGCCTGTTGTTCCAGGTATAGGTCTTACTGGAAATTATTAGGATCCTTCCAGGAGAACTTATGATCCTTCCTCCAGGATTCATCGTTATTCATGTATGTTTGTTGTTGTCGTGCAAACTTTCACTCCTCATCCTCCCCTCTTGAAGAATTTTCATCCTTGGCACACAACATATTAGCAATTAAGTCCAACTTCTCATTCAGTGTTGAAATAACCTTTGAATCCCCAACACTTTTAAGGGTTGTTGGGTTCTCTCTCTCTTCTCCCCATGTCTGGTTCTTGGACATGTTCTTTCAGATTTCATGACACAAGGATGGCTTATTGTCGAGGAAGAAGCCTGCTCCTGCACTATCAAGCATGGCCCTTTCTCCCTTGTGCAGACCATAATAGAAAATCTTCACCTAACCTAACAGGTCAATTCTATGGTGAGGGACCTTTCATAGCATGTTGTGGAACCTCTCCCATGCCTCAAAATCTGACTCATCAGCTTGTTGTTTGAAATTATGAATTTTCTTGACTAGGTTGCTTGTCTTTTGGGGTGGAAAGTACTGCTCGAAGAAGTCATATATCATTTGTTCCCAAGTTTGAATGTGTTCATCTTCAAGGTTATGGAACCAAGACTTGGCGCTGTCTACTAATGACGATGGAAAAAGATTCAAGTACATGACATTTGTTGGCACTGTATCTATCATGACCATATCACAACCTTCTACGAAATTATTGATCAGATCTTCAGAGTTTTGGCCATGAAAGGCATGTGATTTGACTAATGACATCAACCCTGAATCAATCTTGTAGCTGCCAACATTTATGGCTTGTCTCTTAATTGGCCCTTTTTGAGCCTTCGAAGAAGATGCATTGATCCTTTCCCAAATCGTTTGTTCTTCTATTGGTTCACCCATTTCTACTGGCTCAGGTTACTCTTGTGGAGGTTTAGGTGGTGGAGTTTGATTAAATATATCCATTGATGCACCGTACTCCCATCCTCTACGTAGGAGCTTTGCTTAACCAAAGCCCAGTGGAGTCGATTATCCGTAGTCATGGGCTTTGGTATGCACCATGCACTAGTACCTAAAAATATCAAAAATCAATGTGAGACCACAGAACTAATGGTAGGAACAAATGGATATTTGAAATTTAGATTTGAATGAAATACATGGCCAATTACAGTACTTGTAGTGTTGAAGTTTTCATTTCCCCGACAACGGTGTGAAAAACTTGATAGGTATTTTCTATATTCTTAAAATGCAAGTGTACGCTATCAGAGTAATATAGGCCAATGAAGCCCAACTATCAAACATGGGGATACGTAACTTCAGAGGCTATTACTAACTATAAAATGATCAGCTAAACTGAAGAAACTTGATTGATTGGTTTAGTTATCTAAAATAGAAAATAAATCTAAAGTATTGGTTGTTTTTCTCAGTGGGAGTGAATTCCTTAGGATAGTGGTTTCATTGCGGTTAACATTTCAATTTAATATTAAAATTTCTCTTAACCATGGATTAAGAGTCTATATCAATAATTACCCACTCTTACGGTATACATCACTACCAAATCTAATACCAACCCCACTCTCGTATCAATTGTGATATTGGATAGGTGATTTATCAAATGCTCTAGGTAATCTCCTCATGTTTGTAAGCCACCTTTCTCAAAGGGCTATATAGAACGTGTATTTATATGAAGTTCTGACCATCAATTTTCCTTTTTAAAAGCAATTAAAGGTCCAATTACTACCTATGGTGATCAAGCATGGATAGTTCATTCATTATCATAGAAATAAATCTAGATATTAAGAGAAATCGATGATTTAATGCATAAAAGTCAATTACAATGCATAATTGGGCTACTCCCAGGTCCTAGGGATTAGCCCCACATAGTTTCCATAGTCAAAAACATTGAAGGGAAAAGAAAAAATGTGGAGAACATGAAGAACCCCTAAAGTAGACAGTTCAAACGATCCCTTCTCATGCTTATGTTGATTTGTTACCTTTTGACTACAAATCCATTCGCTAGAAGCACTCGAATTGTCCAAAATTTGGTCTTCTTCTCCGCTTTCTCTTCGTCTCACTCTCGGACATCATATGGACGGAAAAGTTGATGAACCTTAGGTCTGGCCGCACTTCCCCTAAGATATAAGAATGACTTAGGGCAAGTTAAAACATCAGTGTTTGGATTAAATGATGTCTTTATATCTACATGATCTTGATGTTCAGTACTACCAACAGGGTCTCAGTACTACCAACTCTCTAATTGTGCGTCCACCTATCAAGTTGTCGGTACTACTGACAAGGCTGTCGATAGTACCGAGTTGCTTTGATAATTCTTGATCAAAATGATGTGATGTTCTTAGTAGTCTAGACTTGTAGAGTCAGTACTACTGAGTCTTCTTTATTTCTTTATGTCCAACCTGAGCATGTGTCACTACCACCGACTCCAATGTCGGTAGTACCAAGCTGTGTAGATTCTTAAAAAGTTCCTGAAATTCATAAAATCTAAACATAAGATCTAGAAATATACTAAATCATTCAAAAACATTGAAATTATATTTATTTGATGTGAATAAGTATCATAGGATAATAAAAGTAAATCATGCACAATTAATATGATAATCACCAAAAAAGTGTACAAAAAATCTATAGAAAATATCCTGTGAAAATGACAAATAATCACTACATCAGCTATCACCTTTACCATGAAGCTTTGAGTTCCTCTCCCCCAAAACATGATAAATGAGGCATGAAAGAAATTAGAGATCACACTATGAAACCCTACCACGTTAATGTAGCTCAGAGTGATCATATGATCCATTGAGTGGATGGATTGAATATCTCAAACACTTAGATTCCAACCCACTATAATGTGGCCCCCTTCAATCTGATCCATATGGGAAACATTCTTGCATCTAATAGGAAAACAATCAGACATTCTTTCATGGAACTCACATCTAACTTTGGTCTCCAAGTGTATTGCAAGTGAAGCATCCACCTCAATGATCATCTCCCTCAACCTTCCTTTGTTTGTAATAAGAGACACCCCTCAAGCATTCTAGTAAATAATCTTCATTGTACAAGCATATTGAATCCACCCTCCACTGGGTGGATCCACCTATTCCTATGATCCCCTAACCTATCTTGGTTTTCTCATGGGAGCACTGTGAGTCAAGAGCACATTGACAAACCTACACTAGAGAAAGTATTCTCATATGCGAGTGAAATCTTCACATGATTCTCATATCTCCTCAATCATGTGTCACCCAGCTGCACCTCACCCTCCTCTAGGGTGATTGCTGGTTCACTAGGGGAAACTTGATGCTAATTCCCGATCTCTAGCAAATCATTCACTATCATCAATTGGGAAGTCTCCATAGAAGGGGTACCACCACCTAAGTCTCATTCACCAAGGTAGATCCCTTATCAACAACTATCTTGGATGTGTCCCCTTTCCTCCTACTATGATTGGGCCTCCTACTTTTTGTTCTACCTCTCTATTGCATTTCCTCATGTCTAGTGAGCTTTGGGCATTGCCCTAATCAAAAACCTTGCAGACATCAAATCTATCGTGTAGAGTATCATAGTGGACCTTGATTTTTAGTTCTTTTCCATGGGGTAATTCAATCACCATGTCTGTATGTTGTCTCTCACCACTAATCTCCACACACATACAAATTGAACCAAGATTTTTACTAATCTCCATGTACATACAAGGCAAACCAAGGTTTTTCCCACCTATAGAGAAACCAAAAGCTTTGGGGGTACTAATGGCATACCTGATGATTGTTAGCTCCCTTCATGAATGGTGTTTCCTAATGTCATGGAGCATAGCCCATATGGGGCCGTGGCAAGGGCATTCCTTCTCACATCTTCTTATGTGTTCCACTTTTTGGTCATAATCATTGTGAATTGAAGAACCAATGTCCCCAATCTAGGGATACATCCATATTAGTCTTGTTGGTAAAATTGACCAAGAACAAGCTATCATTTAGCAATGGCATTTGAAGCTCTCCCTTAGGACTCCAATACCTCAACATCCATCCATATAATTGATCATAGTACTATCAATTACCCAAAACTTGAATGATGATGGTGAACTTGTTAAAGTCATCCATCTCCTACAATAATGGATTAGAGAACTTCATCCATGATCTTCTATCCCTAGATATGAAAAACAATGCCTTCAGGTCTACAAGGATATTGACTAGTCGGTAGTTCTGGGACACATTCATCAGTTTCTAAAGGGTCTTCATCTAGGTCCAACCCATAATGACATCCATACAGTGATCGTTCCAATCTGAGTTAGGTCTCCCTATAGGAAGACACAATTAAGTAGGGATGGAGGTAGTGGTTGTGGGCATGATAATGGATGGAATGGAACAGGGTGTGTTGGTAGAGGTAGATGAGTTGGTCTGTGAAGAAGAAACATACCCAACATATCTCTCTAAGAGTCTGATTGGAGATGGGGCCTGTCGTAGGCCAGTCGTCACCATGGGTGCCCAATCCAAGAGATGAATTGGAGCAGCTCTAGAGAGAGAGAGTTTTTCCATGTCAAAATTTTACCTACCTTACAAAGGACTTACCTATCCTTGACCAACATTCTTCCCTTCTCCAAATATGTATCAACTCTTGAAATGAGCCCTTTTGGCCATCACTAAGGACTTGCCCACTCTTACAATGAGTCTTTGGCCTCAAGGACTTACCCACTCTTTACAATGATCTTTTGTCTTAATATTCACCTTCACCAAGCAGAGCTTTTCCTACCAAGGGCCACCTACCCTTCTTCTTGTTTTCTCGTAGACAAGAGAGATAAGATTCATCTTCACGAGAGAGAGAGAGAGAGAGAGAGAGAGAGTTTTGGGGTAGGAAAGTGAGAGACTTAAAAGATATACATGTAGAAATAGCTGCCTTACAAATCATAGGATGAGGACACCTCCTGATCACTCCAATGGATGTAGCAAATGACATATCTCATGAAAGTGGATAGGGGATGTTATAGCACATACCTTTAAATTATAGTATAGGGGAATTTTTGGTGCTTGGCTAACCATAGGATGAGGATTCCTCTCAGTCGATGAAATCATTTAGAATGAATTCTATTCACTATTGGTGGTGTCTAATGAATATATTTTCAATTTTTGGCCCCTCTCTAATATCTACTTTTGCACTTTGCAAAACTACCTAGAAACTTGGCCGACAACAAAGGTAACTCAAATACGATCAAATAAATTTGACAAAGACAATGGTTGAATCGCCCAACAAGAATATTGGCATATAAGTTTTATGCACATCATATAAATTTTAATTAGAATTTTAATTTGGTTGATGGCATGAATTTGATTAGCAAACAACACCATCAATTGAGTTCATTCTAGGACAAATTCAGTTGATGGAAAGTCATATTTGAAGAAACCAAACTAATGAAAATTTCAATATTGATCCATTATAATTGTTTTTATCATATTTTTTAGCTTAATTACATGTCGTAATATCATTATAAATAGTCACAAAATGGTCTAAGGAGAAAAAACTATCTAGTCTTAAATATTTATTATTTTGTATGTATGTTGTGATTTCTCAAAACTTAGGTTTGCGAGTCCCAAAATTCTGAGTTCTTCTATCTATAATCACTCAACTATAAACACTTGACATAAATAAGTGGAATAGTTTGACCATCATCAAAACATGAAATTAAGAACTATAGAGCTTGGTTCAACATTCTCCCCTTTCTTTAAGATGGTAAGTCATTCCTTAAATATATTGAAAGATTTCAAATAAAACCATACCTTTAGAGAAACATATATGTTTTAAATAATTGAGTTCACATGCACACCCTTTATTTATTCTAATTAAGTTCATATACTCCCCGTCAATTTATATTATTTCTTCTACAAGGTTAGATTTCATAATATTTATGAAAACTATGTATCATCCTCATATATGTATACATGAATTGTATGTCCTCTCCCCTTACATAAGACATGTCTTCTCTCAGTTTTTCATATCAAAAAGTGAGGGTGTACAATAGCAAAGAAAAAACATTGTTAAAAGGGAATAGGTTGAAGAGAAGACTAAAAGGTCTTGTCTAAGAAATGTAGATAAAAAAATCAAAAAAGCAACTAAACAGTCCTAGATACAATTCTAACAAGTAACATCATAACTATGCAAGAAAGTAACTCAAGCCTATTAGATATGTCATTTAATTAACAAGTTTGAGTATATAAGATACTAGAATATTTATAAGAGAATGCCACTTTCTAGAAACAAACTACTAGTACCACATGTAGAGAAGATACCACTTGTTGAGAGACTACTAGTAAATGATATCACAAGTAAAACGACAACTAGTAGGATCCAAGTTATATCAAATCTGAACACATAAATACCACTAGATTTAGTACATTTAGATAAATATACATACTAAAGAATATAAAAATATAAAAGCATGGATGGATATTACTCACTAACAAATATGTGTCTCATCAATAAGATGACTACCCCACTTGAATCTCAAGGTTGCAACAAAAAAAACTTACAATGAGAAAGATGTAGCAAGATAGAACATAATCATGGAAGTGAAATCACAACCAAGAGTTTCAAATATATCATAAAATATTCAAAACAACTCAAGAAAAGTAAATTTGAGATATAAAGAGATATCACTTGTTGAAAAACATGAATATAGAGTTGTATTCAATAAGAGATACAATCAAAAGGATTTTCAATATAAAACATGGAAATGAATATCACAAAGAATAACCAAGGAAAGTGCCAATAGAATAAGGCCTTGTATGGAAAAATCTAGTTGAGAGAGAAATTCTCATGCAAAAAGTCCATTTGAATATCTTATGCATAGTGCCATCAGCCAAATTTTTGGGTTGAATTCTTGGTTAATGACAACAGCTTGGCATTCCCCAAGGTTTCTCCAGTTGAGTTTTTTTTCAAGACAAACTCTTCTAATGAAGGTTGTTGTCTAAAAACACATAAACCTATACTTTCTTGATAGTGAATCTTTCATGTTAGTAGAAACATATTGACAGAGAAAGCTCCAACTTCTCTCTATAAACACTAATAGAAAGGATTGCACTGAGAATCCTAGAGTGAGAATGCAACCATCTCCTCCAAATACCACCATCTCCAAGTAGACTTTAGCACTTCTACACATGAGCTTTGTTCATTAGATTTTATAGTCGCCTTATGGGAAATACCAACACAGGCTATACACTTGAGCTTCTACATCAGAGCTAGGAAATCAACTCTTCCACCACTTTTGTTGTGCATATGTGCTACACCTCTGGATAGTTCAATAGAAGATCCTTGCATTTTCGGGGCAGGCTTCTCACATGATGAATGACATTGTTGATTTTTTATGGAGGGAAGACTCCTTCGGTAGGTGCCCCTGAATCTTCCTCTTTTAGGGATGATTTTTCCACAAAATTCGTACAATAACTTCTGTATGTACAACATAGATAATACTACAAGAAGATAAGGTTAGCAGGCTAACATCCTAGAATCAAAACCTCTCAGCATAGCTCGTATTTTCAATTTTTAAAAAACACATATAGCCTACTTTTCTTTGGTCAATTTACACCAATCAATTAAATGCACAGTTGTATCTGACACACAACCTAGAGTTTTCTACATCAGATCGAGAAACATATCATATGACAACTCATGGACAAAATGAGAACATGAGAAATCACATCCAACATCCTCATTAAATCATATAGGAAACACAAACCTTCTAACAAGAAGATCAACATCACCTAAAAAAAAGAACAAAAAGCAAAACAAAATGTCCAATATACACAAAGCTACCCACACCAAATAACTTATGATGACATCTGAATTCCCTTTCAAGGACTATGTTCTTAATTCAGATACAATGAAATATGTCCAACTCCCAAGAGACTGGAGGTATCATCAATGCAATATCAAATAGGGAACCATTACCATCAAGATGGGAAACAAAACATTCTTGATCACACTTGAGGTAGACAATAACAACATCTTATATACTAGTGAAGGATGGTAAAAAATGATCACTCAACTCGAGCTCAAACCCTACTGGATCATCTACCTCAGACACACTTATCACCAGACTCTTACTGCATGTGTCACCAATCTCTTCACAGAGACTCTGATGGAGTTAATCCCTCTCTTCAAAATGTAAAGACTCCCAACATTTGAAGGTCTTGACTCTACTAATCAACTTTTTGTCTAGGACATATATCAAGCACGGACGAGATCATTTGCAAATCTAACCAATATAGAAACATCAATAGAGACACTACTGGAAACATCTATAGAATACACAGCAACGTCGGCACACATATGTTCACCTAGTAGGTATGTTTCTCTCTCTCCCCCTCCCCTCCCTACCCCTTTGTTATCATATGTGACCTCCTTACCCTCTCGTGATCCATTTACCCCTTTTAACCCCTCATGTCACTCCAGCTTTCCTTCAATCTCATTTGCTGCCTTGGCTACTGATCTACCCATTTCCTCCTTCCAACTTCCTCCTCTATATCTGATTGGACCATCATCATCCATCCCCGCCAACGATACCACAAGCCTCTCATTTACTCGCATTTCCTCCATAGGGACACCTCAAACACCATTATTCTTTCCCACACTCTGCTTCACCTGTCATGAGATTGGGCACCTATCCTACAACTACCCTTTCCTCCACACCTCAGCACTCCCCAGTCCCCATGCCATGAAACAATATTAATTTCATGTCCCCCCTTACCATCCCAAAAAGTCTTTCCATGATATGTGTTCTTTTGCACCTTTTCTATAATCTCAGCCATCTCTCCATCTGTCTTCAACCAATTTTATCTCCACTAACCCTTTTACTTGTCTTTTCATTTCTAACTTTAACTCTGACCCACCGCCTCCTTTGATAGATCATTGTCCCCACTATATCTCATCCTCTCACCCTAGCCTTTCCTTATCATCCCCCACATCTTCAGCCAACAAACTCTCTTTCAAACCCATCCCTTCTTACAACCTAACCCTTTCACCTACTTCACCCTTTTTCCACCTGAGCACCTCCATGGAACACTCAATCCACCTTGGGACTGAGTTCCCCATTGACATACCGAAAAACTCAATGAGGCTTTTTAGGATTTTCACAAGTAGAACTATTCTAGTCTCAATCATCAACGACCTTGACAACCACATTGTCGACATTCTATATGTCACCAGGGCTATCGTTCTCCTTCTCCTTGGACATACCATTTTCAAACATAATATCCTTACCCCCATCATAGATCCTATATTTTGTCCCTGAAAGAACAAAACTTGATCACATGTTCAAACAAGTTATGACAATCTTGTGTGCCAATAGTTTTGTCCAAGCTTCCATCTCTAAGTTTTCATCTGAGAAAGGATCTTGTATTGCTAGATTGGGTGGTTTAAGATGGTTTTCCATCTCTGACCTCCCTCCACATCTTAAGGAAGTGGATATTTTTCGTGCTATAGAACATGCAATTGGATCTACCCTTCAATTTTCTAGAAATGATGCTCTCTACCCTACAAAACTACATTACAGCCTTCTACATTTTTTTATCAAAAAATCCATCAAAGTACCAACTTCCATTAAAATATGATTAGGTGAAAAAATATACACTATCAAAGGGGGGCTAGTGATTGGAATCAATAACATACTCTTCCAAATCACAAACCATGAATTCTATGAATACATTGTTACAATTCATATCACTAATAACACTGATACACACTCATGATATTCATCATTACGTATGAGTAACCAAGTCGAGGAAAGCATCGATTTATTAATGATATCTCTAGCCTCAATATAAATATGATCTATCCCCTGGCTCATTGGCGGGGGGTGGGATTTCAACCTCATTACTGACGTGAAGGATATACTAAACACAAATGGAACACCAACCCCACCCTCACTTTTTGACAATAACGGCATCACCAGACAGCATATGATAGATCTTCTTCCATCAAATTCCATATTTTCATGGAATTGTGGCACCTCCTGGGCTAGAATAGACCACTTTCTCTCTACAAAATTGTGGGGGGACTAGAAACCACACACTTTCATCATTTTTTCATCTCAACCCATATATGATCATTTTCCCATTATCTTCAACATGTCTCAGATTGCATGGGGACACAAACCTTCCTATATTGAAAACTTTTGGCTCACTAACCTAGATTTTAAAACTAACTACACACAAATTGGTACTCTCTTCAAAATCAATCAAAACCTCGATATTGCATTCTCAACGACATCAAAAGAATCAAGCTCAATCCGAAACATTAGAACAAAAATAAGAATGGCTACATCAGAAACAAACTTGAATAATTAGAAAACAAATTGATAAAGCCGATAGAGATCCACATATGGAGCCATCCTACACCCAATCAATTAAATCAGATAATGATAAGATACATACTGATTTCAATACTCTTTGGAGACAAATATCTAAGATAAAATGGATCAAATAGATTGACAAAAATACCAAGTTCTTTCATAAATGTTGTAACAATAATGCTTGATCCAACAACATTTTCAGCCTCACCATAAATGGTGATCAAACTACTAACAAACACCTGATCACAACTCACATTGTCTCATACTTCAATTCTTCTTTCAAGATTAGGCATAACCCAAACATTCACATATACATATATTTGTCCATGCTTTACCCAAATCAAATTACAACTCTGACCAAACTCATGTTACCCTTCTTTGAGAATGAACTCAAAGAATCTATTTTTGGCCTTGGTAATAACAAATCTCCAAGACCTGATGGCTTGAATACTGAATTCTACCAGACTATGTGGGAGCGTGACAAAATAGACTTCTGAAATCTCCTTAATTACATCCATGAATATGAATACATATAAAACCAAATCATAGTTTTAAACCACACACACAAATCTTTAATCAAGAAAGTTGACCAACCGCACTCCATTAAATAATTTAGACCGATGAGCCTTATCAAAACATCATAAAAAATTATTTTTGGAATTCTCAGTAATAGGATGAAACCATTCCTAAACAACATCATTGATCTGAATCAAGGTGATTTTCTTAAAAATAGAAATATTCAATATGCTTACATCATTGGATTAGACCATGCATTCCTACTAAAAAAATCGCACCCCTCTCCTAGATCTCAAACTAGAGTTTAAAAAAGCCTTTGACGACATAACTTAGAACTACCTCACTCACACTTTGCAAGGATATAGTTTCCCTTAGATATGAATAAACTAGATCCATGCATGTATCTCTACTAGTAAATTTTCTACCATCATTAATGGCACACCTTTCAGTTATTTTCAAAACTCAAATAAACTCAGACAGGGAGAATTCTTATCTCCATATTTTTTCATATTGGATACTTTGACTCTAACAAATATGTTAAAGATTGGAACTGATAAGGGGCTCATAGAATTTCCTTCAGTATGTCAAGAAAAATCATCCAATATGATGATGACACTATGATACTTATCAAATAAAAAGATACATGTGTCATAAATACCATCTAAATCATTGGCATCTTCTCTTACATCTCAAGATTTAAGATAGACCTACACAAATCATCTATCATAGTCACACATATCCAACCTAACCAAATGCATAGATACCAATCATTTCTTAAATGCAAAACTGAATCCTTCCCATTCACGTACTTAGGACTTCCCATCTCACCTTTTCTTGTCTCGATAAATACATGAAAACCAATCATTGAGAAACAAAATCACATACTTCATTTATTGACTAATAACTTTCTCGACATGGATGGTAGACTTACATTACTCAACATCTCACTATCCATGATTATTACATATTATCTCAATTGCATCCTCTGGCTCATAAAAAACAACAAAATTCTCACAGACCACAACCTTGTGAAACGAAGATTCTATGGACCTATAGTATGCTACTTGTGCCACAAAAGTTCTAAAAAAACATCCCACCTTTTCCTACACTGCCCCATACCTAAAAAATACGAAGACAGTTCTTCCATACTCGAATAAATGAAGACATCAATCTTTAAAACTTTACAAATTGTCAAAAGCCAAAACATTCACAACATATTCATACAACCTTGATGGCATCCATCATTTGGATAATTTGGAGATAGAAACTCTATAAAATACAAAAATCATAGAAATTCCATAAATTATATTCTTTCAGATATTGAATAGACATATATGTTCTTTCTACATTGTAGGTTATCTCATTTAGGAGAATAAAGGTGAAGAAACCCCCATCCACCCGTTTGGAAACAACAATAGTGGAGGCAAAAAAATCACCTTGGAAGAGATCATGGAAGATGACATTGGATTTTAAAGATCATATTTAATATGTATAGTTTTATCTCAACTCCATTTTATCTATCCTTAATATCAGGATCAAGGCTCATTATCTAAGGGGTGCCTCCTCCATATCAAAACTTTTATTTTCCCAAGCTAATTATTTTCTTTTCAAACTTCTACTCGATATGAAACACCCTTAGTGATGTCTAGGAAATTTATATCCCTGTAATGACTTATTTGCATGCGTGTTTGTATGAAAATATAACTATCTATATATATAATTGTAACAAAGAAAAACATAGACTTTGAAAACCATATCTAGAGTGTGAAACATTTGTAAGAAAATATACAATCGTGTCGAAAAGTTAGAAATACCCTTGCAAAGAATGATAGGCATTTCCTGAGTAAGATTATGATGAAATCTACAATACGCAAGAATTGACTCAAAACCATATATAAAGTGCATATAAACTTGGAAATTTCAAGAAATGATTGGATATGAGAATGAATATCACTACCTCTATTCTTACCATTTCAAATCACTTCTTTCCAAATTATACACATCTTAACTTTCTTCTTTTATTGTATATTGAGGGATCAATGATCAAATACTAAGCCCAAATCATCCATTTGCTTGTGACCTACAAGAAGATAGATGAAATAGTCACAAATCTTTATTTGGGTTGGAGATGGGTTTAGTTTGGTCACCCAAATCATATTGTTTTGGGTGCTTTCCTAAAAGGGAAATATTTAGAACAATGGCCATTTTTCTTGCAATAAATACATGTGTCCTTAACCTTGAAACTAGAGGATTCTCCATTTAAAATTGAACATCATTTTCCTTTGTTGTTCCTTAGGCTACCATCAAATCCAATACCATCTCTACCAATTTTTATAGGAGTATGGTCTAGGATTTCATTAAGATTCTTGTTTCCATCCAAGAATCTTCACAATGAGGAATTCAACATATGATTATCATCCATAAGCGAATTCACAATAGAAAAAAACTTGATTAATGTAATTTCAAAACACCAAATATCAGTCTCTAAGTAAAGCGATTTAGCCATGTAAGCATATTTTTCAACATGAGGAGTGGCATTATCACTCTCTCTTCCAGTAGAACTAGAACAAAATTCAAGAGCATTTATTTTAGCAACCTTGGAAGCATTTTCTTTTTCAATCATAGAAATCTCATAAAGATAAACATCATTTTCAGATTCTATTCCTTGCAATACAAAATATTTGTCCACATTTTCAATTTTATGACCATTGACATCAAATATGAGATAATCACAATTTAGCATGTTCTTTATTTGCACTAGGCATAAAAGTTTGAGATTTTAGAAACCTAATCTTATCAAGCAAGAGAACAATTTATGTTTAAGAGTATTTACTTGACTAAGATAAACATCATTCTTTATCTCAACACCATTTAATTTCAATTAAAGTTCTAGATAAAGAACCTTGATATTGACTATATCATTTTGAAAATAAATGCTAACATGTTCAAGCTCATCACGTTCTTCGTGCAAGTTATCAAAAATCACAGTGAGCTTTTTGTTTTTTTTTAAAGGGTTTGAGAGAGCCATGTATCATGAATAGATTTAGTTAAAGATTCTTTTTCCAAAGAGTTCATATTTACCACATTTGAATCTTCATTTGAACTTTCCATCAAGGCAAAGTGAAATTCTCCAACTGCACTTTCACTAGAGATTTTACCTGAGCTAATGTTGGAGGAGTCCCTAGATATGTTTTGACCTTTATTTTTATTCTTCGCATGTTTCTCATCCCTTCTCTTATCCTCCTTCTGATAAGGGTCTATTTTCTAAAGAAGCAATCATCTAAGTAGTCCACATCCAAAATATCTATGAGTGGAGGAGGAAAACTTTACTTTGAAGGATACACCTTTGGAGTACATGACATCTTCTTCACCTTGAATAAATTGACTTGAGGAAGAATAAAGAAAAATTACTTTCTCTTTCTTATTTTTACTTTTCTCCTCAAGGTCCTTTTTTGTATCTAGTTTTCATCATTACCTCATAAGCTTGAAGATTTCCAAGATCTATAGTAGGAAGAGTAGAGAGATTTGTTTCCTCCCCTATAGCAGTCACCCTATTTTCCCATTCATGAGGAAGATATAGGGGTATCTTGGGGCAAACCTTCCTAGACTCCATTGGTCGACCAATGGTTTCATGTCCATTGACAATGAGATCGGGCCTAGATTACATATTAGCAATAGAATCCACCTTGATCATTCAAATGTCCTCAAATTCATGTGTAAGCATGTTGACCTTACTTTCTTTCACTTAATCTTTCTATTCATTTGTGATGGATAGATTCCTCCATATGTCACTGGTGGTGTCACAATAAGAGTTTTGATTGAACTCAATATAGGAGAGTGTGGCATATAGGATTCTTATGACTTTTGCATTCAATGTGGCTTTCTATAAGGTGTCTGAATCTCATTCTTCTAGCTTTCCTTCCATTTTCTTATATGGAAGATCCAAATTTTTCCATAACTCAAGGCTTAACTCTTGAATATGGTATTGCATTTTTCCTTTTCAATGTTGATAGTTACTCTCATCAAAGATTAGAATGTTGAAGAAGTATTTGCCTTCTTGATTACCACACATCTTCTCCTACTTGTGGGAGTATTTCTTAGAAAATACCTTGCTCTAATACCACTTGTTGCATAATAATAGGCACTAGGGATGAATTGAGATAAAAACACTTAAACAAAATTCATTATACCTTCAAAATATTTCTTAAGTTAATTATGGAAGTATTCAAAGAAAGGCAGAGAGATTGAACAAACAACAAATATGCACAAGTATGTAGAGTGTCTCTCTCTCTAGGAGTTTCTCCACTACCTAGAGAAATCAAACTATAGGATTTTTAACCATGAGTACCACATTTTATTTCATTACCATAGATACACCATATGACCATCTTGTTTCAATATCAAAGGCTAAAATAGCTACCCTTTTGGGATAAGGGATCCAAAAATCTAAGAAAAGACTTATTTATCCTTGTCCAAGAGTCTTTTTCCTTATCCAAAGACTTACCTACTATTACAAAAAGTCGGTGGACTTCAACAAGGATTTGCCCACTCTTGCATCAAGTCTTTGGCCTACCAACTCTTGGCAAGTATCTTCTGTATTTGATTTCACCTTCACCAAGGAGAAGCATTTTTCAGCAAGGTCGCCTACCCTTCTTCTTTTTTTCTTAGGCAAGAGATAAAATCTTCATCTTCATTAGAAAGAGATTGAGGGAAGAGAAGTGAGAGCCTCACAAGATATACATGTATAAGTATTCCAAATCCTTTAAATGTTATAATAGGTGTAGCAAGTGACTAACCTCGTGAGAATGCATAGGGGCTCCTAGAGGCAAAAAAATCTCTCAAATATAGTATAGGAGCCTTTTTCATCCTTGGCTAGTGATAACATCCAAATTTGTGGATGTTATCTTCTTGATTTACCTTTATTTTACTGACTTCTCATTCTCTACCTTTATAAATCCTCTTTGTTTTCTTATTTCTTGAATAATAACTTCCCTAATATGTTCTATACAATTTTTACAGGAGAACCACTTAGATGCAACCCTTCGATCAGGCACTGTCTGGTGGGCCTACTGTACTAGGATGTTGCCTCGATGGTTGGGCAACCCAACGAGATTTCTTCATTTTCAATGATCAATGAAAGTCAGTCTGATGAAAGTTCTACAAACTCATCGCCCCAATGACTCTAGTACTCCTGGTGCCCGATGACATGTTTGCAAGATACATCTGAGGCCTAGTGTCTGACCAAACCATAGCTCTCAATGACCGATGACTTCCCAATAGGCTTGTAAACTGATAGACAATTAATGTCCAAGCCCCGATGGATTTCCTATAAGTAATGCTCAAAGAAATAACTAAGCCGGAAGTCGCTGACCAACAGTGGATCAAGCCCAACAAAACTCTTGTTGCTCCATATTTTGTACACCATAAATACATGACCCCCTCCTACATTTGCGGGGATCACTTCTGCTCCATGACACCGATGTGATTCTTATCTATGCATATCCAAGGAAGATGATCTCATCGACCATGCTCCATCGGCCACCCTTGTGGCATTGTTGCATCACCTTCCATGAATGAAGGTGGTTTGATATTCATTGCCATCACCTCCCTTCATTTGTTCCCTCTTCTCTAACTGATCAAAGTCTTAAAAGACAAGGAAGAAGTGAAGAAGGAGATCATCAATGCATGTCCTTAGCTCACATTACCTCGACTAGATCATCATCACCGTCAAAGTAGAAGATTTTTGTTCCATGAAGCCACAATCTTTTCCTATATCATGAGTATGAAGAATTCTTCCTTCTCCCATGTTTTCTAGTGTTTCAATCATAAAGAGTGAGTAGTTCTTCTTATTGGGGTTTGAGGACTAACTCTGCAACCCATTCATACATGTCCATTTCTTAATGTTACATGGCTTATATATAACTCTTTCAACTCAATGTTAATCATTTCATGCATGTTTAATGGATTGATCACCTACTCTACATGATCTATTATATTCCTTTGTTGCGAGAACTTCAATACATAGGATTTGAGTATCAATTAACTTGGTTGATGCATGTACAAGAACTTATGAAAGAATATCTTCGAAGTAGTAGGTACATGACTACTAAGTATCGAAACATCAAGCGCATGGAGATATGTACATGATTTCCAACACCTAATGGGTAGATCTTTCTTTTTCTCTATTTGAATGGTTATGTCTATCTTAGAAATATTTTGGATGTGTTTGTTCATGTAGTGGTGATGAAACTAGATTCCACTCTAGTGACTTCCATCATTTATCTATAACTTGTTTTAATTCCTCTCTTTTACTTTTCTTGCACTAGTTTAAATCAACCCAAATCAACTCTTGGTTCTAAATATTAGTCTTGGTTCAACTGGATACAAACTAGCAAGATTTATAAAAATATTATCTCTTGGGATTTGATCCTTAACGATATAGAGATATGCCTGGTCCACTTGTGGGAGGTATTATTTCATGTTGTTTTGGTAAAAACTCAAGGATTACAGTCCTAGGTTAGTTTCCTGAGGGGCTATTTGGGATTGTCGAAGCTAGTTTCTCAAACTTAGACAGATTGTCATATGAAAGTTTTTTAGTAGAATTCACACAATTATGGACAAGTTGAAGGAAGATAATGACCTCAGAGATGTGGTTTTGGAAAGAGAAGGAATCTGCATTTTAAATTATGATGTCATGATACCTTGAAGGTAGATGGATATATGATAGTGAGTGTGAAGCCATCCTACCAATCCCAACTCAGGGACGGTATGCCAAACACACACACATGACATATTATCTACTATAGGAGGACATCATTAACAAAAAGAGTTCAGGAGAAAATGAGAGATTGATATAATGTCTACAAAACTCCCTCCCAGAGTTCATCTACCTACCAATTCTGCATGACAACCATTAGACACTTCTGGCAGTCAATGTTACAGCAAAGACATCAGTCTTATACAATATTTTTGATGTCATTTATGCATCAAAAAATACACAAACATGAAGAAGATGCGGTGTGTCAAGTAGGAGAAAACCAAAATAATAAATTCAATTCTACAACATGGAAAAGTATATCAGTTAGTCCCTACAAAGTAATTCAAGAATCCACAATTTTTCATCAAATCCCTCAACAAATTCACCAGTCCAGTGACTGTGGTTTCCATTGCCTACACTGGATGCAAGCCTTGTCTCATAGGGGAGTCAAGGTTGAAATTTTGCAACACAACCGTTACCACACTCTGTGTGGAATCTATGCTGCTATGTTGTTGTGTCCTCACTAGACAAACAAGGGACTGATAGAAAACATGCAAACCTCACATGTTTACATTCACATGTTAAATATCACTAGTGTACATTCAAACTCAATCTTTGACACTCGAGGACATAGTGTATGATAAGTTTTGGGGTGTAAATAGGTGAGGGAGGTACTACTCTTGTCCCTCTACCTACTATCTTATATGTTGTGCCATCTTTCATACCATTTTCTGCTACTTACACATACACTTTTACATAATACTTTTTTGCCAAAAATTTTGAAAATTGTTGAACTGAACTTTAGAAATTTTGTTAAATTGAAAGAAAAAATCTTGATGTTGGTAAATTTTTAGTCGAATTATCCAAAATGTTATCCTAGTTACAATTTTAGACCTTCTTATCTTCAATTTGCTTCTTAGCATAATCATTTTGAGAGTGACGAATTAGGGCTATCTAACTTATATAAAATGTGTGTCTGGTTGTGTCTGTATGCTAGATTTATCTTCAGACATTTTAGAATGCATAAGAATGCTCACTATCCCAGATTAATTCTCAAAAATGAGGAGGAATTAATTTGATACACTCTTGACCAATCACTTTAGCCCCAAGTGCAGGTTGGAAAATTCATACATCTTGTAAGAGGAAATAGGTACCCCTTCTAGTACACAAATCCCCACTAGGATAAAAAACGTATAGAGTGGGATCCCCGAGGGGAACCACTCCCTACTAAAATAAAAAGGCAACATCCCAAACCAAACACCAACATAAAAAAATTGTTGAAATGGATGGAACCAGTTTATTCAACATGAATGTATCATAACACCAAAGTAGCAGTGGAATTTAAACATGTATCTAACCATTACAAAGCTTGTTATTGCCATTATCCATCACCACGCAGGGTGAGATAAAAGGAAAGACTAACTAAACATAGGACTATCTAAGGATAACCTAACAACTTCAAGCAATGTCTCCCGCGAGGTCAGCTACACTTGTTGTGGTTCAGGTCCACCTTGATTTCCTTCTCCTAGTCCAACACCTGGGGCTGGAAGTGTACTGCGCAAAAGGAAAATAAAAGAGAATATCAGCAAAAGGATGGTATGTGCATGCTAAAAAGAAATTGAGCAATATATTAAGAATGAGGGGCATCAAGTATAAAAATCTTCCCATAAAAGAGGTAAGGACTACCCAATAGGGTATAAGAGGAAAGAATCACCATCATATGATGAAGAAAATACTTGCCATAAAATCAATAATAAAAGTGGTGCCACAAAAGCACACATAATCTTTTTGGGCACAAAACCCATAACAACCTGCATGTGTGTGAGATAAACATAACACTAGAACAATATAAATAACAAAGGCAGTCAAGCCTCATAAACTTGAAACCTTGTAGATATTGTCACATAACCAAACTCCCCAATATAAAGTGTGTTGGCCAAACCTCATAAATTTGAAACTCGGATATGGGGCACATAACCTCCATCCAAAAATATAATAAGGGCACATAATCCAAAAACTAATGTAGTTATATTACTCTAGGGCTACTAAGTCACACAACATGCTTAATAGATAGGCAAGTAAAAAGTATAGTCAGATTATACAAAGTAGTCACCACAAAAGTGACCAACATAAACATCCATTTCAAGGTGGGCACATATCATCAAATAGTGTTCCAACATGAACAAAGCATAGAAAAGACCAAGAGAATGTCCAATAAGATCATTAACAAATAAAAGGTGCTTCACATGAAGCATATTTTCCAAAAGAACAAGTAATGGTGTAGGTTAAAGTACATAGGACCAAGACAAATAAGAAAATATGTTATTGCTAAAAATAAATAATAGGATATGCAAACATACCTTACTTAAGAATATAAACACTCCAAAGTCAGTCTTAGATCTAAGCCTAGGCCTCCAAAGCACCTATGATGCATATATGTAGAATCAAGGTTTACATTAATTATTCAAAACCCTAAAAATTACCTTTTTAGTATTAGTGAATTAGGTTATCAAAACCATGACATGTTTTATATTATCTTTTTTTGAGTTTAAAACATATTTTATTGTATTTTTTCTAACTTTTAGATAAATAGTTATGAATTATGCAAGTTATTACTTATTTAGGAAAAATCCATTAAAATCACATATTTTCAACATTAAATTTTGGTAACAAAACTAGTACCACTAGAAAGATCATATTTTTCTAATTTTAGACCATATTTTATTTTATTTTTGTGAGATATAAATAATTTGTTATGAATTTTCAAAAATAGACAAATCAGATAATTCCATGCCAGTCGAGCTACTCAACACAAAAAAGAAAACAAGATAGGGTGAAATGACCAAAAATCACCGGTCGAGAACAACAAAAAAGGGGAAAACTGAGGGCATGAGTGAGATAGCATCAAGGATATTCTTCTCCTCTCTCACAACCTACCATGGCATGAGTAGCAGCAGCTATGGACTGGCCAAATTGGGCAAAATTAAAGTCCATGCTAAATTGTCAAATCAAAGACACAAGATACGAGGAGAAGGCTGGCCAAACTCACCTAGAGGATCAATTGAGACGTTGGTTCCTCTGAAATTACACAAGAAGCGTCGCAAGCACAAGATGCAAAACCCGATCACTAACTATCAAAATGAGGATGAGCAATGAAATTGGAAGTAGAGAAAGACTGGGTAAAGTGCGTTGAAGATTGGGGCATAGCCCCCGATTTATATTGTTGAGTCCTAGCACAACTTCACCTTAGCCGTGAGATCTTGGGACCCAAGTTTTTGGGCATTTTCCAAATCTTCACTGATAGGTCATAAGTTATGAATAGATTGGTGTGAAAACTTATCAGGAAACTCATGGAACAAAATTCTCGAAGAATCATGGAGGGATGACCGAGAAATCTGATGAAATAAGAATCAATAGGGGTGGTGTCTGTTTCTATTTTGGTCACGAGGTAGAGGATGACTCACAGTCGTCTTATTACTGATCCAACGACTATGAAAGTAATGTGAAATTCAATCAAGAAACCTTATCCAAATCAAACTCCAATATAGTGTAAAACTCAATTATGTAATGTTTTCTCTCTCATCATTTGAGGGTGCAAATGAATCCCAAATTTAATGAAATTTGACACCCAACCTATTTTTGATATGAGGAATTCGAATATGCTATTAGATATACCTTTTGAGAACTTTTTATGTGTTAAATAAACCAAATACTATTTTCGCTTTCCTCGTACATTAATGACTTTAAGATTCTCCAAATTTGATGAAACTTCACCCACAAGTCACATTAAGTGCCTTGGATATGAATTTGCCATCAAATTTACATGTTGGAGTTATTTGCATATTTATTTAATATTTTGAAGGTTCTATACACTTTCTTTCTCCTGATTTCACCTTTTAATCAAATATTCTCCAAATTGAGTGAAAATTCATCCAAAGGCATATTTTAATGTGTATATTACAAATTTAAGATTATTTTCCACTTTTGGAGTCGTTAAGAATTTTCTTTCATTTTTGTAAGGGAAATCACCTTTTCTTTTCTAAATACAATAGATGTGATTGTTATTATCCTAAATTTGTGAAACTTGGCCTCCAAGCCAAAGCATAGACAAATAAAATGAATCTGCTGTTATTTTTAACTAATAAGTTTTCCTTTTATAAATTTTAACCCATCATTCATTATTACCATTATTTTTCTTATTAAATAATTCAATATCACATATCTTGGTTAAAGAGTTATTATTTATTTTTTTATCTATTCCTTGTTCTAAAAGGCTAAGGAAGATCTACAACAAATCTACTCTTCACATAAGTTTATTTATTTCATATTTAATTGAATTATATATCATTATCCTCAATTATGGACACCTTGTCCTTTTATGCACATTATTACCTCATGTGACATATCTTATGTACCCTTCATTGATATTATGATTATTATAAAAGTATCATGCCATCTTTGTTTATATGTCTACATGTTAGGATAATTTATTTATGCATTAACATATTAGAGTTTCAACTAAGCCACTAATAAACATACTTTTATCCTTGTTTGGCTAAGCCCAAAGACTAAGATCTCTAACCTCTTAACCTTGGAATAGGATTGGGTTTTAGGTTTCGATATGTTACAGATACCACCCCTTAAAGGGGTTTCATCCTTGAAATTTGAACATCCAAAACTTACAAACAACTATTTACCACTCCTTAAAAAGTTTCATCGTAATAATTCAAGCAAATCTATAGGAACAAAGGTAACTTCCTTACATATATCCACAAGGTATCATGCAAAAAGGAAACATAACTTGAAAGACTAACTATGGGACTAAGGGTTACCTTTAGAATGATCACCATCATAGACTTCTTGACCATCCAAAGCAAAAATTGTAACATATTAGATCTCAGACCCTACCTTGGAAGTTGATGCTTTGGACTTAGCCAAACACAATTGAAGGTTAGAACTAAATAGATGTTTAGTATAATCCCAATGAGATAATGAATTTATAGATCACCTTAATATAACCTAATGTTCCAACATTGATCTTAGGTTTATAATGGATGCATAAAATATGTCACATAACTCATTTTGGTGGTAATATGAAGATAAGAAACTTAATTGGATGAACAATTTAGATAATGGATCATTAATGGGCCATATGACATATCTCATAAAAATAAGTCTCAAAATAGTAAAACAAACTTCAAATTCGAATTCTACATATCAATATTAGCCTACATATCAAATTTCATCTAATTTAGACAACCTTGAAATATTAGGATAAGTTTAGGAGAGAGAAAATGAGTAAAAGGCATAAGTAAAAAATAATGTGATTATATAAATTCAAAATATATAAATAATTGCAAATTAATATTCTACACATCAAATATCACTTATGGATAAAGTTTGGTCCAATTTGGATGTTGTTTGTACAAGTTATGCAATTTTAGGTAAATTCTGAACTTTTATGCAATTTACCCAATTGGGAGGTTTTCTTTGCAAATTATCACATTAATTATAATAATTATATACCAACTTACCATTCTCGAATTATAAAACCATGGGAGCACCTAGTTTCACCTTGGTTTGATGGTATTACTTTCCAAGGGCATTTGAGGGTTTTCCTCCTTATAAGTGATGCTTATCTTTAAAAGTCATCAACCAATGGGGTTATTTCTTTGATGGAGGTCGGTTGGGATGGCCTAGAAGGGTCCACAAACCGACCTTAGATATTATAGAGCCTCCATGAGGTGTCCACTTGCAAGGCCATGAAGCCCTAGGCTAAAGACACATGGAAAGTCCCATAAAACACCTCATGTTGACCTTTTTCTATATATAGCCATACATACCCCTTTCCCAACTCACAAATTCGAAACTCTTGGTCTCCTATTCTTTACTCTATCTTAGATAATAGTTACTTTTGTATTTGGCCACGAAGTTTCTGACCCAAGGTAATAAAGGGAGCCTACCTTGGTGAAGAAGGCCCATATGGTTTCCAAATTGCTCTATTAGGGTTTCTTAAGCTCCTCCTTGGTGATTTTAACCAA
This sequence comes from Alisma plantago-aquatica, assembly GCA_963693085.1. Taxonomy (NCBI): domain Eukaryota; kingdom Viridiplantae; phylum Streptophyta; class Magnoliopsida; order Alismatales; family Alismataceae; genus Alisma; species Alisma plantago-aquatica. The sequence goes on along the minus strand of OY856410.1, from coordinate 1,158,471,194 downwards.
AACTAGTAAGAATACTCCTTTAATTCCCTATTTTCATGTTGATATTATTTCTCACACCTTCATCCAGGTCGAAACCATGACCTTCCATGATAAAACTCCACTAAACATCTCATCTCCATGCTCTTTTGCTAGGGTTTATCACCTCTAAGTTGAGAAGGAGATCTTTGTTCAAGAAAGGAGCTAGACTTGGAGCAACCAGACCTTATAAGCTCGGGATCATTTCTGTTTGGACCTTAGATATAGATTCATAACCACCTTCCCATATATTTCTTATTACATGCTTAAAACTCATGATCTTATGTTAAAAATTGACGATGTGTCGATTTCTAATTGGTCAATTTTCAATAATTCATAACTTTTGATTCATTTGTCCAAAATTAAAGTAAAATATGTTCTAAACTCAAAAAAATATGTTCTTTTTAATAAAAACATTTCCAAGTATTAGTTTTCATTTTTGTCAAAAAGTGTTTTTAGAAAATGAATTAAATACCTAAAAATCACCAAAAATACACTGTAACCTTCATAACTCCAATATATGAAAAAGTATATGTTTTCTTAATGAAAAAAACCTAAATAAGTCAGTGGTGATATTTTTGAGGTCTGAATCGAGGTTTTGTGTAAAACTTTCATATATTAGGGTTTCAACTCTTTAATGTATATATGTTATTCTAATACATGAATATGAAATTGGAAATAGGACAAGTGGACCTTGATTTGAACTAAAGGTTTGGAAAATATGTTAATAGGACTCTAAGTAAGATGTATGTGATATCCCTATCTATGTATGTGCTATCCCTATCTATGTATGTGCTATAAATCCCTATTTGTGTATGATGTATCCCCTATTCCTCTATGTTGAGCAATTCATATATCTTTTCATTCTTTTGAATTGAGCCTACATAGTACGTCTTATCTCTTGTTATCATGGTTCATGTGAACTACCTTGATTGTGATCTTGGATATTCTTTTGTCTCCTACCCTTTGATATGATACATGATGATCTTGTTGATGGTATATGCCCACTGTGATGTGGAGGTTTATTGGTAGTTTCATATGTTGTCCATTTTGTGATATGGAAAATCTTATATAATGTTTGACTATACTTTTCTACTTGCCTCCACATTTACCTGCTATGTGACTCAGTAGCCCTAGAGTAGTATAATTGCATTGGTTTTGTCTCATAATAATTTGTGGCAACATTGTGACATTTTGGATGGTGGATGTGTGATTCCCCATGCCATGACAGGATGTGTGATTCCTAGTCCATGTACCATCAGGGCAAGATGTGTGATTCTTGGCCCATGTTCCACCAAGTTCAAGATGTGTGATTCTTATCCACTTTTGTGTTTTATAATATTCTAGTGTTATGCTTATCTCACATGCATGCATGATGATGGTTATGATATGTGCTTATGTGGCACCACTCTTTTATTTAATAATGTCAAGTATTCTTTTGTTATCATATGATTTCAATTCCTTTTCTCTTGATACCTATTTGGGTGGTCCTTATCTTTTCTATGGGAATCCTTTTATATTTGATGTCCTTTATTCCATATATTGCTCAATTTCCTATTTAGTATGTACATACCAGCCTTTGCTGATGTCATCTATTTTCTCTTCTTGTTGGGGTATGATACCAACCCCAGGTAGAGCAAGGAGGACTTGGACTTCAACATTATAGCTGAGCTTTTGGGAGACTTGAAGAGGTGGTTAGATGACCCTTGGCTTGATCTTTGGATTATATTATTAGATTTCCCTTTGGACACCCATGTGCGGTAAAATGATGCATTTTATATCAAGTTTTGTAAATTGTTAGATAATGATATTTTTCGCTGCTACTCATTATATAATGATACAAGCATGTTGAAAGTATTGGTACACATCCCTTTGGTAAAAAAAAAGTTGTTTCAAGATATGTGGCCTATTCTTTTTAGTAGAGAGGTGATCTCGCCTCTTTACAAAAACTCTTCCAGCTTGCCTTTCCACATGTCTTCTACCATTATTGTTACCATTATTCTGATGAGGCACTTGAGGTTTTTGTTGTTGTTGAGCTGGTGCATGTCCATTATGTATCTGAGGGCACCTAGGGCAAATATCTCTAGGTTCATTGCAATTATGGCACACAACTCGGAAGTTAGGTTGATATTTTTCTTGATTTTTATCTTTATGCACTTTCCTAGAGGATGGTAACCATTCACTTAGCACACATGTATCTTTTCTACTCATCTCTTAAGGGCTTCCTCTTCTTATCAAACTCCCTAGGTTGAAACCCTGGGTACGAATCCACAGCCAAAGCTTTATCGACCATCTACTGAAAGGTCAATGTAAGTTATGGGATAAGAGCATGTCCCACATTGTAGTTGAGTCCTTGAAGGAATAGGTCAGCCCTACGTTCCTCACTCAATCCAACTGCATAACGTTCCAATAGCAGAAACTTTTATAAAAAAGTAAAAAGAGATAGGGAACCTTGCTTCAAGATGTAGAGCTCTGCTTCCTTATTCTTTAGGGTAGTAGTGTAGATGTACTTCCCACAAAAAAGTAGCAAAAACTTCTCCCAGGTCATGATGGAGATATCATGTGTCCTTGCTATCCCGTTCCACCAAACTCGAGCGGGTCCATCCAAATTTTTTAAATGAATCTAACCTTATAGTATGGAGGACATGCCATACCATTAAAGGTCCTCTCTATTGCTAATACATAATCATCATCTTTGTCTACCATCTCTATTTCACCTTGACCCTTGAAGGAGGGTGGTTGCATCTTCATGAATTCCATTATGGAATACTTTTTAGGCTTTACAGGCATAGACGGGTATTTCATCTTCCCTGCCATAGTTGTAGCAAAAAGTTGTCAAAACATGGTCAATCTTACTCTAGAGAGATGACTACGCCCGTACTAGCATAGGCTGGGGTTTCCTAACCTACTGATGGTTCACTTCCAGTTGGAGGATTACCTTGAGTCACTAGATTGGTAAAGGGTGGATCCATCCTTGGCATCACAAACCTAGGGTTCTGGGGTGTCTCGTAACCTAACTGATTGTCAACAGTTAAGCTATCTCCCGCCATGAGGGTTTTTCCTGCATAAGGCAAGGTACTAGTTATAATCAACCTATAGAAAAAGGTAAACATCCTAAGAAAGACAAGATTAAAATAGTTATATAGTCGACAACCATTGGCTCTGATACCATGTTGTAAAGAGTGAGATCCCAGAGGGGAACCACTCCTTACTAAAATAAAAAGGCAACATCCCAAACCAAAAACCAACATAAAAAAATTCCCGAAGGGATGAAACCAATTTATTCAACATGAATGTATCATACACCAAGTAGCAGTGGAATTTAAAGATGTATCTAACCATTACAAAGCTTGTTATCAACATTATGCTTCACCACGTAGGGTGAGATAAAAGAAAAGACTAACTAAACATACGACTAGCTGAGGATCACCTAATACTTCAAGCAATGTCTCCCATGAAGTCAGCTACACTTGTTGTGGTCCAGGTCCACCTTGATTTCCTTCTCCTAGTCCAACACCTGGGGTTGGAATTGTACCCCACAAAAGGAAAAGAAAATAGAATATTAGCAAAAAGTTGGTATGTGCACGCTAAAAAGAAATTGAGCAATATATTAAGAATGAGGGGCATCAAGTATAAAAGAGTTCCCATAAAAGAGGTAAGGACTATCTAAAAGAACATAAGAAGAAAGAATCACCATCATATGATGAAGAAAATACTTGCCATAAAATCAATAATAAAAGTGGTGCCACAAAAGCACACATAATTTTTTTAGTACAAAACCCATAACAACCTGCATGTATGTGAGATAAACATAGCACTAGAACAATATAATAACAAAGGTGACCAAGCATCATAAACTTGAAACCTGATACAGATTGGCACATAACCAAACTCCCCAATATAAAGTGTGTGGGCCAAACCTCATAAATTTGAAACTCGGGTATGGAACACATAAACTCCATCCCAAAATATAAGGGCACTTAACCCAAAAATCAATGTAGTTATATTACTCTAGGGATATGGAGTCACACAACATGCTTAATAGAGAGGCAAGTAAAAAGTATATTCTGATTATACAAAGTAGTCACCACTAAAGTGACCAACATAAACATCCACTTCAAGTTGGGAACATATCATCAAATAGTGTTCCAACATGAACAAAGCATAGCAAAGACCAAGAGAATGTCTAATAAGATCAGTAACAAATAAAAGGTACTTCACATAAAGAATATTTCCAAAAGAACAAGATATGTTGTAGGTTAATGTCCATAGGACCAAGAGAAAGAAGAAAATAGGTTATTGCTAAAAAAAGAATAATAGGAGATGCAAACATACCTTACTTAAGAATCTAAACACTCCAAAGTCAGTCCTGAATCCAATCCTAGGCCTCCAAAACACCTATGATGCATATATGTAGAATTAGGGTTAGGTTTACATTAGTTATTCAAAACCCTAAAAATCGCCTTTTTAATATTAGTGAATTAGGTTATTAAAATCACACCATGTTTTAGATAATCTTTTTCTAAGTTCAAAACATGTTTTATTATATTTTTCTGATTTTTAGATATTTAGTAATGAATTTTTCAATTTATTACTTATTTAGGAAATTCATTAAAATCACATATTTTCACCATTAGATTCTGGTAACCAAACCAATTCCATTAGAAAGCTTGTATTTTTCTAATTTTAGAACACATTTTATTTTATTTTTCTGAGTTATAAATAATTAGTTACAAATAGCCAATCAGATAATTCCACATTAGCGATATGCATTGAGACAGGAAAAGAGAGAGAGGGGATGCTCCCAATGAGTTTGCCCAATCATGGGTATCCAACTCATCTGGCCCCACAACAAGCTGGTGAGCCGCTCAGTGCAAAAAAGAAAACAAGACATGGTGAAATGACCAAAACATCCGCGATCAAGAACAACAAAGAAATAGGGAAAACTGAGGGCATAAGTGAGATATCATCGAGGAGATTCTTATCCTCTCTCGTAACCATCCATGGCGCGAGCAGCAGTAGTTGTGGCCTAGCTAAATTGGGCAAAACCAGAGTTCGTGCTATATTGTCGAATCGAAGACATAAGAAGTGAGGAGAAGGTTGGCCGAACTCACCTAGAGGATCAATTGAGATGCAGGTTCCTCCAAAAACATATGAGAAATGCCACAAGCACAAGATGTAAAACCTGGTCGCTGACTGTCAAAATGAGGACGAGTAATGAAATTGGAAGTAGAGAAAGACTGGGTAAAGTGTGGTGAAGACGGGGGTATAGTCCCATATTTATATGGTTGAGTCCTAAGGCAACTTCCCCTTGGTTGTGAGATCTTGGGACCCAAGCTTTTGGGAGCTTCATAAATCTTCATCGATAGGTCATAAATTAAGGAAAGATTAGTGTGGAAACTTATCAAGAAACTCATGGAAAGAAAATCTCGAAGAATCATGGAGAAATGATCGAGAAATTTGAGAAATAAGAATCAATAGGGGTGGTGCCTGTTTCCATTTTGGTCGTGAGGTAGAGGACAACTCACAGCCATCTGATCGCTGGTCCAACAGCTCTAAAAGAAGCATGACATTCAATCAAGAATACTTGTCCAAATCAAACTCCAAATAAAGCGTAAAACTCAATTATTTAATATTTTCTCTCTCTTCATTTGAGGGTGCAAACGAATCCTAAATTTAATGAAATTTGACTTCCGACCTATTTTTGATATGAGGAATCCGAATATGTAATTATATTTGACTTTTGAGAACTTTTGATGTGTTAAATAAATCAAATATTGTTTTCTCTTTCCTCATGCATTAATGACTTTTAGATTCTCCAAATTTGATGGAACTTCACCCAAAAGTCACATTAAGTGCCTTGGATATGAATTTTCCATCAAGTTTACATGTTGAAGTTGGTTGCATATTTATTTAATATTCTTAAGGTTCTACACACTTTCTCTCTCCTGATTTCACCTTTTAATCAAATATTCTCCATTGAGTGAAAATTCACCCAAAGGCATATTTTAATGTGTAGATTATGAATCTAAGATTTTTTTCCACTTTTGGAGCCATGATGTATTTTATTTCATTTTTGAAGGAAAATCACATTTTCTTTTCTAAATACAATAGATGTGCTTATTATTATCTAAAATTTGTGAAACTTGGCCTCCAAGACAAATCATAGCCAAAGGAAATGAATATGAGATTATTTTTAACCAATAAGTTTTCCTTTTATAAAATTTAACCCATCATTCATTATTACCATTATTTTTCTTATTAAATAATTCAATATCACATTACCTTGCTTAAAGAGTTATTATTTATCTTTTTATCTCTTCCTTGTTCTAAAAGGATAAGGAAGATCTAGAACGAATCTACTCTTCACATAAGTTTATTTATTTCATATTTAGTTGAATTATATATCATTATTCTCAATTATGGACACCTTGTCCTTTTATGCACATTATTACCTCATGTGACATATCTTATGTACCCTTCATTGATCTTATGATTAATATGAAAGTATCATGTCATCTTTGTTTATATGTCTACATGTTAGGATGATTTATTTATGCATTAAAATATTAGGGTTTCAACTAAGCCACTGATGAACATACTTTTATCCTTGTTTGGCTAAGCCCAAAAACTAAGATATATAACCTCTTAACCTTGGAATAGGATTAGGTTCTAGGTTTTGGTATGTTACAAAAAGAGTCTTGGCAGTGGAAACATCCTAGAAATCATGTCACCCAAAGCCTAGAGAGTAATAAAAAAAGTTTGGCGAGAATAAAATCATGAGATTTGTGCCAAATAAGATGTTGAAGGGCTTTATCTAGATAGTGTATGGTTGTACTCGTGAATGCAATTATGTCATGCCTGGTAGTGGATCTCGGAAGCCAAAATAATATCCACCTATCTTTCAAGGGAATTCTCACATAACCATCTGAGACTATATCAGGATTAACGATTGGGTAACAATGTCACTACAATAGTATCCATGGATGAGTGACCCTAAGAAAGACAAATACTTTGCAGCCTCAGCCCACCCCAGGATGGGTTGTTAGGATACCCAAAAAAAATCATTGTGTGAAATCTACCTCTTTCCAGAATCATGCACAAGTACAGCCAGGAAACAAGATCCTAAGTGTATCGCAAATGAGAAACGTTATTAAAGAATGATGTAATAGATAAAAATAGTCACACAACTCTAGGTCTATGAGAACAAAATTGTGGATTAATTGAGCAAGCCAAATAGTGACATAGATATCTTGACCTAAAGCTAGGATAAGGACATACTTGATGCTCCAAAGTCACTAAACTAATAAAGCCCTTTGAAGTCATTCGATGCTTTAATTCTAATTATTATATTTAGGACAAGCTAGATTCTAAGTTTGGAGGGGTTGATAACATCCAATTTTTTAGATATTACATGCCTACTTTACCTTCATTCTATTGAATTTTCATGGTTTATCCTTATAAATCATTTTTTAGTATTTCGTGTAAAATAACTTCCCTAATCGCCTTCTATACCATTTTAATAGGAGAACCACTTAGACGCAGCCCTTTCGTCGGGGACTGACTAACGAGCCTACTATAGAATGGTGTTTCCCCAATGGTTAGGAAGCCCAATGAGATTTCTTCCTTCTCAATGATCGATGAAAGTTAGTCCGATGCCAGTTCTACAAACTCATCGCAACAATGACTCCAATACTCCCAGCACCCAACGACGCCTCTACAAGATACATCTGAAGCCTAGTGCCTGATGAGGTCACAACTCTTGATAACTGATGACTTCCCAGTAGGCTCGTCAACATACGGACAATTAATGTCCAAACCCAGATGGGATTCTTGCAAGTAATGCCTAACAAAAGAATTGATCTAAACTGTCTGCTAAAGGTAGATCAAGCCTGACAAAGCTCCTGCTGCTCTATACTCTGCACACTATAAATATCTGACCCCCTCCTCCACTTGAGGGGATTTCTTCTACTCCATCATGTTGATAGGTTATTGCTCTATGACTAGTCAAGGAATACTATCTCATCGACTGTGATCCATCATCCACCCTTGTGGTGTTGTTGAAACACCTTCCATTCATCATTCATCCATAGACGTGGTTGGATCTTCATCACCAATATTTCCCTTCATATGTTCCCTCTTCTTTGATAGATCAAATTCTGAAAAGAGAAGGAAAAAGTGAAGGAAGATATCATCAATGCTTGTCTTTGTTGTGCTCCCCTTCCCTAAGCTAGATCATCCTCACCATCAGAGTAGAAGATTGTTGTTCCAATGAGTTGTGATCGTTTCCTCCACCGTGACTATGGTTGATTCTTCCTTCTCCCCTATTTTTTCTATCTATATCAAGAAGAGCAAGTAGTCCTTCTCTTTTATGTGACAACTAGCCCTGCTTCCCGCTCTTACATGTCCATTTCATAATGTTCCAACAATTTTATTTAACTCTTTCAACTAGATGTTAATTGTTTTATGCATGTTTTGTGGATCGATCACCTACTCTACATGATTTATTACAATCCTTTGTTGAGATAACTTCAATACTTAGGATTTGAATATCGATTAATTTGGTTGATGCCTAGATGAGAACTTCTGAAGGGATATATGCAGACCAGCATGTACACGAGTCGTGAGTAATGAGACATCAAACTCAAGGAGATATGTACATGATTTCCCACTTATAACAGGTGGATCGTGATTTTTCTCTATTTGAATGGTTATATCTATTCTGGACATGTTTTGGATGTGTTTGTGCGTGTAGCGTTGGTGAAAATTGATTCCAACCGAGTGATTTCCATCATTAATCTAGACTTGTTTTTAGTTCTGCTCTTTTACTTTTCTTGAAATTGGTTTAACTTGACACAAATTAACTCTTGGTTATATATATTAGTCTTTGTTCAACTATATACAAGCTAGCAAGATTCTTGATAACATTGTCTCTTGAGATTTAATCCTAAACTATGTTGCGATAAGACTCATCTGCTTGTGGGTGGTATTATTGCACTTTTTTGGTAAAAACTTAGGTATTACAGTCCTAGGTGAATTTGTTAGTGAAGTAAAACCCACGTCAAATTTTGTTGTCACTGTCGGGGACAACGTAATCGTCTAGTTAATCTAGTTCTATTAAGATTAATTTTTTATTTTACTTTTACCATTGACACTATTACATATTCACTTGAACTCAATCTTTATATGACCATTTGAATTGTGGAAGATCTTTCCATCTTAGGTACCACAACATACTGCATGTGATGCTCTAGTAGCATCGGCCTTGCATCAAACTTTGATACTGAGATAGATTGAACCATTCATCATCAGAGCAAATAGAATCACACCATAATGGCTAAGGAGGAAGTCACGCAAAGAGTAAACATGGCCATTGTAGCATATAGAGTGAGGCTTATATGAGAAGCTTAAGTTGTTGTTCAAGAGGAAATTTGTACAACCCAAACTATTGTACAAGACACTCAGTGATAGAAGGAGCTTAGGGAGTTCTCAATCCTTAAGGCTACTGATGTTCGACATCCAGTACAACCACCTCCAATTGATGACACTAACTTTAAAATTAGGACGCATTGGATCACACTTCTACAAAGCAGTCTCTTCTTGGGAAAGCATGAAGAAGATTGTCAAGAGCACATTCTGAAGTTCATCAATCTCAATGCAATGACCAAGTAAAATGGAGTTTCTAATTATGATATTAGACTTCATTTATTCAAGTATTCTCTTACATATTGAGCAAGGATTTGTTACAATTCCTTGTTAGATGATCCCATCACCACATGGGAACAACTCCAGAACAAATTCCACAAGAAATTATGTCCGCCTTCCCTTACATACCATTAGAGGTTAGATTACGTGATTTACACAAGTCTCGGGTCAAACTCTAGCTAAAGCATGGAAAATATGCAATGAGCTTCTCCACAAGTGTCCACGCCATAGTATTTTTGAAAATCAACTCATAGAGTGCTTCTATAGAGGTGTGGATCATGATATCAAAAAATTTCTAGACTCCTCATCTGGAGAAAACTTTATGTGTCAAATTTATGATAGCGCCTGGAAGGTGGTCATCCTTGGAGCTAAAAATCAAGCTAACAGGAACAGATTTGTAGGCAAGGGAGTCTTAAAGGTATCTATGGTAGAAAGTAGCTCTGCGTTGAAGTCTATCACAAAATCTCTAAAGCTACTGATACTCAAGCAAGATAATCTCGAGCCATCTATCCATGCTTATGAAAGAAGAAATTTACCATCAAGACAACAACGACAACAAGAATCTAAGGTAGTGTCACTATTTTGTGAAGCGTGCAAAGACACTAACCACTCTACCTTGGGTAGTAATATCCTCTTTAATGTGATAATGAACAACAGTACAACTCAAGGAGACAACAACAATAAAATAGAGGATCTAAACTCCATCCATAATATTGTTGGTCAAAGGTATTATAATCCAAATTAGAACAGAAATCATCCTGATCTTCAATTTAACAATCCTACAGGAGCAAAAAAACCTCATCAACTCGTGCAGGACAGAAATCAATATTGAGGTCCGTCGGGATTCCAAAACAAACAACAACAAAGTCTCAAAACTCAAGGAAACTACAGAGTTCACTTCCTAAACAGGATTTATAATTAACACCAGAATCCCAACCAGGCCCACACCAACAACAAACAACAGGGACAATAAGATAATGCTCCTTCACATGATTACAAACTATCGTTCATTGAGAAGATGATGCAGGTGCAACCGTGCAGTAAATGATGATTGTAAATCAACAAGCCCGTGAGAAAGCCATTGACTCTAGGCATGGAAAAAATATTCACCCGACCCAAACCCAGTTGAACCGAACCCACCCGAACCGAAATATCTAGTTTTTGAAGTTATTTTTCAATTTTCGCTTCAGGCTGGGTACAACCCGACAAATTCATACCAATGACTAGGTGCTGTTCGGGCAGTGTTCGGGTGTTTCTATTTTCACCGGTCACTCGAGGCAGAGAACCTGGAGCTGTTGATTCTACTCGTAACATGTACCTTAAGTAAACTTCTCCGCTTTGCATCACTTCGTTCACAAAGCCAGTTGGAGCCTGGACTCGGGAAGACTGCTGCCGAGGTACGAGACCGGGGATCAAATCCGATCCACATTCAATAAATCAATGAACCTATATTTATAGCAAGAGTTGCCCGTGCAGACGAAAAAGCTATGAGAAGCTACAACTAGCAGTAGTCGTGGCGGCATCAGCAGCTAGCTAGCCAGAGAGGAGGAGGGGCATAGAGTTAGGCAATCTAACAAAGTCACACAGGAGGAAAGATGACCCACAGGGATTGGGCAGTAATGGCGCAAAGCCAGGGGTGATATACAGGTCGACACGAAAAGTGACGCTTTGCTCGCCGAAAAGTCCCTACGTCTTCCACCTACAAGTTCACAGGGAAAGCTCGCGACTTCCATTAACGACCTAAATCCTAGGACGTGTTCAGCGTGAAAACCTCCAGCGATGAAAGCGACCCTGCACTTACGCTCCTCCCCAACTTCAGCGCCTCCGTCACTGTGCAGGCAGGCTCTCACACAGTCCCATATGCAGTCTAGGACCGCCCAGAGGAGTTCCTCCCGGAAAGGTTCCTACCGACTGCCGCCGTAGATGATGCTGGTAGAACCGCACCGGCACCGGCCGATGAATCTGATTGGTGTCTTTGGGTCCGGCCACAGGCTGGCGCCGTTCGGATAGGGCGAAGAGAGGGTGTCCAACGAAAGCCTTGGAAATGACCACCCTCAAGCTCTGGCTCGCGTCCCTGCTCCACAAATTCGAATGGGTCGCTCCGATCGACCAATACCACGGTCGACTTGTCCTCCGGGGCATCCTCCACGACACCATAAGGTTCACCTTCATGCTGGAAAAGATAGGAAAGGCTACCGTGCCTCCGTGATAGGCATCTAGGTATTGTCCATCCACGGCGAGATCTACAGTACGTTATGGTTTTCGTTCAATTTGGGTTGTCTGGGTAGACTTTGGTTTTTATGTTCCGGTTTAGGTGAGCTCGGATTTGGGTGAATTCGGGTTTGCTTTTGAATATTTCACGTTCGGGGCCAGGTCGGGTTCTAGTAGTACAGGTTCGGTTCGGTTCGAGTTTGAGTTAGATAGGAAAAAAATCACCCATTGCCATCACTAATTGAATCTCAATTGGCTCAACTTTTAGCAATTTTTTGTCGGCTTGCAAGTCAATTGCAGGACAACCAGAAGATAACCGCTAGTATCAAGAATGGTTAGATGTTGTTGCAACACGATCGGGAAGGGTCTTTATTGATGCATCTACCAAGCCCCCTGTGATTGACACAAATGAGGATGATTTTGTAATTATAACTCAGAAGTATTGAAGTCAGTGCTACAAGTTGTGACGTAGAATGCATAAGATATTATAGACTTGACAACACAGACAAAACCATCTCAAAAGAATCAGTTGTCAAAGAGAAGAGTACAACTAAACTAATAATATCAGTTTGCAAGCCTCGTCCTCCACTGCAAGTTCGCCTAAAGTAGACATGGTTTGGCACTCACTTTATGAAGTTTAAGGAAGCAATGAAAAATATTCATGTGGATATTCCCTTCTTAGATGCCTTAGCAGAGATACCCACATGGTCAAAATATTCGAAGATGCTCCTCACTAGAAAGTACACAGCTAAGGAATATGAGACAGTTAAGCTTGCCAGAACAACATCCAATATAATCCTGAATTAAATGCTAAAGAAGAAGAAAGATCCAGGCTCCTAACTTTCATGCCACATTAGTGACTCCACATGTAAGAAAGGATTAACTAACCTCGGGGCTAGCATTTTCATTGTGCCTAATAGCATGTGTAAGAGGCTAGGATTATTAGAACTTCTTCCAATTGGCATGACAATATAGCTTTTCGACTCTTCGATGACTATTCCAATCGAAATTTTTAAAGATGTCTAAGTCAAGGTGGGCAAAGATTCTTATGTTCCATGTGATTTCATCGACATGAACATAAAGGAGGATCCCAAATACCCTCTTATTTATGGATGACCCTTCCTTGCCATAGTAAGAGAATTGATTGATTTTGAGGCAAGAACCTTACTTCTAAGGTTGGGGAAGGAAATCCTTGAATTTAGAGTTTTGACAACATGAAGAGGCCAAGCATGCAAGAAGAAGTTTTCTTGTCATATTGTATAGAGTAGATGTAACTCCTCATGCAAGAGGATCTCAAATCTGAAGACCCTCTAGAGACTGCTCTTACTAATCGTAATGCTAGTGAGTCTATTAATGAACACGTAAAGCAGTGCACACTTCACCTTGACTCAATACCAGAAGACCCAGGAGCTGGATTCGAAGAATTTAAGGCAGTCTACCTTATCAAGGAGCTAGATGAAACACCAAAGGCCCCTAAGATGAAACCTCTAGGCCTAAAGTATGTATTCCTAGATGATCTGAAAGTATGCTCAGTGATAATAAATACTGATCTTACATCTGAGTAGGAAGACAAACTATTATCTGAAGTAAGGGAAAGGCTAAAAGCTATTGGCTAGAAGAGGAGTGATCTCACCAGTGTGAGTCAAACACATTGCATGCACAATATCCCTATGTTGGAAGACCACAACCCATTTGTAGAACACCAATGCAAATTGAACCTAAACATGAAGGAAGTGCTCCACCTTGAAGTCGTGAATTTTCTCACCTCTAGCATCATCTACCCTATTTCTAACTCACAACAGGTGACACCAGTATAACTCCCAAAGAAAAGAGGTACCACAGTGGTATGTAATGAAAATAATGAACTCATCCCCACTCACACCATCAAAACGTGAAGGATGTGCATTGACTATACGAAGTCAAACATGGCTACATGTAAGGACCACTTTCCCCTACCTTTCCTAGACCAAATCTTGGAGTGCCTAACTCATGAAGAGTACTTTTACTACCTAAATGTATATTCTGAATTCTATCAAATCCCAATCCATCTAGATGACAATGAGAAGACAACATTTACATGTCCCTTTCATACCTATGCTTTCAGAATAAATGCCCTTTAGGCTCTACAATGCACCAGCCACCTTTCGACATCACATGGCAACCATCTTCACCATTAACCAAAACTATTATGGAAGTTTTCATGGATTATTTCTCTATCTATGGAGATTCATTTGACTCATGCCTAATGCATCTCTCCCTTGTACTCAAACGTTGTGAAGAAGCACATTTGGTGCTCATCTAGGAAAAATGTCATTTTATGGTGAAAGAAGGCATTGTGCAAGGTCACAAAGTTAGTAAGAGGAATTGAAGTGGACAAGGAAAAGATAGAAGTAATTTCTAGACTTAGTCCTCCAACCACAATAAAAGAGTTCAAGTTTCCTTAGGTCATGCAAGCATCTATATAAGATTCATCAAAGATTTTCTTAAGATATCTAAGCCAATGACAAATCTATTACTGAAGGATGATGATTTCCACTTTGACGAAAAATGTGTGAAGAATTTCAACAATCTGAAGCAAGCATTCACTTCAACCTCAATTATTTTAGTGCTAGACTGATCATGAGCTTTTAAGATTGTGTGATGCCAGAAATTATGCAGTGGGAGCCATATTGAGTAAACACATGGACAGGAAACACCATGCTATCTATTATGCATCCAAGACTTGATGAAGCCCTGAGAAATTATGCAACTACAGAGAAGGAGCTCTTAGCATTTGTTTATGCCTTTGATAAATTTAGATCATACCTTGTCAGCTCAAAAGTTATAGTTTACATTGATCATTATGTGATCCACTGTCTGTTGACAAAGAAGAACACAAAACCAGACTAATCATGTGGATTCTCCTTCTACAAAAACCTAATTTAGAGATATGAGACTAGAAGAGTACAAAAAATGTAGTTGTCGATCATATGAGTCACACTGACATTCATGATATAGATATCGTCCCCATGAATGACTCTCTACCAGATACTCAACTCATGAATTTTTGGCAGCCACTCTATGGTATGTCGATTTTGTTAACTATATCATCGTAGGTATTGTTCACTAAGAGTGCATCAGCTCTACAAGGAAGCAATTCATGCATGATGTCAGAAAGTATCACTGGGATGAACTATACCTATTCAAACAATGTGTTGATGGTCTATATCGATGTTGTATCCCAAAGGAAGAAGCCCCTATAATTCTAAAATAGTACCACTCAAGCACAGCAGGAGGCCACATGAGTTCTAAGAAGACTGCACTTAAGGTCTTATAATGTGGATTCTTTTGGCAAACAATATCTAAGGATGCTTACAATCTTGTTTTGTCATGTTACAAATGTCAAAGGTATGTAAATATCACCAAGAGATATGAAATGCCCTTAAAGATATGGCAAGAAGTAGAGATCTTTGATGTATGGGGTGTGAACTACATGGGCCAATTCCCCTCCTCACATGGCTTTTGCTACAACCTAGTAGCAGTTGAATATGTCTGTAAATGGGTGACATCTATACCCATTGTGACAAGTGATTCAAAGCATGTTATCAAACTATTCAAGGATATCATTTTTTGTCATTTTTTAGTCCCCCACATTGTCATATCTAACGGAGGTTATCACATTTTTTAGTGATGTTTTGAGGCACTTTTGAGGAAATATGGCATTTATCATAAAGTGTCCTCTTCCTATCATCCACAAACAAACAAGAAAGTAGAGTTCTAATCACCAACTCAAAGTCACTCTAGAGAACAATATAGGCTAAAATCTAAAGGATTGATCCAGAATAATCAACGATACTCTTTAGGCCTGTTGGTAAGCCTTTAAGACTCCTCTAGGTACGACACTCTTCAGATTGATCTATGGAAAGTCATGCCACTCCCCTATTGATTGAAACACAAAGCTTTGTGGGAATTAATCAGCTAAAATTTGATATTTAGAAAGTTGGTCAGAACAGACTACTACAATTGTTGAAGCTTGAGGATCTCAAAATGACTGCATATGAGAATGCACAAATCTATAAGAAGCAAACAAAATTATGGCACTATGATCATCTATAAATAAAAGGCATACAAGTTGGAGATCAGGTTCTGCTCTTTAGCTCATGACTGAGAGTTTTTCTAGGTAAACTTTGGTCTCACTGGTCTAGCCCATACATCAGCAGGCACATCTATCTATGTGGTGCATTCATCTATTGGAGTGAGAAATCTGGCGAGTTCATAGCAGTGGCCAATTCTTGAAAATATAATTTTACATCAGCAGACATGAGTATTGGAATACCTCTTAGACTCTCCAAGCATGCACCTCCACCCAACGATTGAAATCAACATGTCGAATCGATGATGTAAAACACAAGCACTTTTCTGGAGGCTATCTGGTCTTATTTAGATTTTTCTTTCAATTCTAGTAGAGAATTTTGTATCCATTATATAATGCATTGCCAGATGCAATCTTAAGTCTTGATAGTTTTCATCCAAAACTTCATATGGAGGAAACAATACTAATAGGAACGCAACCCATCCAGTGGCCCAACTAGCATGACTTTTCCTCCAACTCGGATTTTATAATTTGCTCAAGAAGAGAAAATTTTTAAGTTCCTGATGGAGGGTGGGTGGTTAATTTCTAATTTCCATGACTGGTACATATTCTACTTATCTATTTTATACTTGAGATCTTGTCGTTGCAATTTTGTTCAATTCTTTTCCAAATTTTCAATTTTAAAAGTAGAATTATATAGAAATTTGATGGGATTTTGATACTTTCCATACAATCAAAGCCATTATCTAGCCGACTAGTTTCTTGTTCCATGAATTTTTGCATCATAGTACCCCTCTTATTTGAAGCAAGTCCTCAAGAGGAATAACTTTATTTACATCATGTTCCTTAGAAATGAAGTGAACTTTATGGACCTACATTTACTTTGGTCATTATTAAGACAAATCTAGAATCATTGCATGTTAGAGGTCATTGTGAGACATATTGACAAACAGAGAAAATATATCGATCCAAAGTCTTGTCAAATGATGAGACACAGAAAGCCCGTTGGGACAACAAAGTAAAAGCACCCTCAGAAATCATGTTGGGCTTCCAACTCATAAACTTAATTGGGCTTCAAAATCAGAAAATCGACATAGTCCAAAAAACTTGTCGACCGCTAAAGCTTCAAGATCAAAGTGGTCATTGAGGTGTCAAGATATATAAAATCTATCTACATGTTGACAAACAAACTAGTTTAGTATTGTGGCTATCGCACAACCCTAATTCTTGCACTTGAGAGTTGGATCACGTGAAGATACTACTAAGACGCATTCACTTCATTTGATGCCCTCCATTGACAACCTTCATCGTCGATGCCCTAGTCTTGTACTTTGTGCCTACTGCCTTGTCCTCATCTCACCCAATGTGATACTAGAGAAGGCAACCTAGTGGACCAAACTCTATGCCAAAACACAATAGAAGACAATGCCTTAAAGCCAATTTCCTCAAAGATGTACTTTCTAGGGAGACTCGTCATAGGTTTCTTGTCGATCTTTAACCTCGTGCATATGTTTCTAACCCCTTCATTCTCACTCCCACTCAATGATTCTTTTCCCCTTCACCTTTTTTCTCGTCGACCGCCGAACTAGCTTCCAAATGTCATCTCCTTCCTTTGCTAGTGATTCATTAACCAACACATAGTTTTGTCAATTGAACCCCGATAGATTTCTCATTGACCTATAATACCTCTTTACAGTGGGAGCATTTGTGATATAGGGAGAGAAGTACTTCTACAAACTTGCAAAAACAAATTATCTACTGCCTATCTTAGAGATGAGAAAATATGACTATCATAAGCTCATTTTCTCTAGGAATGATATTGACAAAATGAAATCCAAAACAATCACATGGCCATCTGTGAAGCAAAAAACAACGATGGGCTAGAAGGACAAATATGGAGAAAAAGTTGCACTTGTGGCTAAGAAAAGATCAAACTTCAAGGTTTGCAAAGTAATTCCAAAGAGACCACAATCTATGAAGACCCATGTTGTCGCTCAAACAACAGTGGTAGGAACAACATAATAAGACCAAGGGAAACCGCCAGCCCAAGAAATTCACAAAGAAGTAGTAGTCCAAGATGAAGATCTAAATGTTGATAAAGCCCAAGATGTGAGTATGATCGATAATCAAGCCAAAGACAGAGAACTCCAGACTCTACTATTGAGCCTCCTATAAATTAAGATCAACCAGAAACCATGGTTGACAATCAGCAGAGCCAACTCAAGATTGTTGTGGCAACCAAAGTAGAGGAAATGTTGAGAACTACATTGATCGATACAGTGACAACAAGCCAGCCATAAGAGGAAATGCCAAGTGACATAGACATCACTCAAATAGTGAAGGCAGAACAAAGTGTCGCATGAACACCTCAAGTCAACAAGAAACCTACACAAAAAATAGTGAGCACATCGATCACAACAACATCGACACCGTCATAGAAGTAGAAATGTCCACAAAGTTTTAGAGAGGATCTAGGGCGTCAACTCAACATCATGTGTGAGAAAATCCATAACTCCTTATCCAATTCTTCATACATTTCATTTATCCTACATACACTAACCATGCAGGTAGAGCACCTAGATGAAAGAATTATTGCCTTGCCACAATTCATGCAGGATATGATAGTATGTTAGCAGTAGATGTTGAAAACTATGTTTGGTATGGTAATTGAAATGACAAATCTATGATGCAAGAGGGATAAAATACTATAGGAACATGATGTTTGGTGAAGGTGGTGGAGGAAGACCGGTTGTGATACAAAGAAAGGAACACAAAGAACAAATGAAAATACGATGCCAACCCATCATTTTCAACTGCTTCATCAAGCCCATCCAAGTATCTATTTCAAGGGGAAGTAGGGCATGTGCCCTCAACTCCGAAAGAAATAGTCGTTCTAGAATCACCCCCAAGCAATCAAGAAGAATCCATGAGTAAAAATAGCGGTCCATCCATAGGACTTGACTTGACTTGAATTTAATGCCATTAGAAGATGAACATGCACAAGCAGTGCAGCATGGAAAGGATGCTCAGGCCCAACAGATGAAGAAAGATCTTTCGCAATTAATTACAAAGACAATATCGCTTCCAGAAGCAACGATAAAAACAACAACAATAGATGACACAACTTTTGAACAACCATCTACTGATGTCATAGATTTCTCACAAGAAGTAAATAGGTTAAATGATGGTAACATAGATCTGACCTTAGAAGGGGTGTTTCAAAAAGCATCTAGGGTTATGGACATAGATATGTCCATGATATGGATATCTACAAATTATATCTATAGTTCAATGATCAAAGTGAGAATGCCACTAGTGACAACACTGTTTATGATGGGTTGGCTAACAAAGCAACTGAATTGGGAGACACGATAATAGAGCCTGCGATGCCAGAAGCCCCTACAACTACGGTAGTAGAACATGTACCATCTGATCCAGCAGCTACAAAAAGAACCTCAGATGAAGATGAAGGTGGACTCAACTCCATATTCAAAGACGTTCCTGCACAAGATCCCCAATCCTCAATCCAGGAAGATACACAACAAGGCTCCACACCTCTAGCCCTCCCTTGCAAGATGGTAGGGATGGAATGGCATATGTGTCCAGGATTTCATTTAGAGACGTCCATGTCCTTGCAGATATCCTACATGACAATTTACTTGGGATAGACATTCTACACAACAACTAAGGGAAGACGAGAGAACATTTTAGGGGGATCTTCATGAAGAAAGCTAAAGCTCACCAGTGTTTGTTCATAGTGTTGTGCGTAACTACGCTTGAAGAATTCATGTGTCAAGAAAATGTCCAACCAGCTTTCAGTGGGACTACTACTATGTGAAAAAGGTTGTTTGGAAAGAAATATGATTTAGCAAACATGAAGGAACTTCAAACTGTAACAAACATGCAAGAAACAAAATCCATCACCTTGCCTTATAGAATGACCAAGCACTGGGTGATGAAAAATGTAGGTTGTATAAATGACACATGATTATCTATAATTGTTGTTCTATGGAGTTGTTTAACGGATGGTCGTTTGAAGCCTACACGGACCCAAAGTTTATAATATATCTATAAGGATATAGAATTCCATCCAAAATGTAGGGAACGAACATATGAACAACTGGAAAAACTTCACAATAAGCACGAAATCTTCCCAAGAAATTTTTTAATCTGGGGACTATGTATTTATCATGTTGCGGATGATGGAAGTGGTAAGAAAAGAAATCCAATTTGAAGATCTATTTCTCGAAGGTCTACACAGGCTGCACAACATCTATACTATGGAGCTCATCTATGATCATTGCTTTTTAACAATCCACGATGGCCCCAAACATAGTGTCGTGTAGACTCTACATGGCATCCCTCTTCCCATAACACAACCATGGTGCAAAATGAGGAAGATTTTGTGTTTAGACCCAATAGAAAAAGAATTAGTCATGGTATTGCAAAAAGATTGGCCCATCCGATAGGAACCAAAAGAGCATAATCAATAGTCGGCTGATCCAATAGCAAAGCAACAGACATGAAGTGCAGAGCATAAGAAAACATATGAAACAGAACATGCAACCCCTCAGACAACTGAATCTAAAGCATCAGCAATCACAGTAAAGGAAGCAGCTCAACTTGCAATAGAAGACCAATCGAAGGAGGGAGAAATAGAAGAGGATGTCCTCCCTAAACAAACCAAGTAAGACTTTCTAGAAGCAAGGCCCAAGGAGCTAGTTGGGATTGTTGAAGCTAGTTTCTAAAACTTTGACATATGGTCATGTAAAAGTCTTTCACTAGAATCCTTAACATGATCATGGATAAGATAAAGGAAGACATTGACCTCAAAGATGTGCTCTTAAAAAGAGAAGGAATATGTGTTTTAAAAGATGACATGTGTGGCATCTTGATGTTATATGGATATATAAATATGAGTGTGATGATATCCTACCAATCCCTACTCAAGAATAATATGCCAAACACATACATGGCATATTATTTATTGTAGGTAGACATCATTAACTAGAGTAAGTTTGGGAGAAAAGGAGAGATTGATACAATACCTACAAGCCTCCCACCCAGAATTCATCTTCCTTCCAATCTTACATGACAACCATTCAACACTTTTAGTAGTCAATGTTATAGCAAAGACAATAGTCTTGTACAACAGTTTTAACATTCCTTATGTGTCGAACAAAAACACAAACATGACAAAGACATAGAGTGCATGAAGGAGAAAGACAAAACTTGGGCAGTAAATCATAAAGTTGATTCAAAAACATGGCAAGGGATATTGGTTAGTCCATAGTAAGGATTTCAAGAATCCACAATTTTTTCATTGAATCACTTAGCATGTTCACCAATATAATGATGTGGTTTCCACTACCTACACTGTGTGCAAGCCTTAGCTCAGAGGGGAGTCAAGGTTGACAATCTACAATGCAATTGTTACCACACTCGCGGAATCTATGCTTTTATGATGTTCTGCTCTCAGTGGTAAAACAAGGGACTGGAAAAAAACATGTAAACCTCACCCACTTACATTCAACCTCAATCTTTGACACTTTGGACAGATTGTATGATAATTTTGGGGGTGTAAACAATCTATAGATGTACTAATCTTGTCCCTTTATCTAATATATTTTATTTTGTGCCATCTTTCATACCATTTTTTGTCCTTTTCACATACACTTTTACACACAACATTTTTGCCAGAAGTTTTGAAAAATTTTGAAGTGGACTTAGGAAATTTTGTCAAATTGAAGGAAAAAATATGTTGCATGCAATTTTTGAATCATATTTTCTTGGATGCTATCCCAACTCCTATTTCTATACCTTCTTGTCTTCAAACTACTTCTTTGTGTATTGATTTAAGAGTGATGGATTAGGTTTATCTAACTCATTCAAAGACCATGTATGATTATGTAATTATGCCATCTTTATCTTAAGACATTGTAGAATGCATAAGAATGCTCATATCCCTAGATTTTAAGAAATAAGGACTTACTCTGATACACTCTTGATCGATCACTCTAGCCCCAAGTACAGGTTGTAAAATGCATACATATTGCAAGAGGAAACAAGTACCCCTTCTAGTACTCAAATCCCTACTAGTGGTCAAAAGAGGCTTGGCATCCCAAACATCCTAGAAATCTTATCATCCTAAGATGTGTGAGTAAAAATAAAAGTATAGCATGAATAATCATGAGAGTTGTTCCAAATAAGATGTTGAAGGGCTCTGCCTTGCCGGTGCATGACTACATTTATGAATGTAGTTATGCCGTGCTCGATAGTGGAGCCTAGAAGCCAAAATATTACATACCTATTTTTCCAGGGTAGTCTCACATAACCACCTAAGACTACATCAGGACTAATATTTGATTAACACTATAACTAGAATAGTACTTGTGAGTGAGTAACCCTAAGAAAGACATAATACACCCCAACAATATAGTTAGGATACCCAAAAACAAGTTGGGTGTGAAATCTACCTCTAGATAGAACCTTCCAGAAATACAACTATGAAATGAGATCTTGAGTGTATAGTGAAATAAAAAGCTTCCTCAAATAAGTTTGTTATAGATAAAAAGAGACACATAACTCTAGATCTACAAGATCAAAACAGTGGACTAATTAAGCATACCAAGTAGTGACATAGATATCTTAACCTAAATCTGTCATAAGGACATACTTGATGCTCCAAAAATGTTAAAGAAATAAAACCCTTTGAAGTCATTTGATGCTTCAATTCTAATTAGTAACTTGAGGACAAGATAGATTCTAAGTTTGGGGAGTTGATAACATCCAATTTTTTCAATGTTACAAGCCTGCTTTACCTTCATTTTATTGACTTTTTATGCTCTATCCTTATCAATCCCATTTTTTTTGTATTTCATGAACAATAACTTTCCTAATTACCTTCTATATCCTTTTTATAGGAGAACCACTTAGAATAATCCCTACTTATTGGGAATTGATTGATGAGCCTACTACCTGACAATGTTGCCATGATGGTTGGGCAACCTAACAAGATTTTTGCCTACTCAACGACTGATAAAAGCCATTCTGACAACATTTATGTAAACTCATCATCTTGATGACTCCAATACTATTGAAAACTGACGACACATCTTCAAGATGCATCTGAAACCTAGTTCCGAAAAAGATCACAGCTCTCGACAACCGACGGCTGCCCAGTAGGATCATCGACCAATAAGACAACTAATGTCCAAGCCCCAATGGGATTCCTACAAGTAATGCCCGATGAATGCTCTGAGACTGAAACCATATATTGACGAAGCTCATGTCACTTAGTACTTTGTACACTATAAATACCTGACCCCCCCCCCTCATCCATTTGGGGGGTCACTTCTTCTTGATTACATTCATAGGCTACTACTATGTGCCCAACCAAGGAAGATGATCTTGTTGACCATGCTCCATTGTCCACCCTTGTGGCATCATTGTAGAACCTTCCATTCATCATCCATCCATGAAAGTAGTCAGATCTTCTTCATCATAACCACTCTTTATTTATTCCCTCTTCTCAGATAGATCAAAGTTTAAAAAGAGAATGAAGACGTTAAGAAGGATATCATCAATGCATGTCTTTGGTGTGCTCCTCTTCCCTCGGCTAGATCATCCTCACCTTTGGAGTAGAAGAATGTTGTTCCACAGAGCTGCGATCTTTTCCACCGCCATGACTATGTCTGATTATTCATTCTCCCCTATTTTCCTTGTTAGAGTAGTCCTTCTCATTGGGATATGGGGATTAGCCCCACTACCTATTCATGTATGTCCATTTCTTAGTGTTACATGGCTTGCATATAACTCTTTCAACTTAATGTTCATCGTTTTATGCATATTTTGTGGATTGATCACCTACTCTATATGATCTGTTATATTCCTTTATTGTGATAACTTCATACGTAGGATTTAGATATCATTAACTTGGTTGATTCACATACAAGAACTATTGAAGGGATATATCTAGAGTACGAGGTACATGACTCATGAGTATCGAAACATCGAGTTCACAGATATATCTACATGATTTCCATCACCTAACTAGTGGATCTTTCTTTTTCTCTATTTGAATCATTATATCTATCTTGGACATGTTTTGGATTTGTTTGTGTGTGTAAGGTTTATGAAACCCAATTCCACCCCATTGACTTCCATCATTTATCTAGACCCCATTTTAATTCTTCTCTTTTAATTTTCCTGCAAGTAGTTTAAGTCAACCCAAATAAACTCTTGATTCTAAATATCAGTCTTAGTTCAACTGGGTACGAGCTAGAAAGATTCTAAAATTTTGCCTCAAGGGGTTCAATCATTAACTATACTCCAATCAGACCTATCCGCTTGTAGGTGGTATTATTATATGTTGTTTTGGTAAAAAAAATAGGGATTACAACCCTAAGTGAATTTGTTAGTGTAGTAAAACCCGTTTTGTCTAGCCAGAGGATAAATCCTAGGGGGTCGTGTTATGGTTGAAGATTAATCACACCTATCAGAATCATTTGGAATGAATTCTAGCATTATTGGGGGTGTCTAGCATATTGATTTCACTCTTTGTCCCCTCTATAACATCTAGTTTTGTACTTTGTAGAAATCCTCAGAAACTCAGTCAATGGCAACGGTAACTTAGACAATGACTAGATAAATTTTTCTGACAAAAACGGTAACTCGATTGATGAGAAAATATGCACATAATTGTTTTATACATCTTCTGAATTTCAATCAGAATGAAGTTCGGGCGTTCATACAAATTGAATCAACAAATAAATTTGTCATCCAAGGTTGTACCATGACAAATTCATTCAATAAATAGTCATTTCTAAAGAAACCAATATAATGCCAAGTGCATTATCAATTCAATTGAACTAATTCTATTAAAATTGTGTGCTTTAGTTACAAGACATGTAATCATTATAAGTGATTAAAAAGGTGATATAAGGAGAAAAAGTATCTAGTCTTCAATCGTGATCATTTTGCATGTATGATTTCATTTCTTTAAATTTGGGTTTGAAAGTTTTAGAATTTGGTGTATGCATATCTTAAATCACTCAAGTTGAAATATCATACAAAGAAAAGTGGAATGGTTTAGTCATGATTTAATGGGATTAATCAATGTTGACCCTTGAGTCAACAAAGATTGATACCAGAATAATAACAATACTCCATATATATGCCACAAGAAGAATATGATGCAACATATGGTTAGGTGTTTGATAAGGAATTGAAGGATAATTTGGAAATTTGATGGGAAAACTAGTTATATAATCTTCTATGATGGATAGGTGTACAGGATCAACACACAACCAACTATTTGAATATTGTTAGATTATTTCAAAGCTATACGATTGATGTGTCACTTTATTGGAATGATCAGCATGTTGAGAGGTTGACAAATAATCCTACTATAGAAAGCTGAAGAAGCGATACAAAAAACACATGAGTAGTCATTCTTGCCTTGACGATGCAAATAGAAGATTAGTGGATGGTAACTCGGAATCTAAATAGCAAGACTTGACATTGGTCTCAAGATATGAAATATGGACACTTAAAGAACTTCAGTCTTTAAGATAGTAGACAACCTATAGAAGATGTCATTAAATAAACTCCTTTCCTATCAAATCAATTCTTCCATGCCTTGTCTTCCAAACTTTTTCCTTTTATCTTCTCCTCATTCTCATTCTTCTCTTCTCCTATCATGTATATTTTTGTTGCATGACAACAATAAAGATACAATGGAAGTGGTTGGAGTGGACATGGAAAAAGATAAACTCCTTCATGACAAGACCTTGATGGAAGTAGGGAAAATGGGATAGGTAAGAGTTGCTTAAAATTATTGGAGAAGTTTTATGTTTGACTGCTCAATATTTGTATAAAAATTAAATGTGCTAATGGACATCATGCTTGAAGTGGTTGAACTTTGAACAAAACACCATTCTTGAAGGTTGACCTCACACTTGTAAGAGATATACTTCATGCTTCATTGACATTAACTTCATATTTGAGAGAGGATGGCTTCATACTTGACAGAAGACATTGGAAACTAGAATTCATGCCCTCTGATCCATGTGAGTTGGTTGGGGATTGTAGGGGGAGAGCCCCTCTACATGATGGTTTGCAGGTGATAATTTGTAAACAAATTTTTGAAAACTATGAATAGCTTGTAATAATTAGTACATAGGGGTAACATGATTGTTAACCATTGGACATGCCATATGACATGTTGGACATGTCATGTTGGAATTTTTATGGATGTCTTGGTGTTAGACACATTGCACGTAGATGTATGACGCACCATGTGAGGTGGTTGACATGGTGTTTATGTTTCCTCCAGAGAAGGAGAAAACCCTAGTGGTGACACAACATGTGGTATGGATGACACATCCTATCTACTACTGATAGGGTAAGTGAAACCCTAGTAGCAACATGTTGTGATGATAGATAGACACACTATGTTTGCAATTAATAGATCGAGATGACATAAATCACTACTACAGAAATGGCTTATAAAGTCACTTTTCAAGGTGTCGGTTGTATACATAAACGGACACCTAAACTCTACAGTGTCGTTTATAACATAAACCGACATACAATCTGTGAAGGTCGACCAGACACGGGTACCACTTTTATTAAGTGTCGGTTAATTAATAAAAAATCGACACCTAAAATCAACCGCCAAAACCAAAATTCTAGTGAAAAAATTACCTCCAAAATTTGACATATGTCGTCGGTTCATAAATAAATAACCGACGACTAAAGGGTATTCGCGAGACAGGAATAGGTGTCAGTTGACCTTTAGTTAAAAACCGACGACTATAATATAGTATAGGTGCCAGTTTTTGGAATAGAACCGACACAGTTGGTTTATTTGTCGGTTTATTAGAATAACCGACGCTTATTGTCAACTTAATAGCTCACCAGCGCGAGCTTCTCTTCCCCTTTCCCAGTTTCATTCCCGATTTCAGTTAGGTCCAGCGATTTCTTGCTCGCCCCCGCCGGTCATTGCTCCTCCGCCACCGCTCCATGCTCCTTCTCCTACCCTCGCCGCTGCTCCGTGCTCACCGTCGGCCGTGCTCCTGCTCCTGCTCCTGCCCTCTGTGCTCACCGGCGGCCGTCCGTGCTCCTGCTCTGTGCCCTCGCTGCTGCTCCGTGCCCTCGCCACTGCTGCTCCGTGTCCTCACCGGCGCTTCTCCTCTCTTTGTCGCCGCCTCCGCCGGTGGTTGTTGTGCTCCGGCCGCTGCTCTCCTCTGCCCTCAAGGTATGCCCGCCCGCCCTGCCTTCTTCCTTCTTCCTCTGCTCCGGTGGCTGCTTGGGCGGTGCCAAGGCACGCCCAAGCAGCTGCTGGGCGTTTTTTTTTTAGTTATTTACTTATTTGTGTTTAGGGTTTAGGCATTGATTTTGTGCTTCTACTGAGTTGAATCCTCTATTGTCTATACAATACATGTAATTTTGATCAAGTGATGATATGTAAATGTAGAAATAAGTTAGTAAGGTATCAATGATGAGTCTGATGTAATGTGATGCAAAATAGTTATTGTATCATGCATATCTTAATACTTTTTTGTTTTATAGTTGTATAGGGTGTTTTATGTGTGACAAGTCTATTGTTTTATATATAGTTGTGCATACCTGCGAGTTATCAGGAACACCCAAATGAATGTCTAACACCTAAATGAATATCTAGTTGTGTATTTTCCTAATATCGTGAAAGATTCTCAATCGTGTGTATCACATGAGATTCTTATCTAAACACAATGGACTGCAATATATGCATCTAATGCCTTAAATGGAAGACTCGAATGTTATAAAATCCCATCAAAGTAGGTAGAAACAACTTATATATATTTAGATCTTAATAATTCCATGAAGTGCACATTATCTTACTCAGGAAAAGTATGTGTATAATGTAGGATTAGTTCCATATAATGGTTCTATTTTAGTAAGCACCTAGAAACCCGTCCAAGATTTACTCATTAGGAGTAAATCTTGGATAGTCCGCGGTTTGGGACTGTTCTTGAACACCTAATCTCACTTAGGATGTAAGTGTATAATGTGTATTGGGTTTTCGAGAAAATTTCGGTAGCATTTCCTCGTTTGTTCTCTAAGTACATATGTAGACTTCTTTTCAAGCTATCATGTCTACCACAATAAAGTTGGATATGACAAGCAATAAAAGGTTAACTGATGTTATACAACTTTTTTCTGAAAATATATAACATCGTTATATGTACTTACACTTTGTTAATACTAATATTATGCAGTCTCTGTCCACCCATAACAGTCACTATGAACTGGGCCTCTATGTCAATGTTAACGTTCCCTATTGAAGAACAATTGGACATCATCCTAGATGATCGTTCCTTAAACCAATTGGTCATACCCAAACATTGGCGTTTTCTAAAAGGAAGACACTACATGCCTGGTAAAGTGACCCTAACTTTTGGCAATTATTCACATGTTATCGAGGTTGAGTATGATTTGGCAGGAAATCTTGTATCAAAATCCGGTTGGCGTGATTGGATTGGAGAGATGCATGTGGTCCGTTGCAACAGGCTTTTTCTCCGTCCAGTTGGCCATAATTCCATCAAAGTTTGGATAACCAACAGCAACTGCGAGACCCCCGATCATCTACTGTGGTATGAGCGCACGTCGTCGCATATCAGCTCAGACGAATCTGAATCTGAGGCCCCTGTCAGTTCAGATTCATCTAAATACAGTGAGGAGCTTCGTGACACAGCTTCATCATCAAAAAGACCACGGTAAGTCCAATTAACAAATATAATTGTCAACACAAAAAATTTGTGTTTACACTTTTTGTTTGAAAGCAATCAATACTCATAGCTGCTTTCTATTCTGAACTTCAGGAGAAGATCGCCACAATGATAAGTCCTCTAAGTTACTGATGCGGGACCATGTTGGTGTAGTATTTAGTTGTCTATCTATCTAGACTTGTTTGTATTAATAGTTTTTTTAATTATGCGCATGTTTAGGGGTACACCAACCCCTTTGTTTAGTTACTGTTTAGGGGTACACCCCTGTGTGTGGATGTAAAAAGAGATTAATGAATAGAACTGAAAGTTGCTACATGAATGCTTATAACTGAAGTGTGTGTTCCCATGAATGTTCCCATTTGCATGATTACACTACTATTTTCTCATATTGTATAGTCTATTTTAATATGACATACTTACTCATATGGTATATGCTGGGTAAGTTTACTTTACTTATATCTTTAACTTAAGTATAGTATATATATGCATACATGTGCATTTATTTATAAAATTGTATAGAAAATCAAAACCCGTTCTTGGTGAGAATCCTAATCACCCTTCTTGCTTAATGATGAACTGTAAAGACATCAATAATCACCCTAACTTGAAGAACTAGGATTTTAGGTATAAGAATGACAACACATTATTTGTTGGCCTAGAAGCCCGTCCAAGATTTACTCATTAGGAGTAAATCTTGGATAGTCCCCTGTTTGGGACTGTTCTTGAACACCTAATCTCGCTTAGGATGTAAGTGTATAATGTGTATTGGGTTTTCAAGAAAATTTCGGCAGCATTTCCCCGTTTGTTCTCTAAGTACATATGTACTTGGAGAACAGTGGGGAAATGCTGCCGAAATTTTCTTGAAAACCCAATACACATTATACACTTACTAGTGAGATTAGGTGTTCAAGAATGGATAGGTGGTACACATTTATTATATATAATAATGACATCACATGTATTTGTTAACCCTAGACCCTAATCTTGTCCTAATATATACTTGTTTTATCTTTGATCATAGAATGGATATATCATGGATGTCCATTCGCAATCGCTGCACCCTAGAGTTTATTTCTGGTCTTGACCAGTTCATTAGATTTGCCGAGGAACATAGGAAACAACCTGGAGATAGGTTCTACTGTCCATGTAGGCATTGCGGTAACAACTTGAAAGTCAACACTAGTGACGAAATCAAAACTCATGTCATGTGCAACGGGATTATACAAGGCTATACATAATGGCACTGGCATGGAGAGATTTCAAACCCAAAACCAGTGGATGTCGATAGCAGTGCTTGTGTGGAAGAAGAAATTGCCTACAATGACGTAGATGTGAATGAACCAGTTCTAGTAGACATCGTTGATGCGATGCTGGATAGTTGTGGGGTAGAGCACACCGATCCACCTCCCATTTTTAGAAACATTGTGCATGATGTTGAGATGTCGTTATACACAGGTTGTACTAAGTTTACGAAGCTTAACGCTGTGTTGAGATTGTATAAGTTGAAAGCTAACAATAGATGGAGCGACAAAAGCTTCACGTCATTGCTGTCTTTGTTGAAAGAAATGCTTCCTGAAGGAAACGAGCTGCCAATCTCAACATACCAGGTAAAGAAATTGTTGTGCCCAATGGGAATGGATGCCAAGAAGATACACGCATGCCCGTATGATTGTGTATTATTTCAAAAGGACTATGCGGATTTGAAATATTGTCCAAAAAGTTGGTGCGTCACGGTATAAATTGACGACTTCGGGGGAGTCCAAAACTGGTTCTCCTGCCAAGGTGATGTGGTATCTACCTATAATATCACGGTTTCAACGCTTGTTTGCCAATCCGATAGATGCGAAGAATTTGAGGTGGCATGCAAATGTTAAAAAAAATAATGATGGGATCCTACGACATGCGTCTCATTCCCCACAGTGGAAGAAGATTGATGTATTGTACCCTGAATTTGGTGAAGAAGTCAGGAATCTAAGACTTGGGCTTTGTACAGATGGGATGAATTCATACGGGACATTGAGAAGCCAACATAGCACTTGGCCAGTCATGCTTGTTATATACAATCTTCCTCCCTGGCTGTGTATGAAAAATAAGTATGTAATGCTGTCGTTGTTGATATCGGGCCCTAAACAACCTGGAAATGACACCGATGTTTATCTTGAACCTCTGATTGATGACTTAAAGAAACTCTGGGGTGAAGGTGTGATGACCTATGATGCTTCACGAAGAGAGACATTTCGTTTGCATGTTATGTTGTTTTGCACTATTAATGACTTTCCAGCATATGGGAATTTGTCTGGATATAGTGTCAAAGGAGCTAAAGCGTGTCCTATATGTGAAGAGAACACTTATTCAACAAGACTAAAACATGGCGGTAAGAATGTATATCTCGGTCATCGAAGGTTTCTTCCAAAATTCCATCCCTATCGTAGGAAGCGCAAAGCATTCAATGGATTGAATGAGGAACGCAGTGCACCTAAACCTATACCAGGGGAGATTGTTTATGAAAGAGTAAAAGACTTTGTCAATGAATTTGGTAAGAGATCACAATGTACTACACGGAGTGACAATTCTTCATTCAAGAAGAAGTCAATATTTTGGGATCTTCCTTATTGGATTTCTTTGACATTCAGACATTGTATCGATGTAATGCACGTTGAGAAAAATGTTTGTGATAGCATCATTGGTACTCTGTTAAATATACCAGGTAAGACTAAAGATGGGATAAAATCCAGACTGGACCTATGTGAAATGGGAATAAGGTCAGAATTAACAGAATTACGTGAAATGGGTAATAAAAGAACATACTTACCTCCCGCTTGTTACCCGTTGTCTAGAAAGGAGAAGAAAGCTTTTTGTGAATGCTTGGTAAATGTTAAGGTGCCACATGGTTACTCATCCAACATCCATAGATTGGTATCAATGAAAGATCTGAAGTTGATAGGTCTGAAATCTCATGATTGTCACACTCTAATGCAACAAATATTGTCTGTGGCAATTCGATCTATATTGCTGAAGCATGTAAGGTTTGCAATCACCAGACTTTGTTTCTTTTTCAACAGTCTCTGTAGCAAATTTATTGACCCTGAGACTCTCGATAATTTGCAAAGAGAAGTGGTTGTTACCCTATGTCAGCTTGAGATGTATTTCCCTCCTTCGTTCTTTGATATCATGGTACATCTTGTTGTCCACTTGACTAGGGAGGTGAAAATCATGGGACCGGTTTTCTTGCATTGGATGTATCCCTTTGAACGATACATGAGCGTTTATAAAGGTGATGTTCGAAACCGTTATCAGCCTGAAGGGAGTATTATTGAAGGTTATGTGGCGAGAGAGGTTATGGATTTCTGTAATGACTTTCTCAGTGGTAATGACACTCCTGATAATGACAAGAATATTGACGAGCTATTTGGCAAAGGAATTTTGGGATCACGTGTGAAAGTAATCAGCCGTGAGCAGTTGGAACAAGGTCATTTGTATATTTTACACAACATGGATGAAGTGAACATTTATATCAAGGAACATACCAATTTCATCAAAAGACAATATCCTTGAGCCAATACAATGTGGCTTGCTAGAGAGCATAACAAGACTTTTATTAAGTGGTTTGAAGATAAAGTCTTACATCAACTATCTCAAACACCAGATGATATTACTGAAACTATCAAATGCCTCGCCTTTAAACCAAAGTTGACTGTTATGTCTTATGAAGGGTATGACATTAATGGATTCACATATTACACAAAGCGCCAAGATGATAAGAGTGTCGTCCAAAACAGTGGGGTCACCCTTCAAGCATCGACTATGTTTTTTGCAAGTGCAAAGGATAAGAGTCTACGTGAAGCTAAAATGTCATATTACGGTGTCATTGAAGAGATATGGGAATTTGACTACATAGATTTCAGAATTCCGCTCTTCAAATGTAATTGGGTTGATAACACCAAAGGAGTTATAGTGGATGAATTGGGTTTCACTTTAGTGAACTTTGAAAATATTGGCGAGAAGGCTGAACCATTCATATTGGCATCACAGGCGAAATAAGTATTTTATATTGATGATCCTGTAAATGATAAATGGTCGGTTGTTCTTCATGGTAAAAGAGTGTTCATTGAAGATCCTATAGATGAAGAAGAGTACTATGATAAATATGATGACTTCAGTCCATTCTCAGTTGGGTTGCCAACTCCACAAAATATTGAAGCTAATGATGACTTATATGTGCGCGGAGATCACAATGAAGGATTGTTAATTGATAAAAGATCACAATTTTAGAGGCATGCATGTTTATATTTTTTTATTGAAGCTAAATGTTTACTTTTTTAATATCAATATCATTTTCTGGTTTTATGTTTCATTATCTTCTAGTTAATACAAATGCTAAACATTGTGGGAGGGTGCTAAAGAACTATAGGACCAATCTCACCCGAGATTACATACGCGATGCTGAGAATAGATTCTTGATTGATTCCAATTCTAGACATTGATCGGTATTTCACTAACTCTACACTAATAATTTTTGTTTGTATTCTCTTTGAAAAATAAATATAGGAAGAAGGAAGCCACACAGCAATGGAACTACTTGGACCCCAAAGACTGGGAGGAGTTTGTTACCCAAAGAAAAACAGATGAATTCAAGGTATTAAGCGCCACTCCCAATTTAATTAATATACGTTTTTATGTATTCACCTATTCAAGATTAACCTTTATTGTTACTAACCAAATCAATGTGCTAACTAACTAGGCTATCAGTGATGCTCAACGACAACTACATGTTACGACCACACAATGGGTCCAAGAGGATATGCAGGCGTTCGCCAAAGGTTATATAGATATATAGGCAGCAAGCCATGAAACAGCAAAAGAAGCCCCAATGAAGAGAAGCAGGATACAGATACAATACATAAAGTGCAGCACACACAAGTACTTCAGATTCATATAACAACATGACAGACTAACACATATATAGTTCATAACAACAACAACTCCGAATTTACATACAACACTAGCTTAGTACATATATAGTGGGACTAAGGTGACGATCCCACCTGCTAAAATAGGTTACCGACAACTACATATTACGACTGGGAGGTCGTGATTCAGCAACCGTATGCATTAGCAGGTGGATCTGTTTGTCCTCCTGCTAATGAATACGGTTGTTGAATCATGACCTCCCAGTCGTAACATGTAGTTGTCGGTAACCTGTTTTAGCAGGTGGGATCGTCACCTTAGTCCCACTATATATGTACTAAGCTAGTGTTGTATGTAAATTCAACGCTGCTGTTGTTATGTACTATATATGTGTTAGTCTGTCATGTTGTATGGACATCGATTGTATTGCTCATGTATTATATAGTCTCATTAGATAATATGAAATATATCAATCTTGTTTATAGCTCATTAATTATATATATACATCATTCTCTTTACAGGTGTTTAAAGCTGACCCCACTACAGGAACGGACTTACCAGATGTACATGCTCCCTATACGATAGGAGAATTAAATGAAGTAAGAGAAGAATGGGCAACAGCCATACAAATAGTGGGGGGTTTAAAATATAATTGGGATGTTGATAGCGAATAATGACTAAAGAATGATATTTTGTAAATGAATTTCTGAATTATAATATATGTGTGAATGTTTCTACATGTCTAGATGTTTCTACATGTGTCTGAGTGAAAATGAATGAAAGTGTTGGTTGCTATATGAATGTTTCTACATGTGTGAATGTGAATGAATGGAACTACAGATTGCTAGCTACATGAATGTTTATAAATGTGTGAAAATAAAATGGAACTGTAGGTTGTATTGCTAAATGCATGTGTGAATATTTTTGTTGTTAAATTTACAGGTTTGTGGCCTGTTGTTGGCTGATATCAATGGATGTCATAAAACCTGTAGTTAACTGCAGGTTTCTCATCCTGCGACCAGCCACAGCAGGTCTGCAGACTGACAGAAAAAAAACAAAACAATAGGCGTCGGTTATTTGTATAACACCGACACACAAAGTTATAGTGTCGGTTTTATATAAATAACTGACGCATGTTTCCTGTGGTGCGAAGGTATATGGCGTCAGTTTATTATCTAATAACCGACGCTGATAGTGGCCAAGATGGCGCTCTTTCTGTGGCCCGAAGGTATATGGCGTCGGTTTATTATCTAATAACTGACGCTGATAGTGGGCAAGATGGCGCCCTTTCTGTGGCGCGAAGGTATATGGTGTCGGTTTCTTATCTAATAACCGACGCCTATAACTTCACGCCACAGGAAACAGGCGCAATTTCGGTGGCGCGCGAAGAGTTTGGGAGTCGGTTTTAGAACCGACGCGTAATGGGTGAGCTTTTAGTGTCGCCCACATAGGTGTCGCTTAGAAACCAACACTAAAGGCCTTAAATGACTGACACTAAAGGTAGGTTTTGTAGTAGTGAATGTTAGAGGTTGACATGATGTCTTGACTGACTGACATGCCATTTTTACTACTAGATTGTGATGGATGCTTCTATATCAAGATGTAGGGGAGAAACATGATGTGTCGACAAATTGAAATTCTATCATGGATTTTTGGAGCATATTAGTGTATATAATATTTTTCTTTTCAAATGATAAGAGAGAAAAACCTTCTTCCTAGCGTGTTCATTTTTTGTATATGTTTTTGCCATACTTATCAATGCCGAAGGTACCGGTTTAACTTGTCAGTTATGAGAAACAAGGGAAAAGTGGGACCTTCAACCTTGAATTATTGACTTGTAAAGGATGTTGTGATGGGAATCTGACAGTGAGGTGGTGGAGAATATCAATGCCAAGAAAAAAGATATGGAGAAATATTTGAAGACCTTGGACTAGTACGATGGCATGTGTGATGTTGTTATACATGGAGGAAGCACTTCATAAGATGGATTACACATAAAAACTATGATGAAGACAACATTGTCAGGTTAAGGAATGACTGATAAGATAAGGGGGATAGCCATGTGTGCAGCCAACTAACACAAGGCAGTTGTCTATAGGTGGATATTTTCTTCCATTCTCTCTAGGGAATAATTCTCTATAGAGAATGATATAATATCACATTTTAGGGGAAAATGTAGTGACAACACTGTAATTGTATTAAGAATGTTTTTGATACAATAAAGACCATATCTTATATATAGAAGAAGTAGATACTATCCCTAATTTGCAAAATAGTATGGCACCGACTGACTTATTAAACCATGACTTATTTGGGCTTATCGACACATACCCATATGCATGACTTACTCACTCCTTTTAGTTATAATAGGTTTAAAGTGGTTATGGATTAAAATTTCACTACTCCTTTGCCTGTTTGCTTCCATCTAAGATTTATCAACATGCAATTCATTAC
This sequence comes from Alisma plantago-aquatica, assembly GCA_963693085.1. NCBI lineage: Eukaryota > Viridiplantae > Streptophyta > Magnoliopsida > Alismatales > Alismataceae > Alisma > Alisma plantago-aquatica. The sequence continues at coordinate 1,158,435,056 of OY856410.1, read as the reverse complement.
CTTTTCTATATCGACACAAATTACAATTATTGGTACCATTTGTTGATAAAGACCAACCTCATTTTCTAGATCAAGGATAAATGTCACCTTATTTTTGGGATGTTGTAAGATTAACTTTTGGATAAGGTCACAATCTACCTCATTCACCTTATATCCCAACCTTATTGTAAGAAGTAGATCCAAAACACTTCAAATACAACTTTCTTCAAGAAGTATCACCAAAGAAACGAACACCATTGGGAACAAGAGAGAAGAAGGAAAGTACAACCAATATCAAGATATAAAAGTTTTAGACAAAAAGTCATGAAAAACTCCACAAGCTTTAGGCAATTCTATATTTGATGGAGTAGAACATTACCGACGTACTAAATCTTAGGATAACTTGGATGTAGATGGAGGTATAAAACTAGAGTTATAAGATTTGAGAAATATCATGTAGAATTAATGGCCTATTTTTTTAGGTTCCCAAATGGCACTCCTATATATACAAAACACTTCATAATGATATAGATGATTGTTGGGTGTTTTTGAATAATTTTAGTGGTTAACCATTCATTGTAGGGTAGCTAGTGGGGTTAAAACGCCTAAATCAACATATATAGAAATTCTAAAAAGTAGACACTCGGTTGGATTACAATTTCACCAAGAATCATCCCAACTGAATTACATTTTTACTGAAAAAGACCCAAAAACTCCAAAATTTTGGAAAATGGATAAAATGATTTTGTAATAAAATCTATCTATCCAAATGGGTGTATTTAAGTATAGAATGGTTTATGGTGGTTTTCATTCTTTCATTACTTGTTCTTACATGATACCAATCAAGTCATACAATTGAACATATACTAATATAATTATGGGTACAACTTGATTTACAAGCATATAAACACATAAACTATACCACATTTTTTGACAATGGATCTTGTCCAAGTTCCTTGATCACCTAAAACACTTAATGCACATGTGAAAATCACAAATGAGAATAATGTAACACAAGGGCCCATTCCTTAAGGCTCTGGTAGAGTTTTTGAAATGATGATTAGCCTTAGTTTCATGGACCACCAGTAGCCTTAGTTTTTGAAATGATGATAATTCCATGGACCACCGGTAGCCTTAGTTCTGCACATTTTCCTCACTCACACAAAGCTCCAGATCAACCTATCGACATGTCATCCATCCTAGTAACACTATGGGCTAAGAATGCTTAACCATAGAGTACCTATCGATGAACTGTCTAATGAACGGTGTACCTTGTTGACATGGGTAGTCCAATCATTCTTTTTATCATTATTTTATCTTAAGCCTCAAATTTTGAAAAATCACAATCTTCCCCGCTTTAACTCTTGACATCCTCATTAAGGATCAACTATATAGTCCCTTAATCTCTTCCCCATTTCAATGTACTACATACTTTCCAGGCACACCCAACTCCCATGCATGTATACCAACACAAGGGTGGATCTATTGGGCCTAAGTATATAGCCCTTTCATCATGTCTACATGAATCCAGACTACAACGCCACATGTCCATGTCAGACTAAATAGAAATTAGCTATGAGACACATGTTCCCACCGCCCAAAGCTCTATTATAGTTTTGAGAGTGATGAATGGCCCCATAGACCATCAGTGCCTCTACTATGTGTGTTGTCCTCACTCGTGCACAACCCCAGTTCAACTTTTTGATAGGTTAACGATCTTAGTATACTCTAGTCTAAGCATGCTTAACCACAGAGTGTCGATTGATGGGATACCTAAATAGGAGATTCACCTTCTTGCTATAGGTAGTCCAATCATTCATTTTAAGATGATTGTAACCAAGGCCTAAAATCATAGGTGTCACAAATATATGCATCATCAATAAAGTGTCATAAATCCAAAAGTCCAACAATATCCCCCTTTTGATGATGTCAAATATATTATCTATATGATAAATTTGAGATATACTAATTAAGTGCATATTACCATTTATTTACCATTGCAAGTATAATATTTTCATGAATTTTTCATTCACTTTTTGAAGTCCAAAAGGAGAGCATGAACACAAACTTTCCATCAAGAAGTTACTCTCCCTCAACAAGATAATCATATGTATTCAAGCATACAGTAATACACAAAGTAAAATGACAAATAAAATGGCAACTCATGATATATAAACTCCAAAAAAAGATCAAGGAACGATGTTTAAAGTATGTCCCAATACCAATGAGAGTATAGTAAGTCCTTCATGAAAAACAAATCCCATTTAACACAAAGGAATCAAGAAATAATGTAACATTAAAAAATTTAATGTGGAATTTAGAACCTTAAATAGAGTTTACCATAATAAAAGATAATTCTTGGATGTAATGAAAAAATCTGAATTAATAAGTATTTCTTTTAGATAACGACATGTAAATACAAAAATAAAAATGTTGTTTCATTTTTTATTTATACACTAATGAGATTCCCTTCATCTCAAAGATAGAAATACCTAATTTTTATCCATCCTCCTCTTTTTAATACTAAAAAGAGATAAAGTGAATGATAACTCATTTTATTCCTTAAATTCAAATACATGAAAAGAGATGCTCGCTTGAACAGTAGATATTGAAATTACTTTCCTTTTTCCATTTGGTATATTTTTACATCTGAAAGAAATAACATTACTTTCTCTTTTCTCTCTCTCTTATAGATATTTCTTCTAAGATCACAAAAGATAAAGAGAAAGATCTTTGACTGTATAATCACTCTCAATCTTGAATTTGACTCATTCACCTAACTAAGGAAACTCTTTTCACATTACCAGTTCTTTTAAGTGCATAAAAATCAAGGAAAATCCCTATATGGAATTAGTTGTTAAAAGTTACCAAAACATGAATCTAATTGTCTAGTAAGGTTCTAAGCCCTCTAATTGCTTGTCACCCAAGTTTGAAGTTATTTTGACCTTCTTTAACCCTTCAAACTAATTAGGAAATATTGGATTATAGTTTGAAAGAGATATTAATCAAACTTGTAATCAATGCAAAGATAAACCTAAAGTTTTGGAGTTCTCTTTGTCAGGGGCTTCATTTCTTTTCTTTATTTCTTTTCACATGTTTATCTTATGGCCAGAGTCTACCACCCATAATCCAATGACAGCATATCTTGTTCCCTTGTCTTTTTTTTGGCCCAACAAAACAATCTGAGTTGTCTTATTGAACCTTTTGCGATGTTACCCCAATTGTAGTACTTTGGATCCTCCAAATCCATGGTTGTAGCATGGAGCTTGATGCTTCAGTGCATGATACAACCCACGTCCTAGCTTGATGGTTTCATAGGGAAATGGGGAGCTTGCTGACAATCTTAGTTTCTTACGGATGACTTAGTTCCTCATGGTTGGTAGAAGATCGTAAGTCTCTTTGAAGCCCCGAGGAGTTAAGAGTGGGTGGAAGATTGGATTACCATGATGCCCATGTTGATTTAATCATAAGATTTTAATCACAAGGGTATTATGGAATTTTGGCATGCATTCTTGTAGTTTATTGAACTTTTAGATTTAACTAGGATAAATTCCCCTTTAACCACGTTGATTTAATCAAAGTAACACATAGTTTGGTCTCCTCCTTCCTTTTTCCCTTCCTTTACATTAGTTCTATTTTCATTTTATTCAATATCATGCTAAAGTTTTCTCTGCTCAGTTTGCTCAAACTTGAAAAATGTGTAGAAATTGCATATGACCTCAAGGAAATGAGAAAAAATATTCCTTAGAGAGATATTTTTGTGATTTATTGATCTATCCTACTTTGAAACCTTGTTTTCTATATCTGAACTCATCATATATTCAATGGTCAAAATTTTGGGTTTATGAATAAAAATGTATGCATTAAAGAAGGTGTTTAGAGCCCAAGTACGTCAAGGAGATTTAACTTGGGAGATTTTAATAAGGTAAACAGGTCATGTTGTTGTTCACATCTATTTTGGTGTATTTTCTTGTCTATGATACATTACACACATGATTATATGTTAATAAATATTTAATTCATTTCAATTGATATTTTATAGTACTCATGTCTTAGTGGTTGCTATCTTTAGAGTTTATGATTATCATATTCACTAAGATTATGTTTATGATCATGCAAGATTGAAGTGTTCACGTCCATTATTAAGAAGAGAAATCTCATCATGCTTAGGAGGGAGAAATCCCACTATTTTTCAAGAGGGAAAAATTCACATTATGTTCAAGTTCGAAGATTATATTCATGTTAATGCTAAGATATATATTAAGATTCAAGTATTGTAATTAGAAAAGTTTAAGCTTTATATGCTCTCACAACCATGGACCTCAAGAGGTTGTTATGGGCTTCCTAGAAATCATGGGCTTTCCTAGAAATATGTTCCCTTAAGTGGACGATTATATAGAGATGTATATATTTCTTAGTCAGTTACCCATGTTAATAAATTATTTCAATAATGGTTCATTTCAAGATGATATCAAGTTTTTCTTATGTCAAATATGCATATTTAACTTGTTTCTATAATGTACCAGCACCGTTTACTAAAGTGTATGTTTTCCTTTGCATGGTAGTGGACGTGTTGTCCTTAGGATTTGGAGCAAGTGAGGAATAGAGAAGGACACTTCAAGGAATAGAATTCCTAATGTTCAGCCTAGTGGGGTGCCACCTACCTATATGATCCAAATGATTAGAAGGCTTTATTTTATGGTTTTTATGTTGTCCATGATTGGCTTAGGTAGATCTGAGACATGAAGAAAATAAGTTGTAGTTTTCCTCTGAAGAACTATATATGAATCATTTCAATTCAATGCATGGTGAATGTGTATTTATTTGCAATATTTATCATATTTTTGGTATCCTTCCAAACCCAAGCACCCATGTTATGGAAAACATGGGGAATGATCTTGCTATCATGGGTATGCTTGGGTGGTTCACAAAGACTTAAGAATAACGAAATGATTCAATACCATTAATGATCATAGATAATCCATAAAAATTATAAACTACAATAGATAGAAATATAAAGATAAAAATTGAGAACCCCTTAATTACATAATCAAGATTAATTAGCCCAAAGAAAAGAAATGTGTACAGAAAAAATATCCAAAGAAAATATGAATCAACACTTGCAATTCGTTATATAATTATTGAAGACCCAAAAGATCATAAAAATATGAAGTAAGACGGATATAAGAACTGATGGAAAGACATTCTAAATAAAACATCCTAGTTATCATTTTAGTCAAAATGTGATTTGACTGACTTGCCCCTTAATCTGATTACATCTCAAATGAGAGAAATTGTATTGGAAAATTTAACCCAACACTAATATTTAACAAAATCACAATATCATATATGAAAATGAACATACATATATTGAAAGAAACCAATTATAATCTTGATAACTCCATGTGGATTAGGGGTGGGCCCTTCCATTGATAAAGAGCACGGAATCACTATGTTGAAATATGATGTTTGTCTAGAGTGGTTGAAATATGAAATCTCAATTATCGATGTATAACCCCACCTAGGGCCATGTAGAAGCTAGAAACCCAAATGTTGGGAATGGAAGTCATGCTTTACTATCGATTTGAAGAACTCTATTACTTAACTTAAAATATGATCTCTCCAAATTGGTGATATATATGATAATCTCTCCAAATTTGTGACTCATATGATGATACCACCAATTTGATGATCCATGTGACTATGAGTTTATCTTGATACCAGATTGCTCAATTCTAGGACAAGAATGATATAAAATGGTGATAATGATACCGTATTCAAATTTTGTGATGATTGTGATATGAAATTTGAAATCCCAATCTCAATTGAAGGGTTGTGTTAATTTTGGAGAAAAATTTTCTTTTAAGGTGGGGAGGATGTGATAACCTGGATTTTCTCTCTTTCAATTTATGTACATCTTGACTCATTAGATGCTCTATTGAACTCAACAACCATCCTCACCCTCAATTTGATGATTTTGAGTACTTCTTTTGCTCAATCAATGGGTCAGATTTAGTTAAGTATCACCTTGTACTTATATATGACTTTAAATTGAGTTTCAAACTAGGTATCATCCCCATTATATATCACCAACTTGCAATCAAAATTGAACAGCTTCAATGAACTCTCCTTTGCAAATATATGTCATGTTATAGAGAATTCACTTATCTTGTCAATGGCACAAGAAACGCCTTAATCGGACATTCAAATCCCAAATTATGGCCTTTCTAGTGTACCTCTTTTTCTCCTGATTTTAATTTGATTTAAATCGGTTTTGGAGCCATCTTGGGCCCAAAACTGGGCGCGGACCACTACTCCCAGCCCTCTTTCTATTACAATCCGCTCCCAATAGATGGACCAATCACATGTTGTAGAGTCAAAAGTAACGAGTCTCATCCCTTGGATCCCCCTGCCATGGATTACACCCCTCATCCGACGGCCGTGACACCATCACCCACCTTCGTACTGCAGCCAGCGAATGTGTCGCTGCCTTAGTCAACCACCCCCAACCATGGCACCAAAAATCGGCCCTTTCCTTCCACCCTTAGCTCCATTTGGTACCCCCGTCGCCTATAAAATCCCTTCCTTTTTCTTTCCCCTCTCTTTTACTTTCTGTTCGTGCCCCCTAGATACCATCTTCACTTCGTCTCCTACCTCCAGCCCTAGCGGCGGCCGCCACCTCGTCACCTTAGATGTTGCTGCTCTGGCACCCCTTCAAGCAATTCAAGTCTAGATCCAGCCCCGCGACCGCCTTGTAAAGATGGGCGGCAAGCCATCATGGCTCCACGAAGGACGGAGCGAGCTGGCCACTTTCCTCCAACGAGCACGCCAAGCAGGAGTCGAACCGCACGAGCTCCCTGTTGTGCGGGTTTGAGGACAGTGATGGACGATGGTGCCCAGCGGCCGTAGAATGCCAGCAATCGCCTAAGGAGAAGTGAGAAGCGGTGGGGAGACCACGGTCAGAAGCCTGACGTTGGAGTCTCTCGCGGGCCGATAGTGTTGGGGCCTTACTCTCGAGCCATTTGTGGTAAAACACATCTTTTCCCTTTTTATGTACCTAATCGACAGACCACCACAACTTCCTAATCTCTTAAGAAAATACCATAATGTAATATATGGTTTCGATCAAAAAAAATATCACCTATTCAATGGTTCTACAATCTACTACTACTTCTATTCATATCACCTCTGATTAGCCAAAAAAACCACTTTTATGATCTCTTAAATAGTGTTTATTTTTTAACTATGCTCCTATTGCACTATTAGTGATCTATGGCCCTATATTCATGTAAATCCATAACTATTCTTCATGATGAATCTAAATATAGTGTCTTGAAGCATCTGTATGTGTCCTAGTTCTATCTTGACCTATCATAACTAGTTTTGATCTAAAGACGGTCCTTTTTATGGGTGTGTGTGTGTGTGTGTGTGTGTGTGTATGCTATTTGTTCGTTGCCCGCGCGGGTACAATCTTCTCGCTACCCGGCCCAAGTGGCGTGGTGGCATTTAGTTGTAAATATTTGCAACTTAATCATAGTGGTGGCATAACCAACGGATGAAATAACCAACGGTGGCATAACCTATAATTAAGGCAAAAAATTAAACAAACGGATTTCGCCTCCTTCGCGCGTGTTCTTCTGCCGCCATCTTCACGCGGCATCTTTCGTCGTCGACCTGCTCAATCGTTCCTGTCTATTCATCCGCTGCTGGACGCCTAGATGCCTTCAACGAACTATGTCTATTCCTTCTCCGTGTCGACCTTCGATGCTGCATTTCCATTCTTAGAACGGGCTTTCTTGCCTCAGTTGTGTAGAGGAGGACGAAGGTTGATGGCATAGATCTGAATCTCCTTTAACGTCATCAGAGTATCAATAGAAGATATTGATCTTCACCAGGTCACATCTCTGCTACAGATCTGTTACTGGAACTGACGTCGTAAGGGGAGGAGAAGTTCTTCATCTTACTGCATTTCAGGAGCAGTAGTTGTCCAAGCTTCAACCAGGTAATTTTGTATACTCTTCGTCACTTCAATCAGTTCTACTCAATATTTGCTCTTCACATCATTTTATATTCATCTCTGTCTTTTGTGTGGGAAACCCATTTTGCGTCTTGATTTTTGTTTTTAAGTAGTAACTGTCATACATGCTTTTTATGTTTCATGTAGTTACTCTTTTGTGATACGTGGTTACTCTTATGACTCACTGAGTTACTCTTTCATGTTTCAGGGTTACTCTTCTGTCTGCAGAGTTACTCTCACACAACTGTCATGGATCACAGTCTTGACACAAATGATGCTAATGCCAGTGTCAAATGTGATAATGATAATCCTCCTTCTTCTCCTTCTGTTGCTGCTTGCATTGTATCCCCAGCACAAGTCCCTAGAATTGGTCTCCAGTTTGGAAGTTTAGATGAAGGTATCTGACGTGGAATATTATCGCACTAACAAACTCACTCAGGGTTGAAATCCCTGAACTTTTACTAAAACCTCGTGCAATAATACCACTCGCAAGCGGACGGGTCTTATCGTAGTATAGTTAAGGATCGAATCCCAAGAGACAACATTTTTAAGAATCGTTGCTAGTCGAGTCTAGTTCGATTATGACTACTATTTAGAACGATTGGATAATTTTGGGTGAATTAAACTAAGTGCAAGAAAGTAAAGAGCAGGATTAAAGTTTGATCTAGATTAATGATGTGGAATCGCTGGAATGGTACCGGGTTTCACCACCACTGCACATGCAAACACATCCAGACATATAACATCTAGGCAAGATATAACTATCCAAATAGAGCTGATGTGAACCCTCCGCTAGGATAGGCTCACGTAAGCGTCACCTTGATAACACCCAAATCTATGCATTTTCTCTATTCTATTTATCTATGGTTTTGTGCCACTTTAGCCTTAATATGCCCTCAATTGCTTATGTTTTAGTTCTTTTATCTTTATATAGATAAAGTAACTAGTTAGCCAATAAATTAGCCAATCTAGCCAGTTTTTTAGACAAGCTGGCACCGAACTTAAATGGACAACATATTCCATGCTCTCTTTTCAGCTGAGGCCCAGTGATTGTACTTCTTGTTATATCATCTAATGTTGAACTCATAATAATCGTCATGGTTTACTCTGGGCCCAGTTTGGCTCCCGTTTAATTGGTTTCATTGCCAAATTCACATCATACATCCTGAGTTAGCTTAATTTCTTTATTCTCATTTTAATTGGATTTTTATCTCTTGTGGAGCTCAGAATTGGGCACAAAGGCCTTAACTTCTCAGCTAACAGCACCTTTGGGCCTTTGATCTGGCCTGGTCAACCTTGGTCAATGGCCAGCAGCTCTCCCTTCTCATCCTCTCCCCCGGAGTCCATCCTTTATTCACTCAACCAGCTGATCGGACCAACCTCGCCTTCTACCCTAATCATCCGCTCACCGCTTCCCTCTGCCTCACACAGACCGCGGGCAACAAAAGCCCAGATCGCGACCTCTGCTACTAACCGCGACTGCGGTTTCAGCAGCAAGGACCGCGACCTGCCGCCTCCTCGCCACAACCATCCACAATCGCGACTCCCAGAGACCGCGACTTCTACCTTTGCATCACCCATGTCAACAGGCATCGCGACCCTAGTGTTGCCTCCTTCAACCAATGCCAGCGCAACCCCCTCTATCGACCTGCATCCCAACCACGACCTACCATCGCGCAGCCGCCATCACCTCAATGCCCTGCGGACACCTCCCCATGCATTGCGGCCGCGATCAACAGACCGCAATCCGCATCAGGATACACAGCGACCAACCCTCCTCGACGCTACAGCGCGACCCATCTGCCTCCATCGCCAACTGCAACCCACGACAGGAGGCACCGCGGTGTCCATGACTGTGACCCGCGGTGGTCTCATTCCACCTGCTCCAGTTCGAGGATGATAACACCTCCACACGCTCCTGCTCATTGACCTCATTTGCGACCTCCAACAGCACCCCCTCATCTCTACAACTACCATTGCTAGACCGCGGTGCACTCCAACCGCGCTCGCAGACAGAGAGGGCCACGCCTGAGGTCACGGCATGAAGACCGCGATCAAAGAGTACATCACCACCTCCCTGCTGCACCGCGATCAGGTGTTGTCCAAGGACCTCGACTCCCACCTAACTACGACCTGTGACTTTCTGCTGTACCTTGACCATTCCAAGAGGCCAGCAGCAACCCCAGCAGGCCTATAAATACCATCATCTTCTCCACAACAAGGGGATCAGGCCCAAGCGCCGCCAGGCTGCTGAAGTGGAGATCGATCCCACTCCGCCGCCATCCACCACAGGAGCCCTTCCGCTGCCAGCAACCACACCACGCCACAAGGAGGACTGCAACACTCTGCCATCGGATCCCAGCAGCCACACCACACGCGTGTTGGATCCTAGATGGGTGACTTAGGTGCTCTAGAGGGGGGGTGAATAGAGCTGAAAGTACTTACACAAAATTCATTAAACCTTCAAAATATATGACAAAATAAGGTTGCTAAATAGGTAATTTGAGTGCAACTAAATCATGCTTAGCAAGGATAAGAGAGATTGAACATGCACCAAATTAGACAAGCTATTTAGAGTGGTTCCACACTTCAAACTAGAAGTGTGTCAGTCCACTTGCCTAGAGAGGTCAACCTCTAGGACTTCAACCAATTGCACTCTTATATTCATTAATAAGACATACAATACATGACCAACAAAGGACTTACCTATCCAATACAAAGAGTCTTCAACCTTACCAAGGATTTACCCACTTTGCAAGAGTCTTCGGCCTTCTCCAAGGACTTACCCACTCTTGCACAAGTCTTCGGCCTTACCGGAATTACCCACTCTTCTTGGATCTTCCGCCTTTGACTTCACCTTCACTCGGAGAAGCTTTCCACCAAGGTCTTACCCACTTGAGCTTGAGTCTTCTGCCTTCTCCAAGGGCTTACCCACTCTAGCTCCAAGTCTTCGGCCTTGATCTTCACCAAGGGACTCCTTCCCTTGTTCTTCTTCACCTCTCTTGTACAAGAGAGAGAACCTTCATCTTCAATATAGGAAATGAGAGATGGGGAGGTGGTGGAAGTGAGAGCCTCACAAGATATACAAATAAGACTAGCTCTCTTACAAATCTCCTACTCACTCTAATGGATGTAGCAAGTGATTAAGCTTAGAGAGAGAGAGGAGGCTGTAGGAAGCACTCAACTATAGAATAGGAACCTCACAAGGAGTTTGCAATGAATGCTCAACCTTGGAATGAAGCCCAAGGGGTCCTATTTATAGCTGGGGATGCCTCTTAGCCTTTGGGAACACTTGTGAACGAAAACTAGCCGTTTTGTGGCTTGCAACGGATCTATTTTCACTTGTTGCAACTCCACAACGGCTAGAATTGCTTTTTCTGCATTTCAGTACAGTCCGATCGGCCGAGTTTCTATAAAGGTAATTCGTCCGAACTACTAAGCGACAAGTCTGAAAGATAGACTGTCGGCCGAGTTTCCTTGGAGAAACTCGGCCGATCGGTCGACTTTCAACTTGGACCGATCAGTGGATCGGCCGAGTTTCCCACCATAGAAACTCGACCGAACAGGGATCGGCTGAGTTGGTAACTCGGCCGATTGCCCAGAAAATTCCAGAATATATGGATCGGCCGAGTTTGGAATTCGGCCGACCAAATCCCTGTTATGGGTATTTTGGAATTTTCGTAAAACTATACAAATGATGGATTTTTGTGTCCCAATAATTTTTCTAAGCTTAATTACAAGTCATACAATCATTACAAGTGATTACAAAGCAATTCTAAGGTCATTTACATAGAGATCCCAAATTGCACACTTGTAGCTATTTTGACTTGTCTTTTCTCCAATTTGATATGCGCAAGTTAGGGCATTTGGAGTGTGTCTAAACCTAATCTGAAATCACTCAATGTAGAAGCATTAGACACCAATATGTGGAATGGTTAGTCATCATCAAAACAAGGGTTTAGTCAATTTAGACGTGAGTCAACATTGACCTAATTGACCTTGAGTCAACATTCTCCCCCTTTTTGAAGATGACAAACCATTCCATAAATGTATTGAAAGCTTGTACGTAAAATCATACCTTCGGAGAAACCTAGGGGTTTCAATAGGATTGAGCTCATATGCTCCCCCTCAATTGATGCACATGGAGTTCTCACACTCCCCCTCAATTGATGCTATTTCTCCTGCATGGTTAGCTTTCATAACATTTATAGAAACTATGTCTTCTACTCATATATGTTCTACACATATATGTCTTCTCCCATTTACCTTCTCCCCTTTACATGGACACGCTTCTTTGCTTCATGTAAGACATGCCTTCTCCCTGTTGTCAAAAGAAGACATATCTTTCTCCCCCTTTGTCATTTCAAAAAGGTGGGGGTGTGAAGAAACTAAGAAACACCACTTGTTAAGAGAAAGAAGATAACAAAAGTTATATAAGGAGAGTAGAAGAGCACAGATAGGGGCTTGTCCAAGCATAGAAAGAAAAGCAAGTTAAAGCATATACTTGAACATCCCAAAAATGCAAGATAAAGTGCTGCAGAAAAACAATAAATCACAATTTTGACCCTCAAGATGATGGAATTTGACCAAAAACCATCGGAGCTCATGGCAAAGCAATGAGTCTTGCTCAGAAGGGTGTTTCTGCATAAAAAAACACTATACTTGCAGCAAAAACTGAAACTGGAGCAAAATCTGCATAAAAATTCATAAATACTCCAATTCCCACGTATCATGTAGAGCTATGTACCCTGCATCACAATGTTATGCAAGCAACTCAAGATAGTAGATATTCAATTTAAGGAACAATCTTGAGCATGTATAAGATAAGATACAAACATAACATATAGATGATCAAGTATACCACTTATTGATAGGGTTAGAACTACATGTATGCGAACTACTAGTAGATGATATCACAAGTTAGGACTACTAGTAGGATCTAGATCATAGCAAAGAGATAAGCAACATAAAGCAAGCTATGATTAGATTTAGAGATATATCCAAACAAAGAGATATGCAAATTTAGACGCATGAAAGGATATAACTCACTAGATATGCATCCTTACCATAAGATGACTACCACTAAGAACCTCAAAGTTGTATCAAAACAAGATATACACCTAGATAGATGTAGCAAGTTAGAGTACAACAGAAGCAATTTAAGACACAACCAAGAGATCCAAAGAGATCATCATCAAAACCTGCAAAACAACTCAAAGCAAGTAATTTCAACATATAGATATACCAATTTAGAGCAATTAGAGAGATAGAGTTGTAAGCAAGATAGGCAATTTAGAACATAGCAATATGCATATATAAAGGTACCAAATGAGAGTGCCAAAGAATAAGGCTATTGGTTGAGAAAATCTAGTTGAGAGGGAAATTCTCATCCAATAAGCCAACTGTATATTCTGTGCACAGTGTAATCGGTCGAGTTCTGAGCATTGACAACTCGGCCGATCGCAGCTGTTGGCAACACCCATTGGTGCCTATCGGTCGAGTTTCACTAGGGCAAACTCGGCCGACAGATCAGCTGTCAAGAAGCACATATATATTATAAAAACATATTTAAAGGCATGCTAAAAATACAAACCATATCCAAACATGTCTAAGCAAGTTAGAAATGCACTATAGAAGCATTAGAAACAGTTTTTGAGCAAGAGTGTGAAGAGAATCACAAAATACCACTTTTAACTCAAAAACCATATGTATAGTGCACACTAACTTGACAAAACAAGTTAGAAATGGTTACAAGCAATAAAACCATTTACCTTTGTGCTTACCATTGCTTTTCCACTTGTTGTCACCCTTTACACATCTCACCTTTCTTCTTTCATGTGGATTGAGAAGTCAATTTGCAATTCAATAGCTCAAATCAATCCATTTGTAAATACCTACAAGAAGAAAGATGAAATGGTCCCCAATCATGTTTTTGGGTCCGGAAGGGTTAGTTTAGCAACCCAAATCCTATTGCTCTTGGATGCTTTCCTAAAAGGACAACAATTAGAATAATGACCTAATTCATTGCAAAAGTTGCATGTGCCCATAGTCTTGGAACTAGAGGATTCTCCATGGAATATTGGAGGTCATTTATCTTTGTTGTTCCCTTGACTACTATCATACCCTAGACCATGTCTACCAATTTGTTTAGTAGTATGGTGTAGGATATCATAAAGACTCTTTTTACCAACTAAGAATCTTTGCAAGGAAGATCTCAATCTATCATTATCATGCTTAAGAGAAGCAATAGTAGAAGACAAATTATTGATATTTTCTCTAGCATGCAAAAGATTTCCTAAGCAAAGAGTTTTAGTTTCATAAGAGTCTTTATCAATATGAAGAGCAGAAACATCATTCTCTCTACTAGTAGAACTAGAGCAAGATACATGCCCATTGATTTTAGCAAGTAAGGAGGCATTTTCTATTTCTAATTCATGCAAAACAAAATCTTTGTCTTTGTTTTCAGATTTAAGAACATCAATGTCATGCATGAGAGAATCAACAATTAAAGTATGTTCTTCATTAGAACTAGGCATGAGAGGTTGAGCTTCTAGAAATTTAATCTTATCAAGTAAACTAGCATTTTCAAGTTTAAGAGAGTCTACTTGGCTAAGATAATCATTTTTATCAATAAGCAAGCAAGAATTTGCATGTTCAAGATCATCTAGTTCTTCATGCAAATTATCAACAATTTTAGCAAGCTTTTTCTTTTTCTTTTTAGAAGACTTATAAGAGGCACAAATGTCATGAATAATAGCAATTAAAGATTCTTTATCTAAAGAGTCTAGATTTACCTCACTTGAGTCTTCACTTGTTGATGCTATAAGGGCAAAATGGCATTCCCCTTCATCACTTGAGCTTGATCTTGATCCTTCACTTGAATCTTCACTTGAGCTTGAGTTGGAGGAGCCACTTGAGCTTGATTGCCATTTCTTCTTGTGAAGATGGGTCTTTTTGCCTTGTGGGCAATCTTCCTTGTAGTGACCCTTCTTTCCACACGTGAAGCACCGGATGGAGGAGGATTTGCCTTTGTAGAGTCGACCTTTGGAGTACATGGCATCTTCTTTAGCTTGAGAGGATGGAGAGACTTGTTCCATGATAGCTTCAATTTGAGCCTTCATTTCAGCCTTCTTCATTCTCTTTAGCTCTTTCTTCTCTTGTCTTTCTACTTCCTCCCTCTTGTCAAGTGTGGCTTCATGTGCTTGTAGATTTCCAATGAGCTCTTCAATAGGAATATCCCTAAGCGACCTTGCTTCTTCAATGGAAGTCACCTTGGATTCCCATCTCTTGGGGAGAGTTCTAAGGATCTTAGAGTTGATCTCTCCACTAGACATAGGATGTCCTAGAACAGCAAGACCATTCAAGATGGTGTTGAGCCTTGAGTACATGTTGGCTATGCTCTCTTCCTTTCCCATCTTGAAGTTCTCAAGCAACCCTTTGAGCATGTAGACTTTGCTTTCCTTCACTTGATCTGTCCCTTCATAAGTGATGCAGAGCTTTCTCCATACCTCATAGGCCGTCTCACAAGAGGAAATCCGGTTGAACTCGGTGGGGGTCATGGAGGCATAAAGGATGTGCATCGCTCTTGCATTCAAGGATGCTTTCATCAAGGTGGCTTCATCCCATTCTTCAATGTTTGTCTTTGGTAGATTGTATGGGCTGTTCACCATTTGCCACATCTCGAGACTTGATCCTTGGATGAAGAATTGAAGTCTTCTTCTCCAATAGAGGAAGTTGCTCCCATTGAAGATTGGAAGGCTGGTCGAGAGTCTCCCTCCTAGGTAGTCACCCATCTTCTCCTACTTGTAGAAGTATGCTTGGAGAAGACCTGCTCTGATACCACTTGTTGGATCCTAGATGGGTGACTTAGGTGCTCTAGAGGGGGGTGAATAGAGCTGAAAGTACTTACACAAAATTCATTAAACCTTCAAAATATATGACAAAATAAGGTTGCTAAATAGGTAATTTGAGTGCAACTAAATCATGCTTAGCAAGGATAAGAGAGATTGAACATGCACCAAATTAGACAAGCTATTTAGAGTGGTTCCACACTTCAAACTAGAAGTGTGTCAGTCCACTTGCCTAGAGAGGTCAACCTCTAGGACTTCAACCAATTGCACTCTTATATTCATTAATAAGACATACAATACATGACCAACAAAGGACTTACCTATCCAATACAAAGAGTCTTCAACCTTACCAAGGACTTACCCACTTTGCAAGAGTCTTCGGCCTTCTCCAAGGACTTACCCACTCTTGCACAAGTCTTCGGCCTTACCGGAATTACCCACTCTTCTTGGATCTTCCGCCTTTGACTTCACCTTCACTCGGAGAAGCTTTCCACCAAGGTCTTACCCACTTGAGCTTGAGTCTTCTGCCTTCTCCAAGGGCTTACCCACTCTAGCTCCAAGTCTTCGGCCTTGATCTTCACCAAGGGACTCCTTCCCTTGTTCTTCTTCACCTCTCTTGGACAAGAGAGAGAACCTTCATCTTCAATATAGGAAATGAGAGATGGGGAGGTGGTGGAAGTGAGAGCCTCACAAGATATACAAATAAGACTAGCTCTCTTACAAATCTCCTACTCACTCTAATGGATGTAGCAAGTGATTAAGCTTAGAGAGAGAGAGGAGGCTGTAGGAAGCACTCAACTATAGAATAGGAACCTCACAAGGAGTTTGCAATGAATGCTCAACCTTGGAATGAAGCCCAAGGGGTCCTATTTATAGCTGGGGATGCCTCTTAGCCTTTGGGAACACTTGTGAACGAAAACTAGCCGTTTTGTGGCTTGCAACGGATCTATTTTCACTTGTTGCAACTCCACAACGGCTAGAATTGCTTTTTCTGCATTTCAGTATAGTCCGATCGGCCGAGTTTCTATAAAGGTAATTCGGCCGAACCACTAAGCGACAAGCCTGAAAGATAGACTGTCGGCCGAGTTTCCTTGGAGAAACTCGGCCGATCGGTCGACTTTCAACTTGGACCGATCAGTGGATCGGCCGAGTTTCCCACCATAGAAACTCGACCGAACAGGGATCGGCTGAGTTGGTAACTCGGCCGATTGCCCAGAAAATTCCAGAATATATGGATCGGCCGAGTTTGGAATTCGGCCGACCAAATCCCTGTTATGGGTATTTTGGAATTTTCGTAAAACTGTACAAATGATGGATTTTTGTGTCCCAATAATTTTTCTAAGCTTAATTACAAGTCATACAATCATTACAAGTGATTACAAAGCAATTCTAAGGTCATTTACATAGAGATCCCAAATTGCACACTTGTAGCTATTTTGACTTGTCTTTTCTCCAATTTGATATGCGCAAGTTAGGGCATTTGGAGTGTGTCTAAACCTAATATGAAATCACTCAATGTAGAAGCATTAGACACCAATATGTGGAATGGTTAGTCATCATCAAAACAAGGGTTTAGTCAATTTAGACGTGAGTCAACATTGACCTAATTGACCTTGAGTCAACAACGCGGGTAGGTCGTCCATCTCCTCCGCTTTCCCTGATCTGTGGGGAAACACGATCTGGTCCATCCAATCCGCTCCGCCCTCCAGATCTGTGGAGAAATCCACGTACCTGGTTCGTTCATCCGTCATCCACACCTGTCGATGCATCCGTGCCACTATTTGGGGAGGATCTAGAGAGAGAAAGGGGGCCAAGGTGTCCGAAAGACCAAGGAGGAAGGCTGAAAAGATGAGATCCGGCCTATACGGAGGCTAAGGAGTGAGAGCCACCTCTCCTCTATGAGCTTAATCTCTTCTTCTTCCTCTTTCCTTCTTCTGTTCCCCTTTGTTTCAATACAACAATGTTAGTCCATCTTTGTTCGGTGTCAACTATGCTTGTCCATGGCTAGTTGAGCTCCTTCTTGGCTATGTAGCCCGATTCGGGCATGTTAATGTACTTTTACCTTAAGCAAGTAGTTTCATTCCATATATAGTATGATGTTTGTTCTATCTTCTCTCTCTAGTTGTGATTGCTAGTTTGGTTGATCTCTTTCTAGTTTGAACTGTTGTTTCTACTTGTATCGAGAGATCTGTATAGGAATAGACGTGAGAAGATGGTTTGGATCGGAACCCAAGAGGAGGACGGTTCAAGGTCCTTTGTTCCTAACATTCCAGAATACTCTAAAACCCGAGAGGGAATCTAGAGTATTCTGAGGTGTTGATTTGTCATCCTTGAGAGAGGTTAGATGGCATATCTTTGATGGTTTTAGTCACGCTACGCGAGAGCAAGTGAGATGACCCCACAGGAACAGATACCACCACAATGTGTACTATGTTTGGTTTTAAGATGCTTGCTTAGGTGTTCGAGGGTTGTCTACGCCCGAGAACGGGTGCATAGACTGCCCAGGTTGTGGTTACATAGCCAAGAACTCCTCTCTTGATTAGTAGAATCCCGCAGATTCTGTTCTATTTTGTTTTCTTTTCTTTTCTTTTATTTTCTTTGTTTTGTTTTAAATCGTGACAACCCGCTAGACTAGATCTAGCACATATTTTCATCGACTATCATTTTGGATTACCTGGCTCAAGAATGAAATCTCGGGCATCCTAAACGTCACCACGTCCCTTTGTTCGACCCCATATATCTACTTCGACCCTGTAATAAAAGTTGTGGGCGTCCTTGAAGGTTTTGGGTTATAAATTAAAAGTTCCGACTCACATTTGGGCCGATCAACTTTTTGGCACCGTTGTCGGGGACGTGGTTTTCCACATTTACACACCTAAAAGATTTTTGTTCTATCACTTTAAGCCCGTATATATATGCATAGTTTTTGTTTTTTTTTAAACAAACTTGTTCATATATACTGAATCCCTTTTTTTCTTATACTTTTTCAGCCATGGATCTCGCTTCGACAAGACAAGTGATCTTGTCCACCTGTCCTCCCGAGTTTTTCTGCAGTTTCGACTGCTGGCAAATAATTGAAGGTCGTGCTTTACAGCTATTCGAGTTATACTTACCTCCACCGTTGTCATATGTCGAGATTCCAATAACGGAGACTTTCAGTCAGCCCTCGACTCCCATTCTATCATGGGATCAAGAACTGATTAAGGCAGTGGAGTTGTCTAAGGAAAGTATTCATGCACTCACCTCCTTAGCCCCTCATCTCCAAGAAGATGTTGATCCAATGCAACAATACTAGAAGAGCATGATCGTCATCTCAAAGTAGCCATCGAGGTTGCAGACTGCAGTAGAAGTCTAGTTCAAACTGTTGAGCGAGGATCCATCCAAGCACATCAATTTGGTACAGCGGGTCAGCTACTGGAGTGCAATATGGAATTCACTGATCTTGAGAGCTTAGTTGTCCAAGTTCAACAGATTCATGATAAAAATGTTGAACATGGCAAGAAACTTCAAGAGGTCATTGTTTTGGTTTTTACACAACAACAAGCGATACCGCCTTAGGAAGAAGATTTCAGTCATTAAGACCAATCCATTGGATCTAAAGTGGAGTATGCACCATCATCCTATTCATACCATCAACTAGATTCACCAGGAGTTTTCTGTGAAGACCAACCCACTTGGGGAATCCCTTCATTCTATCCAGATGACTCAAATGATGAACCAATGGAAGATATGAGTCATAGACATGAATGGGTCTATGATGACGATGATGAAGACTCGAAAAGCCAATCAGCCTCACAACCAGAAGGTTGGTTTGAGGAACCAGAGTCAGATATTGAACCAGACCAGAGTGACATCTCTCATATTGAGACTTGTCACTTCACTTTGAGCAGCACACCAACTATGGTTTGGAACAATTTGTTCGATGACGACGATAATTGCTCGACATGTAGCAGCGAGTATACTGACAACGACGATGAGTTGAAGCAGCATGAGCCGCCATTTACACCCTTACCTTTACAAGGTAGGGTGGACGTCAAGGGGACAGGATGGATGGTTCACTACAACATGGCTGATGAGCATGAAGATACCCCTAACTCCATGCCAGGTGATAAGCTTGGGGTGGTAAAACCACAAACCGATTCTTCAGGGAGTACTTCTTGTTCAGAAGACGATTGGATGACTCAGACTGTACATGTTGACTTACCTGAGCATCCAACCTCAAGTGTAGAGATGGAGAGAGAAGATATGAGTCCTCCAGAAGACATCCAACCTCTCTCATCCATCTCATCCTATGTCGACATCCTAGGGCCTTCATGTTCAGATTCGTATCTTGGAAGGTACCTTGAGGATGATTTTCTAAAGAATTCATCCCAGTGCAGCTCAAGTCAATTCCAGCACCGACATGACTTCACCGAGTTGTCAGATTTTATTCCTCTACTTCAGACTCGACAGGGCCCACATCTCCGCATATTCTACTCCTATTATGTGGTGGAACCCATCGGCAAGACACAGGTGACATTGGTCCCAAAACTTAGGATTTGGGACCCCAGTGTCGGTATCGTGGGCATCCAACCCCTTGTCTCTTACCCTTTCTTTTTCCCTTTTTGTTTAAAATAAAATTTTGTTTTTCAAGTTTTGCTTAGTTAGTTTCTTTCCTCTAACTGCTTTAATTTTCCTTGCGTACATGCATCATTTTAGTACTTTAATAAATTTCCCACCCTATTTTACATCTCTTCCCACCCTGCTATTCTAAGTTTAGATCTCGAGGACGAGCAAAGTTTTAAGCTTGGGGTGGTAGGCTTCGCCCTTCTATCTCTTCATCCTTCTAACATGCATGTTTACTTCCTGCATTTAGTTTTAAATTTTCAAAATTTTCAGCTTTTTAGCTTTGCAATTATGGCCATATGGTGCAAATCTAATAAATAAATGCTTGACTTTATGCCTAAATGCACAGTTTTCATCTTAAAACATTGCTTGACATTTTGCTTGACTTGCTCTTTGACTATTTCCTTGAGTTTGGTAATAAATCTAAGGTTATGTGCTTTTTTCATAGCTTAAAGCTAAATTCTCTTGATCTATGTTGTGAATGGAAAATCCATGGTAAAGGACCGTTGGAATGAGCTAAAACACGATTAAAGACTCCGAACTGCAAATTCACAGGCTTGCCTCTGTTCTAAGGATTCTTGAATCATAATTGCAAGTTTTCACACAAGTGTCAAGCGGATCATGATGAGTTTTAAGATATAATCAAGATGAAATGTTTTCCTTGATGGACTACACGCCTTCTCACATTAGATTGAGTCAAAAAGATGAAAAATATAAAAATGTGCAAAAGAGGCTTGGCCGCTCACAAAAATCCCAAAAATATCTATATAGTTCTCACCCAAGCCTACATATTAGAATGCAGAGAATAAAAGCCTGAGTGTGAACAAATGAGCATTTTTTTCCTTTTAAGAGAGTTGAGGATGGTGCCCAGCCGGTGTATGACTGGGCTCATGAATGCGGGTATGTCGTGCCTGGTAATATCACTCCAAAAGCTCATTAAAGAGTCACTAGGAACCCCTATGAGACCTATGAGATCATCTCAGTAGCAGGGTTGGTTGGGGCATAGTACAAGGAGTTCATCTCACTACTTTGGGCCAACTGGCTCAGACTGCAGGGACTGTTGCTCATTACATGGACCAACCTGACGCAGATCGAGATCCTCAGAAGTCATTATAGTCTTTTGCTTTGTTTCTTAAGGACATGAATAAGTGAGAGGTGCATTGTTTCCCAATTGGTATGCATGGAATCATCATGATGGCTCAATGCTCATCACCTACGTGATCACCTATGTGACATTTCTTTCATGTTTAATAATTATGATTCAAACCCTCATGAGTATCGACAGGTTGTAGTGAATTTGCTTAATCTTGCCTGGAAACTCTTTGATCTTTCTCTGGCAGAACTGTGGTTGATTGGTGGGGGTTTGTTCTGAAACGACATGGATCAGGAGAATTGATGCTTTAAACTATTTTTCTTAACCTTAGCATCTATTGCCAAGCTTAATTTGGATATTATCCTTTTATTCTTTGAGCACAGTCTTGCTTGAGGACAAGCAACTTTTAAGCTTGGGGTAGTTGATAACACCCAAATCTATGTGTTTTCTCTATTCTATTTATCTATGGTTTTACGCCACTTTAGCCTTAATATGCCCTCAATTATTTGTGTTTTAGTTCTTTTATCTTTACATAGATAAAGTAACTAGCTAGCCAATAAATTAGCCAATCTAGCCAGTTTTTTAGACAAGCTGGCACTGAACTTAGATGGACAACATATTCCATGCTCTCTTTTCAGCTAAGGCCCAGTGATTGTACTTCTTGATATATCATCTAATGTTGAACTCATAATAATCATCATGGTTTACTCTGGGCCCAGTTTGGCTCTCGTTTAATTGGTTTCATTGTCTAATTCACATCATACATCCTGACTTAGCTTAATTTATTTATTCTCATTTTAATTGGATTTTTTATCTCTTGTACATGTCAGAATTGGGCACAAAGGCCTTAACTTCTCGGCTAACAACACCTTTAGGCCTTTGATCTGGCCTGGTCAACCTTGGTCAATGGCCAGCAGCTCTCCTTTCTCATCCTCTCTCGCGGAGTCCATCCTTTATTCACTCAACCATCTGGCTGGGACCACCTTGCCTTCTACCCTAATCATCCGCCCACCGCTTCCCTCTGACTCACGCAAACTGCGGGCAACAAAAGCCCAGACCGCGACCTCTGCTACTAACCATGACCGCAGTTTCAACAGTAAGGACCGCGGCCTTCTGCCTCCTCACCACGACCATCCACAATCGTGACTCCCAGAGACTGCGACTTCTACCTTTGTGTCGCCCACGTCAACAGGCATCACGACCCTAGCACCTCCTCCTTCAACCAATGCCAGTGCAGCCCCCTCTATTGACATGCATCCCAACCACGACCTACCATCACGCAGCCGCCATCACCTCAATGCCCTGCGGACACCTCGCCATGCACCACAGCCGCGATCAACAAACCGCAACCCGCGGTAGGATACACAACAACCAACCCTCCTCCATGCTACAGCGCGACCCATCTGCCTCCATCGCCAACCGCGACCCACGGCAGGAGGCACCACAGTGTCCATGACCGTGACCCGCAGTGGTCTCATTCCACCTGCTCTAGTTCGAGGACGATAACACCTCCACATGCTCCTACTCATCGACCTCGTTCGTGACCTCCAACAACACCCCCTCATCTCCGCAACTACTGCTGCTAGACCACAATGCACTCCAACCGCGCTCGTGGTCAGAGAGGGCCGCACCTGAGGTCAAGACATGAAGACCGCGATCAAAGAGTACATCACCACCTCCCTACTACACCGCGATCAGGTGCTGTCCAAGGACCTCAACTCTCGCCTAACAGTGACTTGTGACTTTCTGTTGTACCTCGACCATTCCAAGAGGCCAGCGACAACCCCAACAGGCCTACAAATACCACCGTCCGCTCCACAGCAAGGGGATCTGGCCCAAGAGCTGCCAGGATGCTGAAGTGGAGATCAATCCCACTCCGCCATCATCCACCACAAGAGCCCTTCCGCTTCCAGCAACCACACCACGCCACAAGGAGGACTCCAACACTCTGCCATCGGATCCCAACATCCACACCACACGCCGGCAGGTGGTCCATCTCCTCCGCTTTCCCTGATCTGTGTGGAAACACGATTTGGTCCATCCAATCCACTCCACCCTCCAGATCTTTGGAGAAATCCACATACCTGGTCCGTTCATCCATCATCCACACCTGTCGACGCATCCACGCCACTGTTCATGGAGGATCTAGAGAGAGAAAGGAGGCCAAGGTGTCTGGAAGACCAAGGAGGAAGGCCGAAAATACGAGATCTGACCTATACGGAGGCTAAGGAGCGAGAGCCACCTCTCCTCTATGGGCTTAATCTCCTCTTCTTCATCTTTCCTTCTTCTTTTCCCCTTTGTTTCTGTACAACGATGTTAGTCCATCTTTGTTCGGTGCCAACTGTGCTTGTCCATGGCTAGTTGAGCTCCTTCTTAGCTATGTAGCCCGATTCGAGCATGTTTATGTACTTTTGCCTTAAGTAAGTAGTTTCATTCAATATATAGTATGATTCTTGTTCTATCTTCTCGCTCTAGTTGTGATTGCTAGTTTGGTTGACCTCTTTCTAGTTTGAATTGTTGTTTCTGCTTGTATCGAGAGATCCGTGTAGGAATAGGCGCGAGAAGATAGTTTGGATCAGAACCCGAGAGGAGGACAGTTCAAGGTCCTATGTTCCTAACATTCCATAATACTCTAAAACCCGAGAGGGGATCTAGAGTATTTTGGGGTGTTGACTTGTCATCCTCGAGAGAGGTTAGATGGCATATCCTTGATGGTTTTAGTCACGCTACACGAGAGTGAGTGGGATGACCCCACAAGAACATATACTACAATGCGTACTATGTTTGGTTTCAAGATGCTTGCTTAGGTGTTCGAAGGTTGTCTACGCCCGAGAACGGGTGCATAGACTGCCCAGGTTGCGGTTACATAGCCAAGAACTCCTCTCTTGATTAGTAGAATCCCGTGAACTCTATTCTATTTTGTTTTCTTTTCTTTTCTTTTCTTTTCTTTTCTTTGTTTTGTTTTAAATCGTGACAACCCACTAGACTAGCTCTAGCACATATTTTCATCAATGGATTACCTGACTCAAGAATGAAATCTCGAGCATCCTAAGCGTCTCCACGTCCCTGTGTTCGACCCCGTAATAAAAGTTGTGGGCGTCCTTGAAGGTTTTGGGTTATAAATTAAAAGTTCTGACTCACTTATGGGCCGATCACACCTTAGGCATCAGATTTCATGTCACCCTCTGGATCACTCACTTACGGCTCTGAAGATACAGAAATCCAACTGAAGTTGTGGGCTCCCTTACGGGCGTTAGGCACACAGAAGTGTCACCATGGGCTAGATGGCTCATCCCCTCATGGATCATACACTTACGATCTCAAGGAATCCCATTCTATTTCTAGTTTAGGAATCAACTGCGTTAATCGACATTCTATCCTACATATTGAAGTTCTCGCAACATAGGAAAGAACAAGATAAAAGCAAGAAGGTGATCAATCTACAAGCAAACATTGAAGATTAACAATGAAATGAAAAGTTATATATATATTGTCTTGGGATGTTAAAATGAAAAGACATGGAAGCATGGGTAGAGGGGCTAGTCCCCGCACCCCAGCGAAAAGGAACTACTCGCTCATGATGCGAGAAATAAGAAGAACAAGAGAGAGGGAAGATTTCACCATGAGCATGATGTAGAAGGTAGTCGCAGCTCGGTGAAGATGATATGGTCTCCTACGTTGTGTCAGAGCAGATTTGGATGAGAAGGATGAACCACCAAGATAGACTGTGCAGCCCTTCTTCTCCTCATTCTTTTCTCATCTTCACCTTCTTGCTTGCATCAAAAGGAGCAGCATGTGGAGTAGCAATGGCGTGGATGTGGATGTATCTAGATCGAACCTTTCATTTTGGGCAGCCTGGCGGCGTCCCAAATCCGATGCCAAATGAGGACCCTTGCGGTTCTATTTATAGGCTCTGGTCAAGTCCTCACGTTTTTGCTGTGAACGGTTTTGAGTTCAAACGGTTTGCTTGAACAGTTTGGAAACTGAGAGGTTCCAAACGGTCTTGAGAGTCCTAACAGTTTGGGAACTCTCATACAAATGGTCTGGAGTCTTAACGGTTTGGAGATGCAAATGATCTTGAGGACTGATGGGATCCAATCAGTCTTGAGTCCATACGGTCTTCTTCTCCAACCGGTCTTCGTCTCCAACCGATCTTGAGTGCTCTGGCCTAACGGTCTTGAGGACCGATGAGGCTTGCACAGTCTTGCTATCATCGAAACATTCTTGGAGACTGATTGACATCCAAACGGTCTTGTACCTCCAAACGATCTCGGTTGCTGGCTTCCGATCGGTCTTGCTGGAGAGAGACTATCATCCAAACGGTCTCGGAGATCAACGAACAAATGGTCTTCATCCTCTGATCGGTCTTGAGGACCTAATGGTCTTCTTCTCCAGCCGGTCTTCACGTCCAAACGGTCTGGGTGAAACCGTTTGATCAAAACTGTTTGGTCAAAAATGTTTGGTTAAGACCGATTGATCAAGACCGCGTATGAGAGTATCTTGAGTGAAGGTGAGATCCAGTTGATGGTTGAACTTCATCATGTTCTGCATAAAAATCAATATAAATTTAGTTAATAATCTTGATGATTGAACCAATTAAGCAATTATGCAAATTGTGAGATTTAGGAGATGCAATCGAATGAATTGAGTTGAATTGGGCCCTAGATGGAAACTTAAAATCATGATAAATATGCATTCATCAAAATACCCCAAACTTAAACGTTGCTCGTCCTCGAGTAACACAAAATCTGAAACAGTCGCCAAATGAATACTTTCTGATCATGTGATTGCCTCCTCTTCACATCACGATTGTTTCCTTTATGATCAGTATGACTAAGCATCTCAACTTCCTGAGACCACTGAATACATCTTAATATATCTTCGTTCCTGAGTTTGCTTTCCAACATCACTTCCTCCTCACTTTTTCCAACAACAAGCATGTCAAAGAGTTTTGTAAGAGTCTAGAGATACCCGCAGAACAACAAGTGTGCATCTGATCTGACACTGGTGTATTTTAGGGTAGTGGAGGCATTTATTATGCCTTTATGTGGAAACGTGAGTGAAGGGTGGTATGGAAGGAAGAAATAAATCTCTCCTCTATTCAACTCGAGATTTTTATTATATGATTTGCAATTTCATTTATTGCATTTTTTTATGTGTGAATCTCCCCTCTATTCGACTCGAGATTGCATTTTTTGTGTGCTCTTTGGCATCTTTTATTGGTGGTACGGCCCTATTAATTTGCGAGGGGTATGGAAGAAGCAGATATAGAGGGAAGTGGCATGACACCCCAAACTTAGGGTTTGGCACTATTTTGGCTATTTTTGTTTCTTTTTTATGGATGGAGGGGTACGAAGATGATAGAAGAAGTGTAGAAGAGAGTTCAGATCAGAATATAACTTGATTTACAGTTTAGTGCACTAGGTCATTCTCTCTTATCATACTCTGCTCAAATAATACTAATGAGGATCGGCTGGAGATTCAATGTTATTATTCCACTAGTCAGTTAGGAAGCATGACGTGTTTGATCCCTATCAGTTCGACAGACACTTGTCATTTTTGTAGGAGGATCATGATGTTAGGAATCATAAGCTTCACAAGATGATTTCAATCAAAAGGCTAGTCTCAAAAGGTGGTCGTTTTGAGGATCTTCTTCGAATAAGGAGGGTATAATGATTCAAAATGCATAGCAGGCTAGGAAATGGCTTTTAATGAAACAGAAAGCGTCAAAATTTCATCAAGTATCTATTCAATTTCTTTGAAAATTTTATTTGAAAATTTTGGTCAAAATGCAGCGATGAAATCTTAAGTCTGAATTAGATGGGTGAAGGTGGAAAGTGAAGTACGTACCACCCACCCTCCACCCCGAACTTAGAAATTTGCTCATCCCGAGCAAACTCTAAATCCGAGATGGAGGGGGAAATTCATGCCAGTTGGACCATCGGATGTGGTTGCGTTCCAATCAACATCCGTCCTCCATCTGAAAATCTTCAAAAATAAAGACCAATTAGAACTCAACATAGCATCTCGCGATGCAATTTTATTTGGTGCAAAATTTTCTAAAATGTAAAAACAAAATAAAGAAAAAATTGTAATTCAAAATTAAAACTAAATACGAATTTATTGACTGGGTTGCCTCCCGACAAGAGGCTTTGTTTTACGTCGATGGCTCGACGTGATTTTTTTTTATTTGTGGGCATGTAATTTGGTTCGGGGAGATTCAGGGATGCATTAATTCTTGTGTCAGCTGAGGTGAAATATCTTTTCAAATGTTGGCCATTAGCCACAATATCTCATGACTTTTCACTCCATAAAACAAAAGCACCATGCAGGTAGATGCTCTTGACAATGTATGGTCCAGTCCAACGAGAATAGAGTTTTCCTTGGAATAACCTCAGTCTTGAGTTGAACAGTAGGACTTGGTCTCCCACTTGAATGTCCTTCTTCTTCAGATGACCATCATGCCACAACTTTGTGCGTTCTTTATAGATTCTGGCATTCTCATAAGCTGTCATCCTGAGTTCATCTAGTTCTTGAAGTTGTAGAAATCTGGCTTGGCCAGCTTTCTTTAAGTCGAAATTCAGCTGTTTGATTGCCCACCAATCTTTGTGTTCAAGTTCAACTGGAAGGTGACATGATTTTCCATAGATGAGTATAAAGGGTGTTGTTCCAAGAGGAGTCTTAAAATAAGTTTGGTAGGCCCACAAGGCGTCATTGATTTTCAGTGACCAATCCTTTCAGTTGCGGCCTATTGTCTTTTCCAGAATAGCCTTGAGTTGATGGTTAGAAACATCTACCTGTCCATTTGTTTGTGGATGGTATGGCGAGGATACTTTGTGTGTAACACCATATTTCCTTATCAACACTTCGAAGCTTCTTTCCAGGAAATGAGAACCTCTGTCGGATATCATAGTGTGTGGGACTCCAAATCGGGGGAAAATGATATCTTTGAACATTTTGATGATAGGTTTAGAATCGCTAGTGACGGTTGGTATGACTTCGACCCATTTTGAAACGTAATCAACTGCGACCAGGATGTAGGAAAATCCATGTGAAGAGGGGAATGGGCCCATGTAGTCCACACCCCAAACATCAAATATATCGACTTCTTGCCATAGCTTAAGTAGCATCTCATCTCTCTTTATAATGTTTCCAATCCTCTGACACTTGTCACATGACAGAACAAAGTTGTAGGAATCTTTGTCACATGACAGAACAAAGTTGTAGGAATCTTTGGATATAGTTGGCCAAAAGAAACCACATTGCAAAACTTTCAAGGCAGTTTTCTTAGCACTCATATGGCCTCCAACTGGGCCTGAGTGACATTGTTCTAAAATGAGTTGGGCTTCTTCCTCAGCGATACAACATCTGTAAAGACCATCAGCACAGAGCTTGAAAAGGTACGGCTCATCCCAATGATACTTCTTCACATCATGCATGAATTTCTTCAGTGCATTTCCGGTGCATTCAAGGTGGATGGCACCAACGGCGAGGTAGTTCACATAGTCTGAGTACCAAGGGGTAGCTTCTAAAACTTTCATTAGTTGGTCATCCAGAAGAGAATCGTTAATTGGAATCTTCTAGGTTTCCAGGGTGTGGATGCGACTGAGGTGATCTGCCACAACATTCTCTGTACCCTTCTTATCTCTAATCTCCAGAGCAAATTCTTGTAAGAGGAGAATCCATCTGATTAACCTGGGTTTAGCATCTTACTTTGCTAGGAGGTAACGGATAGCAGCATGTTCTGTGTAGATAGTGACTTTTGAACCAATGAGATAGGATCTGAACTTGTCAAAGGCATATACGACTGCAAGGAGTTCCTTTTCAGTATTTGCATAGTTCCTTTGAGGTTCGTTGAGGGTCTTAGATGTGTAATAGATCACATAATGTTTCTTCTCTATATATTGACCTAAAACAGCACCCACAGCGTAATCGCTGGTATCACACATAATTTCAAATGGGTGATCCCAATCGGGAGCTCTGATGATGGGTGTTGTTGTAAGGGCAATTTTCAGGTTATTGAAACTCTTAACACATTCTTCATCAAATTGAAAAATTAGCATCCTTTAGTAACAAGTTGGTCATAGGCTTGGTTATCTTGGAGAAATCATTGATAAACCTTCTGTAAAAGCCTACATGACCAAGGTACGCACGAACCTCTCTTACATTGGTTGGGATAGAGAGTTTGGAGATCACTTCGATCTTGGCCTTGTCCACTTCAATTCCTCAGTTACTGACCCTATGGCCAAGGACAATGCCTTCTTTTACCATAAAGTGACATTTCTCCCAATTTAGCACAAGATGTGCTTCTTCACATCGTTTGAGGACCAGGGAGAGGTGCTTCAGGCATGAGTCGTACGAATCCCCATCTATGGAGAAATCATCCATGAAAATTTCCATAATAGTTTCAGTAAGTCCAACAAATATGGCTGCCATACAGCGTTGGAAAGTGGTAGGAGCATTACAAAGTCCAAATGGCATCCTTCTGAATGCATATGCTCCAAATGGGTAAGTAAAGGTTGTTTTCTCTTGGTCATCTGGATGTATAGGTATTTGATAGAATCCAGAGTAACCATCGAGATAACAAAAATACTCTTGGTGAGCCAACCTTTCTAGGACTTGGTCAAGAAAAGGCATTGGGAAATGATCCTTTCGAGTCGCCTTGTTCAACTTCCTGTAATCAATACACATCCTCCACCCTGTGACTGTTTGAGTGGGGATGAGTTCATTATCTTCATTTCGTATCACTGTAATCCCACTGACGCAAATTTACCGTGCGCAGAAACGCAAGTGAACGCGTCGAAGTAATACAGGCCTTTGTGAGGCCCGAGTCGAACACAGGGATACGTGAAATCGTCGGAGACTCCTACTAACTACTCGCGATCAGCTAAGCCGATTAAATAGTTGAGAGTTGTTTTCTAAATTAAAAGAAAATAAAAATAAAGAAAAACAAGCAATCAACTAAATGTTTGGTTTAATCAATTCAAAGTGAGATCTTTAGGATTGCGGTTTCACCACGGGTTTTCATTGTATTAAAGTCTATATAGTTACTCAGTTTTATCTCTCTATCCGGGTAGTGGCCTGAAATCAGAATTGCCCACTGTTGTGGTACAATTGACTACCTATGTCTAGGTCGGTTCCACCGTCGTAGTAACCTATACCCTAAACTAGGTGCATTAAAAATGACCTCTCGGTATCCACCATTAATCTTACACCACCTTGTTCAAGGGATTTGTCAATTAATGTAAATTCCGTCTCTTTTCAACCATTAATTCTTCTTTCAAAGCAATTAAGGGCGTTAGATTATTATTATGGTGATCAAGCATAACAATATATTTGAGAAAATGAAATTATACCACAGATTTAAGAGATTAGATATGAATTACTATGATAAAATTGTTATACAATGAATTCTCGGGCTACTCCCGGTCCTAAAGACAAAGGGGATTAGCCCCGCATGTTCATCTCAGAGTACAATGTGGAGTAGAATAAGGGAAACATGAAGAAAAATGTGATTGAGTGGTTAAACCCCTGAACGGAGAAGATCCAAGCGATCCTTGGCGTGGAATACGCGTTCTCCCACCTTTCGGTGGTGGAAATCATCTTCTTCAGCATCCGGATCGGCTAGGGCGTGCTCTCATGCTCCGTTCTTCTCTCCTCTCTCTCCGGGATGTGTGCAGCGGCTAATGACGTGATGATTCCCTCTTGGGCGTCGTCATTGGGTATATTTCCCGAATTAGGTCGCCAATTAATCACAGCCATCCGATTAAGATCAATCTGAAACAAACTCATATCTGACGGCGTCGATACCATCGACGCGAGTCGATAGTATCGACCCTGCACTGTATCGGCTAGTCTTCTTTTCTTTTCTTTATCGCGACTGATGCTAGCTCGATACCATCGACGAGGGTCGATGGTATCGACTCTCTCAGACGTCGCTTTTGTCCTTTTACCGTCGTTGTAGCTCCACTAGTCGATGGTATCGACATATGGGTCGATAGTATCGACTCACTTTTTGCCAGAAACCTGATGGTATCTTGATACCATCGACATCTTTGTCGATAGTATCGACTTTCTTCTGGTCCTTGAGGTTGGGAACCTGTGGTCCGGTCGATTCTATCGACCACGGTCGATGGTATCGACAGTAGCAGATACTTGTTTTTCCTGAAATTAACACACGAAACCACATAAGTTCACACAAAACGTATTCTTTTGATAATTAATACTCAAAATGCTTGAAATAGGGGAAATTTGACATAAATAAGTAGCTTAGACCAAAGTGAATGAATTATACATCATTAACCATAAAATATGACTAATAAATGCATAAAGCACATATCAAACAAGTCTATAAATGCGACTCAAAATCATCGCATCAAACTCCCCTAAGCTTGAACCTTGCTCACCCTCGAGCAACTAAACCTTAGAATAGAATTGCCAGAGTCAACTAAAGAACAAAGCATCACAACTAACATCCCATATGACTCCCACCTGACAATCACATACCGGCCCTCGCTATCCACAGAATGATAATTACCCTAAAGGCGACAGTAATCATCCATTAAAGATATCAACCTCAAAACTGATGAACATTATCACATAAGGCAGTTAACATAATAAAATTCGCCGGTCCAGACTTAATGCATCTTGTGATCTCCTATACTACGTTGCTAGCCCTAACTACCATCTACATGGAAGCAGTTCTCCTGATATTCACTAATGAGGAGAAATTCACGGTGGCCTACCAATTCGAGCAACAGATGGATGGAATGGGTGGCTCATGGAAGAAGTGGAAACATTATACGGTTTCAACATGCATAAAATAAAAATGCCCTACTGATGCAAATGCACATGAAAAATGCCCTAATGCCTAAGATTAGGTGGAATGATGCATGCACTAACAATCCATCTCAAAATGAGATGAATATCTAATTAAGCTACATCATGTACTCACTCATCTTAAAATGCAGGTGAGATTATGTCCCTTTCTCCTTCTTATTCTAGTTGCTTCTAAATATATTTTTTTTCTTCAGATTTTCATATTTTTTTTCTTTTCAAAATTTTTTCCAAACCCTTATATCCATAATTAACAATGAATACTTTATTGGCCTTATTTTTTCTGCATAACTCGAATATTTGCACTATTTAGAAGGTATGGAACAATTTAATTCACCATTAAAGAATAAATGAGGTACATGATATACTTTATGCATAAAAGTTATGAATGCAATTACATGACATGCACCTAAGGGTAATGTGCATGTATACCTATTCTATATTTTTTATTTTTCATGCAAAACATATGAAGGTGGTTCCAATGCAAGTCCTGTCTACATGACATGCAATCAAAAAGGTTAAAAACGTACTTTACTTCCAAGTCTTGGTGGATTGTGAAAAGCAATGAGGTGGACAGATCACAAGACTAATTGACTGAACCTTTGAAAAATATTATGTGTCCCTCCTTATTGACCTGTGTAGTAGTTAAGAGGTTTTTCTCTCTTACTTCAAATTAGAGTCTCATTATCATTTGGTCAGTTTAGGCTCAAACAACCAATTATGTCCACTTTCATGAATCATTAGGAATGTACCGTTGTGATTTTCTGTTTTAAAGTTGACAAAACCAATCATTTTCTAAGTTAAGTGATCAAAGTTAAACAACACTCAAGCTTGCGAACACTCAAAAAAAAAGTATTTTTCCCCTTAATTCCATGCACATGCAACTGAGATGACTCAAGATTAACGACATCCACGATTACACTAGATAGAATGTGGATCCTACAGACAAACTAAAATTGCAGGAAACAAATGACAAGAAACAAAAGCAATAAAACTAAAAATAGAGAAAATAAAAGATAGAGTTGTTCCAACACCCCCCCTAAGCTTGAATTTGACTATGGCCTCATAGTCAAAAACAATCTTAAAGGTTGGAACAGAGATACCGCTTTCCTCTTCAGGTGGAGGCTGGTACTGCGGAGCCGTAGGGTCCCAAGAAGGATACTCCCCCTGGAAGCTCGGATCAAACTGGGCCCTAGGTGGAGGTTGTGGATAGCCTCCAAAGTAATTTTGTCTCCAATAGTGGTCGTAAAAGGGCTGTTGTTGCATCTCCATATGTTGCAACCGATCATGAATTTGTTGTTGGTTGTCGAGGAGAAGACGCTCGTTCTCAAACATTTCCCTTTGATTGTCCAGTAACCGATTTTTAGTGTCTTGAATACCGGTGTACATCACCATGTGATGTTGCTGCGTCTGCTGTATGTCGTGCAGCATAGCATACATGCCCTGCATCGAGTAGGCATCCTCGCTTGGCTGCGAGGGCGGTGGTGGTGGTGGAGGCTGTGATGATGAAGATGCACCCGGATGCATCCGAGGACGCTTCTGTGGTGCCACTCGAGCCCGAAGAGGTGTGAAGGCCTCCTCTTCCTCTTCAGCCTCATCGTCATTGTCGTCGTCGTCGTTGCCGCCGTCTTCATCGGAGTCAGTGATGGCTATGATAGGCCATCGGAAGTGTTGCGCCCCTTCGATGTTGAAGACCGGATCGGGAAGTGAGCATTCCTGGTAAGCATGGTTGACGTGGCAGTGCGCATACGCCAAACCATCTCGAAGAAGGATGAGGTTGGAGCGGTGCAGATGTTGCAAGTTCACCTTGCTCCTGGTGGAGAGAGGAGTAAGCTGCTGGAAATTCAACCCAAGGTAGAAGGCTAGCTTGGTGATAAGCCCGCCAAAACCTGCTGCAAAAAGAAAGCGCCCCAGTTTCATTCTTGGCGCTTCAGGAGTTTATACAAGAAAAATAGGCCCGTCTCTTGAAACTTGCTAAGGGCCAGATCACCCCTAGCAAACAATGTAGAACTCAGCATCCGGTGAAGTATCCGGATGAAGGGGTGCTCGAAATCAGCTATCGCAGCATTATGGTAGCTCACTGACTTGCCCGGCGGTACCGTCACCAGCTCGGCGAAGATCGCATCGTAGTCGGTGTGGTTGTCCGGTCGCCGGTAATCATGTTGCGAGTGATTCCAGTTGAAGATCTTGTTGAACTGTCGGAGTGTAAGGGTGTAGTCATTGTTGTACAGCCGGAAAGACACTCGGCCCTTGATCCACTCGCGATCGGTGGCTATGACGTCGTTGGGTACGACGCAGACGTCAAGCAACGCCATAAACTCAGCCACCAGCTCCTTGTACGTAAGCCACTCACCGAAAAATGGCTGGCCATCTGCATGAAATTCCAGCTCGTCAGGACGTCTTCCCGTGTGTCGGGCCTGTCCCTTCAGAACGTAGTCGAGGTTAGCTTCGAACCCCAAGTTGCGGATGGTTTCCCGTTCAACATAACGGGTCGGCTCGATCTTCCTTTTTAAGATCTCCTCATAGATCTTCTTGACTTCCGCGGATGTATGGATCAACCGCGGGCGTGCGATTGATGCGGTCGAAGGTGGCACGAATTCTGGGATCTCCATCGGGTTGGCGCGTGACGACAATGCACCAGCGACATGCACCATGATCGTGATAGAAAGAGGAATAAAAAGGGAGCTCGGTGAATATCGGAGAAGCGAATCTCCGCTCGATGAAGAACGTGCTCGGTGTTGCTCGTCGTCGGGCTTGGATAGCTCTGGAACACGCTCGGCACAAGTCAAGGAGAATTGCACTGGAGTTGTGATGTCATCTGATGCAAATACTCCTCATATATAGCTGTGGCCGGCGCTACTGTATGCCCGTCGATACCATCGACGCGAGTCGATGGTATTGACACGGGTAGCACGATCCGTACCTCCGCGAGTATCGACGGTTGTCGATGGCTTGATCTGTGGGGCCCGGATTTTTGACGCGTCGATACTATCGACGCAAGTCGATAGTATCGACCCGTCCCCCGGATCGACTTCCTTGTTGCTGCGATCGTCGTTGATCTTTCCTCGCGGATCGTTGACGTGGCGCGTCCATACTATCGACGCGAGTCGATAGTATCGACTCTCTGATTAGGGCAAACCCTTGCGAGGCCTGGACGCCGCCTTCTTTGCATGAATGTGTCGATACCATCGACCTGCCCGTCGATGGTATCGACTTTCCTGAGACGATTCATTCTGAAAATCTCCAGAGATCTCGCGAGTATCGACACCCATGTCGATACCATCGACCTCTGCTTGCGATCTGTCTGTTGGTGTGTCGATACCATCGATGAGGTCGTCGATAGTATCGACGTAGTGCGATTTCTGCAGTCGCCAACATGTACCATGGTCGATACCATCGACACAAGGGTTGATGGTATTGACTCTGCCTCAGCCCTGCACACGTATCAAACGATCACAATATCTTTTTTTTACACTACAAACTAAGTTAAAACAAATCAAACTACAAATATAAAGGAACTAAACTAAAGTACCAATGGTTGGGTTGCCTCCCAACAAGTGCCCTTATTTAACATCTTAGGATAGACGACTTGAAGCTCCTAATCAACTTGGAACATTGGAGAAGGTGACTAAAGGATCGTGTGGCAGCTTGAACTCCACTCGATCTTGACCAATCCCCAAGGTCAAAGTACCTCTCCCAATTGCAGTGACTACATCGGCCGTTGCTTGAAACGGCCTACCTAATAACATCTCGCAACTTTGAAGCTGTGGCATATCCATGATGACGAAATCTACCAGAAATATGAACTTGTCCACCTTGACGAGTACATCTTCACAAACTCTGTATGGCTTTACAATGGACCCATCCGCCAACTCAATAGTTTCCACTGATCTTTTCATTTCCTTCAACCCAAGCTTTTGAAATGTGGATAGTGGCATAAGATTAATGCTCGTGCCCAAATCACACTGAGCTCGTGGAAAGTGTTGATTTCCTATAGAACATGGAATATGAAAGCTTCCGGGGTCTTTCTTCTTCTGTGGCAAACTCCCATGGATGATTGAGCTCACCATTTCATTCATCCAGAAAACATCTGTGTCTTTAATCTGCCTCTTCTTATTGATGATTTCTTTGATAAACCTCCTGTAGGCGGGAATCTTCTCTATCATCTCCACTAACGGAATATTTACATGGAGTTTTCTGAACATCTCCAAGAATTTCCTATAGTGTCGGTGCTCTTTCTTCGGCCTTATGGTATCTGGATAAGACACAACTGCCTCATTTAGACGCTGCTGAGGTGGCACGTATGGACTTTTTGGGGCAAACTCCCCTAAGCTTGCTTCAATGACTCCCACTGGTGTGGACTTTGGTAGATCATTTTCAACAGGTTTAACTTGTAGTGTCTCCTCTCTCGCAGTGGATGTAGCTTCACCTAGATGCATGGCCTTCACCTGCTCTTCTTGCACAGGTGTGGGTGCGACCATCATGGGCTCTTGGCGGGATTTCCTAAAAGGAGTGTATCCGCCTGGTAGTCCATAATGACTGCGAGGATACGGTATTGTCGGTATAACCTCCGTATCAAATATCATTTTGCCTTGGTCCTTGATCTCTGTCACCAAGGGTTGTTCCTCATTAATCACAGACATGTATTTAACTTGATGATGTGCTTGAACCACATCTGCATTCCCAGCCTGTCTTTGCTGATTGGCATGCTTGATGGCCGCCACTTCATTTGAAATCTGGGTCACGGTGGTTTCTAACGCCCGCATTTGTGCTTTATGACTTTGTAGTGTCTGCCCAAATTTGGTCAAGATGTCACCCTGGGACTGCAGTTGTTTACTGAACATACTCATCATCTCCTGATTCTGCTGCACCATTTGACTAAGCAACTCGGTGCTTTTATCTTCGGCTCTCGGTTGCGGCTTTGCATCTGGATCTTGGAGGAAGTTATTGGGATCCTTACATGAGAACTTCGTGTCCCTCCTCCAAGCATAATCATTGTTTCTATAGCCCTGTTGTTGCATGAATTTGACTTGGGCTTCCTCATCAGACGATGCATCTTCCTTGGCTAGCAATTTCTTGGCTAGAAGATCTAGCTTGTCATTCAGTTCCTTTATGGCTCTGGACTCACCTACAGCTTTAACTTGTTTCGGTGCATCCCTATCGCCCCAAGATTGCTTTTTTGCCATATTCTTCAAGATCTCCCAGCACCTCGTGTCTGTGTTATTTAAGAAAAATCCTGACCCTACTGAATCAAGGTTACTTCTATCATGCTCAGAGAGAGCAAAATAGAAGATTTTGACCTGCTTCTCCTTATCCAGACCATGGTGTGGGCACCTCCTCAACATACTCTGAAAATGTTTCCACGTCTCTGAGTAGGTCTCACCTGCCTTCTGAGTGAAATTGTGAATCTTTATGATCAAATCGTTGGTCTTCTCGGGCGGGAAAAACCGTTTAAAGAAAACCTCCACCATGTGGTCCCAAGACTCCACATATTCATCGTCGAGATTGTGCAACCACTCTCGTGCAGCTCCCGCTAGAGAACTTGGGAACAACTTTAGGTAGAGTACATCCTGCGGAAATCTGTCAATCTTGACCATGTCGCAAGTTTCCACAAATTGGCTGATGTGTGTAACTGGATCTTCATTCTTAAGCTCATGGAATGCGTTCGACTTTACCAAATTGAATAAAGCCAGATCAATCTTGTATGTCGGAATATTAACCGCCTACTTCTTGATCGGCCCCTTGGAAGCGAATGAAGAAGAAGCCTTGATCTTCTCCCATGTTGTTTGTGGCTCTTCCATTTCTTCTTGTTCAGATTCAGAAACTATATCCTCCAACTGGTCTTGATTATACTCATCCTCGTCTTCCGATCCCGGCAGCGGAACCTCTGGTGCGTGCCTCGTGTAGTCTGTACTACGCGTTTGCACCATGCACAGTACCTGCAAATAGAAAAATTAAATTTAGTACAGTGCTTGATGATTGCAAATATTTAGAAAATAGATTATGAATTTTTTTTGAAAATTTTTTTATATAAAAATGTGGCCTAGAGTGGCCGCTTGTAGCACTCGTAGTGCCGACAATTCACTGTATCCCCGGCAATGGCGCCAAAAACTTGACGCAAATTTACCGTGCGCAGAAACGCAAGTGAACGCGTCGAAGTAATGCATTCCTTTGTGAGGCCCGAGTCGAACATAGGGATACGTGAAATCGTCGGAGACTCCTACTAACTACTCGCGATCAGCTAAGCCGATTAAATAGTTGAGAGTTTTTTTTCTAAATTAAAAGAAAATAAAAATAAAGTAAAACAAGCAATCGACTAAATGTTTGGTTTAATCAATTCAAAGTGAGATCTTTAGGATTGCGGTTTCACCGCGGGCTTTCATTGTATTAAAGTCTATATAGTTACTCAGTTTTATCTCTCTATCTGGGTAGTGGCCTGAAATCAGAATTGCCCACTGTCGTGGTACAATTCACTGCCTATGTCTAGGTCGGTTCCACCGTCGTAGTAACCTATACCCTAAACTAGGTGCATTAAAAACGACCTCTCGGTATCCACCATTAATCTTACACCACCTTGTTCAAGGGATTTGTCAATTAATGTAAATTCCATCTCTTTTCAACCATTAATTCTTCTTTCAAAGCAATTAAGGGCGTTACATTATTATTATGGTGATCAAGCATAACAATATATTTGAGAAAACAAAATTATACAACGGATTTAAGAGATAAGATATGAATTACTATGATAAAATTGTCATACAATGAATTCCCGGGCTACTCCCAGTCCTAAAGACAAAGGGGATTAGCCCTGCATGTTCATCTCAGAGTACAACGTGGAGTAGAACAAGGGAAACATGAAGAAAAACGTGATTGAGTGGTTAAACCCCTAAACAGAGAAGATCCAAGCGATCCTTGGCGTGGAATACGCGTTCTCTCACCTTTCGGTGGTGGAAATCGTCTTCTTCAGCGTCCGGATCGGCTGGGGCGTGCTCTCGTGCTCCGTTCTTCTCTCCTCTCTCTCCGGGATGTGTGCCATGGCTAATGACGTGATGATTCCCTCTTGGGCACCGTCATTAGGTATATTTCCCGAATTAGGTCGCCAATTAATCACAGTCGTCCGATTAAGATCAATCTGAAACAAACTCATATCTGACGGCATCGATACCATCGACGCGAGTCGATAGTATCGACCCTGCACTGTATCGGCTGGTCTTCTTTTCTTTTCTTTATCGCGACTGATGCTAGCTCGATACCATCGACAAGGGTCGATGGTATCGACTCTCTCAGGCGTCACTTTTGTCCTTTTACCGTCGCTTTAGCTCCACTAGTCGATGGTATCGACATATGGGTCGATAGTATCGACTCACTTTTCACCAGAAACCTGATGGTATCTCGATACCATCGACATCTTTGTCGATAGTATCGACTTTCTTCTGGTCCTTGAAGTTGGGAACCTGTGGTCCGGTCGATGCTATCGACCACGGTCGATGCTATCGACCACGGTCGATGGTATCGACGGTAGCAGATACTTGTTTTTCCTGAAATTAACACATGAAGCCACATAAGTTCACACAAAACGTATTCTTTTGATAATTAATACTCAAAATGCTTGAAATAGGGGAAATTTGACATAAAGAAGTAGCTTAGACCAAAGTGAATGAATTATACATCATTAACCATAAAATATGACTTATAAATGCATAAAGCAAATATCAAACAAGTCTATAAATGTGACTCAAAATCATCGCATCACCCACCTTTCTTCGGGACAACGTGCACACAACTTACCCATGGTGAATCAGAGATCGGATAGATAATTCTTGTCTTGAGCAACTTTATAACTTCAAGGCGGACAACTTCTTTCATATTCGGATTAAGCTTCCTTTGGTGTTCAACAGTTGGCTTGTGATCTTCCATCATGGGGATTTTGTGCATGCACAGTGCTTGACTAACCCCGGTGAGATCACTCATCTTGTATCCTATTACTTTTCTTATTTCTTTTAATTCCGTTAAGAGTTTATCTTCTTGTTCTGTCGTTAGATCAGAATTTATGATGACTGGAAGACTTTGAGGTCATCTAGAAATACATACTTCAATCACTCAGGTAGGGGTTTCATTTCAGGAGCTTGTGGTTTTTCACATAGTTCTTCAATGACATCCATAGCTTTGAGTTCCTCAATCCTAGCTTTAGGATCTTCTTCAGTCGTATCGAGGTGGAGAACACAATCCTTTATTTATTCATCAATTGAGTTATCAGTGGATGGGTTTGTTAGAGCTACTTCTAATATATCGTTTTGTTCATAATCCTCTTGCGTAAGTAGTGTCATATGCACTATGCACTCAATCAATTAGACTTCTTCTTGCATACTCGGTCTTCTCATACATTCAAAAACTTTAAACTCGAGGGTTTCTTTTCCTAATTTGAGCAGTAAGGTTCCCGCTTCAACATATCAATTAGAGCCCTTGCCGTGGTGAGGAACAGACGTCCAAAGATGAGAGGGTATCTAGTATCTTCCTTTATGTCCATGATGACAAAGTCACAAGGGACATAAGAATCTTTGCCAACCTTGACAGGGACATCCTCAATGATTCCTAAGGGTAGAGTCACAGTGTTATCTACAAGTTGTATTGTCATACCAGTCGGGAGTAGTTCACCAAACCCTAGCCTTTTGCAAAGGCTAAGTGGCATGATGGAGATACTAGCACCAAGATCGGCCAATCCTTTCTTACATGATGAATCACTGATATGGCAGGAGATCCCAAAAGATCCTGGATCTTTCTGCTTCTTGGGCATCTTACTCTGGATGATGTCTAAAGTAGTTGTTGCTAACTTGACTGTCTCATATTCTTCAATTATATATTTCTTGGTGAGAAGTAACTTCAAGTACTTTGTTCAGGCTGGTATCTCAGCCAGTGCATCTAGAAAAGGTATATCAACATGAAGCTTTTTCATGGCTTCCTTGAACTTATTGAAATGAGTATCAAGCTTGGTTTGCCTTAAACGAGCAGGAAAAGGTGGACGAGGTTTGTACACTAGCACATCCGGCTCTAGTATTTCTTTCTCGGTACCCGTAGGTTTTTCAAAACTTTCCTCATCTGTCTTATCAGTTGTTGTTGGCCCTTTTTGTTGAGACTCAGGTGTCTTAGAGTCTTGAACAATCATCGGTTCATCCTCGTTTGTAATAACCATAGGGTTTCTTGAGAGGAGGATCAGAATAGTCTTTTCCAGACCTGGTGGTGACATCCTTCAGTTGCTCAGGGTGCTTAGGATTATTTTCTGGTTGGCCAGCAAAGGCTTCAGGAGGTGGCTTCATGTTAGGTGCAAGTTGAGCAAGTTGAGATTCAACAGCCTTCTGATGAGCTTGTTGGTTAGCTATCATAGTCTACTATGACTGCAACATCTTATCAATGGTTGTTAGTTTGTCATCCAGAGAGATAGGATTGGCTTGTTGTCCTTGTGGTTGATAGGGGACCTGTTTGGGATTCTGAAATTGAGAATTATTCTGATACTGGTTGTGGTTCCTGTTCTGAAAGTTACTTCTGAAATTTCCTTGATTTCCGAAATTTTATTATTGGTTATACTGGAATCCTGGTGGCCCTCATTGTTGATTATTTTGACCAAGTTGTCACGGTTTTTCCGCTCCTGAAGGATTTCCATATTGAAAACTAGGTCGGTTCCTATTTTGATTCAGATTATAGTAACCTTGACCAGGAATGGTCTTGACAACATTAAGATTTTCCAATTGACTATTATCTCCTTGGTCACATGCGTTGCTAAGAACAACATCGTAGAGAACATTGCATGCTAAAGTGGAATGATCAGTACCTTTACATGCTTCATAGAACAATGAAGCTGACTTGATCTGTTCTTGTTATTGAGGGGGTGAACGTCCTCTTCCAAATGCAGCAAGGGACGATTCGATATGGTCTTGCTTAGCAACTAAGAGTTTGAGGGTTTCAACGATAGACTTGTATTCTCGAATAACTTCAGCCATAGCTACCTTCAATGCTCCCTCACCTATAGATCTACCCCAATTTGCTTGATTTTCAGCTCCAAGGGTGACAACCTTACATGCGTTGTCATAACTTTGACACATGAAGTTCCCTCCAGATGAGGAATCTAAGAATCTCTTGATATCGTCATCCACACCCCTATAGAAGATCTCAATGAGTTGATTCTTGGGAATGTCATGGTGTGGACACTTGTGTAGAAGCTCTTTATATCTTTCCCACGCTTCCACAAGGGTTTCTCCAGGGGCTTGAGTGAACATTGTTATTCGACCCCTAATTTCATAAGTGAGAGAAGGAGGGTAAATTTTTTTCCAGAAAAATGTTTTGCAGTTGTTCCCATGTAGTGATGGGATCGCATTGTAAGGAGTTGTACCAACTTATAGCTCTATCAGCAAGTGAATACTTGAAAAGACGGAGTCTAATGGCATCGTCGGACACTCCTTTTTGCTTTGTCATGGCACATAGATCAATAAACCTCAGAAGATGTTCTTGACTATCTTATCCTTGTTTACCATAGAATGGGTTGTTTTGAAGCAAGGTGATCCAATATGCTCATATCTCAAAGTTGGGAGCATTGATGGGAGGAGCTTGAACTGGGTGATGAACATCAGCAGCTTTAGGGATTGAGAACTCCCTAAGATCCTTTTACAGTTCTGCTGCTTGCGTTGCTGCTTGTGCTGCTAGGATTTCTTCTTGAACTGCAGCTCTGGCTTCTTGCACAAGCCTTTCTCTTTGTGCATTAATGGTTTGAGCTACCCTTTGGGCTATTTCCTCCTCTTGGGCCATTCTAGCTTGATTCTCTCTGTTTTGACAATGAAAGGTCATGTCTATCTCTGGGTCAAAGCTAGCAGAGAGTCTGGGACTGTTCAAACGGTGCATGCACTAGTCTTTGGTGGTTCCTGAGATGTAAAGATTTTTCAAAAGTGAGATTTGACGGAGTAGAACCGAGTTCAAGTGAATGATCAATTGTATCAAAAGAATAAGCTAAATCCTAGATTAGCCTCAAAAGAATTAGATTTGACTAACTGATTCCATTGTCCCCAGCAACGGTGCCAGAATTTGACGTGGAATATTATCGCACTAACAAACTCACTCAGGGTTGAAATCCCTGAGCTTTTACCAAAACCTCGTGCAATAATACCATCCGCAAGCGGACGGGTCTTATTGCAGTATAGTTAAGGATCGAATCCCAAGAGCCAATGTTTTTAAGAATCGTTGCAAGTCGAGTCTAGTTCGATTATGACTAATATTTAGAATGATTGGTTGATTTGAGGTGAATGAAACTGAGTGCAAGAAAGTAAAGAGCAGGATTAAAGTTTGATTTATATTAATGATGTGGAATCGATGGGATGGTACCGGGTTTCACCACTACTGCACATGAAAACACATCCAGACATATAACATCCAGGCAAGATATAACTATCCAAATAGAGCTGCTACGAACCCTCTGCTAGGATAGGCTCACGTAAGCATCACCTTATGCATCAGATTTCTCGTCACCCTCCGAATCACTCACTTACGGCTCTGAAGATACAGAAATCCAACTGAAGTTGCGGGCCCCCTTACGGGCGTTAGGCACATAGAAGCATCACCATGGGCTAGATGGCTCGTCCCCTCACGGATCATACACTTACGACCTCAAGGAATCCCATTTTATTTCTAGTTT
This sequence comes from Alisma plantago-aquatica, assembly GCA_963693085.1. NCBI lineage: Eukaryota > Viridiplantae > Streptophyta > Magnoliopsida > Alismatales > Alismataceae > Alisma > Alisma plantago-aquatica. The sequence continues at coordinate 1,158,390,999 of OY856410.1, read as the reverse complement.
GGGAGTCAACCGCGTTAATTGACATTCTATCCTACATATTGAAGTTCTCGCAACATAGGAAAGAACAAGATAAAAGCAAGCAGGTGATCAATCTACAAGCAAACATCGATGATTAACAATGAAATGAAAAGTTATATACATTGCCTTGGGATGTTAAATGAAAAGACATGGAAGCATGGGCAGCAAGGCTAGTCCCCGCAACCCATCAAAAAAGAACTACTCACTCAGGATGCGAGAAACAAGAAGAATAAGAGAGAGGGAAGATTCCGCCATGAGCATGATGTAGAAGGTAGTCGTAGCTCGGTGAAGATGATGCGGTCTCCTACGTCGTTCAGAGAAGATTTGGACGAGAAGGATGAACCACCAAGGCAGTCCGGGCAGCCCTTCTTCTCCTCCTTTTCTCATCTTCACCTTCTTGCTTGCAGTAAAAGGAGCAGTAGGTGGAGTAGCAATGGCGTGGATGTGGATGTATCTGGATCGAACCTTGCGTTTTTGGCAGCCTGGCGGCATCCCAGATCTGATGCCAAATGAGGACCCTTGCGGTTCTATTTATAGGCTCTGGTCAGGTCCTCACATTTTTGCTGTGAATGGTTTTGAGTTCAAATGGTTTGCTTGAACGGTTTGGAAACCGAGAGGTTCCAAACGGTCTTGAGAGTCCTAATGGTTTGGGAACTCTAGTCCTAATGGTCTGGAGTCTTGACGGTTTGGAGATGCCAACGATCTTGAGGACCGATGGGATCCAATCGGTCTTGAGTCCATACGGTCTTCTTCTCCAACCGGTCTTGAGTGCTCTGGCCTAATGGTCTTCAGGATCGATGAGGCTTGCACGATTTTGCTGTCATTGAAATGGTCTTAGAGATTGATTGACATGCAAACGGTCTCGTACCTCCAAACGATCTCGGTTGCTGGCTTCCGATCGGTCTTACTAGAGAGCGACGATTGTCCAAACAGTCTTGGAGATCAGGGACCAAATGATCTTCATCCTCTGATCGGTCTTGAGGACCTAACAGTCTTCTTCTCCAGTCGGTCTTCACATCCAAACGGTCTGGGTGAAACTGTTTGATCAAAACCGTTTGTTCAAGACCGATTGGTCAAGACCGTGGATGAGAGTATCTTGAGTGAAGGTGAGATCCAGTTGATGGTTGAACTTCATCATGTTCTGCATAAAAATCAATACAAATTTAGTTAATAATCTTGATGATTGAACCAATTAAGCAATTTTGCAAATTGTGAGATTTAGGAGATGAAATCAAATGAATTGAGTTGAATTGGGCCCCAGATGGTGACTTAAAATCATGATGAATATGCATTCATCAGTATCTCCTTCTATTCTAGTTATGCTGGCAAGATTGGTTTTAATATCAGGAAAGACGACAACAAGTATGAACAAGGAACTAAGAATTGTGTTGGCAAAGATCTGGTTTGTAAAAAGCAGGGTAAAATCAGTTGTTTTAAGAGGTCTAGAGGGCTTTTGAGCCCCGTTTGTGATGAAGTGGGTAACTTGCAGGATAATCTGTCCAAGAAGCACAAGCGTTCTGTGAAGAGGTGTGGTTGTGGAGCCATGATCCGGTTCACACTAGATAAGTCCTCATCCATGTGGGTTGTGACTGCCTTTGTTGATGAACACAACCACGATCTTGTTGATGATGCTCATCTCCATTACTTGAAGTGTAACTCATCTCTTGATGAAACTCAAAAAGAGATGCTTTCTACCATGAGTCAAGCAAGCATTCTTGTATCGAGACAAATTGCATTGATAGCATCTGAGTCTGGTGGTTATGAAAATTTGACATTTACTAGTAGACAAGCTCATGGACACCTCAGTAGCAAGAGGAAAGAGTCGGCTAAATACGACATTGACATGGTGTTGAATCATTTTGCTAGGTTGAAGATTTTGGATTTGAAATTCTTTTATACTTACCAAAATGATCCTGGTTGTTGCTTGACACATTTGTTTTGGGATGATCCTGTCTCTGTCGAAGATTGTGAGTTGTTTGGCGATGCGATTGTGTTCGACATCACTTACCGTACCAACAAATATTCCATGGTTTTTGGAATTTTTGGTGGTGTTGATCACCATTGTAAGACAGTCTTATTTGCCTCAGCTCTGTTGGTGGATGAGAAGTATGACTGCTTTGTTTGGGTTTTCAAGAAGTACTTACTTTGTTTTGGCAAAGAGTCAGTTTCCATCATAACCGATCAAGACCCTGCTATGAATGATGCTATCATTATTGTTTTTCCAAATTGCAAGCATCGCTTCTGTAGCTGGCACATCCTACAGAAGCTTCCCTCTAAGCTTGGTGGTCTTCCTAACAAGGATCAGATCATAAACTCTCTGAATGATTGTGTGTGGAACGTGGATGATGTCGACATTTTTTAAGAGAGATGGGATTCTGTAGTTCAAGAGAATGATATGTCATCCATTACTTGACTTTCTAATATGTATGTGATGCGTTGGGATTGGGTTCCATTTTATATGTAGTCTTCTTTCTTTGCTGGCATGAGGACAACTGAAAGAAGCGAGAGCCTGAATGCATTCATTAGAAGCCATGTGAATAGTAGGAAGACTCTTTTTGAACTTGTGTGTTCCTTAGAGACTGCTTACTCTCATGTGCGGGAGATTGAAAATTTCAAAGATTTTGATGACGAGTACAGTAATCTTCCTTTGTCATCATTGTGGCCTCTGGAGGAGAAAATGAGAGGTATATACACCAAGTCCATCTTTAAGATCTTTCAGTCTAAGGTTCATCAAAGCATGGTGTACAATGTAAAGGAAACATCAGAAGAAGGTGTCTTTGAGGTGTATCGTGTCGGTGGTTTTGGATCTCCTCATACCTTGAAGAAAGACTCATCAAGTGAGATGGTGTCTTGCAATTGCTTCATGTTGGAATTCAAAGGTATTCCGTGCAGGCACATTCTGTCTTGTTGAAGAGTCGTGACTTTTATAGTCTTTTCGAGCCATACATACTAAAGAGGTGGACTAAAGGATATAAAGAACACCCTTTGATTTTTGGCAAAGCATCCATCCACTGGGAGGACACTTCATCTTGATTATGCCTACAATTCAATTGTCAACATAGTGTGTAGGTACAACGCTATAGATCTTTGCCATGAAAAATGGTTAGCTTTGCGAAAGGAGCTCTTAGATTTGGATCTTGCTGATACTGGTGCTGGTGCTGGTGTTACCGCTTCTAACACGACTTCTTCTTCTGCTATCAAGGTCCATATCCCTAGTATTTCCAAAACTAAAGGGAGACCCAAATTGACTGATGTGAGGTTTAAATCTGGAGTTGAAATTGCTCAGTCTAAAAGAGAGATGCAATGCAAGAATTGCTTAGAGTTTGGAGTCAATCATGATAGAAGAAACTGCCCTATGAAGAAGTAGTTCATTCTTCATAGATACTCTTTCTGGACTTTGTGTTGTTGCTATTTGCTACTCAACGATTATCTCTAGTGCTACCCGTGTGTTCTGTTGATGTTGGATGTGTATATTCATTATCTTATTTTGTTGATACTATTTCTGTTCTTCGAGCTGTTGGTGCTGCTAACCCTTCCTATCTGCTACTGTTGTTGATTGGGAGCATCCTGGTGCTTCTAAGTGTGCTGCTCTTTTTTCTAATATCATGCAGTGGGAGTTGTTGTTGTTGCTACTGCTCTTAATGGATGGCTGTTTTTTAGTGTAGTTGTAGTTGATTAGTGCGTGAGTGAGGCATATTCAAATCTGTAATGGGTTGTTCTTGTGTAGTAATTTGAAATTGATTTGTAATCCTTCCTGTATTTTGACTTGTGTTTGGAATCTATTGTTGTGTTACCTTGAGCTCCAGAAGTTGTATGTATACATTGATTATGTTACAAAGAATCTTTTCTAATCAGATGTTACTCTTTAAAGAATATTTGTCTCTCTTTGTGTCCAATGGATACTCTTTCTTCTGAAATACTTACATTTTTGGATTAGAACAATTACTTTCATGTTTGTATAATTACTTATAAAATGTCAGTTTGTTACTATGTGATTCACATACACTGGTTTTGCCTATTTGACTTACCTTCCTCCACAAGAGTTACTTTAAAAAGTATAATAGTTACTTTTTGAATGCACAGAGTTACTTTTATGTGGTCATAGTTACTCGTAGTGCTCTTATAGTTACTCTAGGTGTTCTTATAATTACTTTATCAATGACGAGTTCATCTCTTTTATTTGTTAGTGATTTCTGATATAGATACTTTTTTTTGGAATAGAACACTTGCTTTCGTGTTCGTACAGTTACTTACAAGATGTTCTTATTACTCTATGTTCCATACACATTGTTTTTGTGATACATGTTTTACCTTCCTTTGTTAGAGTTACTTTTACAAAGTATAAGAGTTATTTTTTTGAATCACATGGTTACTTTTCTCTGATGTCACGGTTACTATTAGTGTTCTTACAATTACTCTTAGTGTACTTACAGTTACTCTTAATGTACTTATAGTTACTCTTAGTATTGTTCTTATAGTTACCCTTAGTTTTATTATAATTACTTTATGGGTTACGAGATCATCACTCTTCCTCTTGAATTAGTTTATTTTGACAGGCTAACAGAAAGTATATATCTTCATACAAAACCACAACAGCTATTCATGCAAGAATACCACAGACAAAGCATAGAACGTTATCTATTAAACCTAGAAATACTCCTATTTATAATATGATTTAGAGTAAATGTATTTTTAGGCTTACAACACATAAGTAAATGTATCTCATAGCAGTTACATATCATAACTCTAGAACTAAATTGTTCAAATTTAACATTTCACTTAATAAATCAGTATTCAACTTGAATTCAGCCATCTGTCGAGGCTTGAAATAGCTTCTTCCTCTGTGCCTTTTTCTTCCTGCACATCTGTATCTGCTGCTTTTTTCTGGTCTCCTTCTTGCTTTTTTTGACCCTTATCTGCTTCTTCCTTGTGTTTTTCAGTTGGATCTTCTTTGATGTCATCACTTGCATTCTTTTCATCTTCTTGTACTAGCTACAGCTGCCCCCTTGCCATCATTCTTTGAAAAATGTCAGCCCTTATTGTCGGCATGTCTTTGTAAGTGAAGTCCATATGCTTTTCATTGACCAGGCATTCAAGGTACTTCATCACAAAGACCCCACAGTCAAGTGAGTCTTCTTGTTGTTGTGGGCACAGTGGGTACTCCCGCTCTCATTGTGACAGTTGGCTTCCTTTTTCTGGTGCCCCCCTGAAGAATTCATGCACAATACCCACCTGCAGGAAAAAAACACAACTTTTATTCATTATTAATCAACAAACATTAATCCTTTCAACCTATTACTAACAGAGTTACTTTTTCATCGCTTACCCATCTAATGATTTTTTTTACTTGCTATTTCCACTCATCGATTTATAAGACCGGTGCGCTCCATCCCTGAAGCTTGCTTCATACAAGTGTCAGTGGTTGTCATTGTTTAGTATGGTGAACACCGAGTCCATTGTGTACCAATCTTTCAACAGAATGTTAAGAGTGGAGATAGCATGTCAATCTGCTCCAGGGTGATGTTCTCAATATCAAATGCCAGTTTCTGCTGCAAGTGTAGAATTTAAAAATGCACATCTATAAGTTTCAATTTATGTTTCTATTTTGTAATTTGATGTAATTTTGTATACCAAGTTTGCTTGTCTTACCGGAGCATAAGTGCTCATGCAGTGCCACGTAAAACCCTTCTTCCTCTGCTTGCTTGTGCTCGCCTTGAGCATCTGCACAAAGCAGTCTAGAACTTGAAAAAAAATCACAAGCTTTTTCTTTAGCAATCCAAATTATTGTTTCAAACAGTTACACTACATTTTGGTTCTTACAGGTGATTGTGTCATTTGATCTTTATATAATAGGGCAGTGAGGTCCTTCCCCGTGCACTAAATATTATTGTTGAATTTCCACTCTCATTTTTACCTGCCAATCATTCATAGATGTGATACATATGAGTTAGATATTGAATAAGTAATGTTTTATTTTGTACACTTGACAAAATAACCAATTCTTACATTTCTTCAATATTGTCCATGAAGTGATGGACAATTTCTTTGGTTTCCTTTGTTTTGAAATGCTCAAAACCTATGAAATTTGTCAGCTTGTGCTGTCAACAACAAAGTGCATTCAATGTTAGAATCCATCTTCATTCTTATAGTCAATCTATCAATCGTATAGTTACTCTATCAACCATATAGTTACTTTTTATGTCGCATAGTTACTCTATCAATCGTATAGTTACTCTTTATATTCCTATAGTTACTTTACTATGTCACATAGTTACTCTACTAATTCAAATAGTTACTCTTTATGTTCATACAGATACTCAAGTATTGATATACTTCAAAATAAATCCAACCTTACCTTTTCCTCCCTCCTTTTTTTGATGTTCTTCTCTATGCTCCCTATTATAAGCTCTGTCATCTTCTTTCTATTTGTCAACTTTTTTCTGGGCTCTTCCTTCTTTCCATCTTCTTCTTTGCTTGATTTCTTTGCATGTTCCCATTTTTCTTCACCTTTTTCTTCTACATCTCGTGCACATCTTGCTTGGGTAGAGCCATCAGCAACTTTTTCTTTTTGCTTTTTCTCTACAGCACCAGTTTGTTCATCAACACTCTCTTCTTCAGATCCTTTCTGTTCCACATACTTTCTTTTTAGCCTCATCTTGCTTAGTTTTCTCGGTGTGTATCCCTTCTCCACACCTTTCTCTTCTTTGTCTGGCATGTCCATATCCTTCTTTTGAAGCACCTCAGACCTGTCTTTGGGTTCATCAACATTTACTGAGGCAAACCCCTCAAAAAATTGTTTGAACCCACTTGCAGGTGACCGTGCTTTGTCACTTTCATCTCCCACCTTCCTCTTCAGAACCATGTTTTCTTCCTCTAGTTCGGCTATTCGTTTTTCTAGCCTCTTATTCTCCTTCTTCAGGTCACTAAATGCTTCAACAGCTATCTTTGTGCAGATCTCCTTCTGCATCTTCATCTTCTCCTCTAGTCGGTGGATTCTTCCCTCTAGGGTGGAGTTCTCAGCATTTACTCCTTTGTCGATGATTGGCTTTGTTGGCCCCTTATCTGTCGTTGGCTTACTTTTTGCCCTTTTTTCTGCTAGGTAATAGGGCAAGTCATCTACTCTTCTTGCAGCTCGCCAATCATCTCCCTGATCCAGCTTCATCCTTTGATAAACATGTCCAAATAAATCAAAAAATGTGTCTCAATTCAAACATATAGGATTATGTTGTATATTAGCTTTATAACAAAGAAGAAATATCCTTACATCTCTAGGGTTTACATTCCCTATTTCCATCACTTTCTTGACCGGCGCAGCCCACTTTTTTATCCTTGGCTTGGCGTCAAGGAAGGTTGGCTTTGCCATTTTCATCATCGTATGCCCAAACCTGCATGTAATAGAGAAAAATATAATGCATAAGTAAATTCCCCTAGGCATCATTGTAACAATCTAGATGAAAATAAATTTGTTCACTTACGCATAGACACATGACACACCCTGTCGTGTAGAGTGTGGTCTTTCCCTTCTCCCCTATCCTCCTCATCTCAACATTCTCCTTCAACATCTTCATATTCTTGAAGATACTCCCATGAACCAGCTTTGCCCAATTCATTTGCCCCGTGGCAGTTACATCATCTAAGTAGTACATTATGTAAATTGGGGTGTTGTAGCTGGTATCTGGGAGTAGGAATGTTGCAAGCAAGTGCAACATCCATGCCTGCCACATGTTTTGATTGTCGGCGGGGTCGTCTGTCTTGGCATATTGTTGCCAAAGATTTGCCAAGTTTTCCTTGTGTAGGACATCCTTCTCCTTCAACCTTTTCAAGTTCTCACCTTCCTTGCCATGTCTACTTGTTTCCCTAATGAATTCTTGATAAATTAAGCTCACTATGTCAGAGTTTTTCCTAGGTATGATACCCATACCTTTGCTAGGGATACCTAAGATTACCCCCACATCCTCAATTGTCATTTTTCTTTCCACTCCCTTTGCCAACAAGAATCTTTCATCCTCCACATATCTTGCTATTAAATCCTTCAAAAGTACTACATCTACCGTAAGATTTGGCATCTTTATCATGTTTGCAAAGGTTGTTCACCTCATCATTCTAATCTGATTCTTTGTAAACACCATGATGTTGTTGATGGTGATGTATCTCTTGATGTAGCATCTATGGTATATCCTTTTAATGCCAACTACAAACATATCAAAAAGTACTCTTAGGTTTTTTGTTGCTTATTACTTTTTAGTCAGTCTAGTTACTCTTATAACTTTCACAATTTACTATACATGGTAGGTTGATCACATTTTAAAGCTAACTTTTATTGTAATAGCAACTTTCTAAACTATAAGTGTTATTAAGTGTCCTCTGAAAGTAACAACAAATTAACACAATTATAAATTCATACAAGCTTACCTCCATCAGCCTTTGCTTTTCCCTTCTCCTTCCTCTTCCTTCTTTCCTCTTCTCCTTCATGATCAGTAGCTTTTTCTTTATCCTTACTTGCATCGGTCTTTCCTTTCCCCTTCTATTTCCTCTTCCTTCTTTCCTCTTCTCCTTCCTCATTAGTAGCCTTTCCTTTCCCCTTCTACTTCCTTTTACCTTTTTGCACTTCTCCTTCCTCAGCAGTAGCTTTTTCTTTCTCCTTGCTTGCTTCAGTCTTTTCTTTCCCCTTTTGTTTCCTTTTACTTCTTTGCAATTCTTCTTCATCAGCAGTAGCATTTTCTTCCCATTCCTTTGTGGATATTCTTCATCAGTAGTAGAATTTTATTCCAGTTGAGAACGTTTGTAGTTGCTGGATTATGACACGGCGTGTCTAAGTATAGACACATTGTGTGTCTGGATATAATACTCGTTCTGCTGAGTTCTGAGATTGGGGACACGGCATGTGCAAATAAAGACACGTCGTGTAATTTGTAGTTTCTGTAGAAAATAGCCTTTTTTAGCACAGAGTTTATACCAGATATGTTATATAATCGTCTAGATTATTACATTCATCCATGACAAACTTATTTACAAAACTAAAGAGTGTATTTGACTCAAAAGACTTGAAAAGAAATCTATCCTAATGTGGGTTAAACCCCCACGAGGTCCTCCATTTAGAGTCCAGAGTCAGACTCTTCATTGTCGTTCATGCATCTTGAAGGGAGCAAGAAACTCCCTTGTGAACTTCATCTCCTGAAGTGTACAACTTGCAATGTTTCCCATTTACTTTGAATGTTCCATCCTTGCCTTGCAATTCAACACTTCCATAAGGAAAAATCTTCAACACGAGAAAAGGGATGGACCACTTTGACTTTAGTTTTCCAGGGAATAGCTTAAGTCTTGAGTTGAACAGCAGCACTTTGTCTCCCTCTTTGAAATCTTTCCTCCAGATTCTCTTATCATGCCACATCTTGGTTCTTTCTTTGTAGAGCTTTGCGTTTTCATATGCATCAAGCCTTAGCTCTTCCAGTTCTTACAGCTGTAAAAAATGCTTCTCACCCGCTTTTTTCATGTCAAAGTTTAAGAACTTTATAGCCCATGATGCACGGTGCTCTAGTTCCAGCAGAAGATGGCAAGATTTACCATATATAATCTTGATTGGGGTTGTGCCTATTATGGTCTTGTAAGTTGTTTGATATTCCCACAGTGTGTCATCTATCTTCAATGCCCAATCTTTCCTTGAGCTAGACACTATCTTCTCTAGAATGCCTTTAAGCTGTCAGTTTGAGACCTCTACTTGCCCAGAAGTTTGAGGATGATAAGGCGTAGAGACCTTATGTGTGAATCCATATTTAGAAAGAAGATTATTGAATTGTTTCTCAACAAAATGTGTACCACCATCTAAGATTGCAGCTCTTGGAACTCTAAAGCGAGGGAAATTATATTTTGAAAAAGCTTTACCACAGACTTTGCATCTGGTGCTTGGGTTGGGATGGCCTCAACCCATTTAGAGACGTATTCAACAGTGACAAGAATATATTGGTAACCACATGAATATGGGAATGGTCCCATATAATCAACTCCTCATACGTCGAATACCTCAATCTCCAAGATAGAGCTAAGAGGCATGTCATCACGTTTAGAAATTCCTCCGGTTCTTTGGCATTTATCACAAACTTTTACAAATAGATTGACATATTTAAACAGTGTTGACCAATAGAAACCTGCTTGTAGGATCTTAGTTGCAGTCTTTTTTCCTCCAAAGTGGCCTCCGTAAGGAGAGGCATGGCATTCAGAACTAATGGTAGCAACCTTGTCTTTAGCGACATACCTGCGAATAAGTCCATCACTCCCATGTTTGAACAACAAGGGGTCGTCCCAATAGTAAAACTTCACGTCATCGAAGAACTTATTCTTTTGTTGGTATGTCAAGCTCGGTGGTAGCTGTCCTATAGCAAGGAAATTTGCAATGTCTACAAACCACGGCACTTGGTTGGACGATAATGCATAAAGCTTTTCAATAGGCAAATGATCTTCAATAGGCAAACAATCTCCCGCATCTGTAGTCAATCTAGAAAGATGATTTGCAACATTGTTCTATGTCCCCTTCTTATCCCGGATTTCAAGATCAAACTCTTGCAAAAGCAGTATTCAGCGAATGAGACGATGTTTTGCATCCTTCTTATTGAGTAAATACTTTATTGCAGCATGATCTGTATAAACAATCACCTTAGATCCTACTAAATACTGTCGAAATTGGTCGAAAGCATACACTATAGCAAGCATCTACTTCTCTGTGGTTGTGTAATTGATTTATGCTTCATCTAGGGTCTTGCTCGCATAGTATATGGCATGAAGCTTCTTGTCCTTTCGTTGTGGTTGTGTAATTAATTTATGCTTCATCTAGGGTCTTGCTCACATAGTATATGACATGAAGCTTCTTGTCCTTTCGTTATCCTAGGACTGCCCCCACTGCATAATAGCTTGTGTCGCACATCAGTTCAGATGGAGTGTTCCAGTCCGGTGGTTGAATGATTGGTGCATAAATAAGAGTGTCCTTTAGCTTGGTGAAGGCGGTATGACAGTCATCATTGAATATGAATTCATCATCTTTGGCAAGTAAGGAACATAATGGTTTTGTGATTTTGGAGAAATCTTTAATAAATCTTCTATAGAAACCTGCATGAGCAAGGAAACTGTGGATGTCCTTGACTGAAGAAGGAGTAGACATCTTTTCAATAGCTTCCACCTTGGCCCTGTCAACCTCAATACCCTTGTTAGATACAACATGACCTAATACTACACCGGATTGTACCATAAAATGGCACTTCTCCCAGTTTAGTACTAGGTTAACCTCTTTATAGCGGGCTAAGACTAATGACAGGTTGCATAAACATTGATCAAAAGAATCTCTATAAACACTAAAATCATCCATAAAAATTTCCATTATGTTTTCAATGAAATCAGAAAAAATAGCCATCATGCATTGTTGAAACGTCGTTGGTGCATTGCAAAGACCAAAAGGCATGCGACGATAAGCATAAATTCCATATGTGCATGTGAAAGTGGTTTTCTCTTGGTCGGGAGGGTAGATAGAAATTTGGAAGAACCTGGAATACCCGTCCAAGTAACAGAAATAGGAGTGTTTAGCAAGGCGTTCAAGCATCAAATCGATAAACAGCAACGGAATATGATCTTTTCGGGTTGCTTTGTTCAAGCGTCGATAGTCCATACACATACGCCATATTGTGACAATACGTGTTTGAATCAACTCATCATTGTCCCCTTTGATGATAGTTGCACCCTCTTTCGTAGGTACCACGTGGATGGCACTAACCCAAGGGTTGTCACTTATAGGGTAGATGATACCGGCATCAACCAACATAAAAATTTCCTTTTTAACCACCTCAAGCATATTTTGATTTAAGCGTCTAGGCGATTCAATGGTGGGTTTAGCATCATCCTCCATATTTATTCGGTGCATACAAATAGAGGGATGAATGCCTTTCAAATCATCAATCGAGTAACCAATAACGTCTTTATATAAATGCAATTCAGCAGGCAATTTACTTTCTTGTTCATTGGTTAACTCATTATTAATTATCACAGGCGAAGTAGAATCGGAATCAAGAAATGCATACCTTAGCCCTGGTGGAAGGGCTTTAAGTTCTACCTTTCTTTCAGCTGCATTGTCTTTGACTTTGTCATCAATAATTGGAGTGTCTTCTTCAGTAGCATCTGGTTTAGTTATAGAAAATACCCCAGAATTTTTAGATCCATTATTCATACCTTCATCATCATCACAGTAGTTCAGAATCAAGTTGGTAACATCACGATCTTCTTGTATAACAGAATCAATAGAATCCATAAAATAGATTTCTTCTACACAAGAGGGTGCTTTCATAGCATCATATACAGAATACTCCATGGCTTCCTCACCAACTAGGAGTGTGAGTTTGCCTTTGCAAACGTCAACTAGGCATCCAACAGTTCTAAGTAAAGGCCTCCCAAAAAGAATGGGGTTTGAAGGAACTTCTACCATATCTAGCACTACAAAATCACAAGGGATATAGAGTTTACCGATCTGCACTGGCACATCCTCCACAATACCTTTTGGGTATTTGATGGAATGATCGTCCAGCTCAATGGCCATCTTTATAGGCTTTAGATCTCCAAGATCTAGCTCTTGCCATAGAGTAGACGGGATGAGACTGATACTAGCACCAAGGTCTACAAGACCTTTGTCAAAAGTGGTGCCACTGATCTTGCATGGTAGAGTGAAGGCTCCCAAGTCATCTAGCTTCTCAGGAAGTCGATTCTGAATGATAGAACTGATTCTTTCAAAAAGCATCACGGTCTTTACTTGGTCTACCTTCCTCCTTTTTGTAAGAATGTCCTTTAGGAACTTGGCATATGAAGGCATCTCTGCAATAACTTCAGCTAATGGAAGATTGACATGAAGTTTATTTAAAATGTCCATAAACTTCCTAAACTTTGAGTCCTTCGTGTTTGCAAGCCTTTGCGGGAATGTTACATTTGCCTTAAAAGAAGGTGGTACCTCAGTTGTACCTTTACCTTTATCTTCTGTAGGAGTGTCAAGCTTTTCATCATTGACGATTTCTGCATTCTTCTCCTTGGGTGAGGAAGATATGTAGATTTCAGCTCCACTTCTCAAGGTGATGGCATTAGCTTGCTACCTTGGATTCACCTCCGGTTGGCTTAGAAGAGAACCAGATTGGGTGTTCTATTTTTGTGTCAAAGCTTGTTGGGCAATTTGATTTTCCAACATCCTTGTGTGAGTGGAAATGCCCTCTACTTTTTGAGAGAGTTGAGCAATCGCGTCCTTCAAGAGCTTTTCGTTACTCCTTAACTCTTCATTAAGCTGCATCTGTGTGGAGATGAACTTCTCCATCATAGCTTCCAAAGAAGAACTTTGAGATTGTTGTTGTTGTTGGTAACCCCTGTTGTTGTTGAAGCCTGGCGGATTCCCATTGTTTTTCCGATTGAAGTGTTGTTGTTGTTGCGGTTGTTGTTGTCCATGTTGGAAATTCTGAGCGTTGCTTGTGTTCTGGTAGGAGAAATTAGGATGATCTCTCCATCCCAAATTGTAGGTGTTGGAATAGGGATTATATTTCTTGTTTCCTTGCATCCCAACAGCATTGGCTTGTTCTAGGCTCCCTTCATTCATTTTAGGAGAAAAATATGAGGAAGAAGTATGTCCTGAGTTACCAAAAGCTTCACATATCACTTCAGCTGATTTGATTTGCAATGTAGTCATCTTCTCAAACTTCTGTGTAAGAACATCAAGTTTAGCAGCAATAAGATCGACGGCATCAACAGTATGCTTCCCTCCTTGCCTTCCGATTGAAGAACTAGCTGTAGAAGATGATTGTGCTCTCTTATCTGATCCCCATTGGCAATGGTTGAGGGCTATGTCTTCGATGATGACATAAGCCTCTCTATAAGACTTAGTCATCAATGCTCTCTTATGTGATCACCATGGTGGTGGTGATGATAGTGGAACACCTCTTAGCAGTGGTTGTTCTTCTCTCCTTGCTCTTCTTAAGTGAAAGGATATGTTCGATCTCAAGGTCTAGCAACGCTGATGTTTGAAGACCCCCTTTGTGAGTGACGCATACAACATGAAAAATGACAAGAGGAATTGAGAACTCAACTAAAAGTTATGTGGAAATTTGAAAAATGGAAATGGTGATCTAGTCTCAAATACTAGTTAGCACTTGTTACTCTAATTAGATTGACCATAGCTCCCCGGCAACGGCACCAAAAACTTGTTGATTTATTACACTAACGAGTTTCAATCTTATAGAAGATCTTTTACTCAACTTAATCAAATCCCGCAAGTATACGGAAGTAGTCGTAGTCGAGATCGAACACGAGGAGCTTAAGCAATCAATTAAACGCAGCAGTGCTAAGGTTCAACAATCTAGACCATTTTAAAAGTGATTTGGTTGATTAAACTAGAAATTTTCAGAATTAAGCAAGTAATAAATGGATTACTAAAAGAGGTCAAGATTCAGATATTGAAGTATCTCGGACTTAGGATTTCATCCACACATCATAGCATACAACATGAGCATGAAATTTAAACATACTAAGCACTTATTTTAAAGGAGATTGTATGTTGCACTTCACCTATCGGTGTAAGTACAACGATCTTAACTCAATTCAACATTCCCGTGTATGAATTTTGTTTTGGATCACAAACCTACTCCTCAACTCCATAATTTCCACTCTCGTGGTAAAGAAAGAGTTTCCAAGAGAGTACCTCCTTACTCTCCTACTTATCTTCTCAGATCAAGTAAAAGAGTATAAAATATACACATAAGATGGTCAGCCATACATGTAGAAAATAAGAAATTGGTACTCACAAGGTGGAAAAATAAGCAACATAGTATTTAGTATGAAATTATCATGTTCCATACATGCTATGACATGGGAGCTACTCTCCCATGTCTAAGAAAAGGAAACTACTCGTCCATGATAATGTACAACAGAAAATGTGCAGAATTTTCAGAATTTGACATCATTTAGAGAAGGAAAAGCTAAGTAATCCCAAGGTGTAAACAAAGAAAGGTAGAATTCTGACTTGAGGATGAAATCCCACTTCTACAGCTACTCCAAACCAGACAAACCTCTCTCCCAAGAAGCT
Source organism: Alisma plantago-aquatica (assembly GCA_963693085.1). Classification (NCBI taxonomy): domain Eukaryota; kingdom Viridiplantae; phylum Streptophyta; class Magnoliopsida; order Alismatales; family Alismataceae; genus Alisma; species Alisma plantago-aquatica. The sequence continues at coordinate 1,158,375,890 of OY856410.1, read as the reverse complement.
TGGTAGAGTGAAGAAGCTCTGTTGCACCTTGGAGATGAAGCTTGGAAAAGAAAAGAAGAAGAATGGAGTTCTTTTGCAAGAAACCACCCTCTTCTACCTCCAAAATCGCCCTCCTTGCTCTAGCCTTGCTCTGGGATGAAAGAATTTTGAATAATGACCAGTGATAACCGCTCCTTTGAGTGGTTTTGTCTTTTAAATCAAAAGGAATCGTATTTGAAAATTTGTTGAAACTGATAGGCACATGTCGTGTCTTTCTCCGGACACGACGTGTCTTGTCTCGGGCAGTTGTTTCTGTTTTAAGTACACGTCGTGTCTTATTTAATACACATCATGTACTTCTCCAAAAAGGCTGAACTCGGTTTTGTATGCCCAGGTACACGCCGTGTATAATTTAATACACGTTGTGTACTTTTTCAGAAAGGCTTGACTAAATTCTGACTCCCCAGGTACACGCCGTGTCTTTTGTGGACATGTCATGTACTTTTCTTCAGTGATCGCATCAATAGGTCTTCTAAAAATGTACAGCGTCGTGTCTAAAATGAGACACGCTGTGTGCATTGTTGTTTCAGCAGAAATAAGATTCTAGATTTTTACAAGGGTTGGAGAAGTCCCAAATATGATTGAATTGAATTGGAAAACCTCCAATTTGATTCCTTTGATGCAAATCTGCAATACACATCATGGATAAGCAAAACAACAAAAAGGTGGCAAAGTAATATGAATAGAGGCTAAATGAGAACAAAATAAATTGAATTTGTGTGAAAATAAGTGAAAAGTTGATGTGGAAACCACATAACACATATCCTCTTACACAGTCGTTGCAATAGTTGTGTCGGTCATCATGATTTTTCTACATTCTGAGGAACATTTTTTGTAACATTTGGCGGTTTTCATAGCTATTCATTTCTCCACAAGTAGTTCCCTCTTTAACGAATCATTATTAGTAAATTGCATATATGCTTGGTTGTTTCTCTTCGTTAGAGGGTTTTGGTGGTCCAATAATATATACTCAAGGATGGAAGGGTTCAGTAGTGTTCATTGACCTGGCATATTTTTGGCAATGTCTTCAACGTCAACTTATATTTTCAGAAGTAAGAGGAAAGTATGGGATCATTTGTTCATGCAAAACCATTCATGAGGGTATTCTTTCCTCATTATATGCAACCTCTTTAATATATTGCCTGCAAAAATTAACACATAATAGATATGATACCAAGTACCAGTATATTTCAAATGGACACTGGAAATCAAAAAACTAATATTATTAAACCAATGTGCATCTTTTCATGTATCCACCTCCATTTCTACAGACTTTCAGTTGCACAAAACATTGAGCTATTTGTTCGTGAACCGCAACATTCAATTTTAGGTTTTGATGTTTTCCAAATTGTCAACATAAGGATATAGAAACTATATCATATTAGTTGGGAACAAGAAATGCCTTAACAATATTAGAAGTAGTAACTTTACTCTATCCCTTCACACCTCATCAGTAGTTGATGGAAGTGCTTGGAATTGAGTGACTATTATTGGCATCCTTAGGATATCATTATCAAATACTTTGAACAAACATAAGTTTTTGGTCGTGTATACAAAGGGACCAGTTTCCCATTTGTAACAATAAGTAGTGAGCATAGTTAGGCTTAGGAAGGGAGCTAAATGAGGCGTAGATTCACCAATAAGAAGTAGTAAACTAAAAGAACTATCAGTAAGCATGTATTCACCAATATTGAGCATGTATTAACTATAAATAGTCGTGTACACACCATCAATATGCGCACATCCACAAAAAGTAGGACGTGTATGGTGGTCGACGAGTACTTGTATATTCCTCCTCATTCGTAGGTGTGTATTCACTACGCATAGGCATGTATTCACCACAAGTACGTGCCCATACACAGAGTAGGAAAGGCATTGGTGGTCGACTAGTAGGAGTGAATTCAAATTAACAAGCACAAATACACATAAAGTAAGCCAGCAAGGAGTTAAAATAGGCACATATATTATGGACAAATGAATGATCATTTATAAATTAATAGGTGTGTATTGAACATTATTTGGCATGAGTTCACCATTTGTAGGCATGTATTCACTATGAATAGGTGTGTATACACCAATAATAGGGGTACATACAGATAAAGTAAGATGTGTATGGTGGTCGACTAGTAGACATGAATTTACTTATTGTAGGCATGTATTCACTAGTAAGAGGAGTGTATTCACCAACAATAGGCGCACACATACATAAAATAGAAAGGATATTGGTGGTCGAGCAGTAAGCGTGAATTCAACATTAATAGGTGTAAATATACATAAAGTATGTGCAAGGAGCTAAAACATGTGATGATACTTTGGACAAATGAACAACCATTTTTAAATTAGTAGGCATGAATGCACCCTTTGTAGACGTGTATTCACTGTAAATACTCACATGTAATCACCAGCAATGGGCGCACATGAAAATAAAGTAGGGTGTGTATGGTGGTCTACTAGTAGGTGTGAGTTCGCCATTTGTACGCGTGTATTAACTATAAATAGGCTTGTATTCACCAACAGTAGACACACATGCACATAAAGTTGGTAGGGTATTGGTGATTGATCAGTAGGCGTGAATTCATCGGTGCATATTCACTATAAATAGGCATGTATTCACCAGAAATAGACTTACATGAACATCAACAAAGAGGGTATTAGTGGTCGACTAATGGGTTAAATACACTATAATATGCGCACAAGGAGCTAAATCATGTGTAGATCTTTTGACAAACGAACAATCAACTGTTATTTAGTAGGCTTGTATTGAATATTTGTAGGTGTGTATTCACCAACAATAGGCACATATACACATAAAGTAGGATTAATATGATGGCCACTAGTAGGTGTGTATTCATCATTAGTAGCCGCATATTCACTATAAATAGGTGTGTATTTGCCAGCAATAGACGTGCACACATAAAGTAGGGTGCCTATGGTGGTCAAAAGGTAGGCATGTATTCCCCGTTTGTAGGACTAATATGCATATATTCACAAGAAACAGGCACACATATAGGGTTGTAAATGGGTAGGGTAGGGTAGGGTAGGGTAAAAGCTTACCTTTACCCTTACCCGTGTCTTTGATGCGGGTAGCCGGTAGGGTAAGTATCATTTTCCTAAAAACTTTTACCCTACCCTTACCCGCACCCTTTACCCATAGGGTAAATGGGTAGGATAATGGGTGAAATGGGTAAAATTACATGAAGATAGGCACATATAATTTCAATAATAATCGCATATGATATTTCCCTTTATCAAAGACAAGACACTCTTAAAACTAGTTTTTGATAATAATAATTATAATTTGGTGATATACAACAAAAAAATAATACTAAACCCAATATTTTTCTAAAAATAAAGTCTAATCTTTCTAATATCATATTTCCTATTAATGCATCCATTTCTCTCTCTAATATATGACTACAAAAGGTGTTTACATGTTACCGTTTGTTTATTGAAGATATGAGAATTATAATAGTACAAGTTAAGAAAGTAATGGTGTTGCTTGTTGGAGTTTTAATAGTCATTTATACGCATATTATAATATATAATTATAAATTTAAACTTATACTAATGGGTAAATGGGTAAAACGGGTAGGGTAAAACTTCTCCCCTACCCTACCCTCTTTAGATGCGGGTAAAGTAGGTAATGGGTAAACGGGTGGTGGGTAAAAAATATTCCTACCCTTACCCTACCCTACAGGGTTTGGGTGGTGGGTAAATGGGTAATACTCTACCCATAAACAGCCCTACACACATACATATAAAGTCGAAGGATATTGATGGATGACTTGTAGGCGTGAATCTAACATTAATGGAGTAAGTACACTTAAGGTAGGGGCACAAAGAGCTAAAATAGGCCAAACACTTTGAACAAATAGACTTGTATTCATCATTAGAAGGCACGACTTCGTCATTTGTAAGTGTGTGGTCACTATAAATAGGCGTGTATTCATTATTAGTAAGTTGCACATACACATAAAGCATGATTTGTCTGGTAGTCGACGAGTAAGCGTGAATTTACCATTTGTAGGAGTGTATAGAATATTAAATGACATAAATACACATAAAATAGGTGCATAAGGAGCAATAGGCGCACAAGGAACGGTTGGTATGTGTATATTTAATATTTATAGGCGCATATTCAACACTTGTGGCACGTAATAATATTAATAGTCGTGAATCTAATAGTAATGGGCGCAAACACACAAAGAAGTCATGATTTTAACACAAATAGGCGCAAATTGCGTGAAGTAGGTAGAGATTTACGTGGGCATAAATCAACATGTGGAGTTAAAAGAACCTAGAGGAGTAAGTAAGAAGAGGAGTAGGGAGTATTGGTCGAGCAAGTAGTTATCTGACACCTCCTAGAAAGTCAACAAACTTATCACGAAACTTGAAACTTATATCTGCTTCATTGTAACACAAAGTGAGCTCCTAAATGAGCTTCGAATCATTCTCAAGGCTTCTTTGAAATTGAAGAAGGCTTTGGAATGGTGTAGATGTAAATATAGCCTTCTCCACGAGGGCTTTGTAGTTATAATAGAACTTCTTCAATGAATACCTTGATTTGAGGAGTTTTGTCTTCCTTGTATCATATCATGCATCATCTTCGTCCTCCACGGTGGATTGAGGTGCCACATCCATATCCACCTTCTCTTCTCCATCGCCCTCTTCTATGACTATGTGGCATTTTGCTTATTAATCAAGGATGTGATCCCCAAAAATGTCACTAATGTTCGAAATTGAGCAACTGTCATAGTTTTTTCCTAGACCCACAATCGCCCATGAAGCAACAGTCTTTAGGGAGATCGCCGTCGTTGTTGATAAAAGATCACATATTGTTATTACTCGCACTTACGCCCTCGTGTAGTCCATTAAGAGGATTCAAGTATGATCAAAGACATTGTCAGAGGTCCAACCATCTCTTTGACGTCGAGAGTAGGCTATCTTGGCTCTGGAAGGTTGCCATCATCAATGGGAGAAAGAGAGCTCGTGGTTGCTGCAGGACAATAACTAGGCACGAGCACAACTGAAGTTGGCATCAGAGAAGAGAAGATTGGTGTGGGGTCGTCAAAGGCGACATCGATGGAGAAAAAAGGAAGTGAAAGCTTCCGACGAGGGCATCAGGCGACGGCTGCAGGAGGTTGGGGGAGCCACAATTGAAGTCGACATTGGAGAAGACAAGTTGCACATCTAAGGATGTCTAACCATGCGTCCAAATCACTGGTCTAAGATGCAAGAAAGGGGTTTTCTTAATGAGTTACGCCAACAGTCCTCTACACACCCGATCACTAATTCTGAGAAGTTTACAAAAGACTGGTCTAACAGTTTTTTCTCATACAAATTAACTCTACAACAATTAAGTCCATGCAGAAGGTGAACAGTCCCAAATTTCTCTCTCTATTCCTCTCTCCAGCCTCGACGTTCTCGCATTAGTAAAGTATGTGTGTCTACATTATGTGGTTTAAAGTACTGTATTTTTTGTATACAAATTTATCAAACGTTACATTTTGAATGTATACAAAATGTGATTGTTAGTATTGTATTTCTTGTACAATGTGGTTGTTAATATTGTACTTCTTGTGTGGAATTTTAACAAACGCTACATTCTAATGTATCCAAAATGTAGTCTCGTATTGTATGCTCATACTGTACGTCTCGTACTGTACATCTAAATGTATTGTCAAACGATAGTTAGTATTGTACATCTCGTACTATACATCTTGTATTGTACCTATTAAAGATACAAATATCTAATGGGGCAGTGGTAACAAGATTTCAAGGATACATGTAATATACATTTGTTATGTATGTCTTGTACTGTACATCTTGTACTATACGCAAAAATTGAGATAAAAATGATATTATGAATATTGTATATGATTAAAACTTGGAAATTATATTATTGTATATATAACGGCATTAGACACAATTCATAAATAAATTACAATAAAAAATGTCAACAAATAGTACGTGAGTTGGAAGGAATTGGAAATGAGTAGAAATTTAATTCTAAATACTTTCGTAATGTGTGGAGTTAAGATAAGGGCAATAATGACTACATGTGCAATCTGGACTGCATTAAATCTCATTTTTTTTCCATACTCGGTATGCCAGCGGGTGGGTGGGTGACTATGACTAGAATTTTCCTTCTTAACAAGGGCCAAGTTACCTTTGGGAGGCGAGATTTTGAGATTTGGAGAAGAAACAAACCATCACCCAAATCATCCACATCCCATCGCATCATTTCTCTGATGCAGTGGCGCATGTACCAACAACAGGTCCCTAGGCAATGGGACAGCACCTGCAACAATAACTGGACACATGTACAGTCCCGATTGCTAGACAAAAAAACAGCAGCATGCATGAGTGGGGACACCAACGCCGACACCAACAGGAGTGAGCGGGGACTGTTTTGTGGGGAGCGTTGAGCGGCTTGGTGGTGCGCGTAATACACCGGTTGTATTGACATAGCACCGTTCTATTGATAACAAAAGTCTTTGAAGGCCTTTCATCTATCACGATATCTAGTCTAAAATGTCACGTTAAATTCCATTAGCATCTTGGAATCAGAAACTTAGGGAATTTTGGTCTTTCAGTGACACTGAAGAGATCGAGAAGCTTATCTTGTTAGTTTGAGTAGCTTTAGCAAAGTATATACCAATTTCATAAAGCCGGTGTAGAAACTATGACAAATGAAACAGCCATAAAGTATGGTAGTCGGATATGTACATCTTATACAACATAAGAGACAGGAATTGCACATCATTTTCAGGGCGCAGTGCAGCTAGTCCCAGAGGATCCTTGTACTGGTCAGGTAAACTTCACTTTGACGGTAGCATCTCTCCCGGGTAACAAATACTTGCTCTAATCGCCATAGGCCTGAAACAGATAATAGCCTTCATATGTATTAGCCTTGCATTAAACTTAGTCTGAAAAATCATCGCACTAGTGTTATCATATATGCTACTGGGATCAAGCTTAGTCTGAAAAGTCATCAGCCTGGACCACTCTGTCGTATATGCTCTAGTCATAATTTAGATGATTTTATTGATTGGACCAAACTTGGCTAACCAAGTACGTTATATACTTGTGTTATCATATATACTATAATAATGCATACATGCAGTGATACTCTGCATTAATATAACATATTAGAATCATAATATATATTCTCACAACTTCTAAAGCTTAAAGAAATGTAAGAAAACTCATGCAACCAAAAACCTTAACAGGTAATGTAGTTGGACCCTACGAACCTCAAAGGAAAGAATAGCAAGCAATGAATCCCAGCTCCCTTCCGTTCCTGTACGTCCTTTTATCCTCCAGGTCAACTGCCTACTTCCCCTCCTTTCCTGTTACGACGGACATCTAAAGGGCTTTCCAGTCATCGACAGCTTCTGTCCTATCTTCATTCTAGCTGCAACGGATAGCACTGTGAAGCACTAACACGTGCTGAGACATGTGACCTTGACTGGCAAAGACGACCAAAACCGGACTGGAATTAGGCAGTTATGTGCCCCTTGCTACGCTTGTGGATGGCCGTGAGAGGGAGTTTGAACAGCATGGCCTTGGACCACGGACACTCAAGAGGACATCGCAGGGAGTGATGAAACTTTTGTGGTCAAGTTCAGTTTGGTCTGCACTCTACCAGCGATTGGGATGTGAAAAGTTTTCAGATGCTATATGTCATCTCATCTGTATTTTTAGAGAGACCAGACCACACCCACCCTAATACATACATCTGTGTGTAAGTATATGTGTTGCGCTTCATACCTAGAAGTCGCCCCCTTTTGTTGCTGCCATCCAAGCACACTATATCTAATGATGGGGGGGATGTCAAAGTGGAAGCTTAGAAGACATTTGAATTACTGAAAATATAAAAGGACAAAAAACCAAAATAGCACACTTTAATAAAAATGTGTACTGAAATAGCACCAAAGTCATCTTAATTCCTGAAATAGCCCATTTTCTAGGGAAAGCGCCAACACTTTTGACGTTTTACTGTTTACGGGACGTTTTGGGCGCTTTCAACTGCCAAAAACATGACGTTTTCAGTTGAAAGCGCCCAAAACTAGGCATTTTTAAGTTAAAGCACCAAAAATTAGGCATTTTCAGGTGAAAGCGCCACATAGTAGATGTCGGCAATACATCTACGACCTCCCCGACGAATTCAATGACGAGCTCCTACGTCGATGTCGGGACCTTAGCCCTTACACGGACATGTGCCCGCATGTCACTAACTGTGGCCTTGGTCGGCCCATCCCGCACCCCGTGCTGCAGGCACCCACTACCACCACAAATACTTCGACGGCGACGACTGCGGCAACCACTAGTTGGTACGCCACCCACCAGTTCATCGCCGAGATGATCTTCCACACGAGGGCGAAGCGGCACCCGTGCCGGACCTTCGACCCAGACACTGCAGCGCTCTTCTACGTCCCGTTCTACGCCGGGCTCTACGCGTCCAGCGTCTTCCGCGAGCCGGAACACGGAGCACGCGACCGCCTCGTCGTCGCCCTGGAGGATTAACTCCTCAACAACCCCAATTGGCAGCGGAACCATGGTCGGGATCACTTCAAGGCCGTCTGCCGAACCACGTGGGATTTCATGCGAGACGATCAATCCCCGGAGGACGACTTCGGCGCCAACCGGTTCTTCCTCCTCCCGTCCGCCCGCAACATGACGATCCTCACAGTCGAGCGCCAGCCGTGGTCGGGGCGACGGAACCAGCGTGGGATCCCGTACGCGTCCTACTTCCACCTATCCACCGTCGCAGAGCTCTCTGCCTGGCAGGCGTTGGCCGAGGGCTCGAGGCGAACCCACCTCTACGCGTTTGTGGGCGGCGCGCGGCACTCGGGGCTAGAGAAGGTTGTCGTGCGCAGTGAGATCCTAAGGCAGTGCGCTGCTTCGCCGAGGTGCATCCGGTCGCAGTGCGAGCCAGGGTCTAGCACATGCCACGAACCGTCGAAAGTGTTGGGAGTCATGATGGCTGCCGAGTTCTGCATGCAGTCGCCGCCTGGTGACTCGTTTACAAGGAGGTCCGTGTTCGACGCCGTGTTCGTCGGATGCATCCATGTCTTCTTCAGCGAGCACACGGCGTACACTCAGTACGAATGGTACGTGTCGGTGGAAGAGATGTCGCAGTGGTCCGTGTTTGTTCCCAAAGAGAAGTGGAGGATATCGAAGGGGTGCTGGCGGCGGTGCCTAAAGAGGAGGTGATCCGACTAAGGAGGAAGGTGCTTGGGTTGATCCCTAGCTTCACGTACGCTCACCCTAACGCATCTGGACATGGCTTCCGAGACGCCGTCGACATCACTCTCGCACGGGTTACGACCCATGTGGCTGTTGCCGCAGTTGAATGAATGAATGTTGTTGTTTCTTCCCATGTCTCTTACGACACTGCAAAACGAGCGAGATCCTCCAGATCAAGGAGACCTTCAATTTTCGCCCCGGACCTGAAAACGCCTACTATTTGGCGTTTTCACCTGAAAACGCCTAAATTTTGGCGCTTTCAACTGAAAACACCATGTTTTTGGCGCTTTTGGTCTCGGAAACAGTAAAACGCCAAAAGTGTTGGCGCTTTTCCTAGAAAGTGGGCTATTTCGGGAATTAAGATGGATTTGGTGTTATTTCAGTACATATTTTTATTAAAGTGTGCTATTTTGGTTTTTTGTCCAAAATAAAAATGTGTTTTTAGTATCTTATACTGTATCGAAGAGAGGCATCACTCAACTTACTATGCATTACATAACCATCTTCATAGATTACATATATACATCTAGAACTTAGCCTAAAATCCAATATGATGCATTGAAAAGTTTCCACAACCACGCATTATAAAAAGAAGCTATGACAATTATTCTTTGTAAGTAGAAGCAATCAGGCTTCTAATCGCTACAGCTGGATCATGAATGATTGACCATTTTAAGGTTATTCGAGTGTCTTCCACACTTATCAAGGTGTCTCTCACACGACCACTCCTACATATAAGGACAATAGAATTAAAGGTGTGTTGTGGTGAGAGCATGAGAGGCATTGGAATAAACATATTGTTAAGTTGTGCATTACTATTATATATGTCAAGGGACCTACTCATAATTTCTTGTCCTTTAGTGAAAAAAAGCATCCCTTGGTGAAGAAAAAGTTTGAATCCCTGCTACAAAGTCTAATTTGTTGTCCCTTGACCTTCTTCCTTTTTGTATCTAGTTTATCTTCTCGATGTGGTGCATTCATGGTCAACATGATTGATAAGGAGTTGTAATTCACCAATCCACCATTACAAACAAAAATGAGTTAAGTGAATTCCCTGCGAAGTCAACCAACTTATCAGGTGTCCTTGTGTAAAGAATAATATGCTTCGTTTATGAGCCTTCAAGCTTCAAAGTAGGTAATGTCTTTAGTCTCCATTACACAGAGGTCCAATGTTTGAACAAGCATTTCACATGCATCCAAGGCATCAGCGTCCAAGCCATATTGGGTCCTCAATTTTGTTGAATTAATCATATCACCAGGGTACATGAGATGTTCACCACCGATAACCATAAACCCAACCTACCTGCTGTCAACCTTGCATACAGCTTTTTTGCCTCTATTTATGGAACTAGGACGGTGTCACGACTCCACATATATCCCTTTCGTCCATCTTGTTCATCCTCTAGATTCCTTTCAATTCTTATTAACTAGCAAATTTACTCATTTTCATTAAGATTGTTCCTTTCTCACCAAATACTTCTGTTATACGTGGCTTGAAGATTGGGAAGACAAATAGCAAAGGATATGAAATGGTTGGACTCTAATACTTACAACAGTTTTCTGTATCATGTTTGTTGTGCCTCGTTTGATGGTTAATAGTCGGCCTGCCCATGTGTCTATATCGAAGCTCAAGGTATTGATAACAAGATTGTCCAATATGGACAAATTACAATGTGAATCGTGTCACTCGGACAAAGAACGTATATTCTTTAGTTAATTCATTTTGATAAATGGGGCCCAAGACATGTTACATCTAAATTTGGATTTAGATATTATATTATTTTTGTTGATGATTATTCTCATGCAATATTGCTTTTATTTGATGTATGATCTGGTTTTTGTCCATATTTAAATCCTTTTTGTGAAGAAGTGGAAACCCAATTCAAAAAACGTTGGTAGTCTTTTGTTTTGGTAATGCTAAAGAGTATTTTAGACATGAGTTCATCCATTTCACCTCCACACATGGCATCATCCATCAGTCATCTTGCCCACATACTCCATAGTTAAACAGAGTGATTGAGAGGAAAATCCATCATAATGTTGAGACCGCTCAACTCTTCTCCTTCATATGCATATACCTAAAGAATTTGGGGGTGCAATTCTCACCGCCACCTACCTTATCAACCGTATGTCGTCAGCCATTCCAACCAATTCAAATAGTTCATCCTACAAAATTGTTGTACAATGTTCCATCCAGAGGGCTTGAATGTGTTTGTTGTGTCAAATATCTTAGTTTAGTATAGATAAGATGAGATAATAGTCCATCAAAGTGTTTTCTTAGGTTACTCTCAAGTTCAAAAAGGGTACAAGAGCTACACCCCTACCTTACACTACTTCTTTGTATCGGCAGATATCGCCTTCTTTGAGACACATCCTACTTATATTAGAGTTCTTCAGTAAAACACATAGTTATGGAGGAGCTTCTGCCCCTCCCTATCAACGTCAGCCTCTCCTATTTTTCGTCCCCTTGCAATCATAGTCCTTGTGAAGAACTTCCACCTAGCTCCACTTGAACACCAATAATGCAGGTCTACATTCATAAAATATGTGGATAGTCTAATCTGGCATAAATGCATGTAGTATATAGTATAACCTGCCAGTTCAGCACCTTCTCTAGATGCTTCCTTGAATGTCATGTAGAGACAGTTCCCTCTCCGCCTTTTTGATCAGAATCTTCATATTGCTTTAACTAAAGGTGTCAAAATCTGCACACTTAAGAATATTTCAAATCACCTTTCTAACTTTATTCATATGGCTAACCATAGTTTTTAAAAGCAGTAATCAGTGTATAGCCGGACATGGCATTAAATAGAGTATATACGGTAAGCGAGTGTATACACGGGAGTATATGTGATTTTAGATTTTTTTTAGATCTATATAAATTTATATATTGACCATGTATAATTATCCATTTATTTGAGAAATTACATATGAGTATACATAAGCAGTTCATTTGGAATGTTAGCCAATCATAAATTCAATTAAATGAATACAAAATTAGTTTAAAACAACCATTCATATTTAATAAAATGTAAAAGACAATCAAAATTCAGTCATGTCCTAAATGTGGGTTGATGGACTTAAAAACCGGATTTATATTGGGATTACTTCCACATTTTGTAAATGGGTATTGGCAGCCACCCATAGTCCTATAAAAAGGCTAGCCCTCTTGTCTATGGTACACAAAACATATTCTCCACTTCTCTGGTAACATGGTATCAGATCCTCTCGGTCCTTTTTAGAAAGAATTAGCCAAATTCTTTAGGTGGTGACATTATCTTCTCTGTGTTCTCACCGGCCACTTCTTCTCAACGGTGGAAGTCAAGTTTCCACGGAAGTCATCTCCGTGGAAATACCTATGGTGGAAATCATCTTCACTCAGATCCATATCTTCTCCACCACTTTTCCACGAAAGTCATATCTGTGGAAATATATCTTTGGTGGAAATCATCCCCACCTTGATCCACATCTTCTTCGGTTTGGCCACTTTTCTACGAAAGTCATCTCCATGAAAACATCTACGGTGGAAATCATCTTCATCGGATCCATCTCTGTGGAAATAATATCCATTGTGGTTGTTTCTTCTTTGCGCACGAATAGATCTCCAGATCGAGAGTCATCTCCAACTGTTGTAGAAATGCGATGACACGTCATTTCATAATTCAATGCGGTGTGTTGCAGCTAGGTCTCTCGTTTGCCGTCGAGTCACTCGTGTCAAGATCTGGCATGTCGCCTTGCCTTTAGGTTTTATCCCCACAGTCGACTCGCCAGCAGCTTAAACAGCGTGTCCGTCCGGAAACATGTCATGTTGCAGCCTGCCTGCACTATATCATGAGGGAAGTGAAGCCTCTCCAACCTATGTACACCTCTTTTCGTCCAGAACTATGTCTTCACTTCGAGCAAACTAAATAGATGCAACTTCAATCAGTTGAGTCGCAAGATCAGTATATGGTTCAAAGTTCAGAGGAAAGACAAGCATCTCATAGAAGGACCTCCCATTGATGATTCTCTGCACAGTAGGAACAACATGATGTCAATCTCCTCTCTTCTCTATGGCACTCAATGGAAACTCAGGTCGGTGATATCATACTACGTGACTGACTGCAAGTCCAGTTGGAATTATCTCCAACTGATATACTCCTACAACATCTCTCATATGTATGATATGACAGTCAAGATGTACAGTCTTCATTAGGAGAAGAGTCTACGGCAATGTTTTGGAGAGGTCACTCGCATTACAGAAGATCTAAACAATCTCCTTCATGTCTCCACCGATCCTGTCAAACTCCAAGAGTAACTTGATCATATAGTTGTGATCAAGTTCTTTGTTGATCTTTGCAAGGAATGTCTTAGTTAGAAGCCAAATTTTGTTAGGCATAGAGCTTCCCTCGGGAGAAGCGAGAAAAAGTCTTCCTCGAGCAAAACTCTTCAATCAATCCTATCACAGATTCCTTTGTCTCTCACAACACCGCTAATCTATTTATTAGAGGACATGCTCGTGGTGGGAGAGGGGGAGGACCATACTTGTTGAGGCGCATGACTTTTCGTCGACTAGTCGGTCGGTCGTTTTGTGGCCCTTCGCCTAGCCTATCACAGATTCCTTTGTCTCTCACAACACCGCTAATCTATCTATTAAAGGACATGCTCGTGGTGGGAGAGGGGGAGGACCATACTTGTTGAGGCGCACGACTAGTCGATCGGTTGTTTTGTGGCCCTTCGCCTAGCCTGCCGCCAACAAAAATCTTCCATGTAAACGCCATGGTCGGTCGACTAGTCGGTCAGTCAGTCGATTACCCCGACTGGTCGGTTGCGGCCCTAGCCGGTCGGCTGCTTATTTGGTGGGACCCTTTTTTATTAAAATGTATTCCAGTAACCCCATTTTTTGGAGGCACAAAACGGGACATCCCTTGGGAGTTCAATCGCGCACGGGATAAAACATGCACGGCGCAGGACGGTCGAAGCACGCCGCACGGCACGGCTACGTCTCCGCCTCTCTGGTTCTCCGACGAGCAACGATCTTTGGCGGGTCCTTTACCTCTCTTCTCCAGTGATTCCCCTGCCTCTCTTCTCCGACGGAAGTCTTCTCTGTTGCTCATCTCTCCCCTGTTCCACGGGAGGCTTTCTCCCCTGCTCTACGTCTCCTACATTAGGACGTCGCCAACAAACTTCGGTTTGTTTCTCCTCTGCGACAGATTTTCTCATGTGGTCTATGTCTCCACGTAGTCCAAGTTTGGTGATCATCTTTCTCCACATCTGAAGGCAACGGTAAGCCTACGTAGTACATACTAATTTTAACTTTTACATCTCAGTTGTATAATCCACGAATATATTGAAAATATTTTGCTATTGTTTTGTTTTTTGTGTGTATGTAGAGCCAAAATCATGGAAGGTGAAGCAGAAGTTCTGACACCGATTGGGGAGATTCTTCCACGATTTTTGAGTTGGTTAACGATCCCCCCCTGTAAGTCAAAATCCAAGGATCCAAGTTGAAATTATTGTTTTTGGCCAAATTTGTCATATAAGAACAAAGTACAATGTGCTTTGTGTGGTCATGTGAGCAGTGGTGGGATCGACCGTTTGAAGCAACTCCTATTGGAGGGTTTTCTGATACTGTCAAATGTGCAAGATGTTCTTAAAATATACGTGATGAGTTGAGGAACAACAGAAAACAAAACAAGAAGCGCAGGGTTGACACAACTTTCAATGATGGCGATAATATTGTTGTTGATCTTGAGGATGTTGCTGATGGGGAGAATCATGTTCAACCAACAGTTGGTGGGAATAGGAAAAATCCATTTCCTGCTGGTTCTAATGAAAGAGTTGTTGTGCAGGGCTCTGTAGAGGGTTTTACAAATCTTACTTCTGCTGAGTATGTAGCACAAAGTAAGGCGGGAAAACTAAAGAAGACCATTGAGACTACATTTAAGAAAGAGGCCTTACAAATTGCATATGATAGTATTTCTGCCTTTTTTCATTATGCATGTATACCCTTCAATGCAGTGAACCGTACATCTTTTGAGGTGATGGTGGAAGCAATCGGACAATTCGAAAAAGGACTTCCCCCTCCTTCAAACCACCAGATGAGGCAACCACTTTCAGAGACAATATACAATGGCCAAAGAGTTGGAGCGGGAGCATGAAAAGCATTGGAAGTTGTATGGTTGCACTTTGATGTCAGATGGCTGGTCTGATAGGAGACAGAAATTTAATAAACTACCTAGTCAATACTCATGAGGGTTCATTTTATTTATATTCTATTGACTCATATTTTGTTGTGCACACATCTAATTTTGTGTTCACCGTTCTTGATGAGGAGAGGATAGGGGCTTTTAATGTTGTGCAAGTTGAAACAGTAATGCAACTAACTATGCAAGTGCAGGGAAGAAGTTGATACAAAAGAGCCATTCGTTATGGACCTTGTGTGTTGCACATTGTGTTGATCTCATGTTGGAAGATATTGGTAAGATGACAAAGTATGACTCTGTTGTCACAAACGCAAGGAAGGTGACTGCCTACATATACCAACATATCCGGTTGCACGATGCATTTATCAAAAAGAGTGAGAACAACACTGAGTTGATGCAACTTGGGTCACTAGATTTGCTACTTCCTTTCTCACCCTGCAGAGCATGCTAGGCCATAGGGACACTTTGTTCTCCTTGCTCAATTCAATGGCTTGGGAGGAGAGCAGTTGGTCAAAGACAAGTGTAGGGAAGATGGTAGCTGCAACTTGTCACTCACGGGAATTTTGGAATGCAGTTCAAGATTTTTTAGATCTTCACAGCCCCTCATGCAGGTTTTAAGACTTGTAGATGCAGATGAGAAGCCCGCCATGGGCTACATTGTAGTTGAAGCAAAAGAAGAGATAAAGTTGAATTTTGCCCAAAAAGAGAGGGATTACAAGCCCATCATAGATATTGTGGAGAAGAGATGGGCATTTCAAATGTCGCGACCTCTATATGGAGTAGGTTTCTTACTTAACCCCTCATTCTATTATGAAGCTAAAGTGAAGAATGACCTGATGCTTGGACATATGATTCAGAGTTTGTAGATTGTCTAGAAAAAATGGTTGAGGACAAAGATAAAATTTTAGCAAAGTTAGATTATTACAAGGAGGCCCATGAGATGTCTGGCAAAGATATTGTCATTCGACATACGACTGTTGAAGACGGCACGTAACTATCTTAAGTTTTTTTTATTTTGTGGGTGGACTGCAATACTGTTGAACTTATTACTTAATGATTGTGAATTACAATTTGCTTCAGTTGCTTGGTGGGATGCATGTGGGGGGCAGGCTCAAAATCTACAATGGATGGCTAAGCGTATACTAGGGCTTTGTTGCAAATCATCTGCTGCAGAGAGAGCTTGGAGCACTTTTGACCTTGTTACTTGTTAGTCCTCTTGAAATAGTATTTGTAACTAATAACTACATATAAATGTATTTTGAAGTATGGTTTAACATACGTTGTTACTTTATAGGTTCATACAAAGAGGAGCAAGCTTGAGGTTAAAAGGATGGATAAGCTTGTCTATATCCAATACAATCGCCAACTGCATGAAAGATTTAAGAAGAGGCGATTGGACAATTTGCAAAAGAGTTATGATCCTATTGCTCTAGATGATCTTGATTGGGGTAGTGAGTGGATGACAGGAGTTCTAGATGATCCTATCGTTGCTCAAGGAGTGAGATTGAGTCAGGTTGATGTTGGCATGGGTGCATCTGAATATCAAGTTGGCCCTAACAGGCCAAGGAGAGGTACTAGTTTTATGGGGACTAGTAGGAGCATAGATTTGACAAATGATGACACAACGGAGGAAGACAATGATGATGACACAATGGAGGATAATAATAATCTTGAAGATGAGGGCGATCATGATGAAGAGGAGCCAGAGGATGAAGAAGAAGAGCCATTTGATTTTTAGTTCAATTTCATCAGTGCATTTCAAACAGTTTTAGACGTTTTTTTATTTAAATTCGAAAATTAAACAATATGAATGTTAGGTTTTTGCCTTTTACTTTTGGATATTTGTCATTCAAATAGTTAGAAGTGTTTGCGTTTGTCTTGTGCCAATTGCAATTCAACAAGTACTGCAAGTCTGAATTCAAAAATGGTATGTCACTCAACCACTGTTCTTAATTCTTATTTATTATTGTATGTTGTGTTTATGAAATATTGATTATGACTTCCTTAGATATGTGTTTACATTAGTTTTTTATATAATGTGTTGTATATAAGTATATAACTATATATATTACTATATATAAATAATTTTATTAAAAAAATGAACCCTACGCCTAGGCGGCCGACTAGTCGTCCTGGTCGCCCAGGGATTCAGGGTGACCGACAGGCCGCCTTGACAAGTATGGGGAGGACACTTTGGGGGTAGAGGAAGACTCGAGTGTACTCACTGCGGCAAAAAGGGTCACGAGAAGCAGACGTAATATTTCATTCATGGCTTCGTGTCTCAAACTCCTACTCTCAATGTTAGCCTCACCATTGTTGAAATATCTACCAAGCAAACTCATCATCAGATCAAGATGAGTGATGAAGAATATAATCAGCTCCTTAAGATTTGGGCTTCATCCTCATATGTTCAGATGTCAGGCACGTCCAATTTTTCTATAGCATGCATAGCTTGATCCCCAAACACAGGTTCGTCATCCTCCCATATTGGACTACATTTGAACATATCATATTATAGGTACTTCGTATTATTTTCAATATGTCCACCACAAGAGATAGTACCTCTAAAGTCACCATTGAGAATGGATCCTCAAGTGTCGTTTAGGACACGAGGACCATCCTGCCCCTTCCTCAGATCAACATGCCTTCAGCCCCTTTTATTCCTTCATTTCCATTTAATTTATTGTCTATTAGTAAATCAACCCGTACTCTTCATGCCTCTATAACTTTTTATCTCGGTCAATGTTTTAAACAGAACCTTCAGACAAAGGTGGTGATTGTTGGCAAGTATGAGGTACTTGGTCTCTACTATTTAGAAAGGGCTCTGAAGGCTTGCATGGTCGTGTCTCCTCTGCACATCCACAGTGTCTTGGTCACTTATCTCTTGAGAAGCTTCGCATTTTACATGATCAATTTTTCCCGTTCAGAAAAACTTAATTGTGAAGCTTGTCAACTAGGAAAGCACCATAGATCTAGTTTTCTATATGTAGATGTTATGCATGCATACTCTATCTTTCATATTGTTCACTCATATGTTTGAAGACCTAGGAGGGTCTCATCCAAATTTGGGTTTTGATATTTTGTTACTTTTACCAATAAATTTTCTAGAACTACATTGTTGTGTCTCATGAAAGATCATTCTGAGATTTTCTCTTTTGTGAAAATTGTCTTGAAATCCAACATAATTCTCTCAAAGTATTCGCATTTTTCGAGTCGACGATACAAAAGAGTATTTGAGTCGTGCACTCATCTTGTTTCTTTCCAACAAAGGAATTTTTTGTCGGTCTTCTTGTCCCCATTTTCCTCAAAAAAATGGGATAGCTACACGAAATAATAGGCATATTATCAAAACAGAGAGAACTCTTCTTCGTCATATGAATGTTCCCTACTATTTTTGATGAGACGATGTCCTCTCGGCTACCTACCTCATTAATTGCATGCCTTCATCTGTTTTGAATAATCAAATCACGTTTCAGATTTTATATCCTAACCGTCCGCCATATAGCTTCTCCTAAAATCTTTGGGTGTATTAGTTTTGTCCATGAATTAAGTAATGGCCATGACAAGCGCAGCCCTCGAGCGGTGAAGTGTCTTCCTTGGATATTCTAAAACTCAAAAGACGTATTGTCATTATAATCCTACCACACATCATTTTCTGGTATATGTTGATGTAACATTTTCCGAAGACACCCCTTTGAAAAATCCAAAAAAAACTCTCTGATTTCTCCAGAAGACTTCTCATCATTCTTTGTTGTCGTCAATCGTACACCAAGTCCATTATCTAATGCCAGTGACCATCCATAGGTCCAGGTACCAATCATGCAAGTTTAATATCTCAAAACCGTGATTTTAAAAAAATGTGTCGCGAGGCTTTCCAGGCGTACGCCTCGAGGCTTAAGCCTCGATCTGCCGGTCAGAGACGTGTCTGAGTTTGTGAGAGGTGTGCGCCTCAGTTTGTGAGAGGCGTGCGCCTCAGTTTGTGAGAGATGCATTGAGGCGCACAAGGCATTGAGGCGTATGTGAGGCATAAACCCCAGACTCTGTGCCAAAAAAAGAATATATTACCCTATTTTGGGCTTAATAGGGTCCAAACTAACTCAAAATTGTATGTATATAAATAGAGCTATTTGTATATCTATGTATGTGTATGTTTATGTCTGTTGACAATTATAGATATGTTACATACATATATCATTATATGTTGCATGTTTGCATGTATGTACATGCATACGCTTTTGTGTGTATATGCATGTGTGTATATTTATAGCTATGTTTGTATGTATATAGATATAGGCATGTGCATATCTATATATATGTATGTTTATGTCTGTTAACAATTATAGATATGTTACATACACATAACACATCATTATATGTTGCATATTTGCATGTATGTACACGCATACTCTTTTGTGTGTATATGCATGTATGTATACTTATAGCTATGTTTGTATGTATAGATATACATGTGTATTTGTAATAATATATGAATATATATATACGTATATATATATATATATTTTTAATATCTAGATATTAGTGTCTATATAGTATATGTAAATTTGTATATATAACTATAACTATATATATATATATATATATATATGTAAATATATATTTTTATATATATACATATAAGGGATTATATATATACATATATATATGTATACACATATATATAATCCCTTATATGTATATATATAAAAACATATATTTACATATACATATATATATGTATATATAGATATATATAGATGATAAATATATATTCATATGTAAGTGTCTAATGTTTATATACGTATCTTATATTTTTACTATATATATAAGTACCCCTCAGTATAATCTGAGGATTACGTCTCGACCGCCTCGAGGTTTACGCCTCGTCTAACTAAGGAGAAAATGCCTCGATGCGCCTCACGCACAAAAAAATCTTGCTCGAAATAGGTACAAGATGGTAGGGGCATCTCTCAATCCTCCTTCAATCACTGTTGCTCACAATATGCTCCGATTTTTAGAAAAAGTCACGTTTAAAACACGAATTTTTCCCTAGACGTGTGAAACTTCCGAATAATCCCAATTCCCGAATATCACGTTTTATTCTTGTATTATTCGTGACTTATCATGTTCAATGTTTTTTTCCCGTTTTATATGTTTTTTCCCGTATAATACTAATGAAAGACTCTTAGTTTAAGTACATATACATGTGTGTATGTACATGCATATATGTGTGTATGTATATAATATATGTATATGTATATGTATATGTAAGTAATGGTTATAGATATGTGTGTGTGTGTGCAGAACATATATATGCATATATACGTATACAGAATATGTATATGTCCTCTGATTTTTCCTGACTTTTTCCCCAATAGTTGACTGTACTTTTACCGTTGACCGTTTTTTACCCGATTTCCCCGCATAGTTGCCAAATTCTGAATTTTTCAACTCAACCAAACGGATGCAGAATACTGAATTTGTGACTACGGCTACCCCTAGAGGTTCTACTGATCCCAATAATCTGCCTATTGTCCTAAGAAAAGGGAAGCATTCTTGCAATATCTATCCTATATCTAATTTTGTGTCTTATGATTGCTTATCCTTTTATATGTTGCATTTATTTCCAACCTATCTACTGTTCCAATACCTCGTAGTATCTTTGGTGCACTGAATCACCCAGGTTGAAAAAAAACTATAGAGGACGAGATGGTTGCTTCATCTATAAATGACAAATGGAATCTAGTGACAGTTCCTCTAGGTAAAATAGTATTTGATTGCAAATGGGTTTACTCAGTCAAAGTTGGTCCAAATGAGAGTATTGACCATCTTAAAGCAAGACTTGTCGCAAAAGGCTACACCCAAGTTTATGGGGAAAATTATCTAGAGACTTTTTGTCTTTTAGCCAAGATGACATATATTCGTCTATTCATCTGATTAGTTGCTCACTTCTCTTGGCCATTGCGTCAGCTAGACATCAAGTACACCTTCCTTCATTGCTCAGGGGGAGTCTCATCTCGTCTGACGGCTTCATAACTCCTTGTATGGGCTAAAGCAGTCACCTCGAGTGTGGTTCAGGAAGTTAAGTCAAATCTATTGAAGCATTTGGCCTACAACGGTCTAGTCTCGATCACTATGTCTTCTATCGGCATGGATCCTCTGGTTATATCCTTCTAGTCCTTTATGTGGACGACCTTGTTATCATAGGTGATAATCACCAAGGAACTAAAAGACAAACAGTTCCTTCAAGACAAATTTCAGACCAAAGATCTTGGCCCTCTCAAATACTTCTTTGGTATTGAGGTGGCAAGGTCCAAAGATGGAATTATCATCTCTTAGCACAAGCTAGGAAGCACAGACACTTCAAAACATGTTTCGCACCTGTGTTCGACGTGTATTGGACACATGTACTGTGTGGACACACCTAAATACGTATTGGACGCTTCCCCAGCCATGTCTGACATTTTTTTATTTTCTATAGGAGGACATAGCCTGAACACAGCCAGGCCCATTTACATCCCACAAAAAACAGGCTTGCCTCTCCACTAATCCTAGTCACATAACTACACAACCAAACAACATGTCTTTTGTAGATCAAATCCATCTCGCAAAGGCAACGGATGTATTCTTGCTATTCTTATCACAGTCATGTTTAGAGCAGCAATAACTGTCTCCCTATTTTAATTTTAATTTAATCTCACAGCTCATTCATATATTCTTGGGCTTGGGATCTTCCTCCATTTCTGGAAAACTGATTAACTGAGGTAAACTATCAACCTTTATCTATTATTTTCCTTATTCTATAAATGTTTCTCTGTTTATCACTTTCTTGAATATCCAATTGTGCATTTATATTGATTGTTGTTGTGTATCCAAATAAATTCCTTATAAACTGTCTCAGTATTAATGACATATGTAATTACTGAGTACTAACTACTGACTAGAGACCCTATGTATGTCTAAAGGTCAATATTCCGAAATTCAGCAGCATAATAACATCATTAGAAGTAAATCCATGAAGTCCGTTCTTAGACTAGGCTACTGCAACTGCAAAATTGCTTACTGTTTATAAAAGTCCCCAATCGTTTTGTCCATTGATTTTTTTAGACTTCAAAATACACACAAATAAAGTTATTGGGGTTTCTTTACATCATTTCGTGTAAGTCCCGCCATAGATCTTAAAATCTCGAAATTGAATTTAACCTTTTCATGTTTCAATCTTTCTAATTTAATCTACAGGTCTCTCCTCTCCTTCTTAATCTTTATGTCTCGTCTTTGGGCATTATAGATGGAATATGAATGGGAGTCAATGTCTTTTTTGTAATTTTGTATATGACATAAAAATGAAAAGGCCTTGTTTATGGATATTCTACTTCAATGATTCAATGTTGTGGTTATACAATTGCCAATTGGTTTTAATTTTTGAGTTTTACCTTAAATGAAGTTAGATTGTCTGATTGACTCATTTTGCACTTCCTATGAATATATACACCTTTCTGATCTAACACCACAGGCGATGGCCAGGGATCATCCTCTCAATAGGACAGGACAGAAAGAAGGAATCTTCTGGAAGAACCGGGCACGGTTTTCTTAAGCCACTTATCAAATGAATAAGAAGAATAGAACATTTGATTTTCAAGTGAATCACCAGGAGTTTAGTTTACGCTTGCAAACTTGGGATTGATACATCACTTTAGTTGTAGCCTGGAGCAGTTTATTTTGAAAAATATTAAAAACAATGATGTGTCCATCTCCGTGTGTGTGTCCTATATTTTTCAAAATTATTGTGTCCCGTTTCGTGTCCACGGTCGTGTCTATATTTGTGTCTGTGTCTTTGTTTCCTTGAGCACAAGTATGTACTAGATTTCTTTGAAGAAGCAGGCATGTTGGGATTAAAACCTACGGAATCACCTACGAATTCTAAAATGAAATTGTATAAAGATCAAGGGGAGCCTCTTGTTGATCCTAGACAATACAGGTGAGTGGTTGGGAAATTGAATTATCTCGCAGTTACTCGACCAGACATCTTATTTGTTGTAAGTGTGGTTAGTCAACTCATGAACAAACCACATATTGGTCATTAGGATGTTGTTATTCACATCCTCCATTATCTCAAACAATCCCCCGGAAAAAATCTTCTCTGCATTAGTCATGGGCACCTAAAGGTGCATGGTTTTTCTGATGCAAATTGGGCAGGCTCTGTCGTTTACCGATGATTTGTGACTGGATATTGTGTTTTTGTAGGAGGTAACTTGAACTCACAGATGAGCCAGAGGCAGAATGTTGTTTCTTGCTAAAGCGCTGAATTTGAATATCGGGCTATGGTTCAAGTCACCAATGAACTTCTATGGGTCGGGAACCTCATGGAATAATTAGGATTTCCATAATCCTAAGCCATGGAATTGCAGTGTGACAATCAAGTTGCGGTTCACATAGCTTCCAATCTTGTCTTTCATTAATGTACAAAACACATAGAAGTCGACTATCACTTCATCAGAGAGAAAGTTTGATAGAGAGTCTATTTAGTTAAGTTGTTTTAGTCTTTTGTAATATGGGCCTAGTTGTGTATTGGCCCATTAGGGTTTGTCTTGAGTTTGTATGCTTCCCTCTTATCTTATATATAGGAGAGGGGGGCTGCCCTTCTATCAATAAGAAAAACTACACAAAGGGGATTTCCCCGTCATATTGTTTTTCCACAAAGTTCAAGACAAGTTGATCAAACTCATACCACTGTGCTCAGAATATGAACTTGCAGATCTATTTAATAAATCATCAAATGGATGTCGGGTTAAAATCTTATGTAACTAATTGGGTGCCAATGATATCTACGCACCAGTATGAGGGGGAGTGTTCAATGTATAAGTTTGTCTATACTCTTGTATATTAGGATTAATCCCACATTGTGTAAATGGGTATTAGCAGCCATTGATAGTCTTATATAAAAGCTAGCCTTCTTGTCTATAATACTCAACAAATTCTCCACCTTCTCTCTGGTAACAAAGTACAATTGAGCCTAATCAGGGCGGCCCACTGGTCAAACTGCTTAATCGGGCGATTAAGCACCTACTTAGACCAAAAAATTTCAACATTGTAGCCACCTCTCACCTTCATACTACCCTATTATTTCTTCTATATCATTTATCTCTATACCTCTATTTTTTTGTGTTGCACTTGATCATCCAAGTTGGCGTCATGCAATGGGAGAGATGTCAACTTGACCAGAACAAGACATGGTCCCTTGTTTCACATCTGCAAGGCAAGTTTGTAGTTGGATGTCATTGGGTTACACTATATAGTGAGTGCAGATGGATGCGTTGATCATCTTGAGGCGCATTTGGTAGCTAAGGGCTACATTCAAGTTTATGGTGAGGAATCTACAGAGACCTTCTCGCTTGTGGCAAAAATGACATAAGTTTGCATTTTCTTGTCTCTGTCAGCTAGTCACTCTTGGCGTTGCACCAATGTGTCACTGAAAATGCATTTCTTGATGGTGATTTGGATGAGAAGATTTACATGGAGCAACAACCTAGGCTTGTTGCTTTGAGAGAGTCCAATCCAGTATGTTGTCTTCACAAGTCTCTCTATAGACTAAAGGAGTCAGTGTGCTTTGGTTAGTAGATTTTGCAATCTAAGTTCTGACTCCAGAGGTGTACATGGATCATTCGATCAAGACGACAAATGTTTAGGAGCATTTTCTTAGTGGTATATGTTGATGATCTTGTGATCACTAGTGATGACGAGCACGACATTGCACAAATAAAGACCTTTCTACAAAGCCAATTTCAGACGAAGGACTTGAGTAGTCTTATGTCTATTCTAGGCATTGAAGTTGCCAAGTCCAAGTCTAGGATAGTTCTTTCACAAAGAAGTATGTCTTAGATCTTCTCACAGAGACAGGGATTCTTTTGACTAGACATTTTGATAATCTAATGGATCTAAAAAGCAGACTGGTCATAGACCAAGAGAAGTTATGTGTTGATTTGCAAAGATATAGATGACTTGTTGGGAAGTTGATTTATCTGACTGTCATTCAGCCTAACATGGCCTTTGCTACTAGTTTAGTTCGTTGATAAGCCATGTGCAGGTTAAATGGAGGTTATGATGTGCACTATGGGTTATCTCAAGAAGTCTCCTGGCAAAGGACTTCTATATCACAATCATGGATATCTACAGGCTTTCTCAGATGTTGATTGGGCTCATGGTTCAAAAAAACTGCAAATGTCAAAATTTTGATCAAAATTTGGTTTCAATGGTGACTAGAAATAAAAATGGAGACACATCAAGCTAGGTCAAGTATTTTGCAAAATTTTGATAGAATTTTTGAAATTTTGACATCTTCGATGAATTTCACCTAATTTCAGCATGCATTTTGAGAAATTTCGACACATTAGGCTAATTTATTTTGAGAAATGATGTTCATTCACTGATGTGTTTATTTTTAGCTAACTAGGGAGGAGATACTGCTTCAGGGGGTTTTATAGCTTCAATCTACCCAAATAAACCCTAATTCAACCTAGTTCTAATGCTATCTTTAACTTCTACCCTATTGGATCAATAACTATAACTTTTACCTTGAAAAATATGTGTTTTACAAGTTGTAGATCTACCCAAATTAGGGAATCTACTAGTTCATGCTCTAGATTTAGTAGTATCACATTAATGTGGTTATTTCACAAACTTATAGTTAAGTTGCAAACATATTACTAACATCACATTTTTAAGTTTTGAAACAGGTAGTTGTAACTTTAAAAAAATTGAACGAGTTAGAAGGGGGTGGCCTCCCGCCGCCCAATTAACCACACAAACCCCAAGATGAGAGGCAGTTGTAACTTGTAACAATGAAGAGCATACATAATAATGGACAGGAGTAGCATACCGTTTGATCAGTATCGTGCAGCTAGTTCCACAAGGTCCTTGTACTTGTCGGGTACATATGACTTCACTTTGAGGGCAGTATCTCCCCCAGGTGACGAACACTTAACTCCAATCACCGTGGCGAGGCCTGCAGCAGAAATGAAGACTGTAGCCTTAAAAACATATTAAGAATCCCACTAACCTTGCAGTAACTTTCGGCCTAAAAATGTTGATATCTGATAACCAGTTCAAATGCAATAAAACCAATAGAAAAAAATAAGTTTTGGCGAGAAGGACAATGTATGAATCCCACCTCCGGTTCGGCTCTTTGGGAGATTGGAGAAAATTCCTACCACCAAATTGTACTCTCCTCAAGAAGAATAGCAGGGAATTAAAAATCTTCTCCAGATATTTCTGATATATAAGGGTGTATCTTAGTTAAATTAAATGAAACATCATCATAGTGATGTAACTGTAACGTGAGATTTAGCACCCAAAATCAGCTCTCTAAGGAGGACAAAATTCCTGCCTATCAGCTTTCTACTCAAACAGAATCACAGGGAACAAGCCCCATGAGATTTTTGTGGCCTTTAAAAGCATATCAAAGTTACTATTTTACTTTTCAGCATTGCCTCTTTCTACTTAATTCTCTGGCCAAGTACTGGTTCAGTTTGGAGGGATACTTAGGTGAATTATATACTCTTGCTGATAAGTTGATAGAAGATTTATTATATTCCTGATACTTGATATGAAAGATAGAAGCACGTCGGCAAAATCCCCAAACAAAATCCACAACAGCAGCCCAGTTCATCCACCTGGGCCTCCCAATATCGCATTGAAGCAAAGCCACTATTCAGCCTACAACTATCTCACAAGAGATCGCATGCCCAAAGTTTTAGCATAGACCCTTTTTGAATTTCAAGCAGAACATAAGATAATTAGTATTGGACACTGTATTCAGTCAGTTATAAGCATCATGTGACATAACACATCTTGATCATGTATTGACATTATTCCCCCATTCTGTGTTATGCCAATAATTAATGGAAGAAAAGCAAAAATCAAATTTTGATTTTTTTCAAGCTGATGAACATGAAAATATGTGATTCGATATCCGTTAGTATATGGATGAAATAAAAGATAAATCACTCAAAACAAATTTCACATATGCATGAATTAATTTGAATTTACTGACAGTTTACCATTCTCACTGTCCAAAATAAACATTCACAATATTAACAGCCATTCTTGTTGTGCAAACAAAATGAATACAGATTCAACTGTAATTCACAACAAGAGGAGAAAAAAAAAGGAGCAGGGTGCCAAAACCTGATTAATTTTGATAATAGTCACACGTTATGACGAAATAACTTTTTGAAGGCTACAAATAAGTAGATATCTTCAAGACTACAAAGATATGAGTTATAATGATTGAAATAAAATTCTAAATTGATGTAAATTAGGAATAGAGTAGATATCTGCATATACATGTACAACAGAGTCCTTGCAGCATACATTTAAATCTATTAACATGATTAGTACGTACACAGAGTTTGAGGTATCTTTTTTCCTCCAATCATGAATGGCAGGTATTTAAAGCAAGGCTTCTAGTCCTAGATTACTATACAGCTTAAACATTATTTATCTCTCCCTGATGATTTAGGTATGACGATTTCTAGAACCATGAAGAAAGGTACAAATCCTGCAACATGATAGATACCCACCCGACTGAATTGTGAAAAATTTTCCAAGGCAAACCATACTCCAAGAATTGGAGTAGAGATTATCAATATAATGAAGTGTACACTAGTGTTCCTCTCTATTTCACTAAGTCTGTGGAGAGAGATATACATATACATGTGTGCGTAGGTGGGTGGGGGTGGCAGTGAACGATTGACCCCGCGAGAGTCATGCTATGGTGAGAGCATGAGATTTGGGTTTGGTTTCAGTATTTATCCACATGCATTAAGAGAACATCAATGACTTTATCCTTCATCATCGTCATCGTCATCGTCGTCCTCATCATCGTCATCAGTCGTCCTTATCATCATCCTCATCAGTCGTTGTCCTCAGTCATCGTCGTTGTCGCCGTCACCATCGCCATCATCATCAGAATCATCATCATCATCATCATTCATCATCATTCATCACTCATCGTCGTCGTCGCCGCAGCCATCATCATCATCATCATTATCATTGTCGTCATCGTCGTCATCATCTAAGCCTTAATCGCAACTATGTTGGGGTCGGCGGCATGGATTCTTCTTTTCCATTCAGCTTATTATGGGTCATGCTCTGATCAAGATGTAAAGATCCAAAATCTGTCTTTATAAGCTCTTCCCAAGTTCATTTAGGTCAGTTTTTGCTTCTTTTCATTGTGCTTGACTCAATAACCTTGCTTCTAATAGGTGCATTTTTAGGTGTGTGCAATGACTTTATCCTTGGCACAAAAAATTGCTAAGCAAGACATTTTTTTATTGTCAATCATAAGGGAACAACGCCAGATTGGGCTAAGCCCAACCCAATCCATAACCCGACCCGCATAACCCAACATGAACTAAGATACCCATATCGTTCCATAAACATGTATTGTAGAATCACAAATCTATAGAAATGTGGTTTTTATTAGATAAAATTTACCACAAACTTCCCAAAATATATTTTATCTAAGAACATGTTTAGTTGAAGGTAAGAAATAGGAAATCATATAACGTGATATGGTAATCCGGATTTATTGTTTGGTAGATTTTACCAGCTAGAAGCTTACACAACCAATGGGGATAGCGCAGTTGCATTTTACACCTAGATAATGTAAACCAAAACATGATGATATTTCATTTTTCTAAAATAATAAAAGGCTTCTTCTTATTGAGTGAATAAAACAAGTACAGGACACTCTCTTTTATAAGACAAGAGAGTAAGACATAGAGTAGAGCCATGCAATATGGGATAAAAGAAAAGAGGCTAATAGACAACTAGAAGTCTAAAGCCAAAACACACTAAGTAAAAATAACACAGTAAAATATATATACTAATACTCTCCCTCAAGTTGGAGCATAGATATCAATCATGCCCAGCTTGTCAATTCCCTTCAGCTTCAATACCATATTAGCAGACTTGGCCCCAAGCAGACCTGTATCAGACAGAAGATCCAGAACATATTTACGTTGAGATAAGCATAGACCAAAAGATGACCGAGAAACTTCAATTCCAAGAAAATATCTCAATGTGCCTAAATCCTTGGTGACAAAATGGTTTTCCAAGTAGCATTTCGTGGCCTGGATTCCTACAGGGTCACTATCAGATAATATGATGTCATCAACGTAGACAATTAAGATAACAAATCCAGAAGTAGTTTTCTCGATAAATACAGAATAATCAGACTGAGGGTGGCGAAACTAGAATTTTTGAAGAATGGAGCTCAGCTTGTCAAACCAAGCACGGGGACTTTGCATCAGGCCATAAATTGCTTTGCGCAGACGGCAGACTTTTGAGGACTCCCCCTGAAGCACAAAGCCAGGATTGATCCATGTATACCTCTTCTTGCATATCCCCAATTCCCCATATAGAAAAGCATTTTTGACATCAAGCTGAAATAAAGATCAGTCATAATTAACCGCCACAAAAATAAGTACCTGCACCGAATTAAGGCGGGCGACAGGAGAGAAAGTCTCAAAATAATCCACTCCATATGTCTGAGTGTAGCTTTTGGCGACCAAACAAGCTTTGAGGCACTCAATGGTTCCATCAAGTTGATATTTGATCGTAAAATCCATCGGCAGCCAACGGGGGAACACACAGCAGGTGCATCAACCCACTCCGAAGTATTTCGTTCAGTGAGAACTTGCATTTCATATTCCATGGCCTGACGCCAAGCTGGATGCTTAAGAGCCTGAGAAGCATTTTTAGGAATAGAAAACGGCAAAAAGAGCAGAAGTAAAGTTTGCAAAATTAGTCCCCAAGTGAGCAGTAGTGCAGAAATTTCCGATGGGGTGTTGTGTGCATGTTCGAGTGCCTTTGCGTAAACTGGGCGGAATATCCAGATCAGAAAATACCTGAGGCGGAGGTGGGGGTGGATCTGCTGTCGAGGATGGATGATTAGGAGACGCCATGGAGGGAGTTGGAGCCTTTAGTCTACTTTGATAAACCTTCAGTGAAGAAGCATGAACAATAGTAGTATCCGGTGAATCAACATCAGCAATCAGAGGTAGAGGTGTAGCCGCGAGTAAATCAGATGTCAGGCAGGAGCCAGCAGAAGAATATAACGGCTGATGCTCAAAAAAGACTACATCAGCCGAAACCATCCATTTCTTAGTAACCGAGTCATAACATCGGTACCCTTTTTGTGTCCTAGAGTACCCTAAGAACACAGACTTGATGGCACGTGGATCAAGTTTGGTTATTCCAGGACACAAATTTTTAACAAAGCATGTACTGCCAAAATCTGGGCAAAAACGGAAAATCGAGGGGCATCAGGATATATAATTTGATATGGCACTTGATTACCAAGAACAGAAGATGGCATGCGATTAATGAGATAGGGGTAAGTAGGTAATCCTGGGACAACCAAATCCAAGTAAATTGAAGAGACTCAGGATTCCAGGGATGCATTCGACATCCGAAGATGAAGTTGTGAGGGTTGATGGCGATCTAGACATCATTGTATAGGTGTGGGTTTGATGTCATGGAATTTGTGACTTCATGGCGGTGAGGGAGAAAGAGCCCTAGATGGGAATTTTGTCCCCAGATCAAGATGGGAAACAATTAATAACTTGTTTGGTTTAGGGAAAGTATATAGATTGCATGGAGAAAGAATTTTGTAAAAAGATGGAGAGACAAGAGAGAATAGATCCGCATAAGAAATTGTTGAGAAATGAACCAATTTCTCTAAAAATTTAGGGAAGAAGAAATCGTAGATCTACTTCTGGATATTGCACGTTTGTAGGGGTAACCTAGTTACCTGGCGCATCGAGAAGCAAACAATTGTAGCTCGTTCTAGTGTTGAAGCGGAGTATAGAGCAATGGCTCATACAACGTGTGAACTCTTCTGGGTATGCAACCTTCTGAAAGATTTTGGTATCTCTGATTCTAAACCCATCCCCATGCACTGTGACAACAAAGCAGCTATTTTTATTGCCAGCAATCCTACATTCCATGAACGCACTAAGCACATTGAAGTTGACTGCCACTTTGTGCTAGAAGCTATCTTATCTAGTCAGATCTCTACGCCTTATACACATACTTCAGATCAAGTTGC
Source organism: Alisma plantago-aquatica (assembly GCA_963693085.1). Classification (NCBI taxonomy): domain Eukaryota; kingdom Viridiplantae; phylum Streptophyta; class Magnoliopsida; order Alismatales; family Alismataceae; genus Alisma; species Alisma plantago-aquatica. Next base: position 1,158,344,306 of record OY856410.1, on the reverse strand, counting down.
AAATATCTTCACCAAAATTCTTCTGAAGACCAGATTCAAAGGGAGAGGGGCGGCGGCGGGAGCAAGGAAAAAAAAGGAAAGGGACAGGGTGGCGGCTAGGGCTTATGGGAACATGGGTTTTAGGGTTTGGGAGGGAGTGGCTTAGGGAGAATCGGGTGGCTCTGATACCATCTAAAATAATAAAAGGTTTCTTCTTATTGAGTGAATAAAACAAGTATGGGGCACTCTCTTTTATAAGACAAGAGAGTAAGACATAGAGTAGAGCCAAGCAATATGGGATAAAAGAAAAGAGGCTAATAGACAACTAGAAGTCTAAAGCCAAAACACACTAAGTAAAAATAACACAGTAAAATATATATACTAATAATTTTTAATTGAAGTATTTGAACCACGTCCAATCAAACTAAAGATTAAGGAAACAAATGCAATGTAATCTGTCTAGCGTGTTTTTAGTTTAGTTTAACCAAACAGACCCTATGACAAGTTTGGTTGATTGTATCAAAATATCTTTACAGGTAAAAGTTTTGTGAAACCTTCACTTTTATATGTTACACGGGTCGGTCCGAATCTAGCCTGAGACCCACCATTATTACACGCGTTAAGTATGAGACAGAAATTTTAGAGATTATCCAAGCTGAAACTCGGCCTGCAATATGTTCAAAAATATGAGTTTAGGTGTGGGCCTAACAAAACTCGGTATGATCCGGGCCAATGCTCGCCCCTATCCATCATACGGTTTAACTATTTTGAATCTCACTATCGGCCCTATATAATAAGAAAACCCTTCTTTGATATATTTAAAACTAATACAAGGGACTCTCTTTTATAGAATAAGAGAGTAAGTGAAAAACAGAAGCAAGCAACATGGGATAAAAGAAAAGCTAAAGACAAGACAAGTCTAAAATACATAAGTAAAACATAAAGCAATAAAGCATATATACCAATACTCCCCCTCAAGCTGGAGCATAGATGTCAAACAAGTCTAGTTCGTCCACTAGAGTAGTAAAGTGAGTCTTGGGAAGTAGCTTGGTGAAGATGTCTGCAACATGATCTTCAGTCCGCAGATAGGGAGTACAAATACGACCAGAGAGGATAGATCCCGAACAAAGTGGCAATCCACCTCGATATGTTTGGTGAGCTCATGAAAAGTATGGTTGATGGCAATAAATATGGAGGCTTTATTGTCGTGGTACAGGGAAATAGGATTTGGATCAACGATATCAAATTCTTTGAGTCCTTGGACTCACATCAATTCACAAGTCGTATGAGCCATAGCTCTATTCTTTGCTTCAACACTAAATCGAGCAACCATAGTCTGCTTCTTACTGCGCCAGGTAACTAGGTTGCCTCCAACAAAGGACACTAGCCAAAGGTAGATTTTTTGTCACATCTACTACTAGCATAATCAAAATCAGAATATCCAGTGAGTTTGCAATGCCCACGTCTTCGATACAACAATCCTTTCCCATGGGAATCTTTTAGATATTTAAGGATATGACAGACAGCATCCCAGTGACATTGCCAAGGTATATCTAGATACCTACTCACAAGTCCAGCAACAGCAGCAATGTCATCTCTACTAACAACGAGATTTATAAGCTTACGAACCAATCTTTTGTATTGGTAGTTATCAGGAAAGGTGGTAAAGACTCATCATCCCAATTTGTATTGGGATCCAAAGGGGTGCTAGCAGGTTAGAACCAAGCATGCATGTTTCTTGTAGAAGATTTGGAACATATTTGCATTGTGAAAGACAAATGCCAGAAGGAGACCTGGAAACTTCAATCCCCGAGAAGTATCTAAGCTTGCCAAGATCTTTTGTAACAAAATGTTGTTCTAGATAGCTTTTAGTAGCTTGAATGCCATCTATATCGCCACCAGATAAAATGATGTCATCCATACTTGTCAAGGCGTCTGTGCAGTGGTTTAAGCTAAGGGGTGCCTAGCCCGCCTAGGTGGGCGCCTAGATTTTTTTTTGCTTTTTTCAGTTGCATATTTAAATGTTTGTACACATGATATTATATGTGATAATATAATTTTTTTTATTAAATATCATTATAAGTCTAATTCAATTGATAACTATAGCAAAATCAGAGCAAGAGAATTAACAGGAAGAAAAAGAAATAACGGTAAGAGAAAGATAAGTAGGAATTGGAGAGAGAAAATAAGATAAAAAGAAACATGCAAATGGGAGGAGTTGTGCAAGAAGTCAGAATAACACAAACATAAGGGCATAAAAGGAGATTGAAAGAGGACGTAAAATTTAACAAAATAAAATAAAAACAGCAGTAGCAGGCTATATAATAGAACATATAGAGGAAGGAAGAATAGATCAGCAAAAATAAATGGAAACATGCAAACAACAGTAGCTGTGAGGAAATTTAGGAGGAAGAAATCAGAAAAAGAAGAACAAATATATGCAAATAGTAGAATATTTGGTAGCAGGAGATATAGGACAAATCTCAAATGAGATATATGCACATACTCACATAGTAGTAGGAGGGGATTAGGAGGAATAACTCACAAAGGATAAAAAAGAAAAGAAAAAGAAGAACAGACATATGAAGTAAAAAAACTTAAAAAACAACACTATGAAGACTTACCAATTTGGCCCAAACTAGACCTAATTTCCCCAAATCATACTTGTTTTCCCGGATCAGACCTAATTTGACCTGATTTGGCCTAAATCAGACCTATTTCAACCATAAAATGACTCAATGTGACCTAATTGACCAAATCTAAACTCAATTCATGCTAATTTGGACTTAAAGGGCTTAATTTGGACACGAAAAGCCTTAGACGCCCAACTTAATGCACTTATTAGGCTGGACGTAGTTTGAGGCACCTTGCCTAGTGCCTAGGGAGCCTGCCTCCTCCCCTCTCCATGTCCCTAAAATTTTGATGTGTTTCCGTTAACTTCTCAATCTACATGCACAAGTGTTGTTGCAAATCCCGAAAGTCACACTCAAAGTCAACTTCTCTTCATGACTGGAGATCGTTCTCATCAGGAAGGGCCAGGTTGTTTTGTACATGATAAGAGATATGAATGTTTCCTTCACCATCCTCCAGGCTTCAGGGAGACTGACAGAACACTAGAATTATGTCCAACTTGCATTTCTAATACTTTATTAAAGCAAAAGACCGGTGCAATATCCATCCACTTATCCATTTCTTTTTTCTCCATTTCTATTTTTACAAAATATTTTATGAAGCTTGATGATTTGTACATCTCAGGTTGTTTAACATTCACTCCTAGATACCAATTTTTGGGTTCGCAATTGGATTATTACACAATGTACAATTGATTAGTAGCAATAAAAAATAATTAAGAAGGTAATTAGGTTGCTTTGAACTTGCCTTTATATCGTGATTTGGTGTTTCTAATGTACGCTCTTCATGTGGTTCTGTTTTGGCATCAATTTTTAATGCAAGTTCACCATTTTGTATTATTAAGGTTTTTATTTGAGTGTATACATAGCAAGTATCTAAAGAAACCTTATAACAGCTCTGTTTGCTTTTCCTTTCTCCTCCATTGACTTGCGGCATCCTAAATATGCAAGAGGAACTACCACAACTCAACAAAAAAAGTCTAGCTGAGTATTATTTTCCTATAGGAGTTTATATCATCTTTCAGTAGTTTTCTCATATCTTGTTCATATATCACTCAGTAACATTTCCTAAAGGGACTCGGTTTGTTCTGAGCCTACTTACATATTGTCACAAGCAAGCTTACATCACTTTACAGATGACTTCAGAGCAAACACAACAATGTAGTTCATATCTGGTATGAGAAATGTGCCACACCTTCGAGACAAAAGGGACTGCTTCTAGATGAGAAATATGGCATCCATGTTTGACTTAGTTCGCCTATCTTCGGTACAATGGATCTAATTAAGGCGGGATGCTAATTGAATGGTTCAATGGAAGTTGTTGTTGTCTACTTGTAGTTGGTTTGAGTATGTACAGAATGAAAAAAAAATCTATTATTTGATATTCTTCTATTGACATTCAAAAAGGTTATCAGGATCGAACCAGACAGTTCAACCGATCGAACCAAGAACTGGTGGTCGGACCGGTCTGCTCTGCCTAAAAACCCGCAAAAACACTAGAACCAGTCAAAATCAGTCTATTAAACGATTCAAACGGTGGACCGATCTAATTTTAATCTGACCGATCAATTATGCCCCACTAGGTGTTTTTTGCTTTCCTCATATCATGCACATGCCACAAAAGGGCCATTAAGCCCCAACCTCCAGGCAAGAGAAGGTAAGCCCGACATAGCCATTGAGCTTTTCCCTAGCAAGGATTACATGAGATTTGTTGTCAACTCCAGGCCAACCGCAGCCACTGATAGCTGCAATAGTTGTTGTTGTTGCAACTCCAGAGATTTGTCACTCCACCTAGTGTTGTCACCCATACTTCACCTATTGTTGTCACCCACACAACAGTTTTCTGATGTTGCAACCACCTCTTAAAGCTACTTTTGGGTCCACTTTGAAAACCCAGTTCTCCTCCCTAACGTCTATCAATGGCTGCAATAGTTGTTGCCACTACCAACTCTAGAGATTTGTGGCTCCACCTGGTGTTGTCACCCAAATAATAGTTTTCTATTATTGCAACCACCTCTTGCGGTTATGTTTGTGTCTACTTTGCACCTAGTTCTCATCCATGGATTATAATTTTGGTCAAAATTGCAAAATTTCTACCAAAAAAATTGGTTTCTACCACTATCAGGCATCGAAATCAGCGTGCCAAATTTCCGAAATTTTCAATATGCAATTTCATTAGAAAATGAAAAAGAAAATCTAAGAAAAACTTGAAAATTTTGGAACACCCCCTCAGTTAGTTGAATCTGAAATATAAGATATAAATATATAACAATGGTATTGCATAAGAATATATGCGTGCGTACATTGCATGATCAAAATCTTAATAGAAACAGTACTGTATATTTTCACTCAAAACATGTAGGAGCCCCCCACCCTATACCAACATATGATATTATTGCATAATTAGGTATATTTATGTACGCAGATCATCATGGTAAATTTCATGACTTAACTCCTTTATTTGGTTGTCGAAATCTTGTGTCGACAAGAGCGGAAATACCGAACTTTTAGTCGATATTTTTGTAAATTTCTGTTTCTGGACCATCAGAAACGGCGTCAAAATCAACATTTCAAACTATGTTCTTCTCCCTAGCGTCTAGGTGAGCTGCCCCTTCTTCAAATACTTGTCTTCTTCTTCCTCTACTCTTCTTTATTTACTCCTTTGTTTCTCAATTGTCATCTTCTACCTTGGCACCTCCCCTTCTCCCTATGTCTTTTATTCTTCCTCTATGCATCCCCTTCTTCCTACTCTTCTTTCTTCCTCTAGTACTCCCCTTCTTGTACACATTTTCTTCCTTATTACATCCCTCGCCTTCTTCCTCTATTCCTCCCCTTCTTTCTCTGATTCTCTCTTTGCCCCCGTGTAACGCAATTGTCCTTGTTGAGGGATTCACTTTGGTGTTGTTGCTTTGCGACTGCTCACATTTGCAAATGCATTTTAATGATTCAAATGCAGAGTTGCCGTATTATGTGTTGCTATTATGGTTGTACTTGGTTTCTACTATCATATGGTGACACTTCTATATCTACTTGTGTATTGGTTATTTGCAACATGCAAAATGCTCAACCAAAATCTGTTTTGTGACTTTTGCTTATATGAGATGTGTTGTCTATTTGATCTTGAATCTAGAAAATTTGATTGCCACATCATCGATGCTCGACTTGAATGAAGAACCCTTAATATAGGAATTTAAGTGGTAAGTTTCATAGACTTGATATAAGAACCCAGGAATGTTGGGCGGTCAAGAAACAAGGTTCAGCAAGATGAGTTTGGTTGACATGTGTATGCTAAGATGGTTGCGTAGGAAGACTAGAAAAGATTGATTTGAGAAATGACTATATCAAGAACAAAGTGAGGGTGGAGAGCATTGAGGACAAGTTGCGTAAAGGCCCACTAAGATGGTGCAATATCATTGAGTTAAGAACAACTAAAAGAAGAGGCAGGCATAAATTAACATGGGAAGAGCTTATAAAGAGAGATTTTGAATCTTTACATCTTGATGAGAATATGACCCATAATATAGTTGATTGGAAAAGAAGGATCCATGTAGCCATTGGTTGGGATTGAGGCTTAGATGATGTTCATGATGATAAAGTGCAATTAGCATTTTTAATGTTGTTTTCTGATATCCTCTTTTATTTCTTTACTTTTCTTGAATTTTATATATATTAGATATAAAAAATATTTGTGATGCCATGCTGACATCGCCGGTTGAACTAGTGAACCAAGAATTGGTGGCTTCACCAAGTCGCTCACCAGCTTGAGTCTGAAAACCTTGCACGTTTGTACTTTCAAATCATATTATATATGAAATGCCTAGAAATTGAAGGTTGCCACATTTTTTTAGGCTTGCTGACCGAAACTGCTACGTAGATTGCATTTTTATATATCATTAAGTCATGTATGTTTATGTATGGAATTTAGTATTTTTTATTGCATGAAGGCCACAATAGTTGAAGTGTTACTCCTTTTATTTTTTTTAAATGCAAGACAAATTGCCCTTCCTTTGCGGATCTGATTGCAAATGACATATAGTATCTCTAGAAGAACATGAAAACTCAACAAAGTGTCTAAATGTGACTAGTTATGTCAGCATTGAAGCAATAAAACATATAATATTTCTGCAAGTATATTGATCGTTTTTGTTGTTATAATTTTCATTTGATTTAGAATTAAACATATAATATTAGAAATTTAGAATATTTTTATATAAGATGTTTATTTTATAATACCATATAATTGGGGGCAAAACTACTATTCATTCTATTTTTATTCATACTATGATATATAGTCCAAAAGTATGTATATATATATATATATATATATATAGAGAGAGAGAGAGAGCGAGTCAGGCTAGAATACACTCGAGTGTACAGATCGCACGAATACACTCAAGTGTGTTTGCATATCAAGACTATTTTTTGCGAAACGTAAACCATTGATCGTCACCATCATACTATAACTAGGCTACATACAAATTTTGAGCCCATTTGGATGAGTGTAAGTCACTCATCCAAGGGGAACAAAATTGACGCACGATGCTAATTTGAAATGCATAATTTTTGCAGTCTTTATAACATGACCTATAAATGTCCAAATGTGCTCAAATTTTGCGTATGAGCTATTCACAAGATGTTTAAGAAGAACAATGGATTAGATTTTTTTAAAAAAAACATTGCATCATGAAAAACTACTTGAGTGTATTCTGCTCCAAATACACTCGAGTGTATTCTAGCCTGACTCTCTCTCTCTCTTGCGTATGAGATATTCACAAGATGTTTAAGAAGATCAATGGATTAGATTTTTGAAAAAAAACATTGCATCATGAAAAATTACTTGAGTGTATTCTGCTCCAAATACACTCGAGTGTATTCTAGCCTGACTCTCTCTCTCTCTCTCTCTCTCTCTCTATATATATATATATATATATATAGACACACACATATATAGTCCAGAAGTGTGTGTGTGTGTGTATGTAGTCCAAAAGTATATAAATATATATAGTCCAAAAGTATAAAAATATATATACTATATATATATAGAGAGAGAGAGTCAGGCTAGTGTACACTCGAGTGTACCGGAGGCACCGTACACCTCAGTCATTTTTGAAGATGCAATAAATTTTTGAAAAATCTAAACCGTGGATCTTCTTAATCATCATAAGAACGTACTATATAATAAATTTTAGCTCATTTAGACACTAATAGGTCATGCATCTAAAGGAGGCAAAAATCATGTATTTCAAATTAGTTTTGTGCGTCGATTTTGTTGCCCTTGGATGAGTGTCTTACACTCATCCAAATGAGTTCAAATTTTGTATGTGGCCTATTATTATTGTAACCATGAAGATCAATGGATTAGATTTTGGAAAAACATGGTCTAGATAGGCAAACACCATTGGGGTGTACGGCGTGATCTGTACACTCGAGTGTATTCTAGCCTGACTCTCTCTCTCTCTCTCTCTCTCTATATATATATATATATATATATATATATACACACTTCTGGACTATATGTCATATATATACAAGCACACACACACACATACCAAATTTTAGAAAGCGTGAACAGGGAGGCGGGCGGACAGGACCTTATAGCCGCTTAAGCGTAATGTGGGGATTAGGCGGGTGTTTTTTGAAAAGTGGATGCTTTAGTTCTATATATTTTTATACATAATTTGACACATATATATACATATATAATAATATTTTTTGACGTTTTACACATATCTAAACCATACAACATTATAAAATCGATTTCTAAACAATTTAAAATATTACATTAATGCAACTAGTACTATACATATATAATATGTTTTACAATAATATAAAGTAGGTAATAGAGTAATATAGACATAGGTAATAAGATAATATGTCCATACTTGCAATGTTACAACAATAACATAGATAATACAAGTATATAACCTAACACAAGAATTATATGCAGTTGATGGCATAATGCAATAATGTTAAATATATAATGTAAAGTTGTAGATATGCAACATAGTAAATGACAAAATAATATACAGTAGTATACTAGTAGTGCATGATAACATGGTGATATAATATACATAACCAACAATAAATATTGCCTACTAAACGATATATACATATATATATTGAGAGAGAGAGAGAGAGAGTAGTACAATATATTAAGTAAGAGTATTATTTATTTTAACAGTAGATATCGCATATCAATTCTTGGTAATTTATACGAAAGGCTACTATATATATATATAGAAGTACAAATACAATTGTGATTTAAAAATGTGGAAGAAAATATGCATAGTTGCTCGCTAACTTTAGGCGGCCTAAGGCGGGCGCCTAAAAGCGACAGGGACCTCGCAGCGCTTAAGCGGGTGCTCATAACACGTTCTAAAGCATTGGTATTTAAATATATGCATATACATACATACATACATGCATATATATATATATATATATATATATATATAGAGAGAGAGAGAGAGAGTCAGGCTAGAATACACTCGAGTGTATTCAAAGCAGAATACACTCAAGTAGTTTTTCATGATGCAATATTTTTTTCAAAAATCTAATCTGTTGATCTTCTTAAACATCTTGTGAATAGCTCATATACAAAATTTGAGCACATTTGGACATTTATAGGTCATCTTATAAAGACCACAAAAATTATGCATTTCAAATTAGTTTTGTGCGTCGATTTTGTTGCCCTTGGATGAGTGACTTACACTCATCCAAATGGGCTCAAAATTTGTATGTAGCCTAGTTATAATATGACAATGAAGATCAATGGTTTACATTTTGCAAAAAAAATCTTCGTTGCAAACACACTTGAGTGTATTCATGCGATTTGTACACTCGAGTGTATTCTAGCCTGACTATATATATATATATATATGTGTGTGTGTGTGTGTGTGTGTGTGTACACAGACACAGACTTTTGAAGTCAGGAAACTTATATTAATATACTCTCCTCATGCAGATATTAGAAGGGTTACAAACAGAAAGAGTTGAGGTAACTTGATTAGAATCAAGGTTACCATTAAAACAGCATTAAAGATGGATTAACATATGAAGGAAAGGGGTTTTGACTGTAAATCTAGTCAGTAGAGTTGGATTTGAAATCCATTTTTGCAAGTGAATCTGCATCAGTATACTGGCATCGCCGCATCGGCTTATCTTCACAATGTTGACTATCCATTACTTGGATTGGGGCGCATGTAGCTTCATGTGTGCCAAGCTGCCAAAGAAGGGTACTAGTTGGAATTACCCGTGAAAGCATCTACTACAATGTGAGAATCGGATTTGTTAAAGTGTCTATATTAGTCTATTAGTTAAATAGGCTAATTAGTTTAGTGGGCCTTTATATTCCGGCCCATCTAGTTTAGATTACTTGGGACAAAAGTCTCAGGGTTTCTCCCTTGCTCCTATATATAGGACAGGGGTGTCCAGTCTTTGTATCCATCTATTCCTATTCAATCAATCTCATATTTTAACATGGTATCAGAGTCTTCGCTCCTGAGGAACCCTAATCCGCCGCCCCGCTTCCCTCTCTCTCCAAGCCGTCGTCTTCTCCCTTCAAGCCGCCGCCGCTCCTTTCTCCAAGAGGACAACCGGGCGAGCGCCCGCCTACGGGCGGCCGCAGCCTCCATCACCATGGCTTGGTCGGCTGCCCACTAGGCATATCCCGGCTTCCATGGTCATCTCTATTCTTTATTCTTTCATTCTTTCCATACACCACCTCCGCTGCCTATCATAGCAGCCGTCCTCCATCATCATCTGCAACAGTCGCCGCCGTAGTCATCCGTCGCGGTAATCTTCTTCCAGCGTCATCCGAAACCAGCGGCAGCACCAGCGGGCGCCGCCGCCGCAGCCAACAGGAGCAGCACCACCCCTAGCAGCCGCCATCTCCAACAAACGACCATCATCCAAGCCACCATCCCAAAGGAACAACCGTCGACCATCCGTGACGCAACCTGCATTCCCGTCGTCGATACTATCGACCCGAGCGTCGATAGTATCGAGATCAGTGCAGAAGCAACCTGCTGCATTCCCGTCGATACTATCGACAGGAAGTCGATGGTATCGACTTTATCACAGCGACAGAAGAACGTTTGTCGATACCATCGACAGTCCTGTCGATGGTATCGACAATTGATCAGTGACGATGTAAAAAGGATACAATCGCCACTTTGGAGAGGGTCCGCCTTGGCTCCGCATGCATCCTCTTGGCATGCAATATCTCCGGAGTCACGCAGGAGACCCTTTGTCATCTCCTATGTTGCGACAAAGTGCTTCATCAGCCGAGCGTAATATCCAGCCATCATCCGCAAGCTGCTGCTCCTCCACTTCATCATCATCCCGACGATCTTCATCCGCAAGTTGCTACTGCGTTGTGCGTCATCATGCTACTGCTGCCATCTACAGTAGGTGATCACCCATCACTCTCCACCGCTACCAAACAACCATGTTTACTACCCCCATATGCATTATCCCTGTCTCTATTCGGATCAATAATCGGTCCTATCTTTTGCTAATCGGATCCTATTATGACCCTAACGGGCCAACAAACCCCCTTTTCGGGTCGGGACTAGATCCGTTTATTTTTCTACCCGGATCTCATGTTGACCCATTTAGTATACTCTCTTTAGTTATTGGTTTCATTCTCCACACGTTACCCATCTCCATTTCACATATTCCTCTCTTTTTCCACCATTTTCTTTCCCACCCACCCATATTATGTGAGCATCCCTTTTCCACATTACGGGGGGATCATATATCCAGTTCTCCACACCAAACACTCACTCTTGTCGTATTTGGTGTTGGGGGGGATAGAGAGGAGAGAAAGAGATGAGAAGAGAGAGCGAGCATGAGAGCATATGAGAGAATGTATGAGAGAGAGAGAGTATGAGATGAGATGAGATGATGATATATGTATTCAGATTATATATATTCCAGGCTATCTTCATGGAGCTTCACATCGTTCCGCACACCGGTTCTCTACTTGAGCCAGCAGTGAAGATCCAGCGTCGACACCATATCCATTGTTGATGATGTATTCCTTCAGTTGCATTCACATGAGACAGATGGGTGCTTCTTCAGAAGCTCAGAATTTTATCTTCACCGAGCTGCTTCATCATGTCTTCTCTGAGCCGCATCTGCTGTATCGACATCGCCTGTAGTTGATCCTCTTGGGACTTTCCTTGATGGATGATATCTACTTTCATGTCAAGCCCCAATGGTTCCTGCATCGTATCAAGCAGCAGATCGTCCGTCCGCGTTCGTGCCGCGTTAAGCACGTATTCCAAGGGCGAGTTGTTGTAGTATCAGGTACATTCGTCGACACTATATCCGCGTTCGTGCCGCATTAAGCACGTATTCCAGTGGCGCATTCTTCAGCCTGCAGAGTATCTTCAGATGTCTTCATTTCAGATGCACTTCAAGGAAGACCTTCTTCAAAGCTCGAGTATCTTCAGCCTGCAAAGTCATCATCACTATTTGATTCAGGGGGAGTATTGATTAAGGGGGAGTAACATATTTTTATGGGAGTTATATTTATCTTCATCTTTCATTTATCATTTCTTTTTATCGAGTCCTGTAACTCTCCAAGCTTGGACATGTGTTTCACCCATGCTCCAGCTTGAGGGGGAGTGTTAAAGTGTCTATATTAGTCTATTAGTTAAATAGGCAGATTAGTTTAGTGGGCCTTTATATTCCAGCCCATCTAGTTTAGATTACTTGGGACAAAAGTCTCAGGGTTTCTCCCTTGCTCCTATATATAGGACAGGAGTGTCCAGTCTTTGTATCCATCTATTCCTATTCAATCAATCTCATATTTTAACAGGATTCAATAACGATTGCACACCATTCTGAAATCCAAGCTCATTCTAAAGCAAAGACAATAGCAGCAGCTTATACTTCCATAACAAATACAATAGTCATCTTCTTTCCCCAAACACATAGCTAATATAAACTTTTCAATTATACAATACCATTTAATTGAGGAAAAACCCGGTATTAATTTATATTACTGGTTTAAAATATTTTTGAAAAATATCGGTTTTATTGGGTCTTGTGACCTATTGGGGTGGGGCGGGTATGGGTATGTACGTTTGTAACTTTTTTATAGTGGAGTGCGGTATGGGTTTCAACAAAACTTCAACATGTACGATGGGTGTGGGTCACACATACCCACCCATTTGCCATTTGTTGACTTGAGAGTTATACATTGCCCATATTTTGATAATGACTTAACCATTCCATTCATATGTATCTAATATGTTTGTTCAAGATTGATTTCAAGCTTTGGGTACATGAAAAAGATCAAATTACACAAACCCTATCTTGTCCAAGTTCAAGTCAAAAGCAATGCAAATGCGCTATTTAGGAAATCACTCCAAATCACCTTAGAATATTTTTGTAATCATTTGTATTGATGATATGACTTGTAACTAATATGAGAAAAAATAAGGGACACTTATTTCCATCATTTGATTACTTTAAAATCATTTTGAAAAACTTGTCACAGCACTTTAATCGATCGAGTGGGTAAGTCCTTGGTGAAGGCTGAAGACATCTTGATCAAGTGGGTAAGTCCTTGTGAAGGTGAAAGACTCTTGGCTTGGATAGGTAAGTCCTTGGATGTAAAGTGGTCCTCTTATATCTCTTATAATGGAATATAAGTATACATGGGTTGTAAAGTCCTAGAGGTTGACCTCTCTACGTAGTGGATTGACGGCCTCCTAGTTTGGCGATTGGAACCACTCTAAACACCTTGTCCAAGTGTTTGTTTCAATCTCGCATCCTTGCTATGCTTGTTCAGATAGGACTTCAAATTCAGTTTTAACATTTGGTTTCAATTGATATAATTTGAAGGTCTAACTATTCTTGTGAAATTTTGAAGCTCTATTCACCCCCCCCCCTCTAGAGCTCTAGATCCAACACCATCAATTATGTTGATCTCCAAACTGGCATAAACAAGCAGAACAAGAAAAAAATGTAAACTAGAGAATGAGTTGAAACATATTTAGAGTATCAACTACCCCGCTAATTTATTGAGTATGTGCTTCATAGTTGCAAAAAAAATGTATGCACAAAAATAAAATACGATATCAAACGTATCATTTTAGCGTTAATCAATTTCTAGGAAAATACTTCACAAGTCATGTCAATGTGATACCCATTTAAAGGTGTTTAAGTGAAAATTTATGAAATTTGCATTAGATAAGAAATGGATTATATAAACAAAGTAACAAAGATCATTACTCTCATGTATGCGCCCGTAGAGTACTCGCTCTCCTCGCCAAAACTCCAAGGGCTTTATTTTATGTCTGGAGCTTCGCCTAACACCGGCTTTCCACTTGGTGCCAGCACCTTGAATACAAGAATGATCATTAATCTAAGAAACTAGAGATCCTGATGAATGTTTGAACAAACTTATCTAATAGAACCAAAAGGGAAAAGGAAATACTAGCAAGACTCTTTCTTCTGGATACTTCTCTTGCCCATTTCTTACGAGGTCTGCATGCCTTTTTTTTCACCAGAACTCTAGATGATGGTGTTTCCTAAAATGGAGAAAAAAATGCAGTTCTGTAAGTAATGATAATTTTACAAAATACAACCCAAAATTACATGACTTGACCTAGTTTTACATCAATATATAATATGGGTACATGATTCTTATCTACCAGCAGATGTCAATATTTTCCTAGAAAAGATTAAGATACCCAAAGAACCCAGCTGACCTATTGAGTGTTGTGGAACGTCAAGGACCTAACTAAGCACCTTTTTTTTAAATAATAAAGCAGAACATTACGAGTCAATAAACAAATTTCTCTAGCTGTTTAAGGTTATAAACAAAACTGAATGCCGTAATAAATGCCCACATGGTGATATATAAAGACATAAGCGTATAAATAGTTGATTTTGCATTCAATATGAATTAAATACACAATACTACATATGAAACCATCATTTTACCAGAAACAATGGAAACAAGTTTCTTTGCAATGTTTGTAATTAATTGATTCATCACATGATTTTGCTTTTATTTAAATGATCTAAATGTAGGTATTCTTAATTAATTCATGTACTGATTTAGCAAAATGTTTTATCATCTACCGATTTATTATTATTAATCAACTGATTTATATGTATTAGTTTACTGATTAGAATTTGTTCATGTATTGCTTTGCATTAGTCATTGACTTAAATGAATTTAAGGATTCTTAATTTATTCATGTACTGATTTAGAAAATATTTTATCATCTACCGATTATATTTATTAACTGATTTATATGTATTAGTTTACTGATTAGAAATTATTCATTTATTGATTTACATTAGTCATTGATTTAAATGATTTAGGGATTTGTATCTCCTGATTTACTGATTTAGAAAATATTTAATCATCTACCGATTCATATTTATTGATTAACTGATTTATATGTATTACTTTACTGATTTGTATGTATTTATCTATTGGTTTGCATTAATGATCGGCTTACATGAATTTAAGGATTTGTATCTCCTTATTTAATATTTACTGATTTAGAAAATATTTAATCATCTACCAATTTATAAATATTGATCAACTGATTTATATGTATTACTTTACTTATTTGTATGTATTTATCTATTGGTTTGCATTAGCGAACGACTTATTTAGATTTAGGGATTTGTATCTCCTTATTTACTGATTTAGCAAATATTTAATCATCTACGAAATTATAATTATTTATGAACTGATTTATATTTATTATTTTACTGATTTGTATGTTTTATCTATTGGTTTGAATTAGTGATCGACTTATATTAATTTAGGGATTTGTATCTCTTTATTTACTGATTTAACAAATATTTAATCATCTACCAAATCATATTTATTTATGACTGATTTATATTTATTATTTTACTGATTTGTATGTATTTATCCATTGGTTTGCATTATCTATTTAGGTAAAACTTCCACAATTCAGTCCATATCTAATGATTGTGTTGCTTTCTTCATACAATGCTAGTACATTGATTGCATATTTATCATGTATGTTTATATATGTAAGGATGGTATTTTTCAGAAAGTTTACATATATTTGTTAAAATAATATGTATATAAAAACGCATGGGCGCCTAGACTGCCTGGGCGTCCCTCTGGAACGCCTGGCCGCCTATACAACCATGCGTCTGACACGTTTCCAACAAGGACACACGGTGGAAACATGTGGACACGTGGTGGACACAACCCAGACGCGTCCAAGTCTCGCTTTTTTTTATTAGGATTTAGACACGGCCAAGTACAGCTTGGAAACAGCAAGGATATGGCCCAAAACTAATGGGAAACACCGCCATCACTGTATCACTCTCTTTTTCCATATATAACAACATACCTCCCTTTTCTTTCTTTGTTGTCAACCGCCATCACTATTTTTTTATTGTCCAAAACTTAATGTGCAAAACGTTTTATTTGAATTCATTCTTAGTTGTGAAATATGTTGTCTATAAGGTTGATTATTGTGATTACAATGTGGGTTTGTTTGATAGTATGTCTTTGATGGATTGATTACATGATGTATGCAATGTGTGTTTGAATGCAAATATGAAATTGGATATTGTGTGGATGAGATGATATTTGTGTTTAAATGTGCTTTTTTTATACATAAAAATAATATACATGTATATGCATTATTTTGTGGTGTAAAACGCCGTGTTTGCGTCCTATATTTTTGAACATTTTTGTGTCTCGTGTCCGTGTATGTGTCGGCATCCGTGTCTATGTCGGTGTCCATGCTTCCTAAATGTAAGTTAATGTTTGTATATCTGTGAAATTTAAATCAAAGTTTCAAATAACTTAGCAAATAATAGCAATTAAATTATTATTGATCTCTTTCTATACATTATTGGCACTTATCTATAATTCTCTAAATAAGGGTCTGACTGGTTTGGTGTAACTGGAACATTCCTGGAATTTATTTTCCTGGAAGTGAAATTGAGTTCCTGGAAAATGAGTTCCAAGTGATTGGTTTGAAACTTTAGTTTTCCTGGAAGTTAACTTTATCTAATTGGTTTGTTGTAAATGTAGACGTGAAATCTAAGAATAAAAGGTGTTCTACACTACATAGCAACCATAGACAAAATACTAATGTGAAAACAATCATTCTATCAAATCGATTAGATAAACGTCTATTTGCGGATTAACTCACATCAAGAGCGGAAGGAGCAACTAGATTAATTTTCCAGCATACAAATCCAGGTAAAAAAATGCATAGCAACATTGCTACACTTCTAATCCTCGGTGATAATATGAATAAAAATATGCATCAGTTACCTTTTGGCCAGTGACGAGGACAGGTCAGATTTGTTAAACGGCATGAGGAAAGATCTTAGACTCAAGATCAGCATACAACGCCGGTGTTGCTTCTGAACAATGAAGCAAAACAAATACGCATATGAGTCTTTTTGACCAAGTATAGCTAGGCATTGTTGATCGCAGTTGCAGACGGCGGCAAAGTCGTGAAGGACCTAAAGCAATAGAGCTACCTCCGTGCAACAGCAGACAAATCAACACGGCAACAATGAATCTAGACCAGTAGCGACAGATTCTGACTATTATTGTAGGTCGCGACATCAACAACACAGAAGACAGAACCGACGACGGTTGGTCTTCTCCAGGCATTCGTCAAAGTGAGTCGGCATTCAAAAAGAGGAATGAGGAAGAGCGTGAGACGCGCTCACGGAACTTGTTTTCCGTTGGGATTCCTACAAAACCCCTTTTCCGGAAGTCTATATATATTACTAGAAGTCCAAGGAAAACTGGGGAACTGAAGTTCCGCACTTTTACCAAACCAATCATGTAAAATTGGAACCGAAACTTGACTTCCAATATTTTCCGGACAAATTACAACAAACCAGTCAGACCCTAATAGTAACTAACATCAGTGAGAAGTAAAAAATGTATCAATTTCCTTGTTGACCAAATGTTATAGCCAAACAAAACATGGATCAACAACCTTTTATATTTTTCACATTCTTATCACTTTAAATGAAAATGTCAAGAATCTCCATTATAATAAGTTTTTAAGGTGAGACGGTTGTTATTTTCTTTTTGAGTATAACTTGTTGTATGTGTGTGTACTCATCATCATCATCACCAACTAAGCCTCAATCCCAACTATGTTGAGGTCGACTACATGGATCCTTCTTTTCCATTCAGCTCTATCATGGGTCATATTTTGGTTGAGATGTAGAGATTCAAAATCACTATTTATAAGCTCTTCCCATGTTAACTTAGGTCTTCCTCTTCTTCTATTAATTGTGCTTGCCTCAATAGTATTGCTTCGTATAGGCACATTAGTCGGTCTGCACTGCACATGTCCATACCATCTGAGTCGGCCCTCGCACAACTTGTTCCCAATGCTCGCCACCCCCACTTTATTCCTGATATAGTCATTTCTCAAGCGATCTTTTCTTGTCTTCCCACACGTCCATCTCAACATACGCATTCCAACCACATTCATCTTGTTGAGTCCTTGTTTCTTCACCGCCCAACATTCACTCCCATAGAGCATGGTTGGCCATGTAGGAGTTTTATAGAACTTGCTTTTTAGTTTGAGAGGGATGTTCCGATCGCATAATACTCCAGTTGCCCTCCTCCATTTCCACCATCCTGCAATGACCCTATGACAAACGTCATTTTGTACATCGCCATCTGTTTGAATGATAGAGCCCAAGTAACAAAATTTATCACTATTAGATATATATCTTCATTGCATTTATTTATGTCTTTATTCTGGTTTCTTTAGAATTTCATCATATGGGCCTAAGTGTAGTAGAACAGTAGTTACAACACCTTCTGCAGCAATGAGTGGCAGCCACAACATGTAAGAAATGATATCAGAAATTGTGAAGGGGGTTGGAGGGACCACTTATGCCTTTATGGCCTTTAGGGCACTAATTAAGACTAATGGGTTGGGATGTCTAGAGGGAAATGGAATTGTTTATTCAGTGAGTAAAACATGTTACAGGATAGTCTCTAATATAGCTAATGAGAGTAGAGACATAAGTACAAGTGAGCAATATGGAACTAAAAGTAAAACAGTAAAACAACAAGTAAATAACACAGTAACACGGTATATCTACACTCCCCCTCAAGCTGGAGCGTAGATGTCAAACTAGCCCAACTTGTCAATCAGAGTTTGAAACCGAGCTTTAGGCAAGATCTTGGTGAAGATATCCGCAAGCTGCTTGTCAATGCCAATATATGGAGTGCAGATATGTCTAGATAGAACTTTCTCCCGAACAAAATGGCAATCAACCTCAATATGCTTCGTGCGTTCATGAAATGTGGGGTTGCTTGCAATAAAAATTGAGGCTTTGTTGTCACAGAACATAGGAATGGGACTAGAATAAGCAATGTCAAACTCTTGAAGAAGGCCACGGACCCACAGAAGCTCACATGCAGTATGAGCCATGGCTCTATATTCGGCCTCGGGACTGGATCTAGCAACCACAGTTTGCTTTTTGCTCCGCCAGGTGACTAGGTTGCCTCCCACAAAGGCACAGTATCCAGAAGTGGACTTTCGATCAGATCGACTTCCTGCATAGTCAGAATCAGAAAATCCAGATAGATTGCAATGGCCATGTTTTTTATACAGAAGACCTTTCCCTGGCGAGCTTTTAAGATATCGTAGGATGTGACACATAGCGTCTCAGTGGCTCTGTCGGGGTTTATCAAGGTACCGGCTTATGAATCCCACAGCAGCTGCTAGGTCAGCCCTAGTGACCGTCAGGTAGATAAGCTTGCCTACCAGCCTTCGAAACTGGTGACGATCATCATAAGGTGGAGAGCTATCATCATCCCAATCCATGTTGGGATCTACATGAGTGTTGGTTGGCTTGCATCCCAGCATGTCGGTTTCCTGCAATAAATCCAGAACATATTTTCTTTGTGAAAGACAGATTCTTGCAAATGATCTGGCAACTTCAATACCTAGAAAATATCACAGTTTGCCAAGATCCTTGGTGATGAAGTGTTGTGCCAAATAATGTTTGGTTGCCTGGATACCCACATTATCACTGCCAGATAAAACAATATCATCTACATATACAATCAAAATAACAAGCCTTGATGTTGACTTACAAATAAATACAGAATGATCAGATTGTGATCGCTGAAAGCCAAAAGTAATTAAGATCTGACTTAGTTTATCAAACCAGGCATGCGGGCTCTGCTTAAGTCCATAGAAGGCCTTTCTGAGTTTACATATTTTGAAGGCAGACTCCCCCTGAGCAACAAATCCCGACAGTTGCTCCATGTATACCTCCTCCTGAAGATCTTCATAGAGAAAAGCGTTTTTGACATCAAGTTGATACAGAGGCCAGTCTTTATTTACAGCAATAGAAATCAAAATACAAACAGAATTCAGGCGTGCAACTGGAGAAAAGGTCTCAAAGTAGTCAACATTGTATGTCTGTGTGTACAAACAGATTTACTCCTTCTGTCTGCCCGTGTCAGCTCTTGAGCCGTCGGGTTCTCTGATGTGCCACGACGTAGTCTACATGTAGACTGGTCCTTCCAGTTGTTCTAACTGTCTGCTGCCGCCTAGCCGGAAGATCTAGGCGATTCTAACCCTTGCTGCTGTTTTCAGCTGTTTGTGGACTCGGTCTCCCTCATGGCTATCTCCCATGAAGACTTTCATCGTCATGTAACCACTATGAAGCTAGACGGGTGCAACTACCAACATTGGGTTTGCTCCATGGAGATCTTGGCGAAGTCACAAGGAAAGCATTCCCATCTGACTGAGGCTCCGCCTACTACTGCCGAGTCCAAAGAAAAAAAGATCTATGATGAATGGGTCAAGGATGACTCGACTGTGATGACGTGGATTCTGAACAGCAGCGAAACTCGCATCAGCGTCACTCTACTTCGTCTCCTGACTGCCAAAGAGATGTGGGATCAACTGGCCAGCACCTACTCTCATAGACTCATAGCAAAAATCCAAAGAAGGTGTTTGATCTGAACAAACAGTTGTCCTGTCTGCACTTCACTGGACCTGATATTGCTGACATACTTTTCCACCGTTGAGGGTGTCTGGGCTGAGCTTGAGAATCTTCATCGCTTATATGTTGACTTAGCCACGATGCAACGACAACGACAGGAACTTCAGGTTGTCCAGTTCCTCTACGGCCTTCCTAACTCATGCTTGGGAGGTTGACCAGATCCTCGCCAGCGATCCGTTACCTACATTGGAGAGTGCCTTTCAGCATCTCCAACGCCTGTCAGCTTCCTCATCAGATTTGCCTTCTGACACGGCTGACCCTACTGCTCTTGCTACTATGTCTGGTCGTGGTCGTGGTAGGGGTCGTGGTCGACCTCCGAACAATCGTTCTACGACTCCTGAACGAGGACGTGGATCATCTAGTCGTGGCTCCCTTGGTCGTGGCTCATCTGCTGATGCTTCTAGAGGTACCGCTGCTCAGCGAACATGTGACTTTTTGGGTCGCACCAACCATACTGAAGACAAATGTTAGAAGAAACATGGCACACCTGTGTGGGCTAATGTTGCGTCTGAAGGTGCTTCTCAGACGACCTCTGTTGCTCCCTCGACTGCGTCCACTGCTGAGTTCATCCGCTCTGAGGTGGAACGTCTTCTGCTTGAGAGGACGGATGCTTCCTCCTCATCTGTTGTTGAATCTGGAGCTCACGCGGCCACTTACTCTGGTTGTAATTCTGCCTTCTTGAGTGCTCTTTCTAGTGCTGGTAATACCAAATGAGTGATTGACTCTGGAGCCTCATCTCTCATATATCTGGCAACCGTTCTCTATTTTATAAACTGTCTAAACCGTGTTCAAATCTACTGTTATGCTTGCAGATGGTTCTAAATCTGTTGTATCTGGGATTGGAGATATCTTTGCTCAAGTCCTTCTGCGTTCTGCTTTATATGTGCCAAATTTTCCGTTGAACCTATTATCTGTCAGTAAAATTGTCTGCAATCTTAACTGCAGTCTGACCTTTGCACTGGGTACTTGTGTTTTTCAGGACCTTCGCACGAGGATGAAGATTGGTGAGGGCATGAAGGACCTGATGGACTCTACTACTTGGATGAGTTCAAACGGATTGGTACTACAGCTCTGGCTTCAACTCTATCATCTTTTGTTTCTGCATTACAGTGACATTTCAGACTTGGGCATCCGTCAGCTGAGAAATTAAAACATGTTATTTCTAGTGTAGGCTCGCATAGTTTTCAGTGTGAGGCATGTCAATTAGGCAAACAGTCTAGAAATGTATTTCATAAAGAAACTCAGATTGGTAGTAGAAATATTTTTGATTTGGTGCATGCTGATGTATGGGGTCACTGTCATATTCCAAGTTTATCTGGCAATAAATATTTTATTTTGTTCATTGATGATTACTCCCGTGCTACATGGTTATTTCTGTTGAAAGATAGATCCCAAGTTCTACCCATTATTAAATTCTTCTTTGCTGAAATTAAAACTCAGTATTCTATGCCTATTAAGATTTTACATATTGATAATGCATTGAAATTCGTTCAAAAAAATGTGGTTTTTTTTCCATTCTGTGGGGACAATTCATCAGACGTCTTGTGCTTATACACCCCAACAGAATGGTGTAGCTGAGAGGAAAAATAGGTATTTACTTGAAGTTACTAGAACTATAATGATGCATTCTAATGTTCCCAAACATTTTTGATCAAAAGTCGTTCTTACTGCCTGCTTTCTGATAAATCGTATGTCTTCCTCTGTTATTGGGAATAAAATTCCTGTACAAGTACTACAACCCAATCTTCCTCTATTTTTTATGTTCCTCTGAGAATTTTTGGGTCGACTTGTTTTGTTCGCTTGCTTGGTTCTACTCAAGACAAGTTGTCCCCTCGAGCTGAAAAATGTATTTTTCTGGGATACTCAAGAACTCAAAAAGGATATCGCTGTTATAGCCCTGTTAATAAAAAGTGGTTCACGAGTAGTGATGTCATTTTTTTAAAGATATTTTGTACTATACTAAAGGGACTATGTTCAGTTCAGATTCGATTGCAGCACCTCTGCCTATTATTGGTGATTCCACCTCTTTTGTGCAACCGGAAGAGACTACGTCTCCTCATTGTTTATCAACGCAGAAATCGGCTGTCGCAGCCTGCTCCTGCTCAAGACCCCCCCCTGACAACCAATCTTCTCCTTCAGAAGGTCCTACCCCCTAGGGGTGGGCAAATAATGGTCCAGACCGCAAAACCGGACCGGACTGCTCAATTCGGTTCGGTCCATTTTGAGTTCGGTCCGGTCTGCGGTCCGGGAATTTCGATGAGTTCGGTCTTTGGTCCGGTCCGGTCCAGTCCGGACCGCAGATTGACTTTTATATAAAATTCATGTATATTTGAAGGTGTATTCTATAATAATTACAAATAAAGTACATATATAATCACTACTAGTATAAATATTTGATACTAAAGTTATATAATTGTTAGAAGTGACTAAGATTATCAACTTTGTACAATTAAATAAGTTGTAAAACATGTAAAAAAGGTTGTTTACGGTCCAAACGGTCCGGTCCGGTCCTAGCACAAAACGGTCCGGTCCCGGTCCGATCCTACCTTGAAACGGTCCGGTCTGCGGTCCATATATTTGTTAAAATTCGGTCCGCGGTCCGGTCCAGTTCGGTTCGGTTCTGGACCGATGCTCAGCCCTACTACCCCCTACTGAGGTAACTTCTGATCTAGATTTACCTATTGCTCTCAGGAAAGGTACTAGATCATGTACATCTCATAATATTGCTAACTATGTCTCCACTGTTGATCTGAGTGTTCATGTTAGTAATTTTGTTGCTTCTCTATCTACCGTTTCTGTACCCAAAAATGTGCATGACGCATTACATAGTAAGGCCTGGACACAAGCCATGACTGAGGAGATGGCTGCTCTCACTGACAGGGGAACTTGGGATCCGGTTGATCCTCCTTCTGATTGCAAACATGTTGGATGTCATTGGGTTTACACTGTTAAGTATCATCTTGATGGAACAGTTGAACGCCTGAAGGCTCGCCTTGTGGCGAAAGGGTACACTCAAACCTATGGTATTGATTATTTTGAAACTTTTTCTCCTATTGCCAGGCTAAAATCTGTGCGAGTTCTGCTCTCTGTGGCAATCAATCTAGAATTTTGGATTGGCATCTTATCCAGCTAGACGTGAAAAAAGCTTTTCTTTATGGTGATCTCCAGGAGGAGGTCTATATGGAGCAACCACCTGGGTTTGTTGCTCAGGGGGAGTCACACAAAGTTTGCCGCCTCAAAAAGTCCATTTATGGACTCAAACAGAGTTCGCGTGCCTGGTTCGACAAACTGAGCAAGATTCTGCCTACTTATGGCTTTCTCAAATCTCATGTTGATCATTTTGTCTTTATTAAAAAGACGTCCACTGGTATTGTAGTTCTTATTGTGTACGTTGATGAGATTATTTTATCTGGTAGTGATCTCTCTGAAATTAATGCTACTAAAGCCTATTTATGCAAACATTTTGTCAATAAAGATCTAGGCAAACTGAGATATTTTCTGGGGACTGAAGTTTCTAGGATTGCTAATGCTCTTATTCTATCACAACGCAAGTATGTTCTTGATCTTCTACAGGAAACTGGCATGCTCGGAGCTCGGCCTATTGATACACCTCTAGATCCTAATGTGAATTGGGATGATGATGAATCTCCTCTGTATCCTGACAGTAAAAGATATAGAAGACTGGTTGGCAGACTGATCTATTTGATTGTCACTAGAGCTGACATTTCTATTGTTGTTGGTCTTGTTAGCAGGTATTTTGACAAACCTAGACAGTGTCATTGGGAAAAACTGTGTCATAATTTGAGATATCTGAAGAAATCTCCTGGTAAAGGCCTATTTACAGAAAACATGGTCATTGCTCTTTTGAAGGCTATTTTGATTCTGACTATGTTGGAAGCAAGATAGACAGAAAATCTACCTCTAGTTATTGCACCTTTGTTGGTGGAAATTTGGTTACCTGGCGGAGCAAAAAGTGTTGCCATCTAGTGTTGAGGTTGAGTATCGTGCTATGGCTCATACTGCATGCGAGCTTCTATGGGTGCAATCTCTTCTAAAAGAACTTGATGTGGGATCTTCTGCTCCTATTCTTATGCACTGTGATAATAAAGCAGCTATTTTTATTGTAAATAATCATGTCTTTCATGAGCGGACCAAGCACATTGAAGTTGACTGCCACTTCATCAGAGAATCTATTATGACTGGTCGTATCTGCACTCCTTTTACTCGCTCAGAAGACCAAGTTGTTGATATCTTCACAAAGTTGATGGCCAAGAAACATTTCTGCTCTCTTGTGGACAAGTTGGGCATGATTGATATCTATGCTCCAACCATGGAAAGAAATATCGACGATATCGTCGGTATACTGACCGGTATACCGATATCGACGACATCGGTCATCGGTTCACACAAACCTGTCGTTGGGATTGCAAATATCGGTAAACCGATGATATACCGCCAAATATCGCCAAATATCGCCAAATACCGCCAAATATCGACGAAATTTACTGGTAAACCGACAAATATACTGATTTTTGCGTGCTTAAGTCTGTTTTTGTTGTTTGAGAGGAGAAAATGGTGGAGCAAAGGGATCTCGACAACTAGGGCTCAGATAAGTCTAATCTAAGGTGTTCCTTTATGTTTTCTACCATTTCTCTCATTTACACGTCATCTATCTCAATTAAAATGTAAATTCGTCCCAAAATGCCTTAAATTGGCAAAGATCTCGCCATCTGCTTTTTTATGTCTTCCTAATTGTATGTGTTTGTAGATCTACAACACTTTCTCATAATCTACATAATAATCATAGTAATATACCTAAATAATCCACGAAATATAAGTATAATTTGCTATCATTTTTAGTAGTAAGCTAATAAGTATACATATGTTCTTCTAACTAGTATTTTTATCATACAAAGGAAGAAAATGTACTAGTTTGCAACACAACAAACAAAATATTGTAAAAAAAATAGATTTTGTAACTTTCTAGTCTTATATTTGATTATACATGGCACTTGCTACATATATCCCACAAGATGGACATGGTTGACATGGTAACTAGACTTTTAAATTATCGCATCCCCACGACATGCATATGGTGGGCATGGTAATAATGGCTTTTATACTTATCCCGCTATTGTGCATAGTCCATGGAGAAACTCACTACTGCATATCAAGATCTTGTGCTACAAACAACAGAGAAAAGGTGTCACAACAGTGATGGTGCCTAACTTCCTTGACAATCATGAAGTTAATTGTCAAAGTCACACATTGAAGAAGAGCAATAGAAAGCCCTGGTGTTTATTTTCTTTTAGAATCTGATATGATGCATATGGAGACATACTACTGTAAAATTCTAAAACATATCGTGTTTAATTACATAATATGAACGAGTATTATACACTTATATAGTATTGTACATGACGTGTATGAGCAACACGTAACTTGATACCACCAACCTTACATAATGTACATGTCATGGGAGCAATATGTCAACCATATCAACTCAATATTGTATGGAGAATCAGTGTGTAACTCGACATACAACTGATATGAGTTAGTAAGTTACTATGTTATTTATGTGTTGTAAATTGGATATTATTGCATGTGTGTGTATTTATGTTTATGGATTGTGCTAGTAAAATTTCAAATCTTAATTCCAGTATTTTGTCATCGAAATCTGCAGAAAACAGGATAGGTTCCCTACCTCCCACATGATGGACCCCCCCCCAACATACCCAATATAGAATTTTATTGCATAAAACGTTGCATCTAGGTGTTGAGACCACACCTGTAAAATTTCATGATTTAATTTGTTCATTTAGGCGTCGATAAGTCCAGGATTGCATCTGTCGATATTTCCATCGGTATACCTATAAATATCTATTTCCACGTCGTCGATAAGGCGTCGATATCGGCATTTAATTCCTTGCTCGACATACAACTGATATGAGTTAGTAAGTTACTATGCTATTTATGTGTTGTAAATTGGATATTATTGCATGTGTGTGTATTTATGTTTATGGATTGTGCTAGTAAAATTTCAAATCTTAATTCCAGTATTTTGTCATCGAAATCCTTCATCGAAATCTGCAGAAAACAGGATAGGTTCCCTACCTCCCACATGATGGACCCCCCCCCAACATACCCAATATAGAATTTTATTGCATAAAACGTTGCATCTAGGTGTTGAGACCACACCTGTAAAATTTCATGATTTAATTCGTTCATTTAGGCGTCGATAAGTCCAGGATTGCATCTGTCGATATATCCATCGGTATACCTATAAATATCTATTTCCACGTCGTCGATAAGGCGTCGGTATCGGCATTTAATTCCTTGGCTCCAACTTAAGGGGGGGAGTGTTAACTAGTGTTTTATTTAAGTTCTTTATATTCTGTTGTTATTTTCCTATTCTACAAGGACCTCTATGTAATTGTTCTCTTTATAAATATACGGGATTGTGTACCCCAACCCTTACCGTCCACTCAAGACAACAAATAGAATTCAATGGCTATCCTCTAAATCATCGGAATATGAAATAGAACTACTCATAGGCAGCCATAGATGGGCATCAGTCTATAGAAGCAACTGCCCAGCGATGATGGGAGCTCATTTGGGTCTTTTCTAGGATTAGGCTTCAGAGAACCACTCTGAAATATGTTGGAAACCAAAAATTAAGTGATGTTATCATTTAAATAAACCTTATTTGAGTTTCTACAAGGAGACAGTTGTAACAAACAAACTCAAATAGCGAATAAGCTACAAATCCACGTCTACAATAACGCATATATGGTCAAATAAATCTATTCTCTAACAATTTAAAAATGAAAATGATCCATGTGTGATAATTTGTTTAAATCATTCATTCTCACAATCCTACATCTCAAGCCACTACTAAGTCATTCCTCTTCAAAGCAGTTAGGAGAAATGTTGTCTAGTTTATCAATAATTGATGCAAGATCAAGCTTTTTTCATGATTAAATTATTAGCTACACTTTAGGTGACCAAATACTTGCATAGGCTTTAAGTTGGTTTTCAGGAAGGCAACAACAAACCAAGAAAAGGAATGTTATATGTATACTAAAATACTAGATAGTGATGCGTGATTCTAAATTAACATGCACATGATAGATTTAGTCAAAGAATCGTATGTATCCAAAACTACATATCTGAGTAGCATGTGTCAATAAACAAATCATTCAAGTGGAAAAGGGATATATGCCAGGATAATAAATGAAAAGTAATATACACTATTCTTCGAAGTTTATGTAATGTGATGGTCAGTAACAGAAATATTTGCTTTTTTACAATATATGAAAAAATTGTAACCCACCTCACTCTTTTTTGCTTGACTAATGGGATTTGGTTGTCCATTTTCTTGGTCAGTGCTTGCATGTAAAGGTTGTTGATCTGGAAAACATTAAATTATCACACAATGAATTGGAAAGAATATACGGTTATTGAGGTAATGTTAGCATTCTTAAAAAAGGTGTTGGATCATGCTTAAGTACAAAGTTTTCAAAAGTATTAAGCTTGACTTATCCCTAGGGAATTTTGACACTGCATTTTGTTATTTGCCAAACCTACCATGCCAAACAGAAACCTTGAAAATCCAGATTCGCTACTTCACAGCAGTTGAAGTCCAGTATCATTGGCAGGTGTAGTCAGCAAAATTAGTTTTACTCTACAAGCTTGTAAAATTTTGATGTTCAGTTTGAGAGCAAGTGTAATTAATGGGTATAATGTGCTCATAAAATGCATTACATATTTATTAAATGTGTCCTGATTTTATATGTGGGGTATATATTTGTCTTCACTCTTAAGAAAAGCTAAAACTTAACAAAAGAAAAACTCGCATCTGTCACATGGAAGGCTTCTCTACAAGAGCCTAGAGAATAAATCTGAGTAGCCAACAATTCAAAGGTGTATTCTTATTGATCTCAAAAAAAAAAAACCTAATAAGTGAACAAGCCAAGCCGTCACTGTTCATTGTCACTCAGTTCTGCCTTCAGCGATACAATATTTACCATAGAAACTTTATGTTCAATTGCGTGGTTAGTTAGAACTTATATCCATGCATGATACCATATGTGCATAAAAGTCTTAGGGAACTACAGAATGTGTAACTACAGCAAACAGCCCAAAAGTAAATTGTTAGCCTCAAACTCCATAGTAGCTAGCCAAACTAGTGCAAGTCCTAAACTCCATTAATCTATGTTTGGCATCATCAACTTCCAAGAGATAAGGTTTTCATTGTGGCCACATAAAGTCAGTTTGAAGTATTATTTCCATCATGGATGCTTGAGGTTGATGTTTATCACATTTTTTTAATGAACCTCCGAATGATAACTTCGGACCAAAGAAAAGAATCTACTTCTTCCGTTAAAAATAAATTTACCACAAAAGAAAACTTTAATCAACCAGAAGATCTGAATGGACCTAAGGATTGTGAACAGGCAATAAGTATCTACAGGATTTTGCATTAAAATAAAGTAAGGAAACAAATGTATTGAAAGGAAGAGGGCTGACAATGTCCTTGTAGGTCAAACCAATTTGGTGAATAATGCCTCCAAGATTTATGACAAAACCATGTTCAATCCAGAATTTATTAAATTAGTTGAAACTCTCCAGCTAGATGGCCCTTTTGTTAAAAACAGTGTTTTACTTGTTGCTATTAATTTATTGTTGGTTTCTATTCCCATACTAGTTATTTACATGTTCCAAAGTATCTCTCCATCTGATATAACGAGAGTCACATTGTACTTACGGACCATCTGACTGCTATTAATCTTTTGAATATCACTTAGTATGGCATCAGGATAGACTCACGATTAGTCCCTGATCTATGTCCCTCTCTTCCATCCTTTTTTTTTCTTTTTATGCCGCCCTTCTGCCATGGCCTCGTTGACGACCTCCAAGCATGGAGCCATGATGCTGCCCAATGTTGGGATGACCCCAAGGGTGTTGATCCTTGGCTGCCGTAGCTTCCTTCGAGGCCTTCTTCAGGTGTCATTGATCCCTAGCCCCCCCCCCAATAGCCAGCGCCACTGTCTACAGCCTCTCCAAGGCCCCCCCAACGTCTTCGGCTCCTTGAAGCCTCTTGGTTGTTGTTGCCATGGAGATTATGTGTTAGTACGTGTGCCACCTACAAATGCACACCGCAGATTTCAAGAATTTAACGTGGGAGATTGTGTTAGTATGTGTGTGTCCTGAACACTCCCCAAAAAAATTTTCAAGAAACTTCATGCCAGAGCATCAGGCCCATTTCAAATTCTTAGTCAACAAGGACCAATGCATATATTATAGATCTGTCAACCGAGTGGGGCATTAGTGTTGTATTCAATGTGGAGGATCTTTCTCCTTATCGAGGTACACTCGAGACCCCGCCACCGCCTGCTACAGCTTCTTCATATCGACATTGTGTCTCATTGTCTTCTGCAGCTCTACCTCCTATGCCTAAACTTACTCAGCAGACGCCCGAGAGCATAGACATCGTCCTTGACAACCAAACCGTGCTTACCAGCCTGGGCTACGTCAATTCTTAGTTCGTTGGCTTGACCATTCTCATGCAGACGCCACATGGATCATCGAGGATGACTTTCGTCATATTGATATAGAACTTCTTGAGTTCTACCTCAGTTGACTCGAAGGAGTCAAGTCTTTTGCAACCGAGGGGAGTTGATGTAGGATAGGCTCCACCTCTACGCACGAGTGCAGACATATTCACGTTGTTAGTTAGGCTTTATTAGCTTATTCTATTTTATAATGCTTTTTCCTTTTTATTGGTAAAGTGGTTTAGTCCCGCATTGGCTATCGCTCATCTAGTCTTTCTTTCGGAGACTATATATAGGCCCTATTGCATCATTGTTGATACACGCTTGATGAATAAGAATCATTCCCTTTTAGCCTTTTGCATCGATTTTGTTATTTGCATAGTAGTTTTACATTACAACCATTGTGATTGCATGGTGTATGTGACATATGCTCAAAGCCTCAAATCACCGGAGGTCATTCCAAATTTCTTGATAGACGATTATAGTAAAAACTCATGTACCCCCATATATTCATCTCAAGAATCTTCCACTAAATCTTTTTTTGATACCATGTTTTCTCACATCCCACCATTTAGACATACAACATGGTTCCATGTAAGATTTCAAAAAGCACAAAACAAGAAGTGAGTGGAAATACTTCCCCAACCACTAAAACGTGAAGCAAACGCTTAAAGAGTAAGAGGATGAGATTTTAAATGTACATATATAAAATAAACCCAACAGCATAAGTGCATATAAAAAACTATTAAAGTAAAAATCCTCATATTTATATAGAAGTAACTCATCTATGATTAATGATCCGCGGCTAGTAGGAATGTTGGATAGAACATTTTTTTAGCAGCAATCACCCTGGTGATTAGTACATAAACCGAGCATAACGTTAAAACTAATTCTAATTTGGTTCATTTATCATTTATATGATGTTGCAACGTTATGAAATAGTTGATTACTCATCAAATATCATATATATAGTAAGTAATATTAACTAAGAAGTAATAATAGTGTGATACTAAGACTAATGCATTTAATGTGGTGATATAGTGGATTGACTGAATTTAAACCTTAACACTAATTGATTCCAGGCCTTGATATCGATGATACTTGATGTCCAGGTCACCAGTGATTTAACAGGTCAATGGCTGCAACCGCTTAAGTGAATGCATAAGTAGCCGAAAAGGCCACGTTTTTATCAAGGTTTCTATGTCTAATAGGGATATAAATAAAGTTTCAATAAAATTAAACTTCAATGATTGCATATAAATTTCTACACACTTCTTCATTTTATCTACCTAACTCCTGCTCTTGTAAGAAACATCCTCTAGTAGTTCAATTAAAGTAGTAGAGCTTTTCCTACCAGAAAATAATAGCAAATCCCGATTAAAGATGTCTATTATGATTTTAGTTTTGCGATTTTAACACATCAAACATAACACGACAAGTCTACCTTCAGATATTTGAGATTTGCTAAAATTGCAGTCCAATGACTCTATACCTGTTCTACCAATTTTCATGCTCTAGGACTTTGATGTCATTCTTTATTGGTCGGGTGATTAGTCACTCCATCTTCAATTTCGTACAATAAACAATTTAACACCAAGACATATCAGCCTCAGTAATCTAAGGTGGACATGATATTTTCGTGTTTTTCTTTGATTATATGAACTTTTATGTATCTGCTTCCGATGACAATTTATAAAGAGCTTTAAACTTGGCTCTGATCTTTTTTAGCCGTATAATTCTACCATATCTGATTACTTTAGTGTACACAATAGCTTGTGATCTACGAATGCTATTGTATTAGTTCTGCTAAAAGTTGCATTTCCTCATGCATACACATGCATACTTTGTATGCTGCGTTGATTAGCTGTCAAACGTCCAGCAAACAAAAACGAGTGATTTGTGGCTAACATTTTAAAGATTATACTGACGAAACTGAGACACAGGAGGAAGATATTTATCGGAAAAAAGAAATAATCGACTAATGTTACACTACCTTAAATAATTCTCAAGGCTAGAAATGTATGACGATGTGGTTTATATCATGAGCTACTCAACAACTATTTAAACAAATAAACAAATAAAAAAATCTTAGAATTTTTTAGTAAACTGTATCTTATCAGTATGACAATAACCACCCTTGATAAGTTGTTGACCAGTAAATGGTTAAAAGCAATAGTTGTCTAGAGTTGGCAGTTTCTTTTTGTTGTTTTCAAAATTTGGTCAGATCAACTGAGTCAAATAGCATATGCACCATATATTTGACTTTGAAGTCTAACGTCAGAACTTCCTTTTGTAATTTCATGAGCAACAGAGAAAGTCAAAAACAATGCTGTTAAAGTTACCATGGCTCATTCGAAAATAACTATTGAACATATAAACAAGTGCAGATTTTTGCGCTTTAAAATAACAAGCGGATTAGAGGTCACAAAAGGTACTAAACAGTATTTTGTTTTTGAGTTTTTAGAGTTTAATACTCCTCTAAAATCTATACTACAAATTCATTACATATTAGTGTATTTCGAGTCAAATCTTTACTCAATACAATTATGCAAATCAGGATACTGACCTTTGCAAACTTCAGAATCTTCCCCTTGATGCAGTGAGTCAACAATCTTCAAACGCAAAGTAGAAAAATCAGGATCCAAAAGTACTATACAACATCTTGTAATTACTAACTTGCATCTAAAAAAGTTTATACTCACATTTAGGTCATGATCACCTGTCCTATCCACCTCGGGCTGCTGATTCCTGTCTGCATGAATGTCACATGGAGTACATATCTGTGCAGTTATATTTACATCTGAAACCTCAGAATTCAAACACTCAACATTATCTCCTACTGGACCAGATCCAGAGTCATCACGCAACGTTTTAACAATCTGTAATAAATTAAGAAATGCATAGTAAGAATTGGCATAAAAATCGAAATTAATGTGAATTCATATTCCGCTTGAAAACATTGCATTATCGTTGTAAAAAGTATTCCCTCAGATGAAATATGAACTACTGCTGCAGTCTGTATCTAGTAAAAATTGTTGACTGAGATGTACCCTATCATGTAAAGGACTCCTTGCTTCAGATTCTTGTTCTGGAGAGTGATAAATCTGGAGCTCGCATAAGCAACAAAGCGAGAATGAATATAAACTCAAAAATTTGGATGTTGCTTTTAAAAACAAAGAAAAAAATGATCAGTTCCTCTTTTATAAAGTGACTATAGATACTCACTTCTCTGTCAATAAAGTGACTAAGAGAGCTTGCAACGTCATTTTCATTCTGTAACGGAGTTTCAGGCTGAAAAAGGGGGAAACTGAGTTAGTACTTAGTTGCCTAGGGGTCAATGGATCATTCAACAGCTTTCAGCATCAGAAATGCACAGTCAAAAGCTATGTGAAAACTTAATTTTTGCGGTCATAATATACTTGCCTTATTGGAAGGAAGGTTTTGCAAATTAGTAGGCCCATCTGTGGCTTGATCATCAACTTCAAACTGACTGCTGATAAACCTACTCTGCCCAGATGAATACTTTGAGGCTTCTTTTCCAGTAAAGCCTTCCTCTGCATTAGGAGTACCAGAACCAATTTCGTCATCTATAGGTGACGAAGAATAGGCAGCTGAGATTGGACTGTCAGCCAGGGAGACTTTCTTCTGTAGCATCGCCATTGCAGCAAGTGGGCTGTTACAAAGGCTTGACAATAGCTGGCTTAATCGAGGCTTCTTATTATTATTTTGCAATGGGGAAATTGCACTGAGAGGAGGCCTATTAGAGGTTACTTTTCTTGGTATGATTTCATTGAAACCTGCATCTGCCTCCTGGATAACACCATTAATCGCATTTGTTATGTCTTGCTCACTAGTTAACTTACTAAGATAATCAGGAAGGCGGATCTTCTCCACATTCATTTGTTTTAACTGCAATTTTTCTTGCAGTAATTTCATTCCATCTTCACCTTCCAAACTCTGATGAGAGGACAGTAAACTATCTAGCAGGTTACGAACACTACTTTCCTTGTTGATACCAGAACCTAGTAAACGACATAAATTAGACTTTCTATCATTCATGAAAATCGTTCATTGAAAATTTATAACATCAGTATACTAACCCTTGTGTTTATCATCATTGGAAAGCTTACTATCAATGGCATCCTTTCTTGTTGAGGTTCCAGGTAAACTGAGATTATTGCTGGAGTTGTTAAAATCAAATTCAGTAACATTGACTGGACTAGAAATCAGTGTTTTCTTCCCTTCTGGTGTTGGGACAGCTGTACCCTTGTACTCGGTGGTAGGGCCCAAATGTACGTATCCAAGCTTTTTTCTGAAAGAAAACAGGTACAGCTGTTCAAACCACTCTAAATGACAACTCATGGCATGATTTTAGGATCTAGAGCTTCTGATGATTAAAGTAAAGTCCGACGAGCAAACCTCGCACTGTGCAAGATTTGAAAAAGAAGAGGGAAAAAATTCACAAATACCACTTCAGCTAAAACGTGGTTTGTTGTAACAGTGCAGGATCCACAATATAGCACATACCTTTGAATGCCTAGGCCAGGCCGACGTTCGCGTTTGGTTCCCTGTGGAACTCTTTCTTCGGCATTTGGAGAAGTTTGGCCCTTCAATCTGTTTATCTCCCTTTTGGCAGCTATAATGAAACAGTTGCAATACGGGATCGTCATAATAGGAAAAGGCACAAGATGGTGTATGCCCATATGAAACTTACCTTCAATCTTGTCCACAGCAGCAAAGTACTCATCAGGATCTGCAAGGTTCTCGGTGTCCAGATTCGGAATCAAATCATCCAAGTTCTGGCTGTTAGAAAGCAAGAGCATTTTTTATCCAACTAATTTCAACTATCAAATAAGCGCACCTAAAGGAGACTGCATTCTTAACGAAAGAGCTAAACCTTTGAGTGGGCCTCATGGAGAACCTTGCTTTCTTACGTCCCATTCCTGGTCTCCTTCCTCGGGGAGGGTTATTGTTTGTTTCATCAGGGGCAGTGACGCCCTTTTCTAGCTCCATTTTTTCAGCACTAACGCTGTCAAGGATAATTTTTGCATGCTCTGCTATATCATCAGACCTCTCTAATGCCTGCACACCAGATAAGGACACACCAATTGCGTCATTCTTCTTAGCTTTTCTACGATGTTAGCAAATAAGTGCAGACGGAGGTGAAAACCAACATACAAGGTTATGACATCTACAAACACTTCCCTTTCAATATTAAAACGCAGTTCTGAGAAATAGAGATTCAACTAAAAAGCCTTTTCCTAGATAGCTAATACCATGTGACTTGGGTGGTTAGAGTTGCAAAATAAAGTCGGCATTCATATATGTGTGAATCAATGACATTGAGATCGTGACCGTACATGATGGATATGTGCGAATTTGTCAGAAGGACGCTATGAGTTATTCTTTCATTCACTTCCAAGATGCAATATGAGACTACTTTTAACTCCAAGCTCGAGCATCGAGGACATTGAGCAACTAAAAAGGAACTTCGCTCTCGTGTGTGTGATCATACCATATTGTTAAACCGAATCCGCCGGTGCATCGTATGAGTTGTGATAGGTGCAAGCACGGATATCAGTCACAGAGAGCGTGCTCAATACCATCATTGATGTCTATGAGAGTAAGTCAACATATTTCAGCCTGATTGATACAGTCTGTTCTAAGTGACAAATCCCACATCTACCCACAAGCATAGGTACCCTTGTACTACCAGATGTAGCTTCACCGAGTGTGAATCGCGGAAGGGCTCCTAATATCAGCATGGAAAATCGACTACATTGCGACGCTTCCGGACGAGAGCATTGACGAAATTCTGAGGACGCAAAAGTGGGAGAAAATATACACCGAGGTAAAAACGAGCTGCGACACTGTGCGCTTCCTCGGAGAGGGAGCCCCTGCCAAACACACATACAGCGGAGGGGAGCTCGGAGGAAGCGTACCGTGAGGAAACTCTCCTGGAGGGAAACCAAATCCACGGCCTCCGGACCCGCCGAAGGGCCTCCGCAGGGAAAGGAGCGTAGGATGGATCCCGGAGGAAGTGGCTCGTCGAGAAAGGATAGGTCACAGTCGGCCATTACCCACGGCGGAGCGGCAGTATCGCATAAGTGGTGCTCGACGGCCTCGGGATTCGAGAACCCGCGGGGGTTGGGGGAGTTTGAGACTGTGACTGGGGGAGATGGGCGTCAGCCGTCGGATGGAGTGGGGCTGGACTCAGCTGCAGGGCGATAGTGCCGTTCGAATCGGTTCTCGTTGCCTTGAAATCCAAAGGGGGTGACGGGCGGGAACCGTGTCACCGAATTCCCTGCTGCCCTCCGATCGGTCGACTGGAACGCACCAACCGGAGCCGTGGTCGATCCGACGGACCGTTTAAGTCTAATTATTTTCTTGATCACAACTAAAGCTAGTGTTTTTCTTAATTACTAGCTAAAAGCACGTGAATAACAGTTGAATTAGCATAATAAAATATATAATGTAAATTGTTACACGTGACAAAATGCTTGATGATTAAATGATATTTTTTGGATTCATCTTAGTAGTAAAAATAATTATGCATAACTTGCTAAAAAGAACAATTCAATAATTGTCCAAGTTTGACTCCCTCTAGTATGTAGAACACAAATTAAAAATTAAAATGCAATTTTTTTGTGAATTATGAAAAAAATGGCTGACCTATTAAGAGAGAGTAGCTCGATTAACATTCAGTTGACTCATTCTAGTATATAAACACACAAACATCAGGAATTGGTTAGCATATAGACATGATGGATTGATTAACACACATGTGTGTTGCTAGCACACAGACAATGAATAGACCATTGAGCACATAGTCAAGCTACTGGAACACATACAATCATTTTGTTAGTTGACCAGTTGACTCTCTCTGACTTGTAGTGTGTCACTACTAAAATTTAAAACAAAAATATTTTTCCGTTGACTCATGATGACCGCTACATTAACATGTGGTAATCTATATAAAACATACAAATAGAAAGAAGACCCAACTGACTCCCTCCGATCTATAAAAATATTGATAGATTGAACCAATTAATAATACTCAGATAGAATGTTTACACATTAGTAATGGGAAAAATTACAACCAGCCCCTTGTACGGGCTTTCTTATATAACATTGATGAGACTCCTCACATATAATATATCATTTAAAAATAAAAAATAAAAGTGCAGTGTCCATTCACAGGGACCAATTTATAATTACAAAAAATGATGGATAAAATTGCAACCAGCCCCCTCTATGGGTTTTCTTATACATTATGGGTGACTCCTCACATAATATATCATTTAAAAAATAAAAGACAAAAGTGTAGTGTGCACTAATGAGGACTACAACAAGTAATGGAGAAAATTGCAAACAACCCCCTCTATGGGCTTTCTTATATAATATCGATGAGTCTCCTCACATAATATATCATTAAAAAATAAAAGACAAAATTGCAGTGTGCACTCACAAGGACCAATCTATAATTACAAAAAGTAATGGAGAAAACTGCAACCAGACCCCTCTATGGGCATTCTTATACATTATGGATGAGTCTCCTCACATAATATATCATTTAAAAAATCATAGACAAAAATGCAATGTGCACTCACAGGGACCAATTAGTAATTATAAAAAGTAATGGAAAAATTGCAACCAGCCCCCTCTACGGACATACTTATACACTATTGATTAGTCTCCTCGCATATTATATCATTTAAAAAATAAATGACAGAAATGCAGTGTGCACTCATGAGGACCAATTTGTAATTATAAAAAGTAATGGAGAAGATTGCAACCAGCCCATATATGGGCTTTCTTATACATTATGGATGAGTCTCCTCACATAATGTATCATTTAAAATATCAAAGATAAAAGTGCAATGTGCACTCACGGGGACCAATTCATAATTACAAAAAGTAATGGAGAAAATTGTGACCAGTCCCCTCTACGAAAGTCTCCTCACATATTATATCATTTAAAATAAAAGACATAAATGCATAGGGACCAATTCATAATTACAAAAAACAATGTAGAAAATTGTAGCCCACCCCCTCTATGGGCTTTCTTATATATATATATATATATATATATATATATATATATATATATATATATATATATATATATATATATATATATATATATATATATATATATAGAGAGAGAGAGAGAGAGAGAGAGAGAGAGAGTCAGGCTAGTGTACACTCGAGTGTACCGGAGGCACCGTACACCTCAGTCATTTTTTGAAGAAGTAGTAAATTTTTGAAAAAAATCTAAACCATTGATCTTCTTAATAATCATAAGAACATACTATATAATAAATTTTAGCTCATTTGGACACTTATAGGTCATGCATCTAAAGGAGGCAAAAATCATGTATTTTAAATTAGTTTTGTGCGTTGGTTTTGTTTTCCTTAGATGAGTGACTTACACTCATCCAAATGAGTTCAAATTTTGTATGTGACCTATTATTATTGTAACTAAGAAGATCAATGATTAGATTTTAGAAAAACATGGTCTAGATAGGCAAACACCATTAGGGTGTACGGCGTGATCTGTACACTCGAGTGTATTCTAGCCTGACTATATATATATATATATATATATATATATATATATATATATATATATATATATATATATATATATATATATATATATATATATATAGTATAGATGAGTCTCCTCAAATAATATATTATTTAAAAAACAAAAGGTAAAACTACAGTGTGCACTCTCATGGAACAATTTGTAATTACAAAAAATTATGCAGAAAATTGCAACCAACCCCCTCTACAAACTTTCTGATATAGTACTGATGAGTCTCATATATATATATATATATATATATATATATATATATATATATATATATATATATATATATATAGGCTAAATATTTGTTACCCGCGCGGGTAACATACACTCGCTACCCGACACTATTCTATTCTGCCTCCGTCCCCTGTGCGAGCCGACGATTCCAACCCCCTCTTCCGCCAATTCCATCCCTCTCTTCCGACCAAAGACGAAATATCCGGCGATTCCAACTCCCTCTTCCGACGATTCCAACCCCCTCTTCCGCCGATTCCATCCCTCTCTTCCGGTGGCTTTTCCATCTCCAGTGAATCCGCTGTTAGACGGGCACATATCGTCCATCTGCCGCAGCGGAACTATTCTATTGTCCGCCTCCTTCCCCTGTGCGCGACCAAAGACGGAAGATCCTGCAAATCTCCGGCGATTCTTCTCTGATCTCCTCCGCCGCTGGTAAGCATTCGCCGTTAGACGGGCTCATACCATCCATCTGCCGCAGAGTATTTGGGTCTTTATTCGTTGATCCGGATTCTCCCTCTTATCCGCCCCTTTTTAATCCAGGAGCTCCAATTGACAGTGCGACAAGTGCCCCGATCTGAAAGCGGCGCCCGACCTAGAAGAATAGCGACATTGTTCATTTATCCGTTAACTGCAAGAAGGGGCGGGTTTTCCAGTTCTCAGTTTTTATAGAGGAGGACGACGAACGTGTTTCTGAACTCATCTGAGTCCTATTTGGCTGTCGTCCGAATATCAGGTGAACATATTGATAATCATCAGTTGAAATCGTTGCTATTCAAGTGTGTCTGTCCAACTTCGAAATTTGATTTGTAATGTGTATATTGATTTTCCAAGAGAATGCTGATTTGTAATGTGTATACTGATTTTTCTATTCAAGTGTCTTTACAACCTTGATATCTGTTTTATTCTGATTTGTACTTTAGAATACTAATCTATCTATACTGATTGACTTATAGTAGAAAATCCAAAAGAATGTGTATTCATCGCTCTGACTATTGTATGCCCAATATGTTTTCTTCTCTCTGACTTTTGTATTCACAATGTGTATACATTTCTCTGACCTTTGTGTTTAAAGTAAACCCAATTTTGTGTTTGCATTTTCCATTTTTGAAGCAGTTACTCATTTGGTATGCTGGGTTACTCTTCTGACTGACAGAGTTACTGTTTTGTTACTGATAGAATTTGTTATGATACAAATCTTCCTTCAGTTACTCATTTGTTATGAGGAGTTACTCTTCGGCCTGATAGAGTTACTCTCTGCTGTTTCAGATTTACTCCTCTGTACTACTGAGTTACTGATAGACGTTGCAATGGATCCCAGCCTTGATACAGATGCTGCCAATTCAAATGTTGGCCCTGATAACGATAATGCTAATTCTTATCCATCTGTTGGTGCTTCCACTCTGCCGCCAGCTACATTTCCTAAAATTGGTCTCCATTTTGGAAGTTTAGATGAAGCTATTTCATTCTATTCTAGCTATGCTGGCATGAATGGTTTTAATATCAGGAAAGATGACAACAGGTATGAACGGGGAACTAAGATTCTTGTTGCCAAAGATCTGGTTTGTGACAAGCAGGGTACAATGGGCCGTTCTAAGACGTCAAGAGGGCTGCTGAGCCCCGTTTGTGATGAAGTGGGTAAGTTACAGGAAAATCTGTCTAAGAAGCACAAGCGATCTGTGAAGAGGTGTGGTTGTGGAGCCATGATCCGATTCACACTAGACAAGTCCTCATCTACGTGGGTTGTGACTGCCTTTGTTGAGGAACACAACCACGATCTTGTTGATGATGCACATCTCCGTTACTTGAAGTGTAACTCATCTCTTAATGAAACTCAAAAATATATGCTTTCTTCCATGAGCCAAGCTAACATACCTGTATCGAGACAAATTGCATTGATGGCATCGGAGTCTAGTGGTTATGAAAATCTGACATTTACTAGCAGACAAGCTCATGGACACATCAGTAGCAAGAGGAAAGAGGCAGCTAAATACGATGTCGACATGGTCTTGGATCGGTTTGCCAAGTTTAAGGTACTCGATCAGAAATTCTTCTATACATACCAAAACGATCCTGATTGTTGCTTGACTCATCTGTTTTGGGCTGATCCTGTTTCTGTTGAAGATTGTGGGTTGTTTGGTGATGCGATAGTTTTTGACACCACCTACGGCACCAACAAGTATTCAATGGTTTTTGGAATGTTTGGTGGTGTTGATCACCATCGTAAGACGGTCTTGTTTGCTTCAGCTCTTATGATTGATGAGAAGTACGAGTCATTTGTATGGGTTTTCAAGCAGTATCTACTTTGTTTTGGCAAAGAGCCAGTGTCCATCATAACCGATCAAGACCCGGCTATGAATGCTGCTATCCTTACTGTTTTTCCGAACTGCAAGCATCGGTTCTGCAGCTGGCACATCCTACAAAAGCTTCCCTCTAAGCTTGGTGGTGTTCCTAACAAGGAGCAGATCATAAGCTCCTTGAATGATTGCGTGTGGAATGTGGATGATGTTGGCACCTTTGAAGAGAAGTGGCATTCTGTTGTTGAGGTTTATGGTCTGTCGTCTATTAATTGGTTGTCTGACATGTATGCTATGCGTTCGGATTGGGTCCCGTGCTATATGCAGTCTTCCTTCTTCGCAGGCATGAGGACAACGCAAAGGAGCGAGAGCTTGAATGCGTTCATTAGAAGCCATGTGAACAGTAAGAAGACTTTATTTGAACTTGTATGCTCATTGGAGACTGCTTACTCTCATGTACGGGAGATTGAAAATTTTAAAGACTTTGAAGACGAGTATAGTAATCTCCCTTTGTCATCACTTTGGCCTCTGGAGGAGCAGATGAGAGGTATATACACAAAGTCAATTTTTAAGATCTTTCAGAGTGAGGTTCATCAAAGCATGATATATAATGTAAAGGAATCTTCAGAAGGTGTGTTTGAAGTGTATCGCGTTGGTGGCCTTGGATCTGCCCGCATTTTGAAGAAGAATCCATTGAGTGAGATTGTTTATTGCAACTGTTACATGTTGGAATTCAAAGGTATACCTTGCAGGCACATCCTGTCCTATTTGAAGAGTCGTGACTTTTGCATTCTTCCCGAGCCATACATATATAAGAGGTGGACCA
Source organism: Alisma plantago-aquatica (assembly GCA_963693085.1). NCBI lineage: Eukaryota > Viridiplantae > Streptophyta > Magnoliopsida > Alismatales > Alismataceae > Alisma > Alisma plantago-aquatica. The sequence continues at coordinate 1,158,302,154 of OY856410.1, read as the reverse complement.
AAGGCTACAGAGAACATCCTTTGATATTTGGCAAAGCTGCAGTTAGTCATCTATCCACTGGGAGGACTCTTAAGCTTGTATCTGCCTGCAATTCTATTGTGAACATAGCGTGTAGGAACAACGCTGTAGATATTTGCCATGAAAAACTGCTTGCACTGCAAAAGGAGCTGTTAGATTTGGATGTCTCTGATAGTTGTGCAGATGCAGGTGCTGGTGTAACTGCTTCAAATACAGCTTCTTCTTCAGCTGTCAAGGTTAATATCCCCAATGTTTGTAAAACTAAGGGGAGACCCAAATCCACAGATTTGAGGTTTAAATCTGGAGTTGAGATTGCACAGTCTAAAAGAGAGAGGCAGTGCAAGAATTGTTTAGAGTTTGGTGTTAACCATGACAGCAGGAATTGTCCTAAGAAGTAGTGCATTATATGATTGGGATTTGCTGCTACTATGTATATTGCTCGTGTTCTGGTGATCTTGCTGTTGCTATTGATGTATATGTGGTTCTATCTTTTTTATTGGAGTTTGTAGTGTGTTTGTGAGGCATGTTCAAATATGTAATGGGGTTGTTCTTTTTGTGTAGTTTTATGAAAGTGAGTTTGTAACTTTCTAAGTACTTCACTTGTGTTTGTAATATATCTTTGTGTTACCTTGTGCTCCAGCAATTGTATGTATACTTTGAATATGTTATAAAGAATGTTTTCTGATCAATTGTTATTCTTTTTGAATATTATGTGTTTGTCTTTGTGTACAATGGATACTATTACTGTTGTCACAGTTACTCTTATTGCTGTCATAGTTACTCGCAGTGGGTTGTCAGTTACTCTTATTGCTGTTAGAGTTACTCGCAGGGTTGTCCCAGTTACTCGCAGTGTTTTTCCAGTTACTCACAGGCTATTTTTTCACAGTTACTCTAACTGCTCACAGTTACTCGTAGTGCTCGTTCAGTTACTCGCATTGTTTTCATAGTTACTCGTAGTGTGTCACAGTTACTCGCAGTGTTGGTGCAGTTACTCGTAGTCCTTTTCCAGTTACTCGCAGCCTTTTCCAGTTACTCGCAGTGGTTTTCCAGTTACTCGCAGGGTTTTTCAGTTACTCGCAGTGTTTTTCCAGTTACTCGCAGTGGTTTTCCAGTTACTCGCAGGGTTTTCCAGTTACTCGCAGTGTTTTTTCAGTTACTCGCAGGGGTTTTCAGTTACTCCCATGCTTTTTTCAATTACTCGCAGTGGTTTTTCAGTTACTCCCGTGCTTTGGTTCAGCAACATTCGAAAAGGTTTCTTCAGTTACTCGCGTGCTTTCTTCAGGTACTCGCAGGGGTCTTCAGTTACTCGCAGGGTTCTTCAGTTACTCGTAGGGGTTCCTCAGTTACTCGCAGGGGTTCTCCAGTTACTCGCAGGGGTTGTTAAGTAATAGTAGGAGAAAAATGAGTACAGGAGTCTGTTGTACAAAAAGCAACTCTAGAAGAGAGAGCACAGAGCTATAAATAATTGCAGTGATGTGTCATCAGAATAACCCAGAGTATGCTGGCATCTTTGCAACCCAATAGTAAAGAGCACTGCTGTCAATAATTGCAGCACCAACAACACAGACCATTACTCTCACTGCTGTCAATAATTGCAACACCAACAACACAGACCATTACTCTCACTGCTGTCAATAATTGCAGTACCAATAATACAGCGGGGGGCTTTTAGATCTGCAACATCTCCATCCTCCACGGCACTCTCTCCTTCCATCTCTTCTTCATCAGCAACTGCTACAGTTTCAAACACAGCGGGGGGGGGCTTTCAGATCTGCAACATCTCCATCCTCCACGACACCATCTCCTTCCATCTCTTCTTCATCAGCAACTTCTACAGTTTCAAACACAGCTGGGGGCTTTCAGATCTGCAACATCTCCATCCTCAACGGCACCCTCTCCTTCCATCTCTTCTTCATCCACTACTGCTACAGTTTCAAACACAGCGGGTGGCTTTCAGATCTACATCATCTCCATCCTCGACGACACCCTCGAGGTCCACTTCTTCATCTGTGACTGTTACGGTTTACATAAGGTACAGTTTTACATTTCTTCAGATCCCCTTTTACATTTCTTCATAAGGTACAATTTTTCAGTAGCACCCCCTTTGACCATCTCCTCAGATCCCCTTTAACATTTCTTCACAACCTACCATGGAGCCATTCATCCAACCAATCAACTACACCCTTGATGACAAGACAGTGGAATCCATTCTACTTCCTATAGAATGGAACCATCTCCATTTTCAGATCAAACCAGGCAAAACCACCTTCCTAATTGGAAACCAGTCTTTCCAGATAACCCTTATGCAGAATAAAAACGGGTCACTTTCAACTGCTAAGGGCTGGAAAAAGATGATCGCACAGCTCAGTCTTCGCAAAGGTTGGATCATCTACCTCAAGCCAACTGATCACCAGACCATCACAGCATGGATCACAGATCAGTTCTTAGAAACACCAACTGAGCTTATCCCTCTCTTCAGAATGCCTGGCGACGAAGTATACTCTGGATCGGAGGACTCTGCAGATCAGCTCTTCGTTAGGGACATACACCAAGCAGCACCGGGATCAGCTATAAATCCCATTCAGTTTGCAGAAGACACTGCTTCTTCGTCTGTCCAGCGTTTCTTTCACAAGTAGCTATTTGATTTTTATGTTCAGTTAATGGACCTTCTTTACAACCGATCTGGCTGTATTTTTCTGTATTTTAAGTTCAGTTGTTGGACCTTCTTTATATTCGATCCGGTTGTATAATATATAACTTTTTATGCTTTGAATGTTGTAATCTTGAATGTTTAGATGTAGTGTTTTGAATGGTGTAATCTTGAATGTTGTAATCTTGCTTGTGCTCTCCGTGAGCTTATGTAACTCATATGGTTGCCTAGTTACTCGCATAGGATTCAGTTACTCGTATGGTTGTCTAGTTATTCTATAGCTGTCGCATAGGATTCAGTTACTCACATGTTTTATCCTTTTTGTTGTTCAGTTACTCGCAGTGTTGGTTCAGTTACTTGCAGCGTTTGTTCAGTTACTCGCAGGCTATTTGAGTTACTCACAGTATTGATACAGTTACTCGCAGCGTTGGTTCAGTTACTCGCAGTGTTGGTTCAGTTACTCGCAGCGTTTGTTCAGTTACTCGCAGGCTATTTGAGTTACTCACAGTATTGATACAGTTACTCGCAGCGTTGGTTCAGTTACTTGCAGTGTTGTTCAGTTACTCGCAGTGTTGGTTCAGTTACTCGCAGGGTTGTTCAGTTACTCGCAACATTTTCCAGTTACTCGCGAGTTTTGTTCAGTTACTCGCAACGTTTTCTAGTTACTCGCGAGTTTTTTTCAATTACTTGCGAGCTTTCTTCAGTTACTCGCAACGTTTTTCCAGTTACTCACGAGCTTTCTTCAGTTACTCGCAGCGTTTTTCCAGTTACTCGCGAGCTTTCTTCAGTTACTCGCAGGGTTGTTCAGTTACTCGCAGGGTTTTTCCAGTTACTCGTGAGCTTTCTTCAGTTACTCACAACGTTTTTCCAGTTACTCGCGAGCTTTCTTCAGTTACTTGCGAGCTTTCTTCAGTTACTCGCAGCGTTTTTCCAGTTACTCGCGAGCTTTCTTCAGTTACTCGCAGCGTTTTTCCAGTTACTCGCGAGCTTTCTTCAGTTACTCGCAGGGTTGTTTAGTTACTCGCAGCGTTTTTCCAGTTACTCGCGAGCTTTGTTCAGTTACTCGCAGCGTTTTTCCAGTTACTCGCGAGCTTTCTTCAGTTACTCGGAGTGGTTGTGACAGTTACTCGCAGCGTTTTTCCAGTTACTCGGAGAAGGTTGTTCAGTTACTTGCAGTGTTTGTTTAGTTACTCGCAGAGGGTTGTTTAGTTACTCACAAAGGGTTGTTCAGTTACTGTAGAGGGTTGTTCAGTTACTCGCAGGCTATTTTGAGTTACTCGCAGTGTTTTTCCAGTTACTCGAAGCGGCTGTGACAGTTACTCGCAGGCTATTTGAGTTACTCGCAGTCCCTTTTCAGTTACTCAGAGTCCTTTTTCAGTTACTCGCAGCCCTTTTCCAGTTACTCGTAGTGTTCAAGCAGTCCTTTTTCAGTTACTCGAATAGTTTGTTAAGTTACTCAATCATTAATGTCGGGTGTTCAAGCATTACTCAAGCATTCTGTTACTTTCAGCTCAGTTACTCGTAGTAGTTTCAAGATGTACATAAGCATTCTAAGCATAAAGTTATCTAAAGCATTCAAGAACATTTAGCCAAAATATAAGGGCAAAATCAATATATGTTCAAGATGACATGTACAGCAAGATCAAATGTACATTAAGATCAGTTGTAAATTCAGAATTTTAACAGTTGTACATTCAATAGCAGCTGTACATTCAGATATATACAGCTTATACAACAGTGAGTAACTGAACAACAGCTTATACAAAAGCAACTATACACTTGTTGTTTCTTCATTCTTTTTTGTTTCTGGTTGTTTATCAGCTTCAGCTTCTCCTTCATTGTTATCAGCAGATATACCTTCTTTGATCTTTTCGATTTCAGCTTTTTCATCGTCTCTTGGAGGCTGCAGCTGCCCCCTTGCCATCATTCGTTGAAAAATATCAGCCCTTATTGATGGTATGTCTTTGCAGGTGAAGTCCATAGGTTTACAATTTACTAGGCACTCTAGGTACTTCATGACAAAGATCCCACAGTCAAGTGAGTCTTCTTCCTGCTGTGGGCAGATTGGGTAATCCCTTTTCCACTGCGACAATTGGCTTCCCTTTTCAGGTGCACCCCTAAAGAAGTCGTGCACTATACCCACCTGCATTAAAAAAACAAGACATTTATTCATCATCAATTAAAGATCAGTAATCCTTTCAATCCACTTATAATGGACTTAATTTTTATAGATCACTTACCCATCTATTGAATTCCTTTCTTGAGTTGCTACTCCAACTCATTGAATTATAGGACCGGTGTGCTCCATCCCTGAAACTTGCTTCGTACAAGTGTCAGTGGTTGTCGTTGTTTAGTATTGTGAACACCGAGTCCATTGCGTCCCAATCTTTCATTGGAACGTTGAATAGTGGAGATAGCATGTCTATCTGTTCCAAGGTGATGTCCTCAATATTAAATGATAGCTTTTGCTGCAAATGTAGAGTTTAAAAACCACATCTATAAGTTTCAGTTTGTGTTTATATATTGTAATTTCATGTAAATTTGTATACAAAGTTTATTTGTCTTACCGGAGCATAAGTGCTCATGCAGTGCCACGTCAATCCCTTCTTCCTCTGCTTGCTTGTGCTCTCCTTGAGCATCTGTACAAAGTAGTCGAGAACCTGAATAAAACCAAAAGCTTTATCAGTTTAGCAATCCAAATTATCTATTTCAAAGAGTTAAACTACATTCTTGTTTCTTACAGGTGAATGTGTCATTTGATCCTTGTACAGGAGGGTGGCGAGGTCCTTCCCCGTGCACCAAGTGTATTCACTGAATTTCCATTCTCGTTTTAACCTATAAATTATTTTTATAGATGTTATACATACGAGTTGGATATAGAAACATTAATGTGTTATCATTTTACATTTGACAATAACCAATTCTCTTACATTTTTTCTATGTTGTCCATGAAGTGATGGACAATTTCTTTGGCTTCTTTTGTCTTGAAATGTTCAAAACCTATGAAGTTTGACATCTTGTGCTGTCAACAACAATAGAGAAATCCATGTTAGAATCAATCTTCATTTTTCCCAAGTTATTTAAGCATTTCTATCAGTTACTTAAGCATTACTCTCGGTTACTCATTCATTATGTTCAGTTACTCAAGCATTATATTCAGTTAGTCATTCATTATGTGCAGTTACTCAAGCATTATATTCAGTTACTCAAGCCTTACGTGCAGTTGCTCAAGCCTTACTTGCAGTTACTCAAGCATTAGGTTCAGTTACTCAAGCTTTAGGTTCAGTTACTCAAGCATTACTTGCAGTTATGATATACTTGAAAGGAGATGAAAATTACCTTTTCCTCCCTTCTTTTCTTCACATTTTTCTCTATGCTTCCTATCTTTGGCTCTTCCATCGTCTTCTTCTTCAATTTTCTTCTGGGCTTCTTCTGCCCTTCTTCTTCTGCTATCTTCTCTGGCTGTTGGCTCCCTTCTTTTTGTTTCTTTTGGTCTGCCTCTTCTGCAGACTTTGGTTCTTCAGAACTGTTGTCCTTTGTTTCTTTTTTCTCCTTTTCTTCTTATTTCTTTTGGTCTGCATCTTCTGCAGAACTGTTGTCTTTTGTTTCTTTGTTCTCCTCTTCATCAACCTTTTTCCCGTCCTCACTATGATCTTCGGATTCTACGTATTTTTTTCTGAGGGTTAGCCTTCTTCGTTTTGTCGGTGGGGCGACATCCTTTGTCGGTGCGTCTTTCGGTTCATCTACATTCACCGAGACAAAACCCTCTACAAATTCCTGGAATCCACTTCCAGGTGACTGTGATTTGTTACCCTCATCTTCCCACTTTCTTTTTAGATTTTTGTTCTCTTCTTCTAACTTGGCTATTCTTTCTTCTAGCCTTTTATTCTCCAATTGCAGTTCTGTGAACTTATCAACACTTATTCTTGTGCAGATCTCCTTATGTATTTTGAGCTCCTCCTCCAACATTTTGATTCTTGTCTCCAGGGTGGAGGTGTCAATAGTGTCTCCCTCTTTGATGATTGGTTTTGCTGGTGCCTGAGTGGTTGTTGGCGTACTTTTTTCTGGCATGTCATTCAATGATTTTGCAGCATGCCAATCATCTCCCTGGTCTACCACTATCATTTGACATACCTGTCCAACATATAAAAAAAATAATGTGTTACTCGTAGAGGGTTGTTCAGTTACTGCAGGCTATTTTGAGTTACTCGCAGAGGGTTGTTCAATTACTCGCAGAGGGTTGTCCAACATATAAAAAAAAATAATGTGTTACTGCAGAGGGTTGTCCAACATATAAAAAAAATAATGTGTTACTGCAGGCTATTTTGAGTTACTCGCAGAGGGTTGTTCAGTTACTCACAGGCTATTTTGAGTTACTCGCAGTGTTTTTTGAGTTACTCGCAGGCTATTTTGAGTTACTCGCAGTGTATTTTGAGTTACTCGCAGGCTATTTTGAGTTACTCGCAGTGTTGTATATTAGATTTTGTAACAAAGATTAGATAATCTTACATCCTTAGGCTCCACTTTCACTAATTCCATCAATTTCTCGACCGGCGCAGCCCACTTCTTTATCCTTGGCTTGGAGTCAAGGAATGTTGGCTTTTCCATCTTTGTCATCTCATATGCCCAAACCTGCATGTAATATATAGAAAATATAATGCATATGTAACTGCACCCCCATAGTCAATATTGTATCAATGTAGTTGAATATGATTTTATTCACTTACGCATAGGCACATGACACAGCCTGTTGTGTACAGGGTGTTCTTAGCCCCTTTCTCTCCTTTCCTTCTTAGCTGGACATTCTCCTTTAACATCTTCATATTCTTGAAGATACTCCCATGCACCAGCTTTGCCCAATTCATCTGCCCAGTGGCAGTTACATTATCTAGGTAGTGGATAATGTAGATTGGTGCGCAATAGCTAGTGTCTGGGATTAGGAATCTTGCCAGCAGGTGCAACATCCACACACGACACATATTTGTATTGTCCGCTGGATTGTTGGTCTTGGCATATTCTTGCCAAAGTTTTGTCAAGTTGTCCTTATGCAGGACATCTTTTTCTCTCAATTTCTTTGATGTCTCACCTTCATTTCTATTTTTACAAGTCTCCTTCTCAAACTCTTGCCATATCGACTTTACTATGGCAGAATCTTTTCTTTGTGTTATTTCTATACCTTTGCTGGGGATACCTAGAATTATCCCCACATCATCTACTGTCATCCTTCTTTCCTCTCCGTCGGCCAGCAGAAATATGTCTTCATCGACATATCTATCAATTAAATCCTCTAACAAGCCTATGTCAACCGCAAGATTTGGCATATTTATGAGGTTTGCAAAGGCTGTTGAGCTCAACATCATAATTTGTTCCTTTGTATAAACCATGCTCTTGCTGGTATTGTTGTAGCTCTTTAAGGAGCACCTGTGGTACAGTCTATTTACTCCCACTGCAAACATATCAAAATTTATCGTTAGAGCTCATTGTTTATTTTGTAAAAGCTATTTAATAAACTGTAAGTAACTGAAAATTAAAACTATTACAAATCCATACAATCTTACCTTTCTCTTTAGCCTTTTCTGTCTCTTTCTGTTTCTGACTTGCAGTTGTACTCTCCTCATCCCCTTTGCTTTCTTCTCCTGCATACAAATAAAGTTATTCCAATAATGTAGTAGTTAGCTTAACAATATTGTTTTATCGCTTATTATCGGTTACTCAAACATTACTCTTGGTTACTCAAGCATTATGTAATAGTTACTCAAGCACTACTATAGGTCACTCAAGCAATATGTGATAGTTACTCGAGCATAAATTTCAGTTACTCAAGCATTACTCTCGGTTACTCAAGCATAATGTAATAGTTACTCAATCATAAATTTCAGTTGCTCAAGCATTAATCTCAGTTACTCAAGCATTAATCTCAGTTACTCAAGCACTACTATCGGTCACTCAAGCAATATGTGATAGTTACTCGAGCATAAATTTCAGTTACTCAAGCATTACTCTCGGTTACTCAAGTATTACTCTCGGTTACTCAAGCATAATGTAATAGTTACTCAATCATAAATTTCAGTTGCTCAAGCATTACTCTTGGTTACTCAAGCATTAATCTCAGTTACTCAAGCATTATGTGATAGTTAATCGAGCATAAATTTCAGTTACTCAAACACTACTATCGGTCACTCAAGCAATATGTGATAGTTACTCAAGCATTAATTTCAGTTACTGAAGCATTACTCTTGGTTACTCAAGCATTACTCTTGGTTACTCAACCATTATGTGATAGTTACTTGAGCATAAATCTCGGTTACTCACACATTATTCTCGGTTAGTCAAACATTCTGTAATAGTTACTCAAGCATTAATCTCGGTTACTCAACATTAATGTCTGTTATTCAAGCATTTTGTAATAGTTACTCAAGCATTAATTTCAGTTACTCAAACATTAGTATCAGTTATTCAAGCATTAATCTCAGTTACTCAAGCATTACTCTCGGTTATTCAAGAAGCATTATGTAATAATTACTCAAGCATTACCTTGTTGTTCAAATTCTACCGCTTTGCTGCGCGTACATTCTCTCTTCTCAGCTGCTATGTTGACTCCACGACCAGCAGTAGCAATATTACTGCGCTTTGCACTTTTTGATGGAGGTTTGATCCATGGGGGAGCTGTAACCCCTATTTTTTTGCCTTTATCCTGTGTCTTAGTTGTCTGAGGAGTCTCAGCAGCAAGCCCCTTCTTCATTCCCACAGCTTCTTCTTTCCCCTCTTTTTCCGCTTCTACGTCCTTGGTAGCCTCTTTCTTATCCTCTTTCGGGGTTGTCGGAGTAGTGTGGTCGAGTATTTCTCTTTCTGCCGGCGATGCTGATTTATCCGCTTCTTCTGGTTCTTTGGCCATCTTCTCCTCGGCCTGATGGGGCTGCATTTTGATGTCATCATCTTCTTCAATCACTGGTCGTGGACGCCTTAGCCACGGCGGCCCTGTCGAGGTCTTCCTTGACGCTTGCTTTGTTCTCGTCATATTGGAAGAGGTAACTGTCGGAATTCAGATGCAGCGAGATGGAGGAGCAATTAGAGACGGAGGAGTTCGGGTTGCCGGTGATTTTTGCACGACAGGCAGAGCGACGAGTGAGGAGGAAGTGCGCGAGAACGGGAGGGCGACGATCTGGGGTTTTGCTTCGGCGGGGACGGCGCGACGAACTGGGGTTTGCTTCGGCGGGGACGGCTTCGCGAGTAGCTCTCTCCTGCGGGGACGACGCGACGAACTAGTAGTCGGGCTCTCTTTCTCCCTTCCGGAACTGCTGTCGGGTAGCCTAAATTAGTTACCCGCGCGGGCAACTAATACTAACTCATATATATATATATATGTATGTATATATATAATCATTTACTATCAACGATTGTGTTTGACAACGTAATTTTTCAATCACAGTGAGAACATAGTCTAAATTTCTGCCACAGACATATATTATTTAAAATAACTTAATTTTTCAATCATAGTAAGAGCATAGTCTAAATTTCTGCCACATACATATATTATTTAAAATAACTTGGAAGTGTTGTCGATGTTCTTGATAAGATCTTGAAAAGGTCATATGATGAGTGGCTTGGCGTGCAACCACAATTTTCTAGAACGGATATAATTTACTTTGACATGGCATTGTGTGGTAGCACTCACAAGGACCAATTTGTAGTTACAAAAAATAATGAAGAAAATTGCAACTGACCCCCTATGTGGGCTTTCTTATACAATATCGGTGAGTCTCCTCACTTAATATATCATTTAAAAAGTAAAAGATAGAAGTGTAGTGTGCACTCACATGGACTAATTCATAATAACAAAAAATAATGGAGAAAATTGAAATCACCCCCCTCTACGAACATTCTTATAAAATATTGATGAGTCTCCTCACATAACATATTATTTAAAAATAAAAGATAGAAGTGTAGTGTGCACTCACAGATACCAATTCGTAATAACAAAAAATGATTGAAAAATTACAACCAACCCCCTCTACGGACATTCTTATACAGTATTGATGAGTCTCTACACATAATATATCATTTAAAAATAAAAAAATAGAAGTGCAATGTGCACTCACATGGACCACTTGGTAATTATAAAAAGCGATGGAGAAAACTGCAACCAACCCCCTCAACAGGCTTTCCTATATTCTCACATAATATATCATTTCAAAAACAAAAGATAAAAATATAACTAGCACACATAGGGACCAAATTGTAATTACAAAAAATAATGGAGAAAATTATAACCAGACCCCTATACAAGCTTTCTTGAACAGTATCGATGAATCTCCTCACATAACGTATCATTTAAAAAATAAAAGACAAAAGTGCAGTGTGCACTCACAGGGACTGTGCACTCACAGTGACCAATTTGTAATAACAAAAAAAGCACACACACACATAGGAAGGAAGAGCATGTACACACAAAAAAATTGAAACCACCCCCTCTACGAACATTCTTATACAATATTGATGAGTCTCCTCGCATAACATATCATTTAAAAATAAAAGATAGAAGTGTAGTGTAGTGTGCACTCACATATACCGATTCGTAATAACAAAAAATGATTAAAAAATGCAACCAACCCCCTCTACCAACATTCTTATACAGTATTGATGAGTCTCTGCACATAATATATCATTTAAAAATAAAAGATAGAAGTGCAATGTGCACTCACAGGGACCACTTCGTAATTACAAAAAATAATGGAGAAAACTACAACCAACCCCTTCAACGGGCTTTCCTATATATAGTATAGAGTATTCTCACATAATATATCATTTAAAAACAAAAGATAAAAATATAGCGAGCACTCATAGGGACCAATTTGTAATTACAAAAAATAATGGAGAAAATTGCAACCAGACCCCTATACATGCTTTCTTGAAAGTATCGATGAATCTCCTCACATAACGTATAATTTAAAAAATAAAAGACAAAAGTACAGTGTGCACTCACATGGACTAATTTGTAATAACAAAAAATAATTTAAAAAAAATAAAAAGCACACACACAGGAAGGAAGAGCATGCACACAAAAAATAATGAAAAAAAAAGTAAACACACATAGGTGAAAAGCACGCACACACATAGGAAGGAAGAGCGGGCATGTCATCCTCTCTTGTTCATAGGGTATGAGATACAATCGTGACATTTGCATATTTAAATTAGATTGGCACTTGGCTCGATAGTACTCCTAAAGTATATATAGTAGATTGGAAGATCATTTAAGCCCTATGGAACATTATTTGTTAGTTGGGAAAACTATCCTATGTCGATCTTGTTGAATAAGATATTGATGCCATTATTAGTTGAGCAACAATATTTATTAATAAGTTTAAAAGAAGAAGAAAAATTAAACACTTGCGTACAAAACTATTTTCTACCTATGTTCTGACTTTGATTGGGAATGCATCATGGTATTTTCCAAAAACCTAAAATCTCGTGTTTGGTAAATGATAAATACTCCATAGATAGTCGTCACTAATCATGAGGCCCACTAGTACTATGTTAATTTTATCAGATTTGTGGATGAGATCAAGACTTTGATTAGACAGTTGTATTTTATCTGGCAAGCAAATAATATTAAGTGTTCCAGCATATCCATCTAAATCATCTTAACTGATCAAATTTGATCAACCTTATTTACATGCCATTCTTAGTGATCCAGTGAATGTAAGTTTATGTGTTGACAAGTTGCAGTGGTATATCTTGTATTTTCATATAGGCTCTGATTAAGCCATGTAGAACTCGTTTTCTGGAATGCTAGTTCGATTTTTGGAACTTAAGTTCCATCCACTTCTATGTGATTGATTTGTTGTGCGTGTAAATATTAAAGTAGAAATAAAAAATATTATTTATTTTTAATATGTGATATATAATAAGTAAAGACGGTAAAAAATAGAGAAAAAAATCATATCCCTGAATAACTATAATATTTTTAGCCATAAGAACTTCAACAAGTGATCATGGTGTGAATGTTTCTCCTTTATAAATACTTTAGTATGTATAATTATAATTTAAATAAAAATATTATGGTTAAAATCACATACAATATTTTTAGTTCATTTTATATGTATAAATTAGTGCAATAATATCTACATTTTATGTGTTTGTAAATATAAGTTTTGGTTCATCATTGTTAGACACAACGTGCAATATTAACTTTTAGTATATTTTTCATGCACAATTATATTTAATTTTTTTCTCACATCATACAAATGTGTTATATAAATCAAATTATCAGTCACACAGTGTGGTGTAATTATTTATTTATAGTGCTTATATATTTTATATTTTATAAAACATACTGATAGTTGTGGTTATAGTGTAAATTATTTTACATAATGAGATTACGGTGTATAATATTTTTTTCATATTATGTTTTAATTGTAGGAATGAAGCATCTTCACACCGTTGGCATTTCTACCGTAAATATTTTACATGTGTCATTTATGAAGAATGAAGAATATAATTATATAGGAAATATTGTTAGTTGTTCCAGAATTCATTTTTTGCTTTTTTAGGCTCCTATTGGTTTGGTGTAAGTCATGAGTTTTGTGGAACTCATTTTTTGGAAACTCTAGTTCTACTTTTGGAACTTAAGTTTCATTAACTTCCATGTGATTGATTTGCTGCAAATGCAAATAAGGAAACATTAAAAATATTATTTTGTATGTGTCATATAAACAAGTAAGGATGGCAAGGACATAAAAAATCATATCCATAAAAATTATAATATCTTAATCATAATAACCTCAACTAATGGTTATGGTACAAATGTTGTTCTTTTAAAGAATATTTTATTGTGGTAAAATTATAATATTAAAAAAATATTATGACTAAAATCACATCACAATATTTTTATTTTATTTTTTCTACACAAAGTATTGTAATAATGTATGTATTTCATGTGCTTGTAAATATAAGTTTTGGTTCATCATTGTTTAACACAATGTTGGATATTAATTTTTACATTATTTTTGTAGGGAATTTTTGTTACATTATTCGTGCATGGTTATAGCTAATTATCATTTTTCACATCATATTGTTTAAACATGAAGAATTAAAAATTGATAGGTAAATCACATTGTTTCACATGGTGTTGTCCGTTTCATTTTCATGATGTTTGTATTTTTTATTTTTAAAATCACACTGATAATGGTGGTTATAGTGTGGAATATTTTACATAGTGTGATTATAGTGTATGGTATCTTATCATATTATGTTATGATTTTAACAATAAGCTATATCCGCACCGCTAATATTTCTAGCCATAAATATTTTACATGTGTCACTTATGATGAATGAATAATATAATTGTATAAAAAATATTAGTAGTTGTCCTAGAACTCGTTTTCCGCTTTTTTTTAAGAGTGAACTCAGGATTTTTATTTTGTATGAAGTTTGTAACTCATTGGAAGTCACAGAACTCAAGTTCTAACACTTATATTAAACCAATCATGAAAAACTGCTTAAGGAACTCCAACTCATACGTTTTCCAGACCAGTTACGAAAAACCAATCGGAGAAAACTCAGGGAGTGTATTTTGTATGTAAGTTTGTAGCTCATGGGAAGTCATGTAACTTGAGTTCCAACACTTACTTGAAACCAATCATGAAAAATTACTTTAAAAACTCCATTTCATAAGTTTTTTGGACCAATTACAGACAGACCAATCGGAGCCAAGTGTCTACCATGAATAATGAATCAAATGAAATAGAAAACTCAACTAGGTATTCTTACTGGTTTAAAAATCATGGCATTCTTAATGTAACCTAAAACGACACGATACTCAATTATCTTAGGCCTATTTCAACTACAACAGTAGAATGTATGGGTGTTATCAATAGCATGTCATCTAACATCCAATTAACTAACTCTCATGTCCAAAAATTGTCTATAGTCATTTCAACGTCAATGTAGCTCTATTACACATATTATAAGGTGCTAAAAGGTCCCAACAAATTGAATATTAATTAGTCATAGCTAGTATTTTGGTTCATTACCATCGAATTAAGTAAGATTTCTTTTGGGAACGAAACTATGTTTTTCTAAATGGTGAAAGAGGAATATAGTTTTGATAACGCACGTAAACATCCTTTTTAAAAAAAATGATGCTATTTTCAAAGTATTGCATAAAGAAATTTATGAACGGTCATGGACGTCTTTCACTCAAAAAAATGTTATACAATTCTCACAAAATATTCCTTAAGTAATGCATCAATTGTTTGAGTGTTCTTACATGATAAAATTGTAATAATGATGGTCAGAGTATTGTTACATCATAATGCTAGCTATGAACTCTATATTTGAGAAATAAACCTTATTTTAACTATGGAGAAATACCTTTTTCTTTGGGAGGAAATATAATTTGATGTAGATACCCTCTTGAACTTGTGGTTCTTAGTTTATTATAATATTCATCAATAGATGATACAAGTATGTCATTTATTTAAATAAAATGACATATATTTATACAAATAATGCACTAATTTATGGTTTAACTATTTTGTTGGTTATAGTACTAATTATGATGATCGAATTGTTCCTAAAGTAATGTACTAAATGAATTAACTTTTAATTTATTTCATACAACTAATTAGTCCATCCATTACTTTCAAGTAACTATAGCACATTCATGTCATAAAAAAAATGAAATGAGTTTGATTATTGAGTCATTTGTAAATGAAAAGAAAACCCATTTGATTTACTACATTCTTATATCCTGCAGACAAAGGACCAATAATATGTATATAGTAATATTCACACCATTGCCTCTGTCTCTCTTGCTTCATGTTTCAAACTTATAATTCAAACTAGGAAAGAGCGACCTTGGCCCCTTTTAGCTCAACTTTAAGCATCTAACCTAACTTTTCATTTCAAAAATGATTCTCCCTTGTGGGATTCTATTGATAAGGCCACAAGAGGTGTCATATCCTTTTCATCCATTTTTACCATCAGTTGTGAAATCATAAACCTAGCATGTTGATTAATCTTTATATCCCAATGAATTAAGTAAATTTGATCAAAATATAACACTTTGTTGATATGTATAATTTGAACTAACATCACTAGTACATGTTAGGCTATTGTAACACCTTGAACCTTTTTTTGCCTTACTTGTATGATTTATGTCATTTGTAATGAATTTATTTGGATAATTTGAACATTAAATAACATGTAATGAGTGAGAATCCATAAGGGATACATTTGTCAATTATAGATAATAAGATACTTATCCAAATCTAAACAACATGTGGAGATACTAATAAAAGGGAAATGATGCATTCCGTTCACCCAAATGTACGAGTACCAAGTTAAATCCACTAAGGAGACAGAGATAAAACTAACTATTATGACAAAAAAGTTCAACATCTTTGCTATCGCATGTGTTATTCCCAATCCTAAATAGATTTTTAATCAGAAAACATATCAAATATTTTAAAGCAAAAAATTATTTTCATTAATTCAATGAGCCTTTTAGGGTTTACAACATGGCCCTAAAGCCAACTTAAAAAAGATAACTGAAAATTAGACTTAGAACTATACAACCCTTTTTACATTAATAATGTCACTCGTGAAGATTGTTTGGTGGAAGTTGGTCATTTCATCATCAGAGTAGTACAAATGAGTACGAAAGTAAGAACTTGGAAATTTATCTATCATACCTAGAATCATAAAAATAGACACGTGGTCATTGCGAATGAATTGGTACGATGGTGGTGAAACTAACTTAGCTAACATACAAACCTATAAAGTGTGCATGGAGGGACTTATAGAAAGATATAAATAGTTTATTTTTACACAAAAATCATTTCATAGAAAACCTCAACATTTTATCACAAATTCTTCCATTGTGATTTTTAGTCAACAAGTATCAAGATAAATTCCTCAACATGTGGCCACTTCTACATGAAGCTTGATATAGTGTGTCAAATGATAGCAATCGCATCCACATCAAGCGTGATCTTGGTGTTTCACAAATCATAGCCACTTCCGCACAAAGTGTGATACTCAATGATATTTGAAGATGTTTCATTACTTTTGTTTAAGTTGATCGATATATATAATAATTATAAATATAAAAGACTAATCACTAGGGAGTGGAGTAGCTCAAATAAGTATGATATCCAAAAGTGAAAATGGAAGGGATGCATATCTATCAATGTAACTAATACCATTAGTCAAGTCAACTAAGAGGAAAACGTATCTTTTGATTTAGTAATAAATATTTAGTATTATTCAAAGTCATAGATTTGAGTGGAACTTGATTAAACAAGATGAGTTTCAAATAAGGGTTATCAATAATATAGTTCACAAGGACCAATCCATCAAAAAATTTAGATCATCATATTTACTTTAGGTGAGTTTCTCATCCTTGATATCAATAACATGATTTTGAGACATTAATATCCATTTCCACATATTATTCAATATCACATGTAAATGATGATATCCCACTTAGGTCATGTAGTACAAACCCTAAGTCATCACCAAGAATCAAAATTGTCATTATGAAGAGTCTCTGATCAATAATCAATGATAGTTTCCACAATATTATCCAATATGCATTTCAAGATTTAAGAGTGGAAATCTTATTAAATAAACATATTCAAGGTTATTACCCACATAGTTGGGTGAGGAAACCGTAATTGAATTTCATTTAATTCCATAAATGTAGGTCACCATCCAGTTTGACACGGTAACTCAACTTCTAATTCATCCTAAATCAGTAGTAGAAGCTTACCAAAAATGGCCCACTTGGAGCTCCTGATTCCGTAGAGTTGCTCAGCTGAGCAACCATTTCGTCCTACCTATTTAAAGAAAAGGATAGGTCAAGGTTTTTATGCCCCTAATCATTCGATTTACCAGATAGAATTCACACACGGGCTCCAACTGAGGGTAATTGTGGAGGGAACCAACTATTAAATGGTTCAATCAATCTTTTGCCCCTGTGACCGAGTCAGATGAATGATTTGTATGTCAATATCGTTGGAGACCTCCACTAGATTTTCCCCTCCCTTCACCCCGCTCAGGCATAGTTCACCATCCTTTGGGTCTCGACAGGCATGCTCACACTCGAACCCTTCACAGAAGACCTTTAGGTAGGTCTTTGGTGCAGCCGCAATAGAGATCCCACCAGTCAGCTTCCTTGTGCCTCACGAGTTTCTACACCCATTGAATGACATGCATGTGCATACTCCTTGATACATGTTTCAAGATAGGTCAAACTAAGAGCCCATTGACCGGTTCTTGGAGCATGCAAGTGCCTAAGGGCACGCAGAAAGGTGTGTGATGCATCCCACAGTCAGGTCAATGATGTCTCCATGGGCAGCAAGAACTCAGGCTTAGGTTGTCAGCAAGAACTGCAACGGTCCACATTATGAGCTGATTAGCAGACCAACTCATACCATTCCACATTCGACCAACATGCATAGCCAACCCGCATCTGCTTCCCTCCTGGCAACTTCAAGCACTCTTTGACTGTCTTTTGAAAGTCCTCTTCATATTTCCCTTATGGTACTTGTTTGCTATCTATACCTCACCCACATCTATCCTTGGATAAGATTTACTGCATGATTCAGATTGCATTCCCAAGCAACCCAAATCAGAGACAAAGCCTCATGGTGAGACATGGTCAGAGAATGATGGGAATGTCACTCTGTCCTGAACTCCCTTCTAGGAGACATTTAATTTCATAAATATAACCATCAACTTGAGATTAAGAGTTGAATTAAATCATCCATTAGTCATCAAGATTAGGATTTGGTATCAAGATTAGTTGAAGTCATACTCATCATAGTTAAGAGTCTTAAAAGTATAATAAATGTTAGATTTGGTATTTTAGACTCATAACCATCATGGTGAAGTCATTAACCAATCAAAATAATAAAAAATATGATATAAGGAATGTTAGTGAAAAAACAACAAGGTTTGTACTTTAAAAGTATTTTTAATAGGTTCACATCCTTTTGATGAAAACTAACAATTGGTTGATAGTTTTCTTATAATCAAATCATTGGATATGAATTCTACAAGTTTGGAGAATTATCAGAATTTCTAATAGATGGGGAAGAAATACCTAAAGGTGAGAAAAATAAGGGTTGTTGATCTCTCGATCAATAGTTGATAGGATTACCAGATCCACAACTAGGAGCTCATATCCCTCAACTAGGAGCCATGCAAGAAGAGGGGTGGCATCGCGAAAACGTTGATCATTGGAGAAGAAGGGGAGGAGGGGGATTTGGTGCTTGGGGACATGTCGGAAGGGATTCAAGAGGAGAGGATAAGTGGGGTGTTTTTATAGGGCAATTAGGACCAGGGCTATGGTTTGATGAAGCTAGGGTTAGTGGATTGACAACAAGGGGGTAGCATGGTGCCCAAGGCATGATTCACGGTCGATTAGCATAACACTTAGGTGTGAGATGAAGGGAGAGATAGGGTTCCATGAGGGTCCAAAGGTCAAAGCTATTACAAATTACTTGGAGTGGGACTCAACTAGAGAAGAGTGATGAGTAGTTGGAGGCTTCCAAGTAGGAAAAGTTGGTTTCTTAGGAGAGAATCTTCTTCATCTCCCATCTTCTCTGACAATTGCAATAGACATCTCTAGTTGTTTCTTCTCGTCGCCTCATAATGAAGGATTCTGGAGGGCACTTAACAACAAGGAGAGAGTCTTAAGTCCTTGATCGGAGTTACAACTCTATTCTACTTCTCCTACAAACATACAAGTTCATTTCTTCCTTTTCAGATGTTTAGCTGTACTTACTATTGCTTGTATCTTCCTTCTACATCCATGGACGAGTATATCTCTATTTATTGGGTATGGGCATTAAATTACATGTCATGTCTTATTGAATAATGAATTTGCACTCAATGATAATCTAATCACTATTCTAAATGCATCAATCTTTATCTTACATTTATGCTTGACTGGACGTCTTGTGTGTATGTCTTGTGCTTTGTGTATATATTGGGAGGGTATACATTGAAGTAAAGAGGTGCAATCATAGCTTCATTTCCTATACCATCAGGGTGGCTCATAAATGATAGAGAGTTCAAGGTTTTGGTGGTTTTATTCTTAATTTGTGCATGATGGTCCTATATAAAGGTAGAACCATTATACATTATCGAGAGGGGTGTATAACTAAAACTGTAACTTGTAATTTTCCAGCATGGTTGTGATTTTTGTTGTTTATGCCATGATATGGCAGTGAAACCCTATCCTAAAGAATTCCTAATCAAATCTTATACATATATATGTGACTTCTATTTTAGTCCTTTTTACTTGATTTGTTTAGTTATATTGAATAAAAACAAATATTCCTTGATAAACATGTATAGATTATTGAAGTTCATGGCTTAAGAAACTACCTTCATTTACAAACTTTCTATAATCACTTATTTTACTATACAAGGATGTCTATTGATGATGTTGCAAATGGTGCTTTAATAAATGAATCTTACAGTGAAGCATATGCTATAAATGAAGGCACAACAATAAATCTTTGCCAATGGAGTTCTAATAGAAGCAACCAACCATCTCCTTTGACCAAAGCTTTTGATAATAATGTGGGTAAGCACATTGTTGATGTAATGCACTTAATTGTAGCAATGCTAGATGCCTTATCTCAAAAGTTCAAGAAGTTGAGAACCCAACCAGTTCAAGTAGTGAATTTAATTTGTGATGCAAGTGAATCACATGGACATGTATATTCCACATGATATGCTCATTTTGTTTCATCTGAGGATACTTGAAAACAATTTAATGTGATAGGAAATTTTGGGAACAAGCAGCCCTACAATCCCTATAAGATATTGACAATCCATCCTAGAGGATCATCCCAACTTCTCCCACCATAAAAAAATGCTCAAATTCCTATAACAACAACATGTCCAACATCAAGCATCTATGGGGAACAAACCAATTATGGAAGATAACCCGTCAGGTTTTAACAACAATGCAAACATGAACCTTAATCAGCAAAAACAACCATTATGAAAGCCCAACTTAGAGTCACTTCTGGAGAATTTGTTTCATCTCAAATGAAGCAAAATTATGAGTTTATCCAACAAGGACAATTCATGAATGTATCTATTCACCAACTTTCTTCTAAGGTGGATGAAATTTCCACTCATACAAGAATGTTAGAGAATTAAATTGCTCAACAAGCCCATTCCAATCAAAAAACACCTTTGAGGTCTTTACCCAATTAGGCGAAAATGAATATAGGAATACATGCAAATCAATAGCCTCTAGCTCCCTCTCCAGTGCAAATTGAACATGTTGGGAAGTCTCAATCCTGACTCTAAACGGAGAGCCTTTGTAGAATATGACCCCACTATGTAGTTTAGCTTATTACATGCCATGATTTTGATGTATTTGTTTTTCAAATAAACTCATCTTAGTGAAACTCTTAATCTCCAAGCCTGGCAATTGAATTTGAATCTTTATTTGCAGAAACAACTAACAAGGTTAGTAAAAACTTGGAATTTTAGTGTGTTGCAACATAATTTTTGAAACACTTTGTGTTACCCAAATACACAATGTATACATTTCAAGCCTTAAAATGGGTACTTTTGCCTCCCCTTACGAGAAGAAAATTTGGAGATGTTTTTTGGATATGTTACCCAAAGTTTACTGGACAGTGGGTATAGGGTATATGTATTTTTGGCATGATAAATGGTGTAAGTGCAGTCTCAGTAAGTTTTCTATCAACCCCATTGAAGTTTCTCTTGATTTTAAGGAGGCAGATTTCTAGAAGGAGGGAAAAGGTTGGGATTTCACTTCTCTAGCACAAATCATATCCAACGAAGGGATGCAGATAATCATATATTCTAATGTTGTGATTTTAAACGTGAAGGATTGGCCATAATGGTAGCCAATGTCGGTTATTTATTCTCTCTCAAGTTGGCAAAATTGGTCATTTTTAATACTGGACAGACCAAGATGGATTCTAATAGCTAGTTATGGAAAATGACAGTCTCACCAAAGGCCAGTTGCTTGATTTGGAAAATTCTAAAGGGGGAAATTCCTATGGATGATAACATAATGTGATGTTATGTATAGTTGGCATTTGTATACAGTTGTTGTGAAGACAGTATGTCTTCATAGTTTCATTCACAGTGATGTGGCCTCATATCTATGGTGGCATTTCAAAGATGTGTTTCAACTTGATGATCATTGGCACCAAGATAGCTTGATCCATCTCTTTTGGGACTGGGAGGACATGCATTCCAAGTAAACTATGCGTGGATGGCTTTTCTTAGCCATGTCATCTTTTATCATCTGGCACATATGGAAGCATAGATGTAAGGTGTGTTTTCAAGGATGGAAACTGAGATTCCAGAGCATTTGTGATGATACCATATATGTTGTTAATATCAAATCCACTGATAGAGTGTTCAAGAAGATTGATACTGTGGATTTTTGTGATGGTCTCATCCTATATGGCATCACAATTCCAACCATTAAAATTAGGTGGATTAGACTTTTGAAGTGGAAGAAATTTGATTTTGCTAACCTTAAGATTAAACTTGCTATTGGTGACTTTGTTCATCCTGATGGTAGTAAGTTTTGATGGATGGAGGGAGTTATCGGAAATTGTCATGTTTACATCAAGCTTGTAATTTGGTATTGGATTAATGAAAGGGACCCTTTTTAAGCATGCATTTAGCGTTGTGTTGTTTCTTTGAAGTTGGCTACTGATCACAATTTAAATCTATCAGTTATAGGGATTGATAACAAAAATGTGATAGATTGTATTTGGGGATCGAGTACATGTCCAAGGAAGTTAATCTCATGGAAGACAGAAATCAAAGCTATCATTGAGGATCACACAATCATTGGTAACTATTGTCATAGAATTCTGAACTCAGTACCTAGGGAGTTTGGATATTGGGGGAGCCAACAAGAAAGATGATTTCATGATTAGTGAACCCAATATGATATCTATGAGAGTTTGAGGTTTCTTTATTCTGGAAAAAAGAGATACACCTTACATAGTTACTGAATTGACAAATACATTAATATTCTTTTAAGTGTGATATGCTTCGACATATACAATTTTTTCTTTTTTTGGGTGTAAAACATGATGACAACCACATTTTATAACCAGTACATGTAAATCCTTTCTTACTGATGTCTAATAAAAAGTTCTCACGACTTTAATATAAAAAAGTGTAAGTTTCAAGCATCAATATAAGCAAGCTATATAATATGAACAACATGGCATGTGGCATGTTTGCACGATGTGTATAATGAGATTTTGATGTGTCTAGAATCTACTAGCAAACTACCTACATGCCATATTTCATTTTTTACATGGCATGTGAGATGCAAACTCCACAATGTCAACAAGTCACAACGTGCACACGACATGCCGTGTTGTTGAGTAACACACCATGACATGGTGGTCAAATAGGATTTTACCCTTCTCGTGGTTGATTCATTCATTTTTAAATATTCCAATATGTTCTGTTAGGGATTGTAACCACTCAAGTCATCCAACTGTCATATCTCACTACAGTTGTTATGGAAGCTTCTTCACCCTGCTTCATCTTTGATCTCCGTGACCTCAACCAATTTGATTGGATCTCTTGCCAATGTCACTGGACCATTTTCAACCCACACATCCATAGTTTAGGCACTTACAGACCCCTACAGTCGTACTTGATTCTGTTCACCCCGTGTGAAAGCAAAACCAACCATGCCTATTATTGTGAAGTAGCATTTATATATTGTTACCCACTCCTAGTTGTACTATGCTCAGACTATGTTTTAACCAGACTACTCTGAGCCTGCAATGAGTGGGACCCTAGAGGGGATTGGTGTGGTTTTGCACACACGTGTGATCTTTCTAATATATAAGGTCCCCAAACTAGGTTTACTCACAACACTAAAATGTGCTCCCGCAAGCACACGGGGTCATGTTATAACATAGATGAGAGGAAAGCAAGGGGTTCGATCCTCAAGGATAGAGGGGGCACTAGATCTTAGTTGGTATTGGCTACATTCCTAAAGCAGAGACTATGTTTGAAGGGTTTAAAAGTGGGTTTGGTTTGATTACACTAAGCAAGCAGGCAAGTAAAGGCAATATGAAAACTAGATTACCAAAAACTAGGTTGTCCTAAGCAAGTTAAGTTTAAGAGACTAGATTAAGCAACCAACCAAACAAGAGCAAGATGATCTACACTACTCTAAAAAGGCAATTAGCAACTAAGATCTAAGCTAAACACTAGAGCAAGCAAGAATCTAGGTTACCCTAACTAGCAAGACTAAGCAATTGACTAGAATGAATAAAGGAAATTAGTCTAAACTAGCATTAACAAGAAAGAAGACTAAGGTGGGTTTCAAGCAATGGATTGGGTAGGTGGGTCATTTGGGGATGTGATTTGATATTAGTTGGGGGAAGGTCAACATAGCATGCAATTATCACAGTTCAATATACACTACTACAGAAATAGCATTCAGTGTCACTTTTCTGGGCGTCAGTTATTAAGAAAAACCGACGCCTAACATATAAGGCGTCGGTTGTTTAAGCAAACCGACATCTATATTTGAAGACCAGCCAGACACGGGTACCGCTTTGTATTAAGCATCGGTTGTTTATAAAAAACCGACGCTTAAAGTCGCCCGCGAAATCCATATTTCGATAAAAAAATAGTGCATTGTCAGCGTCGGTTATATACCTAGAAAACCGACACCTATGTGCGATGAAAATTTGCGCGAAAAATGTCACTTTCAGCGTCGGTTATCCTTGTATAACCGACGCTGAAGGTGGTTCCCGCCAAACATTTTCATGAAAATATCATCCAATTGGACGTCGGTTGTTGCAAACAACCGACGCTAAAGATGTTTAGGCGTCGGTTGTTGTAAACAACCGACGCTATTTGGGAACTTCATAACCCTCGATCGCCCGAATCTTCCCCTTTCTTCTGTTTCATTGCGAGTGATTTCTTCTCTATTGTCGCCCGACTCTCTGCTCCTTCTTCTCCACGACAGCGCCGCCGTGCCGCCACTGCTACTCCGGCGCCCCCTTCTCCGGCGCCCCCTTGTCCTTCTCCTATGCCGCCGCACCCCCTTCTCCTTCTCCTCCGCCTAGCCGCTGCCTGCCTGCCGCCGCCTGCCTGCCGCCGCCTGGCCGCCTGCCTGCCTGCCGCCGCTGATGCTCCCTGCTTGTCGGAGTTGCTGCCGCTGGTTCTGGAGCTCGCCGGCCGCCGCCCACGTACTCAACCAGCTTGACCTCGCCCTACTCTGCTTGCCCAGGTACATGCCGACCTACCCAGGCGCGAAATTGGTTCTTTATGTGCCGACCTAATCTGCTTGCGCGAAATTGGCTCCCTACTCTGCTTGCTTAATGTGCCTAATCTGCTTTAAGTGGTCCTAATATCATAACATGATAGTTTTATAATCATGGCTAAACATAATATGAACTAGATCTTTTTATGTCATTAAATCAATGAACTTAGGAATTGGGGGTTCAAGAATAACCCTAATGATAACAGGATAATAAGGAAACCTAAACTCTAGATTAGGACTTGAGTAGCGTTTAATGTTATTATATGATTTGTGGAACTTTAGGATGTATATACATGCAACAAAAGTTAATTGCTTAGTTTTCTTATTTGCTTGGATAATATACTCAGTGAATTAATGTATGATTTGCATGGATCACCATCAAGGTATGTGGTTGTACTTATGATTACATGTATTTACTTCCTATGTTTGTCAAGGTTTCTTGAAGATTGAATAAGTGATAGATGTTGGATGTTTATTTATTTCATGCAAATTATAAAGTCCTTATGATTATCACATTAAGTAAATCATGATTTTCTGAACCCTAGGTTACACAGATTGAAAGGTAACACACTTTGTCCTAAGTTGTTAATTTTTATTCTAATATGAACTCTAGTCTCATCTATCCATGTTGCCTATAGTTTATAACATTGCATTGTGAATTATTGCATGTTTGAAACTATTAAATTCTTGATTTATTATTTAATAATGCTTTATAGATTAGGTACTTATCATGTCTATTAAAATCCTACCAGTATAATTATGTGATCCCAACATATTAGGATTAACCATGTTGTTGGCCTAGAAACCCGTCCAAGATTGACTCATTAGGAGTAAATCTTGGATAGTCCCCGGTTTGGGACTGTTCTTGAACACCTAATCTCAGTTAGGATGTAAGTGTATAACGTGTATTGGGTTTTCAAGAAAATTTTGGTAGCATTTCCCCGTTTGTTCTCTAAGTACATATGTACTTAGAGAACAACGGGGAAATGCTGCCGAAATTTTCTTGAAAACCCAATACACATTATACACTTACTAGTGAGATTAGGTGTTCAAAGATGGGATAGGTGGTACACATTTATTATATATAAGAATGACATCACATGTGTTTGTTGGCCTAGAATGTGAACAATCATTGTTTTTTATATTACTTGTACATTGGTATAAATTAGAATGAACAATCACTACATTATATACCGTTTGTATGGAGTCCGGCTTCATTGTAGATATCTATTATTGTGTTTGTTGGCCTAGAAACCCGTCCAAGATTTACTCATTAGGAGTAAATCTTGGATAGTCCCCAGTTTGGGACTATTCTTGAACACCTAATCTCACTTAGGATGTAAGTGTATAATGTGTATTGGGTTTACATATGTACTTAGAGAACAGCGGGGAAATGCTGCCTAATATATACTTGTTTCCTAATATATACTTGTTTCTCTGATCATAGAATGGATAGATCATGGATGTCCATTCGTAATCGTTGCACCCCAGAGTTTATATCTGGTCTTGATCAGTTTATTAGATTTGCCGAGGAACATAGGAGAAAACCTACATATAGGTTCTACTGTCCATGTAGGCATTGTGGTAACAACTTGAAAGTCAACACTGGTGAGGAAATCAAAAGTCATGTCATGTGCAACGGGATTGTACAAGGCTATACATAATGGCACTGGCATGGAGAGATTTCAAAATCAAAACCAGTAGATGTCGATAGCAGTGCTTGGGTGGAAGAAGAAATTGCCTCCAATGACGTAAATGTGAACGAACTAGTTCCAGCAGACATCGTTGATGCGATGCTGGATAGTTGTAGGGTAGAGCACACCGATCCACCTCCTATCTTTACAAACATTGTGCATGATGCTGAGATACCGTTATACACAGGCTGTGCTAAGTTTATGAAGCTTAGCGCTGTGTTGAGATTGTATAAGTTGAAAGCTAACAATAGATGGAGCGACAAAAGCTTCACTTCATTGTTGACTTTGTTGAAAGAAATGCTTCCCGAAGGAAACGAGCTTTCAATCTCAACATACCAGGTAAAGAAAATGTTGTGCCCAATGGGAATGGAGGCCAAGAAGATACACGCATGCCCGAATGATTGTGTATTATTTCAAAAGGACTATGTAGATTTGAAAGATTGTCCAAAATGTGGTGCGTCACGGTATAAATTAACGACTTCGGGGGAGTCCAAAACTGGTTCTCCTGCCAAGGTGTTGTGGTATCTACCTATAATATCACGGTTTCAACGCTTGTTTGCAAATCCGAAAGATGCGAAGAATTTGAGGTGGCATGCAGATGTTAAGAAAAATAATGATGGGATCCTACGACATGCGTCTGATTCCCCACAGTGGAAGAAGATTGATCTATTGTACCCTAAATTTGGTGAAGAAGATAGGAATCTAAGACTTGGGCTTTGTACAGATGGGATGAATCTGTACGGGACATTGAGCAGCCAACATAGCACTTGGCCAGTCATGCTTGTTATATACAATCTTCCTCCCTAGATGTGTATGAAAAATAAGTACGTTATGTTGTCATTGTTGATATCGGGCCCTAAACAACCCAGAAATGATATCGATGTTTATCTTAAACCTTTGATTGATGACTTAAAGAAACTTTGGGCTGAAGGTGTGATGACCTATGATGCTTCAGCAAGAGAGACATTTCGTTTGCACGCTATGTTGTTTTGCACTATTAATGACTTTCCAGCATATGGGAATTTGTTTGGATATAGTGTCAAAGGAGATAAAGCGTGTCCTATATGTGAAGAAAACACTGATTCAATAAGACTAAAACATGGCGGCAGGACTGTATATCTTGGTCATCGAAGGTTTCTTTCAAAATTCCATCCATTCAAGAAGAAGTCAATATTTTGGGATCTTCCTTATTGGAGTTCTTTGACAGTCAGGCATTGTATCGATGTAATGCACGTTGAGTAAAATGTCTGTGATAGCATCATTGGTACTCTGTTAAATATACCAGGTAAGACTAAAGATGGGATAAAATCCAGACTGGACCAACGTGAAATGGGAATAAGGTCAGAATTAACAGAATTACGTGAAATGGGTAATAAAAGAACATACTTACCTCCCGCTTGTTACACGTTGTCTAGAAAGGAGAAGAAAACTTTTTGTGAATGCTTGGTAAATGTTAAGGTGCCACATGGTTACTCATCCAACATCCGTAGATTGGTATCAATGAAAGATCTGAAGTTTATAGGTCTTAAATCTCATGATTGTCACACTCTAATGCAACAAATATTGCCCGTGGCAATTCGATCTATATTGCCGAAGCATGTAAGGTTTGCAATTACCAGACTTTGTTTCTTTTTCAACAGTCTATGCAACAAAGTTATTGACCCTGATACTCTCGATAATTTGCAAAGAGAAGTGGTTGTTACCCTATGTCAGCTTGAGATGTATTTCCCTCCTTCGTTCTTTGATATCATGGTACATCTTGTTGTCCACTTGACTAGGGAAGTGAAAATGTTGGGACCAGTTTTCTTGCATTGGATGTATCCCTTTGAACGATACATGAGCGTTTTTAAAGTTGATGTTCGAAACTGTTATCGGCCTGAAGGGAGTATTATTGAAGGTTATGTGGTGAGAGAGGTTATGGATTTTTGCAATGACTTTCTCAGTGGTAAGACTAAAGATGGGATAAAATCCAGACTGGACCAACGTGAAATGGGAATAAGGTCAGAATTAACAGAATTACGTGAAATGGGTAATAAAAGAACATACTTACCTCCCGCTTGTTACACGTTGTCTAGAAAGGAGAAGAAAACTTTTTGTGAATGCTTGGTAAATGTTAAGGTGCCACATGGTTACTCATCCAACATCCGTAGATTGGTATCAATGAAAGATCTGAAGTTGATAGGTCTTAAATCTCATGATTGTCACACTCTAATGCAACAAATATTGCCCGTGGCAATTCGATCTATATTGCCGAAGCATGTAAGGTTTGCAATTACCAGACTTTGTTTCTTTTTCAACAGTCTATGCAACAAAGTTATTGACCCTGATACTCTCGATAATTTGCAAAGAGAAGTGGTTGTTACCCTATGTCAGCTTGAGATGTATTTCCCTCCTTCGTTCTTTGATATCATGGTACATCTTGTTGTCCACTTGACTAGGGAAGTGAAAATGTTGGGACCAGTTTTCTTGCATTGGATGTATCCCTTTGAACGATACATGAGCGTTTTTAAAGTTGATGTTAGAAACCGTTATCGGCCTGAAGGGAGTATTATTGAAGGTTATGTGGTGAGAGAGGTTATGGATTTTTGCAATGACTTTCTCAGTGGTAATGACACTCCTGATAATGACAAGAATATTGAGGAGGGCAAAGGAATTTTGGGATCACGGGTGAAAGTAATCAGCCGTGAGCAGTTGGAACAAGCTCACTTGTATATTTTACACAATATGGATGAAGTGAGTGTTTATATCGAGGAACATACCAATTTCATAAAGAGACAACATCCTCGAGCAAGTTCAATGTGGCTTGCTAGAGAGCATAATAAGACTTTTACTAAGTGGTTTGAAGATAAAGTCTTACATCAACTATCTCAAACACCAAATGATATTACAGAAACTATCAAATGCCTCGCCTTTAAACCAAAACCGAATGTTATGTCTTATGAAGGGTTTGACATTAATGGATTCACATATTACACAAAGCGCCAAGATGATAAGAGTGTCGTCCAAAATAGTGGGGTCACTCTTCAAGAGTCGACTATGTACTTTGCAAGTGCAAAGGATAAGAGTCCATGTGAAGCTAAAATGTCATATTACGGTGTCATTGAGGACATTTGGGAGTTTGACTACATAGATTTCAAAATTCTACTCTTTAAATGTAATTGGGCTGATAACACCAAAGGAGTTATAGTGGATGAATTAGGTTTCACTTTGGTGAACTTTGAAAAGATTGGCAAGAAGGGTGAACCATTCATATTAGCATCACAGGAGAAACAAATATTCTATATCGATGATCCTACGAATGATAAATGGTCGGTTGTTCTTCATGGTAAAAGACAGTTCATTGAAGATCCTATAGATGAAGAAGAGTACTATGATAAGTATGATGACTCCAGTCCATTCTCAGTTGGGTTGACCACTCCACAAAATATTGAAGCTAATGATGACTTATATGTGCGCGGAGATCACAATGAAGGATTGTTAATTGATAAAAGATCACAATTTTAGAGACATGTATGTTTATACAAATGCTAAATGTTTGCCTTTTTCTAGTTAATACAAATGCTAAATGTTTGCCTTTTTAATGACATTTTCAGATGGCTGACCATGATGAGCATGATGTCCATGATGAGCATGAAGTCCATGATGAGCATGCTGTCCATGACGAGCATGGCGAGGATACTAATGTAAGTTCTAAAAACATATCCTGTATTTCTATAAAATTCATTATCTTCTAGTTATGTCATATATCCTATATTTCTATATTGGGCTAATTTAGTGTGTTTATTTTTGTCAAATTTTAGGTTGATGATACACCTGTACCCACTGAAGCACTGGAGCAACTTGATGCGCAGCACCAAACACTTAACAAGAAAAGGGGCATCACTATGTTGAAGAAGTTATTAGCGCTAAGTGGTAGTGGATCCAAATTGGTGGTGGAGTTTGATAATGGAGGAAATCCAATTGGAGTGAACCACAATAATTTTGTAAACTATATTGGGTGTACCACTCGGAGCCATTGTGGTGTTAAGTATGATAATTGTCATAAAGTTCCTCAAGGGAAAAAAGACTTGATATGGAAGGATTTATGCGTGAGTTGATATTATTTGCAATTATATTTTGTAGATTACAAATTCTATTATTTGCAATTCTATTTTGGATACTAGTTAATAACATTTCTATTTTACAGAATCTGTTTGCATTGGATGAGAAGTTGCATCGTAAAAGTGTGATGCAACGTGCTGGAAAGATGCTTACAGAATGTGCATGACCACACTATGGGTCCAAAAGGCTATGCAAGCGTTCGCCAAAGACTACAGGCAGAGTCTGCGGCTACTCAACAATCTGCTCAGGAGTCTGCTCCTACTCAGGAGTCTGCCACACCCATGCCTCGCCATGATATCTGGATAGCTGGCAGGCAAAACAAGAAGGGTGAAATAAAGAAGCCTGTAACTGCTGAGGCAGCTGCAAAAATGGTAAAATACAACTCTTAGAGAAATCGTTTGAATATTGATTATTTGTGGTGTTAACTTACCAATTTCTATTTATGGTGATTAGCGGGAGCTGCACGAGCAGAGAAAACAAGGCACGTTCATCCCTCAGGGCACAAGGGATGAATTGACAGTTGCTCTGGGTAACCCAGAGCATCCTGGACGTGTTAGAGGTGCCGGCGCTGGTGTTGGCATCAAAGCATTCTTTGGGCCATCCCAGCGCAAACCCAGAGCGGGACTTTCTCAAGAAGAGGTAAGCTATTCTTTTTTTAGAATGTTACTGCAAAAGAAAATTCATTAATAAGAAGCTAATGTTTCTTTTATCCATGTATAGGAGAATAAGAGAGTTGAGGATTTAGTTGCTAAGAAGGTCAACGATGTAGTTGCTGAGAAGGTCAAGGAAGAGTTGCTGCGGTGGCAGGCATCTCAGGCTTCCAATACGCCAATGGTGACCCACTCTTCTCCTGATGCACAGACTGTGAGTAATCCTGGAGACCCATCGCCTAGCACGTCTGCTGTAAGTATTGTTTATGACATTGTAGCTAGTCTTTTCAAGATGATATGTTTTCAAGATGATATGTATATATGTATAATATTCTTTATGTAAATTTGTAGGCATTGAAGCCATGCCGCTTAAGAATGCAACACTACGTTGTTGCAGAGGCGCAGGCTTACCCGTCCCTTCCTGGGGCAATGTTTCACGGGACTCCAATGCCACAGGGCTACGTTCGTGTGAGCCCGATACGTGTGTTACCCGATTGGAGTGAAGTTGCGTTGCCATATGTCCACCCAGATATTGATACACTTGGTGAGGCAGAAGGTGGGGTCATATTGTGGCCCAAAGCAGATGTCGTCTACACGACTGAAATTGTAAGATAAATTTACATTGATTTAGACTGTTAATGTGTATATATGATGTCAACTGATCTGAAATTATATATACAGGTTAAAAAGAAGACACCAGGAGCACCTAGGCCTCCACCTCCACTTCCCGCATTACCCGATTGGGTTCCAACTGACCTAACATACCCGTTAGGTCCTGCTTGTAGGGGAATGGCATGTTGGCTATGGGCACATAATATACATTGCCCTATAATTATTTCTTTAGATGCAGATTATGCAGGTCAATCATACGATAGCTCTTTATTTATACAAGATATTATTGAGCTGTTTATGTATGATTGGCTGAATACATCAATGATAGAGACATGGATAAGGTGAGATCTTATTTATACATCCATATACCTTGTGTAAGATCCGGTGATCTGGTTTCTTATATATTAATGCATACACCTATATGTTTTGCAGCTACTTAGTCGAAGATCATTGCAAACAATTTGCATTTGATCATGTGGGATTTTTAATTCCATCATTGATTAGTATGGTAGCTAAAGACCCCGATAGTGTTCAACAATACTGTATAGATGCTTTTACAATTTTTGGTCAGCAAAAGAAGACGATAATAATAGCTCCATTCAATGTCAAGTAAGTTTACTTTATTTATAATCTGGACTTAAGAAAATTCCATTTTTATTTTGCATTTTGAGTTATTAATTGTTAACTTCTTACCTCTAGCGGTAGACATTGGGAGTTACTAGTTATTGTCCCCGGGACATTCACTGTTTATTATCTAGATCCTGCGGGGAGTACATTGAACCCTAAAATTGGACACATAATGAGAATGCCATTATTCTGGTGAGAAATATTTCATTTTTATATCCGATAACATCTTTTATTACATTACTATTTACTTATGCAATTTACTGTGTTATATTAACATGTAGGGGTTTAGATGCATTCAAAAAGGCTGGAGGAAAGGTCCCAAGGAAAAAGAACCAGCCAATAAATTGGGAGAACGTACAAGTAAGTTCCCGACTCCCCGACTCCAATGTATATATCATTGATGTGAATTGTGCTTAGTTGTATTATTTTGTATGTTTCAATTTATAGTGTGCTACACAAGACAATGGCTGGGCATGCACATACTATGTGATGCGATTTATGCAGATGATTATCAAACATGCCGCATTGGAAATCGATAGCATACATGAGGTATTATATATAGTCTCATTAGTTAGTATGAAATATATCAATCTTATTTTTATATTATTACTTATATATATACATCATTCTCTTTGCAGGTGTTTAAAACTGACCACACTATAGGCAAACGCTTAAAAAATGTACATGCTCCATATACGAGGGAAGTATTAAATGAAGTAAGAGAAGAATGGGCAAAAGCCATACAAGCAGTGGCAACTGTAAGATATAATTGGGATGTTGATAGCGATAATGAATGATACTTTGTAAATGAATATTTCTGAATGTTAATACATGTATTTGAATGTTTCTATATGTGTGAATGTGAGAATTGAATTGATGTCTGAATGTATGTACTTGTGTGAAATTTTCCTTGTGACTTTTGCAGGTTTGCGGCCTGTTTGTAGGCTGATATCAATGGATGTCGTAAACCTGCAGTTCAGAAAACTGAACTGCAGGTTCTCATCCTGCTGACCAGCCACAGCAGGCCTGCAAACTGATATAAAAAAAAAATTAAATAGGCGTCGGTTATTTATAGATAACCGACATCAAAGACCTACAGCGTCGGTTATTTATAGATAACCGACGCCTGATGTGGCCAAAGCAGTCCTAGAAATGGCGTCAGATATTTGTATCGAACCGAAGCCTATTTAAACTAGAGGCGTAGGTCTTTTGGTATATAACCGACGCCAAAAGTGTTCGCGCCACAAAAAATGGCGTCATGTAGGACACTTTATGCGTCGGTTATCTACTAAAAGACCGACGCTACATGGAATATAGGCGTCGGTCTTTTAGTAAATAACTGACGCAGAAAGTGCCCTAACTGATGCCGTTTTATGTGGCGCGAACCCTTTTGGCGTCGATTATCTACTAAAAGACCGACGCCTATAGGTTAAATAGGCGTCGGTTAAACAACCGACGCCGAAGTGTTTGACCTTTAGCGGCGCCCACATAGGCGTCGGTCAGAAACCGACGCCAAATGGGGTTAAACGACCGACGCCAAAGGCCGTTTCTGTAGTAGTGATAGATTACCAACCAAACAACAAGGCAAGTGTTATTAGAGTGTACCCTATACTACTAGTTAGAGAACTAGGGTTAGGTGTAATTCTATTAAGACTTGGAAAGTCTAGGTTTCTAGGGTTAGTGGTATTGGGGTAATTGAGAGCCAAGGGTAGGAATGGGAGTAGAGATGAGGGTGCTTCACCCCCTGTTACTTGCCATCTAGCCTTTAGGAAGCTCTAGGTAATTGCACGAATCACACTTACACTAGCTACTTAGATCTCACACTCACTTGTAGCAGAAGGGAGATGTATGTAGGAACAAAGGAAGCTAGCTAGGGATCCACTAATTGAACCTAGGATCCATTCATAAGATTGCTACATACATTCCAATTTCCCCTCGAAGCTAAGTGTCATCAAGCATCACAAAGCAAGCAATCTATGTTAAAAGAATGAATCCAATTCAATCGTTTACTCATTCAATGAGTCCTTTTTCAAGTTCAACTAACCCCTTTTCAAAATATCCTTCTCTCTTTTTTACAGATAGTAAGTTATAGATCCAATTGGGATGCCAAAAGAGAAGGATCACCATATATAACACAAAAGTTCTCCCCCAATTTTTTGCAATATAATGGGAAATGAGATAGAAACAAGAGACAATCATCATAGAATGAAATCATGTTCATTACAAATTATTTTTCCCCAACATGGTATCAAAGTCACATTTTAACCCCAAATAGCCCACCACTAGGGGCTTAGCTAGACATGCTCAAAGAAAAGGCAAAAGAAATGAGAAGAAGGGGATAGGACTCCATGGAGCTCGAAGTAGATCCTCCTTCTTCACCTCATATGTTGTAGGGTGACTTTCCTCCTCCAAGGTGGATGATGGGCGTGAAAATAAAGGGGTTTACGATAGAAAACCTAGAAAACTAGGTTTCTATGGTGGAAATGAGGAGGAAATTGTGGATGGAGAGCATAAATGCAAAGGGGATTGCAATGAATGCTCAAGAGTGGGTGGAGAGGAGTAATGGAAGCTAGGGGAATCTAACCTTCATGTTGTGGATGTCGCCTATGTATATATAGGTGGTGGGGAAGCACTAGGGTAAGTAGGGGCAAAGTGGGAAAATCAATGGTGAAAATGGTTAGGGTTAGGCGGTCACCACGACTGTGTTGGGGTGCTACGGCTTGGTGGGGGTTGCATGGCACAATCATGGGTTATGGAATAATTGAGGTGGGAAGTGGAGTGGAAATGATAAGTATGTATGGTGGCCACGACCATGGAGGGGTGCCATAGTTGTGGTGGGTAGGGGGTACCATGGCCGTGCTAGAGGAGGAGGCCATGGGCAAGGTAGCTTTTGAGGTCATTATGTCTTTATCTCACCACGGGCATGGGGAGAACCATGGGTGAGGTAGTCTTTAAAGGCCATGGCCGTGGTGATGGTCACGACCATAGTCATTCATGTGTAAAATGGACCATCTCCTTGTTGATTTTGGGGATCTTTGTGCATAAATCACCACGGGCAAGGTGATGACTGTTGGGTTTTGTGGGACAGAATAGGCAGTGGAAACAATTTTTTTTAATCTAATCACAAACCCATAACCAGCAGATCGCATCAATAACTACACAATAGAAAAGATGGTTTAGTGAGATATACCTAGTCTCGAGGCTTGCTTAGTGACAATACCTCACAACTAGTGTGATCTTCAACCACCTAGTCTTTGACAACATTTGTGCAGCTCCTGGTGTAGACCCGAACTGTGGTTGACAGTCGTCCTCCTGAGCGGAAGAAATCTCCTACCTCTATAGATAGTCCACACTGTCCACATGGAACTCTAGTCATCTTGATGGATAGACCAGAAGGAGTCATCCCACTTTGTTGGTGTACTAGTCACTGACACACTCTCCCACAATCAGTTGCTTTTCTATATTTGTCTTTCCCTCGTTGTTCCTCCCTGGACAGGTAAAACTTACTTGGGCTGTCTCGGTTACCACAACCAGAGAGGACAAAAACTTTGCAGAGCAACTGATGTTCTGAGAAGCCCCCTGTACCCCTCTATTTATGGTAGAGGACAGGGTCAGGGTTCCCAGTCTATATGAGAGTAGAAGGGTCTAAAATTTCCATGAATTGATTGCACTGCGGCAGACGAACCAGTCATTTCACAACTCAAATGGTCGTTTGGGCAAGTGAGTCAATTGGTTCACTTTTGAAACAGTTGGTTGGGAGTGTGAACCGGTTGTTTCACTTCCCAGACTTGCCTACAATTGACTTTCCTTATTCGTTTCTAATTAATACAAAGATTAATTCTTGTCCCAATCAAATTGAACAAGTGAAATGAAATTCTTTTCTCACAAACCGGGAAACCCAACACCTGCTCAATTGGTCCATGTGAACCGATCGGTTCACCAAAGTGAACTGGTCATCTCACTGACCATGAGTCAATTAGTTTACCCAGTAAACTGGTCAGTTGGTGACCTAGGTTGTGCAGAACTCAGTCAATGCAGTTCTCAATCAACCAGACACTCCAATTAGTTGGTTCAACACTTGAAATTGATGATTCTGAGTCAAGTCTATTGATTGAATGCTTAATTGAGTACCTAAATACTTTAGTAATCAATCTAAACATCATTCATGGATAAACTCCTATTCCAGGTTAATCCTATGTGTGTGACCCTATAGGTTCCATTTCACGTTGCCAGTGAATGTTCATAACTAACTTATGACATCACAAGCAAAGAGTGGTGCCTAGCCGCACATGAGTGCTACCCAAGTGAAGAGGAAAGTTGGAGAACAAATTTCAACCTACAATATGTTATTGAACTCGAGGCATGGACTTGTCATCCTCTACAAATATTCAATCCATGTTTCTTGACTTAGAGTAGACTATCTGAGATATATGTAAGCTCAATGTCATACATTGACTCACATGTGCATGGCCATGCATTTCTCAGTCTCACTCCTCAAGTGGCCAGGATATCACACTCCCTCAGGAGGGACAAATCAATATCTATCACTCACAGTCAAGTCTCCATGTGTCGAAGTCACCCGATCATCACCATTATAAAAACCCATGTTTTAGGACTACGTTTGATGATGTCAAAGTGTACCCAACGACATATGATGAGTGCAGTGATTTCAGGTCTAAGAACCACATGCACCACCAATACCATAAGAGATTATCCTGACTAACCAAGTGTGGCTTCCATGCATCACTCTTATGGTGGGTCTGTCCGATACACTGTTCTCTAACATGTATCTATGTGCTTGGTTTGATATCATATATCATGACTAATGAGATTCTGTCATCAACCAAGACACACTCTAGTCTTCTGTGTTATTGATGTCTATGGTTATTTCCATAATAACAACCGACTGGGGACATAACAAGAATGTATACTCTTAACATCCGCATGATCTCATTGTTCAGGTCCTTAACCTGAAGACATACATCATTGAGTAATACTATTCTTTAGACATCTAACATGTTATATCATTATCTCAAAACATATTAAACATATAAATAAAAATTGCCTTTATTATTATTCAAACCATTTACAAAGTATGCCATTACAATCATCATATGACTGGCTCTATGTGCATACATACCGATAGACTCCCACTTGCACTTAGAGCCAATCACCCATGAACCTCAATCCTTGTGATCTAGCATGACCATCATGCTTATGTTGTGAAAGTGCCTTAGTCAAGGGATCAACAATATTATCTTCAGTTGGTACTATGCAAATCTTCACATCTCCTCACTGTATGATCTCTCGTATGAGATGGAAGCACCACTGATAACACCCAAATTAGCACATATTCTCTATGCATTTTATCTATGGTTTTATATCACTTTAGTCCTAATATGCACTCTTTTGCTCATGTTTTATGATTTCTGTCTCGCCATTAGATAATGTAGTTAAAATAGCCAATAATGTAGCTAATTAGCCAATTTTTGACTTACATGCACCGAAACTAGCCAATTTTGGGACTCTCAAGTATCGAACCTGAAAAGACAAGAATTCCAGCAGCTAGCCGATATGGTTGCCCGATACAGCTGCCCGATATGGTATGGCTGATACGGCTGGCCGATACGGCTACCCGATACGGCTTGGCCGATACGGCTGCCCGATATGGTCTGGCCGATACAGCTGCCCGATACAGCCTGCCTGATATGGGCTGCCTGATACGACCTTCCGATACGCCTGCCCGATATGGCCTGCCCGATATGGTCTGTCCGATATGGCCTGCCCGATATGGCTGTCTGATACGGCCTGCCCGATACAGCTACGTGGCACTCCTCCTGCCTGACACGGTCTTCGAGCGACAGTCATATTGGCCCACTTGATGCCTCAAGATCGAAGCCATAGATGAAGGACACGTAGACAAACAAAAGCTACAACTCTCATCAACTCGTTGCCTATAAATAATAGCTGCCAACCTACAAAGAGAGGGGAGCCTGAGGGAGGACCTTGCAAGAGCTAGTGCCTAGACCAAGGAGCTAGTGTGTCGAGTTCCCCAAAAGTCTACTGCCCGATATGGATACCTGATACGATCTACCCGATACGGTCGCCCGATACGGTCTCCAGATACAGTCTCCCGATACAGTCGCCTGATATGGTTGCCCGATACGGTTGCCCAATACGGTTGCCCGATATGGTCTGCCCAATACGGTTGCCCGATACGGTCTAGAGAGAGAGAGTCGAGGAGTCCAGAGGGATGAAGAGAAGACCCAAGGGCCGAGATCCGGCCTGCACAGAGGTCGAGGAGTGAGAGCCACCTCTCCTCTACGGGCTATATCTCTTCTCTCTTCTCTTTCATTCTACTGCATTCCTCTATTTCTTATACAAACAATGTTTATCCATCTTTGTTCGGTGCCAGCTATGCTTGTCTATGGCTAGTTAGCTCCTTGGCTATGTAGCCCCAACTGGGCATATATATGTACTTTTGCCTTAAGCAGGTAGATTCATATCAGATCTGTTGGCTAAATGGACATCTGTAAATCCCTTTGTTTTGATAATGACAAACATTTCATTTTTGATGATCTAATGTGCTACTTGAGTGTTGCAGGAATAAGGTGGATGACAAAGCATCCGGGAAATCTATATGCTTAATGTTTGTATTTTCATGAAATGTAATCAATTTGTAAAAACTTGTACAAACATATAATGTACAAGTACTTAGACTTCATGTAAATCAAGCGTTAGATCTTCCCTAGCTAAACACCAAACTTAGATAGGTCATCCCCTTCAATAGTGTCATATATGCACACTCATACACACACTTAATATCTTTATTTGAAACATTGAAACAGGGTTAATCTCGGTCGACAAAATCCTCGACTGAGACACTCTCGGTCGACAAACTCCTTGACCGAGAAAGACCCAAGTAGCCGTTAGACACAGTTGACAAGGTAGTTGGCAGTTGGAGATGAACGTTGTAAACACTTGATCCAGAGAGCCTGTCGGTCGATAAAACCTCGACCGAGTAGGTATTTCGGTCGACAATTACTCGACCGAGATGGACTCTGACAACAACTACATAATTAATTAACTAATCGTTGCTAATGCAACTAACTTGTACCTAACGGCTAGTTAAGCACTTAGAACCCCCTAGAAAGTATCTAGAACGTCCTTAAGCACTTGTAGGACATTCCTATAAATAGGACATGCCTTAGGACACTCAAACTCATCTATTTTACACACTTGAGCAATCTTTGAGCATACACTTGCATTGAGCAACCTGTTTGTGAGCAATTGAGCATATTTGCAATTGGCTACTTTTCTCTTGGCTCAAATTTCGTGTCCTATATGCTAGTATCTCCTATCCACAGTAATCACAATTCCATATACATTGGTTAGGAGATCTACACGCTTGATATAGGCAAATCAAGCCTTGTGCTTCAAAGGATAAGTTGTAATTTCCATTTTCCTTTGTTGTTCACTTTCATTGCTTGTACTCTCCTTGCTACTCCTAGGTTGGAGGCTGCGGATTGGAGAGGGTCGTGATCTTCTTAGTGAAGAAGGAGACTTTGAACTACTTCTAGAAGGCTGGTGCAACGGGAGGTTACTTCAAAAAAGGAAGGCTACTTCAAGGGGGAGCTTGAAGTTACTTCAAGAAGGCTACCTCGAGTTGGTGCATCTACTTCAAGTGAAGGCTGTTCAAAGGGGTGTAAGAAAGTATTGTATTTTGTGTAATTCCTTGAGAAGGTAATAAAATTAATACTTATCAAAATCCCAGTTGGGTAAGCAACCGGGTAGTGGACTGACAACCTTAGTATT
Organism: Alisma plantago-aquatica; assembly: GCA_963693085.1. NCBI lineage: Eukaryota > Viridiplantae > Streptophyta > Magnoliopsida > Alismatales > Alismataceae > Alisma > Alisma plantago-aquatica. The sequence continues at coordinate 1,158,261,663 of OY856410.1, read as the reverse complement.
TGCTAAGGTTGGAACCACTCTAAACCCTTTGTCTCCTTCTTAGTTTCTCATTTGTGGTTGTTTGAGTTAAATAATTGTTAAATTAATTTAAAACCCTATTCACCCCCCTCTAGTGGTTTTTCAATTGGTATCAGAGCAGGCTTCAAGGAACCCTAACCAAGTCTTGAAGAATGGAGGGTGGTGGTGATTACAACCGCAAGAAAAGGAGCAGCCTGGACCAACCTACAACATGTTGTAATTGGTGCTTAGGAACAAGCCACACAACATCTAGCTGCCCATGGAGATCAAAGAAGGAAGATGAGCACAAAGATTGCCTTATTGCTACAACAAGTGAATAAGAAGAAGAGGTAAGTCTTTTCGATTTGCCTAAAGAAGATTTAATTGCTAGTCTTCAAGAAACGCATGGAAAATATATTGAGTGCAAGAAGAAATTAAAGAAATCAAATAAAGAAAATAATGAGTTACATGTTAAAGTTCTTGCTCTTACCTCTGAAAATGAAGATCTTAAAAATATCATTGAAGATCATAATGTTAAGATAAAATCAATAGAGGCAGATTGTAATCTTCTTTCTCTAGAAAAGATTAATTTGCAAACTCAAGTAAACGATCTTCAAAAACAACCCATCTTGTGCACACATCTAGATTATGATACTATCGTGAAAGAAAGAGATTCATTATCGTCTAATCTAGAACAAGCAAAGCTAGATATCAAGAAGAGAATGGAGGAGATTGCTAAGCTACAACGAGAAGTTAGTCGTCTAAGTAACAATGGCATTCTTGATAAAATCTTAAATGATCCTTATCATCAAATTGGAAGGAGAGGACTAGGTTACAAACCTAAAGGAAAATCTTATCAAAAACCTAGTAAGGGAAGAACACAAGTGCCAAAGAGTCAATCTATGTATGTACCTAAAGGCACAAATACATACGTACCCAAGAACAACCTAGAACAAAATCATAGAAAGAGATATGAGGTTGATTCTATATGTTGTCATTATTGTTTGCGCCTTGGTCACTATTCTTTTTCATGTCCTTATAAGAAAAAGGATGTCGAGTTAGTTTGGGTTCCAAAACCCCCAAACTAAATGAACGGAATTAAGTTGAGATATGACCAAGGACCTTAGTTGCATATTTCTATGTCTATCTCAACTTAACATAATGGCATAACAAATTAATTCAAGTACCTAAAACTTCTAACTTGAAAATATACAATTCTTTTAAAACTGCAAAGACAAATTTTGCTTTAATTAAAGTTCTCAATTCATATAATTTGTTGAGATTTGATCTAAATATTACTTTAATACTCATTACTCTATCTCAACCAAGCTAAATTTTCAAATTGCCTAATAGAATTGAAAATGAACTTTGTTTACTTAAAAGCAATTACTGAAAACAGTTCTGAAACAATACATAACCTTTTTTGGTCGAGAAACTGTCGACCGAGATTAACATCAGTCGAGATATCGTCGACCGGGGAGGTTACTGATTTCCAGTCTGCAATACATCTGCTGAATACGTTTTAATTTGATCAAATTGCTATTGATTATTGTTTTTACATAACAAAGAATAAATTCTAGAAACCATGTGTTGAATTTCATGCTTTATCATTACATCACGAATATGCTTTCACTGTTTCATCATTAAGCTCTCTACATATAAAGATGATGTTATGTTGCACAAAAATAAAACTCTATGACACAAATAGATAATGATTTTTGTGTACATGGATAAGATTATCCCATGCAATACATGAATGATTCTTGATGATACATAGGAAAAATGATTCATTGTTGAAATGTTGCTTAAGAACAAGACCTTCAATGTTTGCAAAGAGCAAAATGTCATACAAAATTTTTCAAATGATATCTTTAAGAACTTGAGATATTATTCGTGACTTCAAGAATATATGGAGAATTTTATGATTAATATGAGTACAAGGAGAAACATGACTTGATATTCATGCACCCATAGCAAAGATTAGGAGACATTGTAATATACACCTCAAATTGCTACTCATTTAATCAACCTGCAAAAATTATAATTCACAAATGAATGATCAAATATGAAATCTGCAGCATTTGCCTCTTGGTTGAAATTAAAATTGACCAAGGGGCGCTATGGTCGTAGTCAAGGTCGACCTAAAATAAGCTTGACACAATATTTACTTGGATATCATTCTCTATATAAAAAATTGTGATAAAAAGACAAAATTATAACCCCAAAATTTGTCCAAATATTGGTAATAATAATCACAATATTATTCCCTCAGAAAACATATATATGCTCTACAAATCCAGTCTATCACTTGCTTTAAAAATCAGCTTAAAATTTCATTCACAGTAAGTTTGTCGGTCGATGAATTCTTTGACTGAAAACATCTTGGTCAGCTATCTCTTTCGACCGATAAACTTCAAAGTAAGAACTACACGGGCAAAACTCAGATGCACTTCCGGTCGATAATTGTTTGACCGAGCCAGTGTCGGTCGACAAATGCTCGACCGAGGGCCAACCGTTGGAATTTAACCGTTTAAATATGACCATTGCCGGTCGACCGTTGGGCGACCGAGAGGCGCGCCTTGGATATGACCGTTGCAGTCGTCGGTCGACAAATTTTCGACCGAAATGGCTACTGGATTGCTATAAAAAGGACCAAAAATGAGTCATTCCATCATACTTTCACATTCTCATTTCTCTAGTCTCTCTCTAGTGCATTTTTGTGCAACTCTTTAGCTTCTCTACCTCCAAGACTTTCTTGCTTATTCTCCACCTCAAAGCAAAGAAATGGCTTCATCATCTGCATGTGGTAAGAAGCAAGTTGCTGGCAGGAAAGGAAGGACGGCCTCCCCACCATTGCCGATCATCAACGACATCCCCTTCATTGACGCAGCTGTTGGTGATCGCTACCTCAGGCTCTCCTCCAAAACTCATCTTCCACGATGGACGGTTGACGTCATGGACTTCTACAACATCGTCGACCTGGAGGATCTCTTCGAGGTGCAAAATTTGAAAGATTTTATGAACCCTTCCTTCCCTTTCTATTCTTCCAATGTGGTAAATGAGTTCTATGCAAACTTAACCTCCCATCCTGAAAATAACTCCTTCTCCTCTATGGTCAACGGGCATAGCTTTCACTTTACTGAGGAGGGTATCCTTGACATGCTCAACATAGACTTAGAAGAATACCAAGACGCTCTTGACCTTACCACTGGAAATCCACTCAATACACTTTCCAAAATGACAATACAGTCAATCTTAGTGACATTAAACGAGTCATTTTTCAATCCAACACAACTTGTCATGAAGATAGGGGTACCTACTATGCCATTAACCTCAAACCTGCAGCTAGGATTATCAATCTTATTGTTTCCACAAACATACATCCTAGAGAAAACAAGTCTGAAGTCCCTACCTTTCGCATGTATCTAATCTATGCCATTATTAAACGCATTCCTATAAATTTTATCCGCCTCATCATTAAGAATATGCTTGAGTTTTTAGGCAATCCTCCTTATGCTGATTTTGTATGCCAAATCACTCAACACTTTCTTAAGAAAAATATGGAGGATCTAGGATACACATGGGAAAGAAAACCACAAAAAATAAGCAAAAACACAGTAGAAAAGATGGGAATTGATTTTGGTCACAAAAGGACTAGGACGGAAGGGGAGACATCTACTCAAGACATACCTCCACCACCTCCTCCTACCAACCTACCCTATGATCCCATCCAAAACACCCTAACCTACATTGCTGGATCCCAATATCATCTAAATAGACAATTAGATTATAGCCACCATGCCATGACCTACTTAAACCAAAGGATGCAAACCCTCTCTCCAAATCAACCAGATGAATATCCTTATTCTCTAAATCCTGGCATGATCAACCCATATAATCCCTCCTACAACTAATACCAAACTCCACCTCCACCATCTCCTGATCTCACACATACTCAGTTTTCTCACATGCAACTACAAGACATTGCTGCTCATTTCCGCTTTGATCGTGTTCCCACCTTCTTGGAAGCATATGCCTTAACCAAGACAAGTGCTTTGGAGTGGCAAACTTTAGTCAAGTATTATGGAGCTGAGCCATTTCTTGGAAACGACCCATATATTGATGTAATACTTAGGTCTTTCCAGTGAGATTATGAGTGTCCGTTGTAATAGTTGTAATGAAATGGTTATTTTTGCATGATTGTAATGAAATGGTTATCTTTACATGATTGTAATGAATTGGTTATCTTTGTCTGATTATAATGGATATTTTTTTCAAAGCATATGAGTCATCTTGTAAAATGTTATTAATGTGTTCCTTCTATGGCATCATTTGAACATGGCTTGTAAGACTATTATAGTAAAGCATACAAAGTAAGAGGAGTAATATATATGCAATGAATCACAAAGGATAATTTTTTTTGCAAATAACTTAAATTTAAAATTGTGGCAAAATTGACCATCTATTGGAGTGCATTACTTCCTTGATTATAACTAGGTTATTTATTTAAGGGGGAGCAATGCATAAGGAAGAAATATACATATTTCATGTTACACATCTTGGAATTTTTTAAACAAATCAGGGCCTAACATTCCGTGCGTTTGGTTAGCAATACTTTTCATATAATCTAAGCTTAAAAGGATTCTCATATCACCTTCAAGGCTTAACATCCTTTGCAAGTGATTGAGTAATTACTTACGACCACAAGACACAAATATTCATTCTGGATATCTTTTTGAAATGACAAAGGGGGAGAAAGAATATAAAATCAAAAATATAAAATGAAAAATATAAAATGAGTTTCATAACATCTCGGCCAACACTCACTTGCACAACAAGAATTGCCTCTTCATTTTGACTAAATCCAAACTCTTAGACTTCTTTGTCAAATCGAAGATTCCAGCTCGAAGATGATTGCTTCAATCCATAGATTGACCTTTTTAGCTTACAAACTTTATTTGCATCCTTTGGATTTAGAAAACCTTCTGGTTGCATCATGTACACATCCTCGGCAAGATTTCCATTAAGGAATGCAGTTTTAACATCCATCTACCAAATCACATAGTCATAGTAGGCTGTAATAGCAAGCATGTTCCTGATGGACTTAATCATGACAACTGGAGAAAAGGTTTCATCATAGTCAACACCTTGAAATTGCCTGAAACCCTTTGCAACCAATCTATCTTTATAAGTTTGCACATTGCCATCCATGCCGGTCTTCTTCTTAAAGACCCACTTGCACCCTATGGGTTTTACCCCTTCACGTGGTTCCACCAAGGTCCATACCTTATTGGTATACATGGATTCCATCTCATCATGGCCTCAAGCCATTTCTTAGAATTTGGTCCATGCGTAGCTTCTAGATAGGTAGTTGACTCATCATCTATGACCAACTCACTACCTTCTTGAGTCATAAGATATCCATATATCTCAGGCTCAAGGCGTCTCCTACTAGATCTACAAGGTTCCTATGTTACTTGAGGAATTTGAGATTTCACAACAGTTTGTGATTCTCTATGTTCCTCTTGTTCATCTATTGGTTCAATGTTTTCTTGTTGGTCTCGAACCTCTTTGAGTTCCACTTTACTCCCACTTATTCCTTTAGAAAACAATTCCTTTTCTAGGAATACAACGTTCCTGGCAACAAACACTTTGTTGTCAGTTGGATGGTATAAGTAGTATCCCCTTATTTCTTTGGGATATCCAACAAAATAACACTTATCGGATTTGGGTCCAAGATTTTCAGGAAACATTTTCTTGGCATAAGCTTCACATCCCCAAACCTTCATAAAAGACACATCGGGATGCTTCCCATACCATATCTCATATGGTGTCTTTTGAACCGATTTAGATGGTACACGGTTAAGCGTAAACACGACGGTTGTTAAAGCATGCCCCCAAAAGGAAGTTGGAAGATTCACAAAACTCATCATAGATCGCACCATGTCCTACAATGTGTGATTCCTTCTTTCTGACACATCATCATGTTGTGGTGTTCCAGGTAGAGTCCATTATGATACAATACCACGGGCTCTCAGAAGGTCCGTAGACTCTTGGCTTAAGTATTCTCCACCTTGATCGGATTGAAGTGCCTTAAATACTTTTTCTAAGTTGGTTTTGTACCTCATTCATGAAATCTTTGAACCTTTCAAGGGTCTCTGACTTATGTTTCATCAAGTAAACATAACCATACCTACTGAAGTCATCAGTAAAGATAATGAAGTATTGATACCCACCTCTAGCATTTGTTCTAAAAGGCCCACATACATCAATATGTATGAGTCCTAATAGATCACTAGCTCTTTCACCTTTTCCTAAAAAGGGATCCTTGGTCATCTTGCCCAAAAAATATGATTCACATGTCTCTAATGATTCAAAATCAAAAGAGTCCAAATAACCATCTTTATGGAGTCTAGATATGTGATTCTCATTTATGTTCCCTAGACAACAATGCCAAAGGTATGTTTTGTTTGATCCACATCTGATATCAAGCACCCATGATAAAGAAGTAGTAAAGTTAATCTCAATCACGTATACACTAGAAGTAGAGATCTCTATCTCTTGCCCCATCTTCCTTAATTCCCTTAATCCTCTTCATATTTTGAGCGCAAAAGACTTGGACTTCATCTTGGCGGGAGAACACTTCTCTGCCTTGCATGTGTCCTTGGACTCCATTCTACTGATCACTATCAAGGAACTATCCTTCTTATTTTATGCCTCAAACAATGCCTTAAGCGTGCATAGAGCGGATTCTATGACTAATGGTATCTTAGGAATATGCAGAACACTTCTCATAGTCCTTAACCAGTTATGGAAATTTATCTCAATTAAATTGTCAGATTTCAACGATGATTTCTTTGCCATTTGATTCTATAAGAGAAAACATTTGCATTTTATTAAAACTCTTTTTGATTTGATTTGAATAAATTTAACGATATTTAATTAGGCCTTCAATTAACTATCACTCCCACTATTTTGATCAAATTGATATCCCTCACCATCAATTCAGAAGATTGCAGCTTACAACCTTCTAGTGAGCAAGATCCTGAATTCCTCTCTGTCATGGACCAACTAGGGTTGTCACCCACAACTAGATTCTTTTAGGTAGGAAACTTTTGCCAGTTACATCATATGCAACTCTTGATAGATGCCATGCACAACTCTTTGTCATGTACATCTCCATGACTCAAGGTGCTTGATCCGATCAAGGTCACCTAGTTAAGTCCAACCCAAATGCCAACACAATGAATATGCACCCTGCTAGGGCAGACCCACATATTCACCATCACACTTCCATGAGATAGACGGTGTACCACGCTAGGGCGTGCCCACACTTAGTCGATCAAGCTTTTCATGTGTTGGTTTTGGAAGGCATCTCAAACTTAATATTTACATTGAGGGGTTTGGTATTTATATACATATACATATCCAATCACCACATATACAATATGTATCATATACATGTTATATCCCACAAGAAAACATGCAAAGTGATAAAATGATGATTACGACCATCCTATTGTAATTCCTTGAGCTATAAGGAATTGTGGTTATCTAGATCTACATCACATGCAACAACCTATAGTTGATGAAGATATGTGCTTGGGTCGTTCCAGGTTGATCAGATCATCCTATGACTGATCGGCTTGCCTCCTAGTTGGTCAGTTGGTTGTCACCAACCGATCGTCTGGCTCCTCCAGATGTTCAGTTCGTCAGGTCGTCTCGCTCCTCGTCAGGCCACCAACCGCTCATTTGGGCACCCTCCGATCTTCGACATAATAGGAAATAAAGCTAGCCTACTTTTACATATATCTTTGGGAAACCCCATTACATTCGGGGGGAGCAAAGGTAGAAGAGAAGGCTCGAGTTATCTCAAGTTACATCGGAATAGAAGAAAGGACTCGGTACGCAGACTGAGATGCAAACAACCACAACCAACCATGCACACACATAGGATTTTATAGGCCATAACTACACTACACATCCACCATCAAAACCGTTTTAGGGTGACGCATATCGATTGGATACATATACCATATCATATATGTATATTGGGATTTGTGGTGTTTAATCGAATATGCACATTATTGACCGGCCTAAATCATGCATCCAAAAAGGGGAGCAGATTTGAAGTAGTCGGACTTTTAAATTTATAACATGAAACCTTCTAGGCCCCCGCAACTTTGTTTACGGGGTCGAACACAGGGACAAGGGTGGTAGTGTTGTCGAACGCAGAATTGACACGTTACACTCCGGCATGGGTAAGGAGATGATAAAGTTCCCCAAGGGAACAACAGACTAAGATCGATAAAACAAAAAAATCTATCTCCAACTGGAGCTACGAGGAAAAATTAAGGTTTTAAAGGTTTATCAGTTTTTAGGGTTTTTCGCGCAACAAAAACAGAGAGATAACACTATCGCTTTAGTAAGGAACGAAGGAAAAAGCTTCGGTAAAACAAGCGGCAGTAGAAAACATCATGTACCCCTCCTATCGAAGTGGGTACCTCTAACTAAGCATCAACACCCCTCTCGAGGTTGCTGGACTTAAGTTAGAGTAGAAAGGTTACTAAAGCAACTCCGATCCTACGCACTCTCGTACTCCAGTATCGGACCAAACACTAGATCCACAACACCTCTCTCGAGGATGTTGCAACGGGAAAACACGATTCGGTAGCTAATCGAAACACGATCCAAGCGTACAAGCTAGAGTTCAGATGTTAAACATAGCAATCATCCAACAAAAGGGACCAAACATAAAGCAGCAGATAATTAAGGCTCTTCTAATTCCATTAGCATAAAAGGGTCTGATTACATTGCATAAGTAAAGAGAGTAAATTACTGAAATAAATAAAGATAAATACCACCTTCTTGATTTAGTAGGGCGACAGGCAGTAGCAGACCCTCCAGCCCGATACCGGGCGGGAGCCTTGCCCGATACACCCGTGTCAGGCAGCACACCCTATCAGGTGACATGCTCATGATGGGTGGACGTATCGTGCGGGGCGCCCATGCCTGATACGATCATGTCGGGCGGCACCCTCTCGGGTGACACGCCGTGACTGGTGATGCGTATCGAGCTTGGTATCGTGTCGGGCCAGAGTGTTGCTTCCAGTATTAGGTACTCCTATCGGGCATCCTTGTTGGCCGATATCGGCCTACAGCGGTGCCCAAGGCCAACCCTAAGTGAACCATTCCCTCCCTCTCAGGATGGGGAAGTGCTCACCTAGAATCACCCGACACACCTCTGAGGCATGACACACTAGCTCTAGATGCTTTCCCAAGTTGGCTTTCGAGAGATTCCGACCCGTCCCACCGGAGTCCTGTAGCTGCTATTTATAGGCAGCGGTTGGGGGAAGTTATGGTGCTCCGGACGCCACGTGTTCTTCATCAGCTCTTATTATCGCAGATTCAGGGGTGCCCGATATGCTCGTCGCCCGTCACAAGGATGTCGGGTTGGGAGCGTGTCAGTCATCGTGACGAGTGGCGCCTGCTGGTGGGTGGCCTGTTTCGCGCGACACACTTCAGCAGTCGTGGTGAGTTCGGCTCCCTGTCGGGTAAATGGCATATCGCTCATCCGCTTCCTCTTGCACGGCACCCTTGTGTCGCGCGACAGTGTATCGTGCTGCCCTGTCGGGCAGTGAGCGTATTGGCCGGCTGGTTGGTAAAAAGGCTGATGCAGGTGGAACACGTTGGTGGGTCGGGACGGGCCTTTTTTGCTGATAAATGAGTCGAAAAATGAGGAAAACTCTGCAAAAGATGATAAAATTGAGTTAATAGCGTGGCGTGGCCTGTTTATGCAAAAACATGACAAAAAGGAGAGGAAATTAGTTTAAAAGGGCAGATTTGATAACGAAAAAAGGGCCAAAAACATCACAAAATTTGGTGTTATCAACTCCCCAAAACTTAGCATTTTGTTTGTCCTCAATCAATCTTTAAACTTTGTTTTGTGATGCTTCTTCTTGATCGGTATAGTTTTCAGATCATGGGTTTGAGCGAGCATTGAGATGTCTTACAGAGAATACGGCCCGACCATGAACAACAAACTTTACTTCTCCTGCCTTATTTAAGCAAAAAAATTCTCCATAGTTTCGGCGAGACTTGGGTGCATGATTCCGAAGTTAGCTTTCACACCAAACAGCTTTTGGAGACAGAAAGTTGTGTGTTTGGGTTGGCTTAAGGCTTTTTGTGTTTTTCTTGTTTTCCATCAATCCATCCAGGTACGGGTCCATTAACGGGCAAGTGGTCCCTACAGTCCAAGCTAGTTGGCTTTAGAGTAGTGATTTCACATCCTACGTACCACTGCCCCGGGTCTACCATGCCTAAAGATGGGTACTTTTGGAAAACAAGTGTGTATATATATTATCTTTTCTTCTTTTTATTTGGCACAACTCTCATGCTTTTATTCAGTCTCATAAGGCTATTCTCTCTTTTTGGGATTTTTGTTGGGTAAGGGAAAACAAGAGGAATTTTTCCTGTTTGTGCAGCTTTTTCCTTCTGCATACACGTCTCTTAGCTGTTGTGAGATTATTTTTCAAAAAAAATTTTGGCGTGGAAAGTCGTAGTCTTTTGTTGTTTGAGGCCGCATTATCAGAAAGACATAACAAGACCTGCATCTCCTTAGGCACATAGAAAACAAATTGGCAAGACGTCGTATCAGATTTTTACTATATAATGTCTTCAAAATAAGCAAAATTTTTAGCATTTTTTTTGTATGAGCATGTATATGTTCATGTACACATATTGAAGAAAAAGAACAACAAGAACAAAAAGGGTGGAGTATGAAGAAAATTTTTGTATTTTTTTACTTCCCTCACTGGTACATGGTACCCCCCCCAAACTTACTCCACACTCTGTCCCGGAGTTGTGAAGTAGATAAGGTAGGGTAATGTTAACCCAGTGAGGGTTAGCTGGTGAGCGCCTGTGCCAGATAGAAGCTCCCACACATATTCTCCTCGTTTGCTGTGGTAATCAATGTGGTGGAGTTGGTCAGGCGTCTCTTTATTCGATATCCATTCTAGGATGAAGATGCCACAATCGTTGGATAGAGGAATTTGTTGCGGACTGCGGTGGCAGAATTGGAGCTCGTGCCATTTGCTTGCTGCTGTCTCCAGAAATGGTTGTATCAGCACCACCATCTCGTCGTAGTATTTTTGTACTAAGCGCTCGAGGGAGGTCAACGTCGTTGATGTACACTGCACCAGATGATCTTTGTTGTTGTCCGAGCTGTTGTAGAAGTGTACATCGTCAGAAGTGTCTAGTAGTTGTAATGTAGGATGGGCAGGAAGATTGTGCGTGGAACCCTGTACTCCAACTCTGCCAGAAATGAGTGCTTTGCTCATAATTCATCGGCAAGGCAGATGTCATTGAATAAGATTGGATGAGCAATGTATGCATGTTCAAACTTTGTCTGTAGTGTCTGGATGTAGGCGGCCGCCACAGATATCGCCAAACATCCTCCATCTTTTACCATGTCCCTTAAGTCATCAACCGGGACTATGACACTGCCTGCCTCATAGATGACATCCACCGGGGTAGAATCGACTAACTTCAGAAGAATTTCATTAACCTGCTCCTGTGTGAGAGTAGAGCATGAGAAGTGGTCGAAAATTGTTGATCAATCCTTCTGATGTTTCAGGCGAAGCAGGGTCTTCAAATCCGTGCACCTCCCGCAGGATCTCTAACTACTTGCCTGCCCCATAGATGTCAGTTTCTATCTCAGCTTCTTTCTCCAGAGTGTTGCTGGGCTCCGAAGATTTGCCTTCTAGGTCGTTGTCCAGCAGCCTCTCTGGTACCCCTGCATCGTGGAAATAGCGCCTGTCTTTGATCAGTAGCAAGGCGTATATGCTCCTGAGGTGGTAAAAGTTTTGGCCCTGGAGATGCCTTATGTATCCGAATATGTTGAGCAACTCCATGGCGTGTAAGACGATGAAGGCACTGTTTCCGCATCCCTCTTCTGCTTGGACAGTGAAGTCTACGATAGAGAAGAAGTTTCAAACGCCATTGTGATGTTTGACTCCTTGCTTGATAGCTCGTAGAAGACGTAGCGGTAGAAGCCTTAGATGTTTGTCCTCTAGGTGGCTGAAAATAAGCCCGGGGCGTGGCACCTCGTTGTTGCTGCCGCTAAGCAGCTGGACGTTGTGGTTCCTGAGGTCTACCACGCAGAGGAACCATACATTGCGGTTCTTATACGGGGCCAGCACGATGTTCGTGTTATGCTCTTCGATGTGTCGCAGCATGTTGGCCACCGTGACGGAGTCTGGTACTCCCATCATCAACCTTCTTGCCAAGGCATTGTCGTGATTGTGGCTGGTATAGTAGGAGCGACGACAACTCTATCAACTTCTGTCGTCGATGGCTCTGAAGTGGCGGCTGGTTCGGCAGGTGTCGTTGAAGTTTTGTCCTGCCTTGGTTTGAGAGGGATTGATTCTCCTCTCGCAGCCGCCCTCTCTTGAATACCGGTGGTGGCGGCGTAAGCTGCTTCTACCGCCACAGCTTCGATTTCTGCTGCGGTGAAAACCAGCTTTTCTGCGTCGTAGGCGGCGTAGTGAGGGAGTGGAATGAGGGTGTTTGTCCCTGCAAACTTGTAGAAATATCTTCTCCCCTCCTTCTTTATGATGCCAACCCTCATGAGGTACTTGAGGTCGATCAACTCGTCGCCCCTAGTCCTCGAAAGACTGTGCGGTTCCCTCGGGTATCCTAACCCAACCGCGATCAGATTTACGATGCCACCCATGCAATATTCCTTGGTGGCATCCTTTATCGGGTGCAGCCTGTTCAGCAAGAAATGCCCCAGATTGATCACCTTGCCCTCCATCATGTGCCACATTAGGTGGAGTTCTTCGGTGTAGACGTTGCTGGACTTGTTTTTGCTAAAAAGCAGGCATGCTACCAGCTTGTGCACTATCCTCCAGAAACGGGAGTGCACTGCTGCCACCTTGCTTCCCGGCTTGTATGATGACTCGCCGGTTAGCCTCTTCCAGAGCTCTACAGGGTTGAACCTGTCTCTTTCGGTGATCCTTTCACCGTTATTTAGCAACTTCTTCTCCTCCTCGCTGGAAGAGAAGATCTCGTTGAGAAGCTTTTCGGAGATGACGTGCTCCGAGTTGTACAACCGCCCTTGCAGTCTGTCTTCTCCGCCATATTCTTCAACGTCCTTAGCTGTATTCTTTACTCGGCAGAGAGACGACATGAAATCCTTTGTGAGTTCGGTGTAGGAGGCGGAGCGGCTGAGGCAGATGTTTCTCAGTCCTGCTGCGGCGAGGACATTCTCCAGTCTTTCAAAAATACCCAATTGAATGAAGGAAGACTGGTGGCAGAATCTGCTCGGCCTGTATATTTTAGTTGCCAGTTCTGAGTACCGGCGTCCATGCTCGTTATCTATTGGCACAAACCTTCCTGGTGTGTGATCTAGGGGTTCTGCCGCTGCGGTTGAAGATGTTGCTGGATCCATTACTTCTTCTGTCCTCGCTCTCTTCTCAGCGGTTGATGGCCCAGCTGCCTCGGGATTCAGGCATTTCTGGCCGACTGTTGTTGCTCCAGCTATGGACTCAGTGTCGATTCTTCTGCCGTGTTCGTCAACTTGAACGACGGTTTGCTTTGTACAAGCCATATCTGTTATCATTAAACAAGTTCATTGATCATTTAAATTTCCGATATTAAGTAGGTATAAACTCAAAGTTGACCCGATATAAAAACTACCCGACACAACCGTACCGGCATCAACATTGGGCGATATGATGTTTGCCCGATACGCTCGTATCGGGTGATATGAAGTTCTCGAAGAAATCATCGTAGGCTCACGCCCGATATGAGGTCCGGGTGTCGTCTATCAAAAGAACATCTAGGCGATACAAAACTCGACGATACGGGGAAAAACTGCGCGTCATACTCGTTGCCCGACATGGGTGTGTCGAGCGATATGGTCACGTGAAACAAAGTGCCCGATAGGGTCTTCTCGATTGAAAAAATGTGTCTCCTGATAACAAGAACAAGCGAGGCGGTACAAAGATGGGCGACACGGTTATCGCCCGATATGGCGTATCGGGCAAGCACTTTTTAAAGGTGTGTCGCGTGACACATGTGTCGGGCGATACAAAAAAAAATCAACTAAAGTCGTCAGCCCGATACGCTGTGCGCGATACAAAACTCGTGTCGGGCGAGCAGCTTGTTGGGCTATACCTTTTGTTTTCTTAAGTTTTCTGTGTGACACGAGAGCAGAAGCAAAGCTGCGCGACACGGGAGCAGAGGGGGAAATTACTGCATGATACAAGTAGGTGAGAAGTAAAAGCAGTAGCCTGATACAGTAAAACCTCCGTACTATATATAGCAATCTCAGCAGGGGTAAAACGGGTAAATCCGTGATGCGTGTCGGCCGTTGAGGCAAGTCATTCCTGAGACGAGCACGTTCTGTGTGCTGGCTGAGTCTTTGCCCGATTTGGTCGTGTGAAACAAAGTTTTTAGGACAGAATTCTAGTAGATGAGAAAAACCAAAACAAAGCGAGGGAAAAAGCGATTGATGGGTAAAACATCATTGGCCTAAGGTTAAGTTCCCAGCCTTAGATAGTATTACTCATCAATGCTCATAAAATAGAGCGGTGGCCCATAAAATAGAAGAGTCAGCGCATGCGGCACATGCGCTGACTCGGGCCTTATTACAGTCCAAATGTTCATAATGTTTTATTGCAAGAAAGTAAATAATATCCTATTCTAGGAAAAGCAAAAGCTCAGGCTGCCTCCCGAGGAGCGCTGTAGTTTGCATCGCCAGCTCGACCGCTCTAGGTCCTTCACTTTTCGCCTCCAACAACATCCATATCTTGCAGGTTGATCTCTGTCCTTTCTGATCACAACCCTGCCATTTTGGCAGGTTCGGTGTTGGAGGGTATCTTCCCTGAGGGATTCTTTATCACTTCGGCCATCTGGGCCAACTGCTGATCAATTTGGCATTGATGCGTCTGCATATCCGCCATCTAGACCTGCATTGAGTTCAAAACTCCCAAATTTGAAAGCGCACTCTGCGCCAGCTGGTTATTGATGGTATCTTGTCTCTTTACAAAATCAAACAACTGGCCAACCAAGTCTGGTTGGTCAGAAACCTTGTATTGACCTTGCTCCTTGGCTTGACTTTGTCCTTGGCTGGTGTTCGCCGCTTGGTGGCCTTGGTACTTTCCTTGTCCTTGGAAATTTCCTTTGTTTGACTGGAAAGAAGTGGTTCTGGTGAATTGACTTGATCCTCCCCTTTTCTCGAAAACTTGGGGTTGCTTGGTGGGGTTGTGCAGCTGATGCGAGTTTTCAGCCACATCTTTGTTGCCATAACTAAATCCAGGATGATCGGGCCTCTTAAAATTAACGAAAGAGACGTTCTCAGTCTCCTCAGCCTCAGACTCACTTTCGCTCGACTTGTTAGGTCGGGTGTAGATATAGTTATCTACCCCGTGTCCACCTTCTCCACAGGTGACACATTTCATGACTTTTTCAACTTGTTTCTTTCCCTTTCCACTTGATTCTTTCAACTGCTTCACATCAGTAGCTATCCTCTGGATCTGAGAGGTGATAGTTTCCAGAGCCTTGGATTCAAATGAAGGTCCTTCACTAGCCTTCTTAGCTTGTCCCCGGTCTGATCTATCGTAGTCTATATCGGCTTGCAACTCGGCCATGTTCTTGATGATCTTCTCGGACCTGCTAGGCTTCTTCCCCAAAAAGTCACTGCCTGCTGTTGCATTCAGCGAAACCCTTTCCTCAGGGGTTAGACCATTATAGAAGGTAGTTATCAGGAAACCTTTCTTATAGTTGTGATGAGGGCAGTCCCTCTGATATTCTTGATATCACTCCCAGGCATCATGGAGATTATCATTTGGCTTTTGTATGAAAGATGTGATCCTCTGTCTATTCCAGACGATTTTCTCGGTAGGATAAAACTTGTTTACAAAGGCATCCGCCAGTGCACTCCATCTGTTAAGATCTTGGTGTGGCAGCCCCAGGTACCATGATAGAGCCTTATCTTCCAAATAAAATATGAAACCCTTGCAATAGATCACCTCATGTGGGACTCCCCGCATCTTGATGGTGTCACAAATGTTCTTAAAAGCATATAAATGGTGATAGGGGTTGCCATTCTTCGAACTCCCTCTAAAGCTTTTGTTATGGATCATGGAGATGACTGATGGTTTTAGCTCAAAGTTGGCTGCATTGAATCTTGGGATGACAACATGGCATCTGGAATTGTTAGCCTTGGTGGAAGCTAACTCCCTTAGGGTCTTTTCTTCTTCATTGGAATCGTCACTGTCAATATCTCCCTAGTTCTAATCTTGATTAATTTGATTCCTTCTGTGCCTCCGGTGATGACGACATCTATCCCGGCGATGGTCATCCTCGAACTTCTCTGTTTTTGGATCTTCAGGTTGATCATTGCCGTCATAGCGATCATTGTCTTCAGGTGGAGGGGAGTGAGGTCTAGCTCTCCCGTATCGCTCACCTTCTGAATGAGGTTGTTCAATGCGAGGCGGCATGTCTGGTGATGTTGGTGCTCAGTTGAGTATAGCACCTCCCTTCTGAGTAGCTGACTAGCATGAAAAATCAAGTTAGAAAACCTTTGTTAATAATAATAATTACTCATTTCAGGTGAAGATATATAAAAAAGGAAAAAGAAAGTGTTGTCAAGCTCATTTCTAAGCTTGAGGCACTGGAGTGTAGTTAGTGGATTCGGGTTCGTCAACAGTACCGTTTTGCCTTGTCCCCGGCAACGGCGCCAAAAAGTTGACCGACCTAAATCGCGCATCCGAAAAGGGGAGCGGATTTGAAATAGTCAGACTTTTAAATTTATAACCTGAAACCTTCTAGGCCCCCGCAACTTTGTTTACGGGGTCGAAGTAGATATACGGGGTCGAACACAGGGACAAGGGTGGTAGTGTTGGCGAACGTGGAATCGACACGTTACACTCTGGCATGGGTAAGGAGATGATAAAGTTCCCCAAGGGAACAACATGCTAAGATCGATAAAACAAAGAAATCTATATCCAACTGGAGCTACGAGGAAAAATTAAGGTTTTAAAGGTTTATCAATTTTTAGGGTTTTTCGCACAACGAAAATAGAGAGATAACACTATCGCTTTAGTAAGGAACGAAGGAGAAAGATTTGATAAAACAAGCGGTAGCAGAAAACATCATGTACCTCTCCTCTCGAAGCGGGTACCTCTAACTAAGCATCAACACCCCTCTCGAGGTTGTTGGACTTAAGTTAGAGTGGAAAGGTTACTAAAACAACTCTGATCCTGGGCACTCTCGTACTCCAGTATCGGACCAAACACTAGAGCCACAACACCTCTCTCGAGGCTGTTGCAACGGGAACACATGATTCAGTAGCTAATCGAAACGTGATCCAAGCATACAAGCTAGAGTTCAGATGTTAAACATAGCAATCATCCAACAAAAGGGACCAAACATAAAGCAACAGATAATTAAGGCTATTCTAATTCCATTAGCATAAAAGGGTCAGATTACATTGCATAAGTAAATAGAGTAAATGAATGAAATAAATAAAGATAAATGCCGCCTTCTTGATTTAGAAGGGCGACAAGCAGTAGCAGACCCTCCAGCCCGATACCGGAAGGGAGCCTTGTCTGATACACCCATGTCGGGCGACACACTCTCTCGGGTGACACGCTCATGATGGGTGGACGTATCGTGTGGGGCGCCCATGCCCGATACGATCATGTCGGGCGGCACCCTCTCGGGCGACACGCCGTGACTGGTGATGCGTATCGGGCTTGGTATCATGTCGGGCCAGAGTGTTGCTTCCAGTATCGGGTACTCCTATCGGGCGTCATTGTTGGCCTATATCGGCCTGCAGCGGTGCCTGGGGCCGACCCTAAGTGAACCATTCCCTCCCTCTCGGGATGGGGAAGTGCTCACCTAGAATCGCCCGACACACCTCTGAGGCACGACACACTAGCTCCAGATGCTTTCCCAAGTTGGCTTTCAAGAGATTCTGACCTTGGAAAGGTATAGAGTTGTCTTGGGTTGTGAATCCTTGGGATGGATACCTTGGAAAGGTATAGAGTTGTCTTGGGTTGTGAATCCAAGCAGGCTGTATTTGCTGATGAGAGCAACAAATGGATCTTTGAAGGAGAGGGAAAGATTCTACCCACCTATCTTATGTCTGCTATGGTTGCTGATAAGCTGATGAGGCAAGGATGTTATGCATTCTTGGCCCATGTGATAGATACCACCATGAAAAGTCCTAACCTTGCTGAAGTTCCTATAGTCAGGGAATTTGAAGATGTATTTCCTGAAGAACTTTCAGGTATGCCACCGCCTCGGGAAATTGATTTTGAGATCAATTTGATCCCAGATACCCAACCTATAGCCCAGACACCGTATAGGATGGCACCTGCTGAGATGGCAGAACTCAAGAAGCAGCTTTAAGAGTTGCTTGAGAAGGGTTTCATCTGACCAAGCACTTCACCTTGGGGTGCTCCGGTCCTTTTCATTAAAAAGAAAGACGGATCAATGCGGTTGTGCATTGATTATAGGCAATTAAATAAAGTAACAATAAAGAATAAGTACCCTCTGCCGAGGATTGATGATCTCTTTGACCAGTTGCGTGGTGCAACCGTCTTCTCAAAGATAGATTTGAGGTATGGATATCATCAACTTCGTATTAAGGATAGTGACATACCCAAGTCTGCTTTCAGAACAAGGTATGGTCACTATGAGTTCACATTTATGTCGTTTGGACTAACTAATGCACCATCTGCATTTATGGAACTCATGAATAGAATCTTCCGACCTTTCCTCGATCAGTGTGTTATTGTCTTTATAGATGACATTCTGATCTATAGTAGAGATGCTCAGCAACATGAACAACATCTTTGTCAGGCTCTAACTTTGCTAAGACAACATGAGTTATACGCTAAGTTTAGCAAGTGTGAGTTCTGGTTGCTGGAGGTATCTTTTCTTGGACATGTGGTATCTGCCTCGGGAATTCGTGTTGACCCTAAAAAGGTAGAATCTGTTCTACAGTGGGAACAACTGAAGACATTGACGGAGATTCATAGTTTCTTAGGGTTGGCTGGCTATTATCGAAGGTTCATTAAGAACTTCAGTTCTATAGCCCTACCCTTGACTAAGTTAACCCGGAAAGAAGTTCCTTTTGACTGGAGCGATAAGTGCCAGCAATCTTTTCAGCTACTAAAGGAGAGGTTGACAAGTGCACCTGTACTTGTGCTACCTGAGCAAGGCAAAGGATACAAAGTTTTCTGTGATGCCTCCAAGAATGGACTTGGATGTGTGCTGATGCAAGATAAGCATGTGATTTCTTTTGCTTCTTGACAACTTAAGAAACACGAGGAGAATTATCCGACACATGATTTAGAGTTAGCTACTGTGGTTCATGCTTTAAAAATCTGGAGACACTATCTATATGGAGAAACATTCCAGGTTTTCACTGATCATAAGAGTCTTAAGTATATCTTCTCTCAGCATGACCTTAACATGAGGCAACGTCGCTGGATGGAGTTAATCAAGGATTATGATTGTACGATAGATTACCATCCAGGGAAGGCCAATGTAGTTGCAGATGCCTTGAGTAGGAAATCAGCAACATCATCCTCTGATAGGGCACAATTAAACTCTTTAGTATGCCCTAGGAGAGATATGCTTATCTCCTTAAGGCAAGACAATGTATAGATGAAGATGTCATGGATTTCCGGGTTGTTGGCTGAGATGCATATCAAACCCACCCTAAGAGAGCAGATTAAGGAGGCACAATGAGTTGATGCTGCAGTTCAGCAGATCAGATCTGAGTATGGTGATGAGAGGCGAGAAGGTTTTCATGAATCAGATGATCAAGTGGCATGCTATCATGGGAGGATGATAGTGACAGATGTGGATACCCTGAGGAAGTTAGTCCTGGAGGAAGCTCATTGTTCTATGTATGCTATGCATCCAGGGAGCACCAAGATGTATCAAAACTTGAAAGATATGTATTGGTGGCCTAGGATGAAGAAGGATGTAGCTGAGTTTGTTCTGAGGTGTCCGGTGTGTCAGCAAGTTAAAGCTGAACACCAGAAGCCTGCAGGAACAATGCAACCTTTACCCATACCACAGTGGAAGTGGGATCATGTAACCATGGACTTTGTTGTTGGCCTACCTAGAACAAACAAAGGACATGATTCCATTTGGGTAAGTATTTATAGGTTGACTAAGACAGCGCATTTCTTACCTGTCAAAACAACCTATTCTGCTGAAAGGTTATCCCAGTTATACGTTCAAGAGATAGTGCGTTTGCACGGAGTTCCTGTCACCATAGTTTCTGACAGAGGTCCTCAGTTCACAAGTCGTTTTTAGGAACAGCTACATAGGACACTAGGCACCCAGTTAAGGTTTAGTACAACCTTTCAACCACAGACTGATGGACAATCAGAAAGGACTATACAAACCTTGGAAGATCTGTTGAGAGCATGTGTTCTCCAGTTCACAGGAAGTTGGGATTTGCACCTAAGCTTGATAGAGTTTGCCTATAACAATAGCTATCAACATAGTATTGATATGGCACCTTATGAAGCCTTGTATGGCAGACGTTGTAGATCACCCTTATGCTGATATGAGACTGGTGAACATCAGTTGTTAGGTCTTGATCTTGTGCAGCAGACTACGGAGAAGATTAAAGTAATACAACAACAGATTAAGACTGCACATGATAGGCA
Organism: Alisma plantago-aquatica; assembly: GCA_963693085.1. Classification (NCBI taxonomy): domain Eukaryota; kingdom Viridiplantae; phylum Streptophyta; class Magnoliopsida; order Alismatales; family Alismataceae; genus Alisma; species Alisma plantago-aquatica. The sequence continues at coordinate 1,158,240,964 of OY856410.1, read as the reverse complement.
GAAATCTTATGCTGACAAGCGTCGTAGACCGTTGGAGTTCCAGGTTGGAGACAGAGTGTATCTCAAGGTCTCGCCTTGGAAAGGAGTTCTTCGCTTTGGAAGGAAAGGGAAGTTAGCTCCTAGATTTATGGGGCCTTATCCAATCATTGAACGGGTTGGAAAGGTAGCCTATAGACTAGAGTTACCACCAGAATTACAAAAACTACACCCTGTGTTTCACATTTCTATGTTAAGGAAATGTCATCCCGATACCGAGTCAGTTCTACAACCAATGGAAGTAGAATTGAATGAAGATATAACTTATGAGGAAGGACCAGTGTCAATCCTTGATAACAGAATTAAAAAGCTAAAGAAGAAAGATATAAGTCTTGTAAAAGTCCTCTGGAATCACCGTGGTGTTGAAGAAGCCACTTGGGAACTAGAGGAAGAGATGAGAAGGAAATACCCTGCTCTTTTCTCTTAATATGTTTTATCGATTTCGGGGACGAAATCCTTGTAAGGGGTGGATAATTTGTAACATCCCTGACCTGGGTTATGAATTAACCCTAGGTGTTTTGCCTAAATATGTAATTAAATTCTTGTGATTATCTTTTGGCATGTAATTAAGTTCCTAAGGAACATACATTTTCAATTCTGACCTTTTTAAAACAATGATTGTAGTATTGTTTGGTAATACAGGGACCTATGTGCAAATTACCCAATTAGAGGGGTTAACTTGCAAATTACACAGGTTAAGATGTTCCTATAACAAAGAGACATCATATGAATGAATATGATGAGGTATGATGTATTTCCCAAGTTGGGCACCAAGGTGCAGCTTGTGGAGCAATCCTTGTGCTTAAAACCCTAATTTTGGTGTAAAGTGCAATTTACCCAAAATGAGGGGTGCAACTTGTGATATACACTTTCTAGAAAATCGTTTATGACTTTTAACATCTTTTCAACTTATAATAATGAAGGAGACACTTCATTTGAATAAATAAGAAATACCTTTGTAATTAAACCACCAAAGTTGTAAGTAAAGGAGACCCTTATATGTATATGTGCACCATAGTGACAAGTTGACCTTCCTTGCCTTTAGTCCTTGGTCTTAGAAGAAGTTTTACCTTAGTTATGAAGAGGAGGGATGTGCCTAAAAGAAAGGAAGGACCTAGTTGTGAAAAGGAGGAGTAAGTTGTCCTTATGATGAAAATAACCTCAAAGTATATATGATCCTTTCCTTTGCAACCAAAGGCAACGTTTCCTTTCTTCCCTTCTTATTCCCTTTCTTAGACCAACTTAGGACAGAGCTCAGGAGTAGAGGAAGATGACCAAGTTCATCTAGGTAAGCTTTTATCACCATCTTGCTTGAATTCATGGAGGAAACCAGGTTACAAGGTTGGTTTCATGGTTATCTTACTTAGTTTTCTCTTCCTAGCCGATCCTTCCCAACTTTTCCTTGAAGAAACAACCTTGGATGACCTGTGGAGCTCAAGCCACCATTAAAGTTTCGAAGCTTGGAAGCTTGGAGTTCTAGGAACAACGTTTGAGGCGGGTTTTATAACTCTACACCTTGCTTTGTTATGCATACTTTGATTCTTGCAAATAATAGTTAGTTCTTCTTCTTCCCCATCTTTCTTTGCACTCTTGCAAGCTTTTTCGTGAAGAACAGACCTTGGTTTCAAGGTTGAAGATGAAGGGCATTAATACCTATGTTGGTCCTTATCCAACTTTATTAAACGATCTTGGACCAATAGGTCTAAACGGTTTGCAACCGTTTGAACTCAAGTGGGTTCACACTCGTTTAAGCTCAAGTGGGTTCACACTCGTTTAAGCTCAAGTGGGTTCACACTCGTTTAAGATCAAGTGGGTTCACACTCGTTTAAGCTCAAGTGGGTTCACACTCGTTTAAGATCGAGTGGGTTCACACTCGTTTAAGCTCAAGTGGGTTCACACTCGTTTAAGCTCAAGTGGGTTCACACTCGTTTAAGATCAAGTGGGTTCACACTCATTTAAGCTCAAATGGGTTCACACCCGTTTAAGCTCAAGTGGGTTCACACTCGTTTAAGATCAAATGGGTTCACTCTCGTTTAAAGCTTAAATGGGTTCAATTAAAGGATACCTTGTTTTATTCAAACCCTAATGACAGGACAGTGGTGATTTGGTTTATGTTAATCAATGAGGACTTAAACCAACCCTATATAGAGTGATATAATCACCATCTATTAGTAAGGAGAGAGAGAAAGTACCATTTATGGTTAAAACTCAAATAAAGTACCTTCAATGTATATGAATATGCAGGATTAGGGCATGATCCACTTATGAGAGATCATGAAAACCCTAATTAAGATAATTGATGAGTCTTAACCTAATTTGAAAGCATCAATGATGCTGTTTCTCATTCATGATGATACTATGAGCTCATTTCACTATGATGTGAATAGTAAACCCTAATTCTAGGGTAATCATGAGTAATGTGAATAGTAAACCCTAATTCTAGGGTAATCATGAGTAATGTGAATAGTAAACCCTAATTCTAGGGTAATCATGAGTAATGTGAATAGTAAACCCTAGTTCATAGTAATATGTTGAAATGAACAATAAACTCTAAACTCATGTTATTCCTTTAAACATGAATTGTATGATCAAGATATGAGATGAGGAATTATTATTCCCAATCATAATGAAAGGGGTGAATAACCCTAAATGATGTAAACAAGGGAATCTTACCCTTTGTAAGGACATAAAAGTATAACATTTGAATTGAAGGGTTAATTTTGTCTTATTGACTTCTGATCTGATTATGAATTGTTGATTATTATCAATTGAATTAATCATGCAGGTTCTTATAAGAGAATAATCATATCCAGGTAAGGATCATGACATCATATTCATTGAAAGCATGTCAATAGCTTATGAACAGAAATAACTATGTTGCCTAGATGCAAGTGGCATCATATGAAACTGATATGCCTTAAGGGCCATGAATGGCATCAAGGTCATGCTAATAGATGACTTGATGCTGACATGTCATTTGATAGCAAGTGTTATGATGATATAAGGGTGTGAGCACCCATGTTCCTAAATCATAGTGATAAAATGATTAAGAATTGATATCCATCTGATAACCGATATGAGTAATACCTGTTACATTTAGTATTTTTCTGTTATAGCCATGTTTAGTACTTGAATGTTTGGAAACATGTATGATGCTAAAAGAATACTGAAATGTACCTAATAACCAAGTTTAATCATATCATGTAGAACCCTGGTCATAGATCCATCATTGTCAGAGTTTAAATGATGGTGAAACAGGTTTTCCTAAGGGAACTCCTGGATCACATACTTTAGAGTATGTGGGGGAATATGGATGTGTATATCCTTACATCCTAGTATAGGAGTTGATGTGGATGTATCTTAATCCATCAACCCTTCACTATATGTTTATACCGGTATGATGTAACACTATTCTCCCAAGGGAATCTTTTATACCGCATCGATGAGAGATAAACATGAAATCTTTCGATAGTGAAGAGAGTGCAGAATGCCACTGTGACTCTAATAGCTAAGTACCAGAATACCCTAGTGAGCTATATTAGCAGAGACACTAGATGTCCTGCATGTTTATCCTCATTCTAACTGAGGTAGTTGAAGGTCATGAGAATCCGGCTCTTTCGATGACCTAGTATGATACCGATGCGACTTACTAGTGATCGGTTGGAGCATGAGCGGTATACTCATCTCCGCAGGGCATAATGATGTTTGTAAAACATAATCAACCGCGTAGAATAACTGCTTAGGTTGAACTACGAGGAACATTGGTTGATATTACATTGCTTGCATTTAATATCATGTTCAAGTATTAGCATACATGTTCTTCATATTCCTTAATAAAGATGAGTAATTGTTATCAAGCCTGCTGTAAATAATCTTGCTCATGATATTCCTTTGATTGCTTTTAACAAAGTTTCTGGCGGAGAGTTATAACTCTCGTTGGGACAATTATTTAAAATTGTCTCACCCCGTAGATTTCTACCTTTAGGTGGAAGTCGAGGTCGAAGGAACCGATCTGCAGGTGGACAGCAGCAGCAGCAGAAAAACCAGGAGCAGCAGTGATTTCAGGTGGAAACACTGTGCTATCTAGTCTTGTAGATAGAATAGTCTTATGTCGTCTCTATACACTCAGGTCCTAGGAGTTTGTTGATCTGAGAATTTTGAAGTCTTGAGATTTTGTACCATGATGTATATAATCACTCAAGAAGTGATTTATCAGAGATGTAAACAGTTCATCTTACTTTTATGAAAGGAGTTTCAAGTTTTCAAGATCTCATTTTCGAAAGGTTTTAATTTATCGTGATTTTTCGTATTCCGCTGTTAATCGAACCGCTTCCACTACATTTAACTTGTGTTTTAGAGATCAGAGCCCACAATTAGTGGTATCAGAGCTCTAGGTTCGCTGAGTCTATAGAGACATAGGACTTAGAATGTCAAGTCTATCCTTAGTACTTCTTTCTTATCTAATAGAGTCTTCTGCTCCTCAGGAGAAGAAGATAATTAAGGATGTCTGGACCACATGAGGAGTACGAGGCAGAAAGTAGTGTTGCTGCACCTCGAGAAGGTGCAAGGAACCTAGAAATAGAGCAACATGTACCTGAGCCACCTATGGAGCCACCTCAGTTTGACCCAGCTGACATGGGAAACCCAGCTGTTCAGACCATGTTTGGGCAGTTTATGACTGCCATGACACACATAACAGATAGGATTCCTATGCCTGCACCTAGGGCACCTACCCAACCTGAAGGACAATGTCTCGGTAAGACGTTCGAGCGACTTCGACGAGTCGGAGCGACCGAATACTTTGGAACAGCTGATCCGACAGATGCCGACCTCTGGTTAACTGAGTTGGAGAAAGCTTTCATAATCCTCAACATCCCCGAAGGTGAGAAGATTAGACATGCTGTCTATCTTCTCAAAGGCAGTGCTGGTCACTGGTGGACCATGGAAGAGCAGAAGAGGCCAAGAATAGAGATCTCGTGGGAAGAATTTCGTCGGGAATTTGTCCACAGATATTTTCCAAAGACCTTCCTAGATGAGAAGATCTCTCAGTTTGAGAGACTGAGGTAGGGTATGATGAACATTAGCGATTATGAGGCTAAGTTCATGGAGTTGTTGCGATTTTGTCCGCATATGGCTACCACAGATGAAGAAAGGATTAGGAGGTTTGAGAAGGGTTTGAATGCCGACATGACTACTCTCGTGTCTGTACTAGAAAACCGGGAGAGATTCTTTACCTTCGTTGAGTCAGTCCAAAGGATAGAGAGATCCGTACTCGAGAAAAGACAAACCCAAAAGAGATATCCACAGTTCCAGGGATCTTCATCTAGAGACTTTAAGAAGCCTAGATTCTCTGCACCTACACCTCCACCACCCAGATCTAGTTCTCAGACTCAGTGGTCCCCAAGTAGAGGTAGAGGACGAGGTTTACCGCCACAAGCGACTCGCAGTTCAGCATCAATGTTAGCCACAGGACCACCAAGACCACAACAACTGGAAAGAAGTTGTTATAACTGTGGGAAGGTGGGACATCTGATGAAGGACTATAGGTCTAGGCCTGTCAGTATGACACAGCCTCAGAGGCAGAATCAACATGGATCACAGAGAAGGCAGTCTCAAGGAGCAGCTAGAGGACGTGGGCAAGCGTCTCAGGCTGGATCGACAGCACCAACTCAACCTCAGGTGACAGCGAGGTTCTATGCTATGAACCCACCGGAAGCAGTGGTCAATCCACGGGTTGTGGCAGGTCAGATGGAACTTTTATATTCTGATATGTCTAAATCCTGTGTTGTATCTATTTTGATTGACCCGGGTGCTACGCACTCTTTTATCACTCGAAGAGTGATTCATAACTGCAATATGACAGTTAGTCATAGGGCAGATAGCTTGAGACTCCATTGAGAGGTTCTACTATTTTGCAAGAGGTATGCTCTCCCTGCATTCTCTTCTTTTCTGATCATCGCATTCAAGTGGATCTTATACCACTTGATATGCAAGGATTTAATATAATCCTTGGGATGGATACCTTGGAAAGGTATAGAGTTGTCTTGGGTTGTGAATCCAAGCAGGCTGTGTTTGCTGATGAGAGCAACACATGGATCTTTCAAGGAGAGAGAAAGATTCTACCCACCTGTCTTGTGTCTGCTATGGTTGCTGATAAGCTGATGAGGCAAGGATGTTATGCATTCTTGGCCCATGTGATAGATACCACCATGAAAAGTCCTAACCTTGCTGAAGTTCCTATAGTCAGGGAATTTGAAGATGTATTTCCTGAAGAACTTCCAGGTATGCCACCGCCTCGGGAAATTGATTTTGAGATCAATTTGATCCCAGATACCCAACCTATAGCCCAGACACCGTATAGGATGGCGCCTGCTGAGATGGCAGAACTCAAGAAGCAGCTTCAAGAGTTGCTTGAGAAGGGTTTCATCTGACCAAGCACTTCACCTTGGGGTGCTCCGGTCCTTTTCGTTAAAAAGAAAGACGGATCAATGCGGTTGTGCATTGATTATAGGCAATTAAATAAAGTAACAATAAAGAATAAGTACCCTCTGTCGAGGATTGATGATCTCTTTGACCAGTTGCGTGGTGCAACCGTCTTCTCAAAGATAGATTTGAGGTCTGGATATCATCAACTTCGTATTAAGGATAGTGACATACCCAAGTCTGCTTTCAGAACAAGGTATGGTCACTATGAGTTCACAGTTATGTCGTTTGGACTAACTAATGCACCAGCTGCATTTATGGAACTCATGAATAGAATCTTCTGACCTTTCCTCGATCAGCGTGTTGTTGTCTTTATAGATGACATTCTGATCTATAGTAGAGATGCTCAGCAACATGAACAACATCTTTGTCAGGCTCTAACTTTGCTAAGACAACATGAGTTATACGCTAAGTTTAGCAAGTGTGAGTTCTGGTTGCCGGAGGTATCTTTTCTTGGACATGTGGTATCTGCCTCGGGAATTCGTGTTGACCTTAAAAAGGTAGAATCTATTCTACAGTGGGAACAACCGAAGACACCGACGGAGATTTGTAGTTTCCTAGGGTTGGCTGGCTATTATCGAAGGTTCATTAAGAACTTCAGTTCTATAGCCCTACCCTTGACTAAGTTAACCCGGAAAGAAGTTCCTTTTGACTGGAGCGATAAGTGCCAGCAATCTTTTCAGCTACTAAAGGAGAGGTTGACAAGTGCACCTGTACTTGTGCTACATGAGCAAGGCAAAGGATACATAGTTTTCTGTGATGCCTCCAAGAATGGACTTGGATGTGTGCTGATGCAAGATAAGCATGTGATTTCTTTTGCTTCTCGACAACTTAAGAAATACGAGGAGAATTATCTGACACATGATTTAGACTTAGCTGCTGTGGTTCATGCTTTGAAAATCTGGAGACACTATCTATATGGAAAAACATTCCAGGTTTTCACTGATCATAAGAGTCTTAAGTATATCTTCTCTCAGCATGACCTTAACATGAGGCAACGTCGCTGGATGGAGTTAATCAAGGATTATGATTGTACGATAGATTACCATCCAGGGAAGGCCAATGTAGTTGCAGATGCCTTGAGTAGGAAATCAGCAACATCATCCTCTGATAGGGCACAATTAAACTCTTTAGTATGCCCTAGGAGAGATATGCTTATCTCCTTAAGGCAAGACAATGTACATATGAAGATGTCATGGATTTCCGGGTTGTTGGCTGAGATGCATATCAAACCCACCCTAAGAGAGCAGATTAAGGAGGCACAACAAGTTGATGCTGCAGTTCAGCAGATCAGATCTGAGTATGGTGATGAGAGGCGAGAAGGTTTTCATGAATCAGATGATCAAGTGGCATGCTATCATGGGAGGATGATAGTGCCAGATGTGGATAAACTGAGGAAGTTAGTCCTGGAGGAAGCTCATTCTTCTATGTATGCTATGCATCCAGGGAGCACCAAGATGTATCAAAACTTGAAAGATATGTATTGGTGGCCTGAGATGAAGAAGGATGTAGCTGAGTTTGTTCTGAGGTGTCCGGTGTGTCAGCAAGTTAACGCTGAACACCAGAAGCCTGCAGGAACAATGCAACCTTTACCCATACCACAGTGGAAGTGGGATCATGTAACCATGGACTTTGTTGTTGGCCTACCTTGAGTGTAACATCCCTTATGCTGGTATGAGACTGGTGAACATTAGTTGTTAGGTCTTGATCTTGTGCAGCAGACTACGGAGAAGATTAAAGTAATACAACAACAGATTAAGACTGCACATGATAGGAAGAAATCTTATGCTGACAAGCGTTGTAGACCGTTGGAGTTCCAGGTTGGAGACAGAGTGTATCTCAATGTAACATCCCAGGATTTGAGGCCTTGGATAACATGATCTTAAAAGGAATGATTGGACTACCCATATCACCAAGGTGCACCTCCTTTTTAGGGAGCCCATCTCTAAAGAACTTCATAGTTAAGCGTGCTCAGCTTGGACTAGTACTAGGATGGGTGACCAGTCGGGAAGTTGCTCCTGGCTTGCGCGTGAGTGGACAAAAAGCGTGCAGTTAAGGCTAGTGGTGGTCTGTGGGGCCAGTCGTCATTCCTGAAACTCTACTAGAGCCTTGGGTAGTGGGCCTGGGCATTACAAATGGTATCAGAGCCATAACCCCTCCAGTAGGTGGGGCCCACATGGGCATGTGGCATGCCAGTCTTGAGCCGTGCGGTCCAGGCAAGTTGGAAAGGGCTATCTGTAGAGACAAGATGGAGCCGCCCTTGCGCTGGTAGCCGTGGACAGGAGATGGGTGTCCATGGGCCATTGTGGGTCTACACTGAAATGGGGTCAGATTATGAGGCCATATAGTTGAGCCTTAACGAGGACGTCAAGAGTCTAAGTGGGGGAGATTGTAACATCCCAGGATTCGAGGCCTTGGATAACATGATCTTAAAAGGAATGATTGGACTACCCATATCACCAAGGTGCACCTCCTTTTCAGGGAGCCCATCTCTAAAGAACTTCATAGTTAAGCGTGCTCAGCTTGGACTAGTACTAGGATGGGTGACCAGTCGGGAAGTTGCTCCTGGCTTGCGCGTGAGTGGACAAAAAGCGTGCAGTTAAGGCTAGTGGTGGTCTGTGGGGCCAGTCTTCATTCCTGAAACTCTACTAGAGCCTTGGGTAGTGGGCCTGGGCATTACACATTCCATCACGAGCAAGAATCTTACCGTATCACGAAAACAAGATTAACTAATGCGGAAGCATTCATCAAGCAGCGGATTAGCGAAAATCACTAAAAAATAAAACTTTTTGCAAAGGGATCCATTCATAGGAAAACTCTTTCATTCAGAACCAAAGTAAAACTTTACATCCTGGTTCATATATATACATCTCATGTACTTTTGATTCTCGAGGAATACAAACATTAACTACTCTGTCTTAACTGTACACAGGTAGTATAAAACATTCGAGGCACTAAGCCAAAATCTCAAAATCATTAACTACTACTCCAAGGACCTGAGAGTACAGAGACGACACATAGGACTTCTATATACATCTGAACATGACATGACAGTCAATGTCTCCACCTGAGACTTTACTATTGTCCCTGCTACTGCTGATGTCCTTCACCTCCTGAAGGATTCCTGTCTCCTCGTCCGCGTCCACCTAAAAATGTGGTTCCCACGGGGGTGAGACAATTATAAAAATTGCCCCAGCGAGAGATATAACTCTCCGCCAGAAACATTATTATTGCAACTTAATAAGATAAATGTGAATAGGGAAATCATATTTATTTAACAGCAGATATTTTGATGTCTAACAGATTAAATCATTATTCTATATCAAAAGCATTGCAACTGTAACTTGATAGAATAACCATGTTACTATTCCTTTAATGAATATGAAGAACATGTATAACATCTATTCAAACTACAGAATCATTATCACTGCATTAACTCTCTTCAGGCTTAGATCATATGACTAAAGCCTGGCATTATCATTGTGGAGTCATGGCTCGTAGCCATACTCTTTTCACAAGGTGTTGGGATCTTAATCCCTCATTTCAACACTGGGGCTTCTCATCCATTCTCAATTTCAATACCATAACCATGAAATCCTGGGTATTCAAACCCTTTGTTCATCACTTGAGCACTATTACCTCTTTCTCAGGTAACTAACACCTTTAGGTCATTTGACCAAGGTAAGTATGATACTTGCTACACAAGCATCCATCATGGCACTTGATGCACATTAATTCTCTTGCCACCCCTTACCAGGCACAAGGTATATTATGGCACACAAGGCCCAATTAACAATTCAAACTAATAATACATCATAGCTCATACCTGGCTATGCTCATCATCTCATAATACCTGCATGGTTAGCACATATAATAGCAGTACATCAATTATCTATCAATACCATGCAAAAACAATGTATTAATATTTCAAGGGTATTACCCTTAATCCTTTATCAGGATTTGGGTTTCCATCACACATGGCTCATCAGAACACTGTACATCTTGTCACCTTTCACTAGGCAACAACTTTATTCACATGGCTCACAAAACCATTCACATCTTGTCACCTCTCACTAGGCAACAACTTTATTCACATGGCGCACAAGGCCATTCACATCTTGTCACCTCTCACTAGGCAACAACTTTATTCACATGGCGCACAAGGCCATTCACATCTTGTCACCTCTCACTAGGCAAAAACTTAAAACAAAGGCTTACAAGCCCAACTCATCTTGTTACTTCTTTCTCAGTAACAAAAACATAATGGCACATATGGCCAATCAATTCTTATCAAATAAACATCATAGCTCATACCTGGCTATGATCATCAACTCATGAAACCTGCATGATTGTCACACATGATAATAGACTTATCAGGTTTACAACACATCATGCAATACAGGGTAACACCACTATTCCCTTACCAGGGTTAGGGTTTTCCATCAATTAGGGCTTTCTCTCACATATCATTACCCTTCATTAAGAATAGGGTTTTCCATTATTAACCATTTAGGTTTTCAAGATCATATTATCAACGATCAAACCCTAGTTCATTGCTCCCCACATCTAGGAGCCAACATTTATACCATAAGTATTCACTCATACTTATTTATTCTCATCAATTATCATTAAACGATTATCATCACAAGGTATGTGTATCTCTCTCATCCTTAAGTTGAGAATTAACAAAACGACCATGTTAGGTCACTTTCAATTCAGCTCTAAGTCAAGCATAGACCACCACGGCCGTGCTACCTTGCACGGTCGTGCAAAGTAAAGCTACCACGGCCGTGCTACCTTGCACGGTCGTACTGAGTAGAGTCGCCACGGCCGTGCTGCCTTGCATGGTCGTGCTACATAGGATCATCACATGAATCATATTTATATATGAATTCTATTATTTGATCCTTTCAACTTGATTAGGTCACATCAACCCTTCAATCATATGCATACAACTATAATTAACATAGGGTACCAAGTCATTGGTCCTATAAGCAATTAGGGATGCATTCCCAATTAGGGTTTCTCATGAAATCACCCTCAACTAGGGTTCCACATGGATGCACCCTCAATTAGGGTTTCACTTGGAATCACCCTCAACTAGGGTTTCACATGGAATCACCCTCAACTAGGGTTTCACATGGAATCACCCTCAACTAGGGTTTCACATTGAATCACCCTCAACTAGGGTTTCACATGGAATCACCCTCAACTAGGGTTTCACATTGAATCACCCTCAACTAGGGCTTCACATGGAATCACCCTCAACTAGGGTTTCACATGGAATCACCCTCAACTAGGGTTGAATTCAATAACCCTGTCAATTAGGGTTTATATTCATGTTTAGGGTTTCATGATCTCTTTGATTAAGGATCATAACCCTTATACACCACATGATTCATATTCATGTATGAATTCATGCTATCAGCTTCTTAACTTGATTAGGTCATATCAACCCTTCAATCAAGTACATACAACTATGATTTACATAGTGTACCAAGTCATTGATCTTATCAGCAATTAGGGTTCATCCCTTAATTGACACTAATCACTTAGGTACTATTAGGGTTTTAACCTTTGTTCCTTCATTGGTTAACATTACTAACCATCATTGGATCAATAGTACATTCATCATCACATTGGACCTCCATTACATAAGGTATCCAAAGGAATTAGGGTTTACTATTCATCCTAATTAGTGATTTCACATGTAGGCAACCTCTTAATAGAGTTATACATGAAATCGGCCTCAATTAGGGTTTACATCATGTATTGGATCCATGCATTTGTTATGCATTAATGACTAGTACCATTAAAGGTATCTCCCACCTAATCACATTAGGTTTTCAAAAAGGTTTGATCCATTGGACCTTTAATGACATAAGGTATCCAATTGAATTAGGGTTTCCAATGTTGATTCCTTCAATCATTGGATTCATGGAACCAATCATCAATTGGACCTATACCCATACTTCAATTGAGTTTAAATAGGTCAACCTTCAACTTATTTGACCCTTAATTAACCCTCAATTGGTCATAAATTAGGGTTTGATTCAATTGAATTAGGGTTTGGAATCGATGATTCAACAACACTAATCAATGTAAGACTAGTTGCTTTGAAACCATTGAACCATCATCCAAGTTGGGTATGACCTGACCCCAAACGGTATTGAGGTCGTTTGGATGACCTCCAAACGGTCTTGAGACCGTTTTCCCATCATATCCCTCAAATCCAAGCCATCCAATTAAGGTTTGGATCATTGGATTGATCACCAAATCAACATTGCATTGTATAACAGCTTGGCACCTTTAGACCTTCAAACACCTAACCATACTCAACCCTAGACCTCCAAACGGTCTTGGGTGACCACCAAACGGTCTTGAGACCGTTTGGATGAGCTCCAAACGGTCTTGAGACCGTTTGCCCATCATATCACTCCAATCCAAGCAATCTAATTAGGGTTTGGTTCATTGAAGTGCTCACCAAATCAGCAATCTATTGCAGATCAACTTGATATCTTTAGACCTTCAACCACTGAACTATACTCAACCCTAGACCTCCAAACGGTCTTGGGTGACCACCAAACGGTCTTGAGACCGTTTGGATGACCTCCAAACGGTCTTGAGACCGTTTGGCCCATCCAACCTTTGGACTTTAGTGAAAAATCATCATGGATTGGTCTATCGAGTTGATCAACAAGTCAGCATTTAGTTGCAGTATGATTTGGTACCTTTGGACCTTCAATTGGTCAACTATACTTGAAACCAGACCTCCAAACGGTCTTGGGGTGACCCCAAACGGTCTTGAGACCGTTTGGATGATCCCCCAAACGGTCTTGAGACCGTTTGGGCTAATCAACCCAAAATCTCAAATTAGCTCATTGTGATTTCAGCACTGATTTCAATTAGGGTTAGCCCAATTGATTAGCCTTCAACTCATGACTCGTTTGGAATTAACCCCTAAAATTTGGAGGGTCATTAACCAAAATCATTATGAACAAAAATCTCATACGGTCAACGCTTGGTCAACGCACTCAAACGGTCTTGAGACCGTTTGCCCAAGCAGGTCAAGTTGATCAGGTTGAAAATCAGCACATAATTCAATTCGATTGCCTAATTGATTGGCCTTCAACTCTCGATTCCTTTGGAGTTAATCCCTAAAATTTGGAGGGTTATCAGCCTACATAATTAGGAATAAAATTCCCAAACTTTCAACGCTTGGTCAACCATCTCAAACGGTCTTGAGACCGTTTGCTCCCAAATGGTCTCAAACCGTTTGCCCTTAAACGGTTTGCTGAAACCGCATAGCCAATCAAATTAAAACGATTTGGAGTAGCTATCAAAACGGTTTTGCTTGATAATTTTCTTTGGATAAGCATCTAGGATGATGTCATCATCCCCTTCCTTCGAACAACCAAGAACAGCAACCTTTCTTGATGGAAATTGCAGCAAGAAACAAGAGTGCATCAAATTGAAGAAATCAATCAACAAAGCATAGAGAATTGATGCAATAGCAATGTTTAAGGGTTTGAGTTATAAAACCCACCTCCAATTGAGCTCCAAAGCTCCAAGATCACGCCATTAATGGTGGATGAAGCTCTTGCAACTCCCCCTAGGCTCGTCCTCAAGCTTTTGATTGCAAAAGTTGGCTAGGGTTGAAGAGGAGATCGAAATAAGAAGGAATCCATAATTTATTTTCGATTCCCACCATGAAATCAAGGAGAACGAAGGTCAAGGGATCACCCACAGGTTGGGGACGTGCTCACTTCTCCTCCCTATCTCCTTGGTCGGTTTTGCAAGCAAGGGGAAGAAGAAAATCCGAAAAAGGCCTTGGTTTGGGCTTGGAAATGGCACTTTTATAAAGAAATTGATGAGAGAGAATATGCCTTATAAAAATGCATTAAATTCCAAAAATATGGCCGCCTATTCCCCCTCAAATACCTTAAGGACGAGTCACCTTCCTTTGCCTTTAATTCTCCTTCATTATCCTCAATTTAAAGAAAAGCAAATTAAGCACCTTAATGCTTATTATATTAATATCCATATGTGAGTGGGTTTTCTTTTTCTTATAATAAGGTGAGTGGAATTTCACCTACTTAGGATATTTTCGTTCCTTATCTTGGGAAAGGAACGTCCATCCTTATTCAAAATCAATCCAAAACATTTTGGTTGAAAGCCCTTCAATTATTTTTATTCATTTTTGCCCTAAATCAAATTAGGGTTTCAATTAGGCATTAATCTTGATTATTTTAATATCAAGATTCTCTCTCCTCCAACTTAATTCAAATGAGGCACCCATCTCATTTTATTTGCTCTACATGATTCCAAGAAACATTAGGGACTTTATTGAAGTGGTAATTTGCATATTGAACCCTAGGTTTTGGGTAAATTGCACTTTTCACCAAAACTAGGTTTTAATGCACAACACTGCTTTACAAGCTTAATCTTGGTGCCCAAGCTTGTGAAAACCATACCACTACATCATATTCATTCTTATGATGTCTCAACATCAGAGGAACATATTACCATGCAACATTTGCAATTTAACCCCTCAACTTGGGTAATTTGCACTTTAGTCCAAAATAAGCAAACATTGCTTCAACATTGTTCAAACATGACCAAAATTGAAACATAAGTTTCTCATGAGCCCTAATTACTTTTCACAAGATAATATTAAGAATCTACTTAACCTTATTAAGCAAAACAATCTAGGGTTAATTCATAACCCAGGTCAGGGATGTTACACTCAAGGTCTCGCCTTGGAAAGGAGTTCTTCTCTTTGGAAGGAAAGGGAAGTTAGCTCCTAGATTTATGGGGCCTTATCCAATCATTGAACGGGTTGGAAAGGTAGCCTATAGACTAGAGTTACCACCAGAATTACAAAAACTACACCCTGTGTTTCACATTTCTATGTTAAGGAAATGTCATCTCGATACCGAGTCAGTTCTACAACCTATGGAAGTAGAATTGAATGAATATATAACTTATGAGGAAGGACCAGTGTCAATCCTTGATAACAGAATTAAAAAGCTAAAGAAGAAAGATATAAGTCTTGTAAAATTCCTCTGGAATCACCGTGGTGTTGAAGAAGCCACTTGGGAACTAGAGGAAGAGATGAGAAGGAAATACCCTGCTCTTTTCTCTTAATATGTTTTATCGATTTCGGGGACGAAATCCTTGTAAGGGGTGGATAATTTGTAACATCCCCGACCTGGGTTATGAATTAACCCTAGGTGTTTTGCCTAAATATGTAATTAAATTCTTGTGATTATCTTTTGGCATGTAATTAAGTTCCTAAGGAACATACATTTTCAATTCTGACCTTTTTAAAACAATGATTGTAGTATTGTTTGGTAATACAGGGACCTATGTGCAAATTACCCAATTAGAGATGTTAACTTGCAAATTACACAGGTTAAGATGTTCCTCTAACAAAGAGACATCATATGAATGAATATGATGAGGTATGATGGATTTCCCAAGTTTGGGCACCAAGGTGCAGCTTGTGGAGCAATCCTTGTGCTTAAAACCCTAATTTTGGTGTAAAGTGCAATTTACCCAAAATGAGGGGTGCAACTTGTGATATACACTTTCTAGAAAATCTTTTATGACTTTTTACATATTTTAAACTTATAATAATGAAGGAGGCACATCATTTGAATAAATAAGAAATACCTTTGTAATTAAACCACCAAAGTTGTAAGTAAAGGAGACCCTTATATGTATATGTGCACCATAGTGACAAGTTGACCTTCCTTGCCTTTAGTCCTTGGTCTTAGAAGAAGTTTTACCTTAGATATGAAGATGAGGGACGTGCCTAAAAGAAAGGAAGGACCTAGTTGTGAAAAGGAGGAGTAAGTTGTCCTTATGATGAAAATAACCTCAAAGTATATATGATCCTTTCCTTTACAACCAAAGGCAACGTTTCCTTTCTTCCCTTCTTATTCCCTTGCTTAGACCGACTTAGGACAGAGCTCAGGAGTAGAGGAAGACGACCAAGTTCATCTAGGTAAGCTTTTATCATCATCTTGCTCGAATTCATGGAGCAAACCAGGTTACAAGGTTGGTTTCATGGTTATCTTACTTAGTTTTCTCTTCCTAGCCGATCCTTCCCAACTTTTCCTTGAAGAAACAACCTTGGATGACCTGTGGAGCTCAAGCCACCATTAAAGTTTCGAAGCTTGGAAGCTTGGAGTTCTAGGAACAACGTTTGAGGTGGGTTTTATAACTCTACACCTTGCTTTGTTATGCATACTTTGATTCTTGCAAATAATAGTTAGTTCTTCTTCTTCCCCATCTTTCTTTGCACTCTTGCAAGCTTTTTCGTGAAGAACAGACCTTGGTTTCAAGGTTGAAGATGAAGGGCGTTAATACCTATGTTGGTCCTTATCCAACTTTATTAAACGATCTTGGACCAATAGGTCTAAACGGTTTGCAACCGTTTGAACTCAAGTGGGTTCACACTCGTTTAAGCTCAAGTGGGTTCACACTCGTTTAAGCTCAAGTGGGTTCACACTCGTTTAAGATCAAGTGGGTTCACACTCGTTTAAGCTCAAGTGGGTTCACACTCATTTAAGATCAAGTGGGTTCACACTCTTTTAAGCTCAAGTGGGTTCACACTCGTTTAAGCTCAAGTGGGTTCACACTCGTTTAAGATCAAGTGGGTTCACAATCGTTTAAGCTCATATGGGTTCACACACGTTTAAGCTCAAATGGGTTCACACTCGTTTAAGCTCAAATGGGTTCACTCTCGTTTAAAGCTTAAATGGGTTCAATTAAAGGATACCTTGTTTTATTCAAACCCTAATGACATGACAGTGGTGATTTGGTTTATGTTAATCAATGAGGACTTAAACCAACCCTATCTAGAGTGATATAATCACCATCTATTAGTAAGGAGAGAGAAAGTACCATTTATGGTTAAAACTCAAATAAAGTACCTTCAATGTATATGAATATGCAGGATTAGGGCATGATCCACTTATGAGAGATCATGAAAACCCTAATTAAGATAATTGATGAGTCTTAACCTAATTTGAAAGCATCAATGATGATGTTTCTCATTCATGATGATACTATGAGCTCATTTCACTATGATGTGAATAGTAAACCCTAATTCTAGGGTAATCATGAGTAATGTGAATAGTAAACCCTAATTCTAGGGTAATCATGAGTAATGTGAATAGTAAACCCTAATTCTAGGGTAATCATGAGTAATGTGAATAGTAAACCCTAGTTCATAGTAATATGTTGAAATGAACAATAAACTCTAAACTCATGTTATTCCTTTAAGCATGAATTGTATGATCAAGATATGAGATGAGGAATTATTATTCCCAATCATAATGAAAGGGGTGAATAACCCTAAATGATGTAAACAAGGGAATCTTACCCTTTGTAAGGACATAAAAGTATAACCTTTGAATTGAAGGGTTAATTCTATCTTATTGACTGCTGATCTGATTATGAATTGTTGATTATTATCAATTGAATTAATCATCCATGTTCTTATAAGAGAATAATCATATCCAGGTAAGGATCATGACATCATATTCATTGAAAGCATGTCAATAGCTTATGAACAGAAATAACTATGTTGCCTAGATGCAAGTGGCATCATATGAAACTGATATGCCTTAAGGGCCATGAATGACATCAAGGTCATGCTAATAGATGACTTCATGCTAACATGTCATTTGATAGCAAGTGTTATGATGATATAAGGGTGTGAGCACCCATGTTCCTAAATCATAGTGATAAAATGATTAAGAATTGATATCCATCTGATAACCGATATGAGTAATACCTGTTACATTTAGTATTTTTCTGTTATAGCCATGTTTAGTACTTGAATGTTTGGAAACATGTATGATGCTAAAAGAATACTGAAATGTACCTAATAACCAAGTTTAATCATATCATGTAGAGCCCTGATCATAGATCCATCATTGTTAGAGTTTAAATGATGGTGAAACAGGTTTTCCTAAGGGAACTCCTGGATCACATACTTTAGAGTATGTGGGGGAATATGGATGTGTATATCCTTACATCCTAGTGTAGGAGTTGATGTGGATGTATCTTAATCCATAAACCCTTCACTATATGTTTATACCGGTATGATGTAACACTATTCTCCCAAGGGAATCTTTTATACCGCATCGATGAGAGATAAACATGAAATCTTTCGATAGCGAAGAGAGTGCAGAATGCCACTGTGACTCTAATAGCGAAGTACTAGAATACCCTGGTGAACTATATTAGCAGAGATACTAGATGTCATGCATGTTTATCCTCATTTTGACTGAGGTAGTTGAAGGTCATGAGAATTCGGCTCTTTCGATGACCTAGTATGATACCGATGCGACTTACTAGTGATCGGTTGGAGCATGAGCGGTATACTCATCTCCGCAGGGCATAATGATGTTTGTAAAACATAATCAACCGCGTAGCATAACTGCTTAGGTTGAACTAAGAGGAACATTGATTGATATTACATTGCTTGCATTTAATATCCTGTTCAAGTATTAGCATACATGTTCTTCATATTCCTTAATAAAGATGAGTAATTGTTATCAAGCCTGCTGTGAATAAGCTTGCTCATGATATTCCTTTGATTGCTTTTAACAAAGTTTCTGGCGGAGAGTTATAACTCTCGTTGGGACAATTATTTAAAATTGTCTCACCCTGTAGATTTCTACCTTTAGGTGGACGTCGAGGTAGAAGGAACCGATCTACAGGTGGACAGCAGCAGCAGCGGCAAAACCAGGAGCAGCAGTGATTTCAGATGGAAACACTGTGCTGTCTAGTCTTGTAGATAGAATAGTCTTATGTCGTCTCTGTACACTCAGGTCCTAGGAGTTTGTTGATCTGAGAATTTTGAAGTCTTGAGATTTTGTATCATGATGTATATAATCACTCGAGAAGTGATTTATCAGAGATGTAAACAGTTCATCTTACTTTTATGAAAGGAGTTTCAAGTTTTCGAGATCTCATTTTCGAAATGTTTTAATTTATCGTGATTTTTCGTATTCCACTGTTAATCGAACCGCTTCCGCTACGTTTATCTTGTGTTTTAGAGATCAGAGCCCACAGTGGTGATATACCACGACCGTTTTGGGGCTTTTTGGTACTGATCTCAACTTCATCTTCTTCATCTAGCCTCCTTTTTCTTTGAATTGCTCTTGTGCATCCAAGGAAGGATCGGGGAAGAGATAGGTCCACTCTTGGGTGTAAGACCCCATAGCCATTCTTCATCTCTCTCCCATGCATCAATACATGCATAAGTTCTCTGAAATACACACAAAAGGAGGCATAAGTGCATTTATCATAAAAGATCATATTAAGGGGAATAACTTGTAATCTAAACTATTTAGGTGTGATTATCATGCAAAAAGGCACATGATGAAGCCCTAAAATAGGACTACATCAGGGATACACTCATTACTATTGAGAAACAAAACCCATTCCCCTCCAAACACACCAAAACATATAAAGGAATACATGTATTTTTATATCTCAAAGGTATGATACATATAGCATTTTGAGTAAATAGCAGTGGAAATTAAACTATCACAAGAATTATAATTACATCATTGTTTGTTCCTCACCCATATGGGTGACAGTATAAAAGGAAGATGCAAGTATGACCAAGATATAAGGACCAATTATAGAGGGCAACCTAACTACTTCAAGCTATCCCAAGAGTCTACAAGTGTGGAGTAGTTTTCTCCTGATTCTCCTCTCCTATAGTACCTACACCTTGGTGGTTTGGGAACAACACCCAAAATGGGAGAAGGAATGAGAGAAGTTTATCAATACAAACTAGTATGTGCTATAAGATCTAAGGGCAACATGATTAGCGTCAAACTGAATAGTTGTTCCATTTCCAAAGAAAGAATGAAAGTAAAAGATGAGTCATACAAAATAATGTACAAGTTTAAGAGTAATGAGGTTTTAAAAGAAATAATATGTAACCACACCAATATGTTGCCTTCTATAATGTCAATTACCAACACAAGTATTAAGTTTGCATGTAGATTACAACATGACCAGTCTACCTAAATGTACGACTAGAACACTTCCACCTACTGAGCCTAGGAAGGAGATGAGAGTACCCCCAATCCTCAATATAATGCGTATAAGATAGCTGAGAGCATCATCACCCATATACCTCAAGTTTTACGATGGGATCCAACCCCATAATGTACAACTACATTAGCTACAACTAGTTAAATGATTATTACATACTTAATAAATAGGACAAGCAAGACAATTCCGTTCAATAAAATCATGATTCAAGTATCGATGATAACATTGTCCATTATATAATGATTAAAGAGGCAATAGAGATCCATATTAAATATTTGCATTATCAATGTCGAGATAAATAAATTAGGAAATAAGAATTATTAAGTAAGATAAAAGAGTATAAATCCAACATTAAGATATAAGCCTCATCAATGAGAATATATGTTTATAGTCACAATATAATTCCCCAAATTAAACAGGAGGTTAGAAACACACCTTGGTTGGTGATTCTAATTATCACCCAAAACATCTAGTCTGGGTTTCAGAGTCACAAAGACATATCACAACTAATTAGGTAGATTTTAGGATACATATTAATACTATACTGAATGATGAAGCCCTAAAAACTGATTTCTACAACAGACCAATTCACCCTCTGAAATATGTAGCACTCAATGGATCTCCTTTTTAGGAATTTAAATCAAAATTTAGAATATTTTTATGATCTACAAATTATTTTTTATGAAATTTAAAGGTTTAATACACTAACTGGAAAAAGGAAAAGAAAACTACTGTAATATGACCTCAATGCCCCATGTTAGCATAATGGATTAGTTGGGCTTATGCCCATTGTATCTTGCTTTCTCTCTTAGCCCTTGTATTCCATGGATCCTATATGTAAGAGACCTAGTGCTCTATTTATGACTACTTAAATCAAATCCTTGTACATGGTATGAGGAGCAAGGATCTAACTCTATCCCTCCCCACTGTCTCTCTCTCTTTCCAACCTAGCGTCCATCACCTACAACCACCACAACCACCACACCTCCACCTACCGCTCAAACTCTCCCCCTCATCTCCTATCCACCACCACCCACACCCTCCCCCACCCTCCTCTCTCCCCTCCTGCCACCCTCACCTATGATGGCCACCATTAGCCACAACTAGGTTGTTGCATGACCAATTATAGGCATGATCGACGTCACTAAGAACCACCACTAGCCACAATATTCTTTGGTCACTCTGGAAGGCGACCATCTCTCCTTGTATCTCATTCTTCATGTGTTAGTTATAGAGGTTTATACATACATATAAATAGAGGTATCAAAATACTATGTGTTGAACTATAAAGCACCAAAACATACAAGGGGCAAAGTATTTATTTCTTCTTCCTATCCATGTGGTTTTGTAACCTCTCATGGTTGAGTGTTTTTACTTGAATTAGGACTTTGTATGCTTCTCTTGCAATGTGTGTTTTTACCATGCTATAAAATTTGATAGTGCCTTTCTTTTGTTTAAATTCACTATTTCCTACTGTGTTGAAAGTATTGTAGTTCCTCCATATTATTCTTGTACATTGTTTCTTATTCAAGTATTGTTATTGTCTAATCATGGGTGACCCCATCAAGCCACCACATACCATTATCTACAATGATATTCCCATATCATCGCTACCAAACTCAATGATGACAATTTTCTACTATGGATGAATCTTGTTCAGACTTGTTTAGAATCGTGGGGTAAACTCAAGTTTACCACCAATAATGCACCTACCATGCCCAATAGTGCTTGGACCATAGAAAAATCCATGTTCTCTTATAAGTCTGGGGTGTATGGAGTCTGAAGTTATAGTCAAGTACATGCAGCACATGAACACAAAGACCATGTGGGACAAATGAAGTAGTTCTTCACGCAGGAAGACAAATGTTTGCACATCTACATCACCATAGACAATATCTTCTCTGAAAAGTAAGGGGATCATCCCTTGTTCAAATTATATGACGCAATGAATGATCTTTTAAACTAGTTGAACTTCTTATATTTGAAAACCTTTTTTGAGGTTACCAAAGAGAGGGTAACTCTTCTCACTAGGCGCTTCCTCAACGGGCTTCACCCTTATTTTGCTACTGTACAACAACTCCTCATTGTTGGTGCAACCCTTCTATCTACATACTAAACATATGTACACCTGGCCCAGTCTGAGTTGCTCTCCACTCACATCTCCCTACCACTACACCTGATATTCCAGTAGAGGACATGGTTGTGGATGAGGTCAATGACCAAAGTGCACTTATTGTAGCAAGATGGGCCACCCTAAAGAAGCATGTTATTTCAAGCATGGATATCCAACCCACTATAGGAGAGGACGTGGCATAGGCTCTTGTCATGTTGCCCACACACTTTTCCACCTACCCCACCAACTGGTCTTGCCCCTACTCCACCATATGCATCTTCTCAATCTTCTCATGTATTGTTGTTGAATGAGGAGTGCACACACCTTCTCCAAGTTGAATAACTTATGGGGATTCCCCTCTCCAAAATAATATGACAACCTCTACCTCCTATCAATGGTGCATTGTGACCCTCTTAATACCTCTTCTTCAGCTAATTGATTTGCTCCTCAAGGTAATTATAGGGCATCTATGCTTGCTACAAATTGTAATTGGATTGTGGACTTAGGGGTGACACATCATATGAGGGATATGCCCTACCTTCTTACTACATCTGAATCTTTTATTCCGCACCCCTAAGTCATTATGATGGATAGGTTGGTAAAACGAGTCACTCATTGTTACACCGTTCCACTTTCCCCTATGCTTAAACTATATGCCATTCACTTTGTTCCTAACTTCCCATACAATCTCACGTCTGTTGCTAAAATTATTGATTCTCTTTGATGCTTTGTAACCTTTGGTCCTTCTGGGTTTGTCTTAAATGATTGGAGGAATTTGAAGATGATTGGGTAGGGAGTGTGCTCTAGTAGTATCTATTACTTCTCTGCCCCACTGCATGTCCAACACATGCCCTCCTTGATTCCGTTCCACTACAACAACATCTACACTTTGAACATGCTCAATATTTTAGATCATTCTATTTCTTCTTATTAGTCTATCTTATGTAATACATTTCAACTAGGAAAACACCATTGTGTGTCTTTACCAATTCATACAAGTAGACAATCATCCAAAATGTTTGAATTAATACATAGTGATATCTGTGTTCTATTTAGAATACTAGTTTTAATGAATTCATATACCTTCTTACTTTTGTATGATTTCTCTAGAATGACTTGTATTTATCTCCTTCAAATTTGTGATGTAGTTTTTTCATTGATTTGCACATTTTACACTATGATTTCTATGCAGTTCTCTACATCCATCAAATTCTTCATACCGACAATGCCCTTGAGTATACACAAAAGGTTGTTTCCTCTTTTCTCCAAGACGTTGGATGATTCATCAACACTCTTGTGCTTATTATCCATAGCTAAATGTCATTGTTGAGCATAAAAGTCATCACCTCTTACACGTGAGAAGAAGTCATTCATGCTAATGACCCAAAATATTTTTTATCGCATGTGGTTCTCACTGCATGTTTTCTCTTCAATTATCAACCTTTCTTGGTTCTTAAAGAATGAACTCCCTTTTCTATTATCTTTCCATAAATGACATTGTTTCCTTTATATTTTCATGTTTTTGTTTATGTTGCCTTTATACATGATTTTTATCCCAAGGCTGGCAAACTATCACCCCCAAACTATTCACATGGTGGTTCTCAAATACCACTTCTCTCGAAAAGGTTACAATTGTCTTGACTCTACCTTAGGCTAAGTTTATATCTCTAAGAATTTCAGTTCCCATGAAGATAAGCTTTTCTTTTTATTATCCCCATCATCCTTTGCTCATTCTAACAAAATGGTCATACTACCCAATCCCTTCATCCTCTCTACTCCATCTACAACAGAACCCATGCACCGACACATGGAAGATGAATCTCATGTAGCTCCTCCATCGTCATTATTAGTTCTAGACCATTCCAATCTACCAGTGGTGTAAGGAGTGGGGCCCGATAGGGGATCCATTCCCTATTAAAACTTGAGGAAGAAATCAATCTAATCCAAACACACTAACAAGCATGCTGGAATAGGTGTAATTTTTTCACTTCTCAAGTAATGGTATACAATATTAACCAAAGTATAACAGCGGAATAAAAAACAATGACTATATTAAATTTTAGAAGTTTACATGAAAATCTCCCACTAGGGACTTACATGAAAGTAACAACATAAGGAACTAAGTAGAGGGATATCCAAACTATCTCAAGTATACTCTCAGGACCGACTCCAGTAGGATAGGTCCATGTCATTTGTCAAGTCTTCCATGTTCTTTCACCTAGGGGTTGGAAGCATACCGCACAAGAGAGACAAAGTAGATGTTTTCAACATAAAAGTAGGTACATGCGCAAAAATATGTATTGAGAAGAAAAAAAGGTAAATAGAACATCCAATATAACAAGGCTTCCCAAATCAAGAGGGATAAAGAAACATCGAAGTGGATATCAAAAATAACATTATGATCAATAAGAATCAAGACATTTCTTGCCTTAATCAATATCACCATACAATATCTTGATCATTAACAATAGTAAACACTGCATGTTAAACAATTAAACTAATGTTATTTAAGTAGGGTTGAGACCCATAAAATCTCAAGCCTAAGTCCGGCAGATAGGTGCACCCTGGGTGGAAATGCGCATCCAATATATAATGAGTGGAAAGGCGCACTCGAGGTGGAAATGTTCACCCAAATATTATGGTAATACATATGTACATCTATTCTATATAATCTTAGTCTACTGTACATGCACATAATTTATAGGCAAGATATAAGTTTAGTCAAGTTTCAAATAAAGAGATGACAAATATGAGAAAGGCATCCATTTTTTTATACGTGCCAATACTAGAACAATAAAACATGTTGGTAGGAAATAATACATCTACCATGAATATGAAATGAACATGAACATATACACATATACTCAAAGTAGGACATGATACACATATACTCTAATAATTTCAATTGCAGGAAGCATCCACTATGCATTATCAAGAGTGAGAACTTACACATCCACAAAAAATCACACATGTTGCATTATACTAGTAGTCTCCACATGATGTATAGCAAAAGAATAACCAACTTTAATCTGACATATGAGAGACAAGGACATCCATTGAATATCAAGTGGAGTCATAGGACTAGATCCAATAATGTCAATGATGAGAGAAAACAATTAAAAGGTATCTTTCAAGAACGACCTCAAAAGAGATACATGTAGCAACCAAATTAGGGTTTTGGGTCTTTAAGTAGATCGAATGGTAGAAATATAGGTGATTGCTCAATTTAGATTTCAAGTGATGTGACGTACCTTGAATAAAGTCTACACGAGTCCAAATCCAACCCTAGGTCCAAGTCAGTGTCCTTAAAACACCTATTAAACATATTATATAGAATTAGGGTTAGGTTCACATTAGTTACGTAAACCCTAAAAATCGCCTTTTCATTATTATCGAATTAGATTATCAAAACTATATCATCTTATAGCACATAGTTCTCCAAGTTCGTAGCATATTTTACTTTCTGTTTCTAACTTATGGATTATTAGATATGGATTTTAGAAATATAAACCAATTAGGAAAATTCAAACAATCACATATCTATTAGATTGGATTTTGGTGATGAAACTGGTACCATTTGTAGATTGTATTTTTTTTTCAAAACTTATTTATTTTATTTTTGTGATATATAATTAACTAAGTTATGAACTTTAGAATTTGTGACCAATCAGGATATTCAAAAAATCCATGTATGACAAAATATCCACAACTAGTAATCTTGCTGAGTTGGCCCACTCAGTATCGACCAAGTGGTGTGAGCCTACAACAAGACACGAGCATTACACAGAGCGGAGAACAACGTGATTTGAGAAAACCATGGGATGAAAGGACAAAAGTAACACTTATTGCTAAATCGATAAAAATACCAGAAAAAGGGCATAACGGTACAAAGAAACCCCCAAAGTCACTTCTCCAGAACAAAGTTCAGAGCAGGTAGGGGCTATACCAGAGATCCAGACTTTGAGCACTAGAGTTCATTAGCATGAATTTCATTACCATCACCTTCCTTGTAGCTTTCCGTATTTGGGAATCCCTTTCTAGGTAGCACTTGGTGAGGGAAGATCATATTAGTATCTGCCACTGTGATTGGGGAAGAGTAAGGTTTGAATATACCAAAGGTAGAAGAGAAAACATGTTAGGAAAAGTGTTAAATGAGTTTGTAAGAGCTATGCAAAGGTTGTGATGTAGAAAACACGATAGTTGACTATGAAAAAGTAGGGAGTTGCTTAAAAGCTTAGAACCACAAGAAAGAACTATAAAGGGAAAAGAACATTACTTGCTTTGGGGACCACTTGCCTAGGGTAAGAGCTTCTCGAGGGCAAAAGGATGATTTCTGGGTCTTCTCCATCAATCACAAAAGTCATAGGCACCGCCTCAGAACTGAAGTGTCCGCACGAAAGAGATGAGGTTCGGGAATAGATGCCTGATGACAACCATGGGAAAACAGAATAGGGGAAAGGATTCTAGGGGTTCGTCAAAGGTGATGGAGGGGTTTTATGGGAGTCTTAAGCACTGGAGAGGGTAGAAGAAGATAAAGAAGGCAAAATAGGGCAGAAACAAGGGAGGAAGGGAGGTCAGGATCGTCTGAGGGTATGGAGAGATGAAAACCTAGATTTTTTAGGATGAAAAGGTGTGAAATCAAATGCAAATTTAGTGAATGAGAAAACACAATAAAATACAAAGAGACAAGGGTGAAAGAATGCAATACTTTTTTGCCAGAAACATGTACTATTATTATAAAGTCTACTTGTTTCCAAAATGAGCGTAGGGTAGGTGATGATTCCTCAGTCATTTGATATGAAATAAACAACTAAAAAGGGGCCACACATCTTACATTTCTAAAACCATGACAGACGTTAAATCGCGACAATGATATAAACCTAAGAAAACTTATTAAAATGATGTTTGGAATAAAGTCTTATGTAACATTTATTTCTTTTCATTCTCAAAGAAAGTGGAAGAGCAATCATTACCTAAACAAGATGAAAATTGGAATGTAGGACAAATTTGATACGTATAATCTAATTTTGAGATTAGTTTCTAGTTTTTAGACAAGCAATTATAGTATTTAATATTTTGTAGTTGTCTAATATTTTCTTTCCTTAATGATATTTGGATAGTTAGGATTGTTCAATTAATGCAAAATTTGGATCCCAAGCTAATTGTGACCTAAGGATCGTGATTTTGTCATTAGATTTGGGATTTGAGAATTCTTTTTATGGGTTGTAAATACAACTAAAATTTAAGTCTCATTACTGTTATATTATTATAACATCTACCATCATTATTTATTTTTCGAGTCATATTATCTTCACATTGGTACCAGAAGAGCTATCTTATATTATGATGCATGAATTTCCATATTTAACGTATTTATTAATATTTATGGATGTAAAAAATCCATTTTTTATCTTATTACATGTATTAAGCACATTATACTTAATATTAAACATATATTAACTATGATGTGGATATTAGTTAGTAAAGATGGCATATATGACATATTTTATGAATCCACACATGTTAGCACATATATAGGTTATTATGTTAATGTGAATTAATTATGTTATGTGATGTTGAATATAGAACCTAAGGTATATGTTTTCAAGCCTAGCCATGTTAGAGTGACTTATTCATGTTAAATGGATTATTTATATACATTAAGGTATACATTCATCCTTGTTTGGTCAAAACTAAGGAACCATGCATGCCAATATCATATCCATCAGATAGGGTTACTAGGGTCATGAGTCCATGTTTAGGTATGTCACAACACTCCATCCCTTAAAGTGGATTTCATCTCTGAAATATAGTCATACTTACACTACCAACTAACCACTCTCCAGCCCTCAAAAGGTTTAACCTAATAAGTCAAAATAAAGAACTCATAAGGATGTTAGGTTTACATATACATCATGAACACTTTTTTATATATTGTTCATGCATCCTACTAACATGTCATATGCACTAGGGTTGACTTTTAGGTCCTTTTGTTACCAACCTAACAACCCTAAGGTTCACATCATCATCATCCAAAAACCATAAGATATAATATTATACAACATATGGGAGACTAATAGGTAGGTCAACTAAACCTTTTAGCACGTCTCATCTTCCTAGTCATCATCCCACACACATAACTTAAGGTTTAATATTTCTACTACAACAAATTCTAGGTTTCCCTATCAAGACTTGATACATCTCTTCCCTATGAGTTGGCTCAAGAAACGAAAATGTTTCTTTGTACATATAATAGTATTAACAAAAATAAATTTTGATGGTAAGAAATAATGCGATGTTAAACAAACATGCTGACTAAAGAATCAATGAGAGAGACAAATCACAAGTTTTCCATGATAAGATGTCCTTATCCTTCTACTCCAAAATCCTCATGACCTGACTCCATCTTAAGTCAAAACTCATTACATCTAAAGATTCATTCCATAACTAACCTTCGTCACAGGGTAAGAGCGACTTAAGTCTCATTACATTATAGTTTACCAATCATGATTCTTATGTGTACCTCATATGGTTCTAAGTCAAACTTTCATCAACTCATGAGTAGCATAGGTCAATTCTAGTAAAAACATTCACTTAGAGGGTGACTATGTAAGACAAGGGTTCTAATTAGGGAGACAAATTTGAAATAGTCAAAATCTGACTACCATAGCTCTGATATAACCTTGTAAGGAGTGTGACCCAAGAGGGGATTCACTCCCTACTAAGATTTTAGGAATAAATCCATCTAATCCAAACACACTAACAAGCATGCTGGTATATATGTATTTTTTCATTTTCTCAAATAATTGTATACATGTTAAGTAAAAAGTACAACAACAGAATAATAAATCATAATTGTATCCAATTTAAAAAGTTTACATAAGAATCTCCCACTAGGGGCTTAATGAAAGTAACAACATAAGGTTCTAAGTAAAGGGATACCCAAACTATCTCATGTATATCTCCCAAGATCAACTTCAATAGGCTAGGTCCATGTCATTTGTCAAGTCTTCCATGTTCTTTCACCTAGGGATTGGAAACATACCCCATAAGATAAGACAAAGTAGATGTTGTTAGCCTAAAAGTCGAGATGTGTGAAAAAATATGGATTGAGAACTATAAGGGAAATAATATATAAAACATAAAAAGGTTTCCCAAATCAAGAGGGATAAAGGATCATCTAGGTAGGCCTGGAAAAATATTGCTATCCCACCAGACCCGACCCAAAATTGGGTCTAAAATAGGTACTGGGTCTAACTTGGGCAAACCTAAAGTGGATCTTTTACCTCCATGGTCAGACACAATTGTGCCTATCAACCTATTTTGGACCCAAAGACCCACTAGCACCCAGAGTGGACCCAATCACTATACAACCTAAACTTGGTAACTCACTCTCACTCACCACTCTCTTCGACCAGTCAACCTAATCCTAGCTACCAAAAATACAAACCTGCAAGGACACAAAAGAGAGAAAGAAGAGGGAGAAAGGCACAACAACTCTCAACACGACAGTGGTGATTGTAGGTGACTGACTTAAATCACACCTCCAAAATAGAGTAGATCTAGAGTAGTCAAACTCTTAGATTTATAACCTGACTCTCAGGGCCCCACAACTATTGCACGAGGTATGATGCAATAGACCGGGGTCGAACAACAGGGACAAGGTTGGTACGTGTTAAGAATGTAGAGTCCTTGACTCAAATGTACCAGAAAAAGGGGTAGGTTTAAAAGGTGTTCCTAATGGAATGACATTGCTCCAAACAAAACAAAATAAGAAAAGGAAAGATAAATAGAATAAAACTAAATGAACATGTGGTAACAAGGTATGAATGGAAACTTGTATTCGGTTTCACCTACTAAGATCTCTCACCAACATACAATACTCACACCCTTTGTATTCCCTTAGCAAGATTACAAACAATCATCATATATGTTTATTCCCTCCTCTCTCGTGCTTAGGATAGATCTAGATTATAAGATTGTCTCTCTCTTGAGATGGCAAACAAACAATCACAAAGACATATGATCAATATCTTTAACATTCCAACATTCTCATGCATTCATGTAGCTCCAAAACACTTAGATAAGGATAGTACCACTCTTTCGAATAATCAAACATCACAAGATGATAGCTAATCATACATGTGACATATCAAGACCAAGCGAAAGGAGATAATCTTTTTAAGAGCATATACATTCAAAGGAGGTAAGTATATACATGTTGGGAGAGCCCTTGTGGCTACTCCCAATCCAAGATATGTGTTTAACCACTCATTATCATGAGCAACATTATGAGATTACAAGGGTGAAGATACATCAAGGTATATGAAGGAGTGGATAAAAACATAGAGGAAAATGACAGATCTAAAGAGAGAAGAAGGCGATACACCAACAATACACCTGAGGATCTGAATCTGGCATTGGTGTAGAGGATGGATGGTAACTCCTCCCTTCGAAGAAGGTGATGGCGAATCTTTTTTCTCCTCCAACTTTCATCTATTGAGATCCAAGATTAATGGAGAGGTTGATGAGTGAGTGTGGAGTGCGATAGGATTTTGTTGTCTCCTGATGATCTGATCCCTGTATGTTTGAAGCTGGGGCCTATTTATAGGCGTTTCCCATCGACTTAACTCTTGTGTGGCGATCAATACTCATGTCTAGACTGAAACCATTATCACGGTCAGCACCCTTGTAGCAGACATGATGTCTGTCTTGGTCGCAACCATGTCTCAATCGAGCTGATGTCCCAATCGTGACTATTGTTGTTGTTGTTTGTATGTGCTTCTTACAATCGAGACCTTAGTAGTGGCCAAGATCACCAATACACAACTGCTCACCATTAGATCTGTCTCGATCGAGACACCCATCTGAATGCACCTGTCATGATTGTGACAAAGTTGTTGTAGTAATGATAGATGATGAGTCTGCATGGAGTAATCTGGGATAAGGACATCAAAAGTAAACAAAAAAATCACAAAAGGGATGTCTTAATAGAAATAAAATAGGTGCAAAAATTCACAAAAATCATGTTATCAACTGCCCAAACTTAGAATCTAGCATGTACTTAGGATAATGGATAGAATCAAAGAAATGAGTGATGAGCCAATGTTATTTTCTTTTTGATGTACACACTACTACAAAATTATTTCATCCTTACACCAAAACCCTTATGACAGGCTTGGTCCACACACTGAGATCCTGTTCCCTCCATGTATTTCTAGAGTTGCATGACTTTATGCGTCAGCTATTGCCTTTTGTAGTAAAGGACTCTCCCTCACAATATCCTCCTTTCCTCAATCCTAGTTGTACTCATAAACGGTTCCTATAAGGGGTAGCTTTCACATCCTACCTTTATTTTGGTTGTTTCTAAACTATTGTGCTGAGGAAGGTTAGGCTTTAAGTGTTTTCCTGCATTTCTCAGTTTACCTCAACCATAATTCTATCGTAAGACAGTGTCACCCAGTTGGGCCCTAATGTAGTGTCATGTGATTGCATGAGGTCTACTTTGAAATGTAGGTGGGTTAGAATTGGCTTCCAAATTCCACTTCCGGGCATGACATATCTACATTCTTGAGTGCAACAATACACTAGTCGTGTGAAACCCTTCAACATCTTTTTGGGAACAACTCTCATGATTTTATCTCTTTTGGTTTTTTGTTTTGCTCACTGGATTGGGAAAAGGGATTGGTGAAAGTTTTCTGGTTGGTCTAGCCTCTTTTGATCCCAAAGCGGGGATATATAGAGTTGGATGGGGTAGCTGTTTCTGTCTTACTGGAGGTGTATACTTTGTAACTAATAATGTCGGCTAGGGAGATTGGTTGGGAGTGTCACTAACCAAGTCCTCATTAGTTCCATGGATTTCATAGACTCAGAAGTATTCTTTCTCTTTACACAATATTATTCTATAAGAATGGAATAAGATTGTAATGTTATGTCGTTATTTTTTTAATGTAGATTAGTAGCTCATTTACACCACTCTTGAATTGATTACCCTAAAAGGTAGCAGAAGGACAAACAAATCTAAGAATGTGGTTATTGAATAATTCTTGAAATTTTAGATGTCAAAAGTTTTCAAAAATTTTCTACAATGTAGGGGTAAAAGAAATTTTGTACAAGATTTTCAAAATTGGACTTCAAAAATGGAATCGAAATTAAGTGGAAAAATTGTACCTCTTGTGCCCATTTATGACTTTAACAAACTTGTCCTTCACTCTATCCCGGAGTGTCAAAGATGAAGGTTTATGTATAAACATGCTTGCTTTATTGTTGTTGATGTTCAACAACTGCCCATTTAAATTGTAGCAACATGTCACCCTCCTCGGAGTGTGTGATAACGTTCATGCTATAGGCTTTCAACCTTTGCATCCCTTAGGGCTAGGGCTGTCATCCATGATAGACAACAGAAGCCACAATCATTAGATAAATGCATATGTTGGGGATTTCTGTGACAGGATTGCGTCTTCTTGAAGTCTTTATTTTTTACATGCTTGTACCCCTTGCCATGTTTGAGGATCATTTTGATTATCCCTTCGGCGCGTGTTACTACTTTTTCTTCAATTAGCGTCTTCAGTGTAGTCATGTTGGTGTACTTGTTTAGAGCGAAGGCTGAATCTGAACTGTTGTAAAGAATGGTAGTCTTTACCTTGATATTGACTACAAGAAGGGCCCAATGATTATCAAGCAATATTGTTAAGAAAATGAAATTAGGGAGGCAGTCTATCAAATGCAGCTACATACATTCTTTTTCCCTTGATTTCTTGTCTTTTAATTTGTTGTCAACGAGCAAGAAGTAGGCCATGTGCACATGAGGCATATCATCGCCTAGTAGGGATTTATATGCAGACATGACACTTACAACTAGGTATCCTCCTGTCTTCAGCGTATCACAGAGGTCATGATAACACCTATTTTTGTGATTTTTTGCCCTTTATTCTGTTATCGAAACTGCCCTTTTCTGCTATTTTCCTCTCTTTCATTAGCACTTTCGCAATAATTGGCCAAGCAATACTCTTAATCCAATATTTCCATATTTTGCAGAGTTTTTCCTCATTTTGGTGCAAATAAGGCCGTTCCGTCTCGGCCCACAAATAAGTCCAAGTCTGTTTCGGCCTTCCTGACCTGACGTTCGATACAACCTCTGCCCGATAGGGTGGAGCGACACAATGACACATGACAAAGGGATGCTGCACAAGAAGAAGCCGACGGACGACACACCTTCTACCTGACAGGGAGCCAAGCTCGCCATGACAACCCAGCTTGTCGGGCGACACAGCCACCCACCGACAGGCACACCGCCCGTCACGTGACCGATATCCGACACCCCTGCGCCGAGCGATACCCGTATCGGCCGTCCACCGACCCGCGAATAAGGAAGACACGTGGCGCTTCGAGTACCATAACTTCCCCCAACCGCTGCATATAAATAGCAGCTACAGGAAGTCGAAAAGACAGGTTCGGACAGTTGGGAGCTTTGAGCGATCTTCGAGGGAGAACTATGAGAATATCATACCCCAGTGCTCGTGTCGAGCAACTCTAGGTGAGCTCTTCCTCATCCTGAGAGGGAGGGGATGGTTCACTTAGGACCATCTCGGGCGACACTGTGGGTCGATATAGGCCAACGTTGATAAGCGACATGAGTGCCCGACAGTAGAACGCGTCGCTCCAAGCCCGACAAGATATCGAACCTGATACGCTTCACCCATCATGCGTGCCTCCCGAGAGGGTGCACCGCCCGACATGAGCGTATCGGCCAGGATCCTTGAGCGATACAGTCGGCCGTCAAGCGTACCGCCCGAGAGGGTGTGCCGCCCGACACTGCTGTATCAGGCTAGGCTCTTGACCGATATCAGGCTGGAGAGCCGCAGTACCCTGTCGACCTTCTACATCAAGAAGGCGACATCTATCTTTAATTTTATTATTTAATTCTTTATTTACGCATTGTAATTAAGACCTTTAATGTTTATGGAAATAGAACAACTTAATTACTTGTTGCTCTATGCTGGGTACATGTGTTAGATGGCTGTTATGTTTGATATCCGAACTCTAGCTTGCATGTTTGGATCGCGTTTCGCTTAGCTACCGAACCGTGTTTTCCCGTCGCAACAACTTCGACAGTTGTGTTGTGGCTCTAGTGTTTGGTCCGATTCTGGAGTACGAGAGTGCCTGGAACGGAGTTGTTTCAGTAACATTCCACTCTAACTTAAGTCTGACAACCTCGAGAGGGGTGTTGACGCTTGGTTAGAGGTACCAAATCTGAGAGGAGGGGTGCAGGATGTTACTTCTGTTGCTTGTTTTACTGTAGTCTTATCCTTTGTACCTCGCTCTAGCTCTAGTTTTACCTTTCTGTTTCTGTTGCATGAAACCCCCCTAAAACTGCTAAATGACTAAAAACCTTAAATCTATCTAGTAGCTCCAGTTGGAGATAGTTTTTTTGTTTTGTTTGTGACATCTTGTTGTTTCCCTTTTGGGGAATTTATTATCTCTTTATACCTGCCGGAGTGTAGCGTGTCGATTCTGGGTTCTCAACACTACCCCCTTGTCCCTGTGTTAGACCCCGTATATCTACTTCGACCCCGTAAACAAAGTTGCGGGGGCCTAGAAGGATTCAGGTTTATAAATGTAAAAGCTCGACTACCTCAAAATCCGCCTCCACTTTTGGAAGCGCGATTTAGGCCGGTCAACTTTTTGGCGCCGTTGCCAGGGACAAGGCAAAAAGAGTACTGTAGACGAATCTGAATCCACTAACTACACTCCTGTGCCTCAAACTTAGAAATGAGTTTGACAACACTCTTTTTCTTTTTCTTCTCATTATTATACTTTGCCTAAAAGTAAAAATTCAATTTTCTAAACTTTGATTTTTTGTGCCATTTTAGGAACTCTGAAGAACTATGACCTGTTCCACCGAGTTTTGATACCATGTCTTGTTGCGAGCGGTCTCTTTCTGAGGGTGAATGTCAGGGCCAAGGTGAGAGGTCGATCCAGCCTAACTTGGTTGGTCATCTTTCCGCCTACATAAAAAGACAGGACACCATCATCAACCAACTGGTGTAGGGTGCACTTCCTAGCCATGGAGCTCTGAATTCCATGCAATGCCAAATGGCAAGCTTGCAGATGTGCCAGCGTGAGGTCGATCAGCGACTAACCCAGATGACTTCTCTGATGAAGGGTCCTGCAGTACAAGCACTCCCATACCTTGAAACTACCAGAATGGCAGTACTGAGGTCTGAAAGAACGCTGGAGTGTCCTGATGAAGTCAGGCCCGAGACCGAGCCCGAGCCCGAGCCCGAGCCCGAGCCCGAGCCCAAGCCTGAGCCAAGGCCTAAGGGTGCAACTCCAACAGAGGAGGAAGAAAGACAGGCAGACGTTCGAGAGTTCGCACAAAGGTTCCCTGAAGATCTACCTGGCGGAAGGAATGCTTACGCTCCTAGGATTCCGTTCCCGTATAAGCTGATAAAGGCGAATCTAAAAAAGCATCATGAGAAGTTCATGGAGTCAATCAGGAAACTGCATCTCGAAGTACCCTTCCTTGACACATTGGAGGAGATGCCTACATACGCCAAGTTCCTCAAGGACCTTATCACAAAGAAAAGAAGGGGAGGAAGGATTGAGACAGTGCACCTAGCTGCTGCCTCCTCGGCCTTCGTGAAGCCCGACATGCCAAATAAGAGAAGGGACCCCGGAGCATTCACAATCCCGTTCGCCATCGGGGACAATGTCGAGCATAAGGGTCTAGCAGACTTGGGGGCAAGCATCAGCCTTATGCCCCTAAGTTTCGCACAAAGGGTGGGTTTGACCGACATGGTTCGAGCCAACATGCGGATTGAACTGGCGGACCACACCTTTAAGAGACCCGTCGGCATTGTCAAAGATGTGTCGATCAAGGTTGGCGATTTCTTCATCCCTTGCGATATAGTCGTCATCGACACAGCTGAAGACCCCCGTTGCCCGATCATCTTTGGGCGCCCCTTCTTAGAAACAGGGAGAGCACTGATTGATGTCTCTGAGGGGATGATCACTTTGAGGGTTGGAAACGACCATATGGACTTCAAGCTGAAGGAGATCATGAGAAGACCGTCCCTGTCTGAATCAGCATGTTTCACAGATAGCTACAATAAATTCTGCGAGGAAATAGAGGAAGATATCCAGACAGTAGACCCCCTCTTGAGGGCTATAAAATGTCAAGATCCCGACCTCGAGGATCCTGAGGTCGCAAGGCATCTCAACCTTCTCAACCTTTCCGACGAAGACTTGCAAGAAGAGGATAAGGTGATGGAGTCTGCGATGTATGCCTCTCTCGAGGGGGAACCTCAAGAGCAGGCACCCAGACCAAAGCCAGAGTTAAAAGCGTTGCCTGAAGGCCTGAAGTACGAGTTCTTGGATGAAGAGCACAGAAACCCTGTCATCGTAAATGCCAATCTTCCAAGCAATCAGTTAGACCGACTCCTTGAGGAGTTAAGGCTCCACAAGGGGGGCTATAGGATATTCAATGGATGATATCAAAGGCCTTAGCCCCGCCCTGTGCATGCATCGCATCAACTTAGAGGAATCTACTAAGCCTCTGGTCCAACCCTAGAGGAAGCTGAACCGGATGCTTAAGGAGGTCGTCAAGAAAGAGGTAATAAAGCTAAGGGATGCGGGGATCATTTACCCAATCAACGATAGCAATTGGGTGAGTCCGATCCACGTAGTGCCCAAAAAGGGCGAGATGACGGTGGTTAAGGGTGAGAAGGGAGATGAGGTGGCGGTTAGGACCGTCACCGGATGGCGGATGTGCATTGATTACTGAAAGCTAAATCAGGCTACAAAGAAGGATAAT
The DNA here is from genome assembly GCA_963693085.1 of Alisma plantago-aquatica. Taxonomy (NCBI): domain Eukaryota; kingdom Viridiplantae; phylum Streptophyta; class Magnoliopsida; order Alismatales; family Alismataceae; genus Alisma; species Alisma plantago-aquatica. The sequence continues at coordinate 1,158,203,429 of OY856410.1, read as the reverse complement.
TTTCCGCTACCTTTTATTGACCAAGTTCTTGAAAGGTTAGCGCATCACGATTTCTTTTGTTTTCTTGATGGCTTTTCATGTTTTTACCAGGTACCCATCTTACCCAGCGATCAAGAGAAGACAACATTCACCTGCCTCTATGACACTTATGCCTTTAGAAGGATGCCCTTCGGACTCTGCAACGCCCCCGCCACCTTCTAAAGATGCATGATATCCATGTTTTCAGATTTTCTTGAAGACATCGTAGAAGTTTTCATGGATGATTTTTTGGTCTATGGGAAGGACTTCGATAGCTGCTTGAAGAATCTATCATTGGTCCTTCGAAGGTGCGGGGAGAACAGCCTGGTCCTGAACTGGGAAAAGTGCCACTTCATGGTGCGGGAGGGCATCGTCCTAGGGCATAAGATCTCAAGGCGTGGGATCGAGGTGGACGTAAGCAAAGTCGAAGAGATATCTAAACTTCCTCCACTGAAATCCGTGACGCGAGTGAGAAGCTTCCTCGGGCACGCTGGATATTACCGAAGATTCATCAAGGACTTCTCAAAGATTTCCAAACCGCTGTCCAATCTTCTGGTAAAAGATGCTGAATTTGTTTTCTCTGACGATTGTCTCCGTGCTTTTCAGGCCTTGAAAAATGCTTTAATATCACCGCCCATCCTTCAAGCACCAGAATGAGGTTTACCTTTTGAACTGATGTGCGATGCTAGCAACTACGCGGTTGGGGCAGTCCTGGGGCAAAAGAAATACAAAAAGCACCATGTGATTTGCTACGCTAGTCGCACGTTGGACGAGGCTCAAGTAAACTACACAACAACGGAGAAGGAGATGCTCATGATTGTCTTCGCATTCGATAAGTTCAGATCATATCTCGTCAGAGCTAAGGTCAAAGTATACACAGATCATGGGGCTATAAAATACTTGATGCAAAAGAAAGACACAAAGCCCAAACTATTGAGGTGGGCCTTATTGCTCCAAGAGTTCGACCACGAGATTATCGACAAGAAGGGAGCGGAAAATGTGGTCGCAGACCACCTATCAAGGATCATGGCTGAGAGACAGAGAGGGCCTCCAATCAAAGACGACTACACTGACGAGGCTCTTATGTTGGCCGAAGGTCAAGAAGAAAGCTTACCCTGGTTTGCATACATTTGCAATTACCTTGCTTGCGGAGAACTACCTCCTGACATCACGTACAATCAGAAAAAGAAGCTATTTGCGGATGCTAAAAACTACTACTGGGATGATCCTCTCCTGTTCAGAAATTGCGCCGGCAACTTATACAGGAGGTGCATCCCAGAAGAAGAAACCACGGACATCCTGAAGGAATGCCACACCTCCCCATATGGTGGTCACCTGGGTAGCGAGAGAACATCTGCAAAGGTGCTGCAGTCAGGTTTCTACTGACCCTCCTTATTTAAAGATGCTGCACAATTTTTAAAAGTTTGCAAATAGTGCCAATTTACAGGGAACATAGGGCAGATGAATGAAATGCCAATGGCGAGCTGGATCGAAGTAGAAATATTTGACGTGTGGGGGATCGACTACATGGGACCGTTCCCCCCATCTCGGGGGTATCAATACATACTCGTGGCAGTAGATTATGTATCAAAGTGGGTAGAAGCGGTGGCCACCCAATCATGCGATGACAAGTCGGTTATCAAGCTATTCGAGAAGACCATCTTCCCTCGTTTCGGCATACCGCACACTGTTATAAGCGACGAAGGGTCACACTTTGGAGAAAGACAGTTTGAAGCACTTCTGCGCAAGTACGGAGTGAAGCACAAGATTGCTACACCCTACCACCCACAGACGTCAGGGCAGGTAGAGGTTTCCAACAGACAAATCAAGCAGATCTTGGAGAAAACTGTCAGCTGAACGAGGAAGGACTGGTCTGTGAAGCTTGACGACGTGCTTTGGGCCTACCGTGCTGCTTATAAAATGCCCATTGGAACCACCCCCTACCGTCTCATCTACGGAAAGTCATGCCACTTGCCTCTAGAATTGGAATACAAGGCCCTTTGGGCAATCAAGTTCCTAAATATGGACATCGATACAGCTGGAGAAAAGAGGTTTTTGCAGCTTCAAGAGCTGGAAGAGCTGAGAATGAATGCCTACAAAAATGCAAAAATCTACAAAAAGAGGACAAAATTGTGGCATGATGCCCACCTCAGGAGAAAAGATGTAAGCGAAGGGGATAAGGTCTTGTTATTCAAGTCCTCTATTCGTCTTTTCCCTGGGAAGTTACAAACGAGGTGGTCCAGACCGTTCATCGTGTCAAAAATATACCCATCAGGAATGATGGAGCTCTATGACAAAGACGATCCGACCAAAGCCTTTCAAGTGAATGGGCACAGGGTGAAAAGGTTCTATGAAGACGAAGCATTTGTTAGGAGAGCAGAGATCAGTCTGTAAGATATGGGTACAGTCGAGGGCTGAACAAGATGATCTTACACCGGTCGAGCTGGTGACGCAAACTTCAGCGCTACTCGGGATGCAGCCTGAGTTTTTCTTATTACTTGTAAAACCAAACTTTATGGACTATAATAAGGCCCGAGTTAGAGTACGCGTCGAGCGTACCAACTCTTCTATTTTATGGGTCATCGCTGGATTTTGCAAGGCATTAAGGAGTAATTCTGTCTGAGGTGAGGGGCTCTACCCTAAACCGATGATGTTTTGCCCGTCAATCTCTTTTTCCGCCTTGTTTCAGGTGCCTTCTTTTACGACGTCTCGGGCAGCAGCTCAGCTGGCACGCAATCACGCCTGTAATGGGCCGCAGCTTCTTGGGCACCGTAAAAGCTGCGATGGATGGAATTCCCGAGCAACAGCCGTATCGTGCATGGGAATAAATGCCCTTAATTTGACCGACGGGACTGTCATCTCAGGAACGACATGTCTCAATCGGCCAATGCACGCCCCGGAATGCCCGATTTACCCCCAGCTGAGCTTGCTATAAATAGTAAGAAGGGGCCTATCGTGTCGAGCCACCACTCTTACTCTTTTTAGCCACCTGTAACACATGCAGTAATCCACCCTTTTTGCTTGCGTGTCGGTCAGCTTGCCTTCACTCTGGTATCAGGCGATGGCTCCAACGAGCAAGGGTATAGCCCGACACACTTTTTTCCCCAACACAGATTTTATATCACGCGCTGTGTCGGGTTGACGAGCTTTGTCGAAATTTCTTTTATCGCCCGACACGTTTGATGCACGACATGTCGGTCGATAGCGTTTTCCCGATACGCCATGTCGGGCGGCATATTTTTCAGTCTTGACGCCCTGTCGGGCATTTGCTTCATGCGACCTTGTCGCCCGACACACCTGTATCAGGCAACGGGTTTTACCACAAGACAAGTTTTATCAGTTTTCTTTTTAACTTTTCCTGCCTAACATTGAAATGATCATTGAACTTGATAATAGGCATGGATCGTCCACAACAAACCTCCAGAAGAGTTGGCGAACACCGCAGAAGAATCGACGCCGTTGCTGAAGCAACAACAGTCGGACAGAAACGCCATAATCCCAAGATAGCTAGGCCGCCATCCGACAAAAAGAAAGAAAGTAAAGTGCATTTCCTTATCATAGTCTGTCTTCTGCGGTGGTTTAGGGTCATCTCCAAAAGAGGAAGACAATAAAAAGAGAGAGGCCCTCTGACTACGCACTCCTGGGAATGAAAATGGACTCAGATGGACTGAACTGGGATTGATGATCAGTCCTTTTGTTCATGTTCACAACGGAAGTACCAGGAGTAAAGGGGGCCAAACAATTTTGAGGGTTTGCGTTTGTCCCGGCTGTAATAAGAGCATATTGCAGCTTCTACAAGGCACAAGCGAACCCGCTAGCTAACCTTCACTGGGCTAACATGACCTCACCCTATTTTTTTTTCACTACTCTGGGACAGAGTGTGGAGTAAGTTTGGGGGGGGGTACCATGTACCAGTGAGGGAGGTACAAAATTTTGAAATTTCTTTTGCCCCTTATTCGTTATTCTTTTGTGTACATATTTATCTTCATACCAAAATTTTGAATTTTTTTTTGCTTTTATTCTCCATGCTTATGTACAAAGTTGCTATAATAGTAAAAACCTGTTGCGACTTCTTGCAAAGTTAGTTTTCTATGTGCTTAACGAGTTGCAAGTTCTGTTATATCTTTTTGATAATGCTGCTTCAAACGAACAAAAGAGTATGTTTTGCCATGTCAAAAATTTCAAAAAATATAATAATCTCGCAAACAGCTAAGAGACGAGTATGGAGAAGGAAAAAGCTGCCCAAACAGCAGAAATCTCTTTTGTCTTCCCTCACCCAATGAAAATCCCAAAAAGAGAGAGAAGTCTTATGAGTGTGAATAAAAGCATGAGAGTTGTGCCCAATAAAAGAAAAGAAAAAATATATATACACACTTGTTTTCCAAAAGTACCCATCTATAGGCATGGTATATCCGGGGCAGTGGTACGTAGGATGTGAAATCACTGCTGTAAAGCCAACTGGCTTGGACTGTAGGGACCACTTGCCCGCTAACGGACCCTTACCTGGATGGACCGATGGGAAACTAGGTAAAACCCCAAAAAGCCTTAGCCTACCCAATACACAACTTTCTGCCACAAAAATAATGCTGTTTGGTGTGTAAGCTAACTTCGGAATCATACAACAAAGTCTCGCCGAAGCTGTAGATAAGAATCTTACTTAAACAATAAGCAGGAAAAACTAAGTCTTTTGTTCGTAATGAGACAACATTATCTTTAAGGCATTACGATTCTTGTTTCACCTTTTGAACAGAGAGCTATCCCGAGCAGAAGAAGCATCACTAAATATAGTTTAAATATTGATTGAGGAAAATCAAAACGCTAAGTTTGGGGGAGTTGATAACACCTATTTTTGTGATGTTTTTGCCCTTTATTCTGTTATTGAAACTGCCCTTTTCTGCTATTTTCCTCTCTTTCATTAGCACTTTCGCAATAATTGGCCAAGCAATGCTCTTAATCCAATATTTCCATCTTTTGTAGAGTTTTTCCTCATTTTGGTGCAAATAAGGCCGTTCTGTCCCGGATCACAAATAAGTCCAAGTCTGTTTCGGCCTTCCTGACCTGACGTCCGATACAACCTCTGCCCGACAGGGTGGAGCGACACAATGACGCATGACAAAGGGATGTCGCGCAAGAAGAAGTCGTCAGATGACACGCCTTCTACCCAACAGGGAGCCAAACTCGCCATGACAACCCAGCTTGTCGGGCGACACAGCCACCAACCGGCAGGCACGCCGCCCGTCACGTGACCGATAGCCGACACCACTGCACCGAGCGATACCCGTATCGGCCGTCCACCGACCCGCGAATAAGGAAGAAACGTGGCACTTCGAGCACCATAACTTCCCCCAACCGCTGCCTATAAATAGCAGCTACAGGAAGTCGAAAAGATAGGTTCAGACAGTTGGGAGCTTTGAGCGATCTTTGAGGGAGAACTACGAGAATATCGTGCCCTAGTGCTCGTGTCGGGCAACTCTAGGTGACCTCTTCCTCATCCCGAGAGGGAGGGGATGGTTCACTTAGGACCGTCCCAGGTGACACTGCGGGCCGATATAGGCCAACATTGATAAGCGACACGAGTGCCCGACACAAGTGCCTGACAGTAGAACGCGTCGCTCCAAGCCCGATAAGATATCGAACCCGATACGCTTCGCCCGTCATGCGTGCCGCCCGACATGAGCGTATCGTCCAGGATCCTTGAGCGATACAGTCGGCCATCAAGCGTACCGCCTGAGAGGGTGTGCCGCCCGACACTGCTGTATCAGGCTAGGTTCTTGACCGATATCGGGCTGGAGAGCCGCAGTACCCTGTCGACCTTCTACATCAAGAAGGTGACATCTATCTTTAATTCTGTTATTTAATTCTTTATTTACGCATTGTAATTAAGACCTTTAATGTTTATGGAAATAGAAAATCTTAATTACTTGTTGCTCTATGTTGGGTACATGTGTTGGATGGCTGTTATGTTTGATATCCGAACTCTAGCTTGCATGTTTGGATCACGTTTCTCTTAGCTACCGAATTGTGTTTTCCCGTCGCAACAACTTCGAGAGTTGTGTTGTGGCTCTAGTGTTCGGTCTGATTCTGGAGTACGAGAGTGCCTGGAACGGAGTTGTTTCAGTAACATTCCATCTAACTTAAGTCTGACAACCTCAAGAGGGGTGTTGACGCTTGGTTAGAGGTACCCACTCTGAGAGTAGGGGTGCAGGATGTTACTTCTGCTGCTTGTTTTACTGTAGTCTTATCCTTCGTACCTCGCTCTAGCTCTAGTTTTACCTTTCTGTTTCTGTTGCATGAAACCCCCCTAAAAACTACTAAATGACTAAAAACCTTAAATCTCTCTAGTAGCTCCAGTTGGAGATAGTTTTCTTGTTTTGTTTATGACATCTTATTGTTTCCCTTTTGGGGAATTTATTATCTCTTTATACCTGCCGGAGTGTAGCGTGTCGATTCTGGGTTCTCAACACTACCCCCTTGTCCCTGTGTTTGACCCCGTATATCTACTTCGACCCCGTAAACAAAGTTGCGGGGGCCTAGAAGGATTCAGATTTATAAATGTAAAAGCTCGATTACCTCAAAATCCACCTCCACTTTTGGACGCGCAATTTAGGCCGGTCAGGTCATCTTTAATCACACAAATTCCATCATGTTTGAAAATCACTTCCTCCAAAATATCATCCTCCCTTAGTCTGCCCATTATCAGCATCAATGAACCCTAAGATATATCTTTGTAGGCCCATCTATTGAAGTCATGGAAAGTTGCTTCTATAGCCCCTATTGCCCCATCTGACCAGATTTCCTAATAATCTTCTTCATTGATATGTCTCTCTTTTAGTTGATATGTAGACTTCTCTTCTTCTTCTTTTTTTCCATGGGGGTGACTTGTGGCTCTTCAATAGCTTGAGGGTGTTGCTCCTTGTTCAACATGGCGTTGTTTGGTTGATTGTTGGGTTTCCACCCTGCCTTCCAAGAAGAAGTTCAGGCTAGCTCAGTAGGGTTGATCCACAAGGTCCTTAATTACTCTCGCCATGACTTTTTTTCTGCCAGAGGAACTTCTGTATATAATTTGCATGGCACAACATCAGGAGGAATTGTAGGGTCTTTGAATAAGCATCGATCATATATGACCTCCATAGTGTAGGTGCCCCGAAAGCCATGCAGATCTTCAAGGAAAAGCTCTTCTATAAGAATGCCCTTGTTTTCTTCTTCCATCATTTTGAGTACAATGAAGGCACAATCCCTTGATCTTTGTTCCTCTTGAGGGACTTTAGTAGAAATAGAGAAATTCTTTCAGTTGGGTTTGTGGCAGCTTCCTACCAATTGAATAGCCTGTTGGAGATGAAGGAATACTTTCAAGATGTCATACAACTCTTTGTCTTTAAAGATTAGCAAAGTTCTAGGTAGAGCACTAGCACAACAGTTGTAGACAATCATATGTATATCATACAAGTTTACTACAATCAACACCCAATGCTTGTCAGTTTTGATTAGCAAGGTGACAAAATGCGTTTTTGCCCTATCCACATTGCCTTGGAGCTCTTTCACAGATTTTGAATTGAATTTATCTTCATACAACATCCATGCTAGGTGTGTTGTGCCATTGAATATCGATTGTACTTTGTCAGGGTGGAGGAATTCTTCTATAAAAGTTGCACAAAGTACTTTAAAAAGACTTTTGTGCACTTGTGCCTTCTTTGAAAAAATCCCTCTAAATTGATCTCTCATTAGCATCCTTCCTTTTTTGTTGTATAGAATATTTCCCCCTAGTAGATTATCATTTAGCACATCTTCTAATACATGGACGTCTCGACAGGTGATGCATGATACTGATGTCATGTCCATCCCTACTAGTTTGCATGGGAGCGGAGTTGCTGCAGCCATTTTAGTTTCATCTATAGGTGGACTCTGTTCCCTTTTAGGTGCACCAACAAAGAAGGAGGCCAAGACACCTTAATCATCATCTGATGTCCCTTTCGCAAGCCTGATGTGTATTTATGTCTGGTGTAACAGTAGCAGGGGTGCAGGTGGGAGCAGAAGTCTTCTTTGGTTTCTCTTTGACTCTAGCTTCACCTGTGTCTGTGTCAGAAGCCTCTTCTACATGTTTGTTTGTGGTAGACAGTGTTTCGAGCATAGCTTCATTGAGTGCTACTATAGTGGCAACCATCTTACCATTGTATACATCATCATTGTACTCGTTGTGGATAGGCTGCTGGAGATATATGTCAACAATGTCCATGTTGATATTCATTTCATCTAGGAATTTGTTGATCGTCATCATGTCACAAGATGCCAATATTTTAGCACTTGCTTCCTCCTTACTGATGGTATCTCCTGTAGGTTGCTCCATTAGATTCTCCTCATTCTCTATGGGTTGAGAATTTAAGTCAAACCCTTATATGATGTTACTTGTACCCTTAGTAACCTTTGGCTCTACAAAACCTGGTTGCTCTTTTTGCTTGGAAACATATTTTGAATGATCTTTATTTACATTCACACTTTCTTCTTTGTTTGACGGTGGTGCATCACTACTTCGTAACCTTTTTTTTCATCTTCATTTGAGTGTATGGAGGATGCTCGAGATGGTGAAGGGATGGCTCTGCATTCAGATGCTTGTTTGGCACACCATTCCTCCATTTGTTTGTGCTCCTCTTGTATATCTCACATTGCTTCTTTGTAACCCTTATGCATCATCTCTTTCTCAGCATGTATGATGTCCCTTTCTTTATGAAGATCTCCCATCTCTTCTGACATTGTCCCGATGGCTTGAATCACCTCACATTGGTGGAAGAGCACATTCCTTATGAATTATGGGAGGTCAACAGTCCTCTCATCCATCTTTGATACATGCATTATCGGTGCTTGTAGGTTATGAGAAAAGAAATGTGCTTGTGAGGAAGAGTTGTACACATGTTGGAAGAGAGCGTCGACTCGATGCCCCAATTACTCCCCGAATGTCGGGATATGTCGATGTTGTTGTCGTCCTTCGAGTCTCATTGTTGTTGGTGGTTGAGATGATGTTGTTACTGTCCATTCTTGTAGAGGGGAGGTTGGTTGGGCTTGTTTCTTTGGCTGCACGGGGCTCTCCTGTGTGCCCTCACGCTATGTGTTCATTACTTGTTTGACTTTTGAAGCTTCAGGCTGACCCAACACCAAAGTCACCGTATTAGCTATTGGAGTGGTAAAGGGTCAACTTCTTGGATGCCTCGGGACCATTGCTTGGTCCCTTCTTAGCCTCTGGAGCATGTTCTTGTGTGACAGTAGGGGCACTCAGCTTGTCATCCATCTCAGTGTTCAGTGCTTTTGGCACTTTGTTTATAACAGGGGGGAGGGGTGCATTATTAAACCCTTCATCATTGTGACTTGGTTGTTCATCTATGGATGGTTGCTTTTCAGCTTCTACTTTGTTCGACATAATGCTTGATGCCTCAACTTTACATTTCCAGATTGCTAACTTCTTATTCTTCTTTGACTTTTGTAGTTGTTCCTCCTCTGGTTGATCCTCTACATTGTGAATGATAGGAGGTGATTCTGGATTTGCAGACCTCTTGATAGTGCTCGAGTGCATCTTATCCACTTCATCTATACTTGGTCATAGTTTGTTGGCGTTGTAATATGCCATTTCTGGGAGAGGAAGTAGCACCTTGGAATTTCTTTACTTGTAGAATAACTTGTTACCTCTTTGGGCCAGTATGCCAGTGTTTACCAAAGACTTGATGTCAATCTTCATATGTCCCTCAGTAGGCTTATATTTCTACATTTGTTCACCTCTTAATAAACAAGATGCAATTAGAGCTATTTGGCCCCCCATATAGAAATCTTTATTTTTTTGGCTTTTGGTCCCACTGCCGCTTACAATTTGTCTATGTGCAACCTTCTAATATTCACTAGTTTCTTATTTTGTATTGAACAGATGAGAAATAAATCTCCCTTTGACACCCCTTGTTTCAAATCATGTGAAGATTGTGTTTGATGTTATCTTTTGAATTACCCTGATAAAGCATGAAGTCACGAGGGTTGCCTTGGACTTCTTTGGGCTATGTTTAGGTTATCTCGTGAGCTTATCCCACATCTTATGGCTATTGTATCCCGCCATTTCCTTTTCACTAGGTGCTTCTGAGCAAGCTTGAGCTTCTTTGTCACCTTCATTGAAGATCATGTTCAGGATGTCTTGAGTGATGTAGTAATGTTTGCCTCCTATTCTGATTTTCACTTCGAACATCCTTCATCACTCACTAGGACATTCTCGCCATCACCCTTTCATAGAGTCCTAGTCTTTTGAAATCTTAAACGTCAATGTATCTTGTTGGCTTGAAGTTTTTGGTCCTCAAGTTCATATTAAAGTTTGATTGGTGCATTTTTTCTCTGGGTATGAATGTCTCTAGCTGGCCTACTAGTGTTGCCTGTGCATCCTTTTGGGCTGTATCAGAGTCTACTTTTTTGTCTCAGAGCTCTTTAGTCAACCTTTGTTGTCAACTTCCTTTTCTTGGTCTTTTGTTCAACTAGTGCAACTGCCTTTTGCTTCCCTCTTTTACTAGGTTCCTCCTCCTCTGGCACATATTCAGAAGTATATGTCTCCATAGTGCCTTGAGACTAGGGCTGTAAATGGATACGAGTAGACCCGCAGACCCACAAATCTAGACCCTTAAAAAACCCATCATGGGTCTAATTTTTGAGATTATATATCATACTTTACTAGTCTAACTAATATAATTTTTGAGATTATATCCTACTCTAACCACAATAAGGTTGAGACTATTCATATAATTAAGAATCAAGTATTCTAGTTACAATAATGAGCATCATATGTAAACTTAAAATCAAAATGTCTACTAATTTACATTACTTTCTACATAAGTTAAACATTATGATCATGGCTAAAAATATGTAAACAATTACTCAATTAATGTTAATGTATAAAATATAGCATTGTATAAGATAACTACTACATGTTAATATACTATATAATAACAATATCTTGTTCTATTAAATATATATAACATAGTCATTTCTCTTACATAAACAATATGATGTTTTATAGAACTGCTTACCCACATACCCGCACCGCATACCCATTATTATTGTGGGTACGGGTATGGTGTGGGTCCATGTTTTGTATTATGCAGGTCTAGAACCAGAACCGGACCCGCTAAATTAGATGGGTATGGGTATGGCCAAACCCACACCGTACCCGCACCATTTACACCCCTACTTAGGAAACCTCTGTGGTCTATGGTGTCTGGTGTTTAAGTATGATTTCATACTTTTCTTTCTATAGCCCCAAATGTAGCTTCTTTTGTGGCAACATGTTTGGGTAGTCATGTAGAGCCTTGATGATTGATTCAAGATCCTCTTGTGCCCCTTTTAGAGAGGTTGCCTTCCTGTGCAAGGTATCAGAAATAGAAGATGACATTCTACAATATTATCGATAAGAGACTGTCAAGCATTGTACATGATAATAACAATTAGTCAGGCATAAGGTCAGTGATTTTTACTGATCATGTGGTGTATTGATCAAAATAGACCATCCCCTGTCCCAATCAAGACATGGTCTATGTAAAAGTTGAGACAGAGCGATTACTTGAATAGTAAACACAGGTGTGTAGCGACCGAGACAACTGTAACAACTGAGACAACTTACCCGATCGAAACAACTATCTAGATCGAAACGACCGTCTCGTCCGAAACAAGCATCTCGACCAAAACAAGTGCTTAACATACTCACATACTCTAAAGGTCCATTTTCATGGGAGAATGAGGTAAACCAGATGATCCGACTTTAGTGGATAGGAGGAAGATGTGTAGGTGAAATGAAAGAGTAAGAAGATGACATGCCTTAATGGGGTGATCAAAATAACGAGCAGGGTGTAGCGACTGCAACAATGAGGGCTTGAGAAGGAGAAAGGTCAAAACAAGGATTTTTGTTGTGAATGAGAAGGGAAAAGGGTCGGAAGGGACGATCATGCCAAGACGATTCGTGAGACTACAGAGAAGTGAACCAGCGGCGACAAAAAAGAAAAAGAAGGAAGAATGGCATAAATCAGAGAATCTTGTTTAGACAAAGGAGAAGAGAGCATAAGTACCTTCTAGACATTAAAGAGTGGAGAGGAGAATCGAAAACACGGTGGTGCGGCGATGGCAATGGAGATCAGTCGTCACATTAATGTGGCCTCCATCATCGTCAAACCCTTGTCTCGGACGCCTACTCCGATTGCATGCAAGTTCTCTATAGAGTCCTCACTAGGGCTTATCAGAGCCTCGAAGTAAGGGAAGGAGAGAAGGAAATCGGGGTAACTGTTAAAGAGTCATCTTTTATATTAGGTTATAAGGAGAAGGCAGCCTCGACCGCTACCTCTGGGTGGCATTACGATTGAGCATGGTGTCATTGTGTTACGTTCGAGACACCTCTGGACGAGATCATTTCGATCGATATACTGATAAAGGTGTTGCAGTCAAAATTTGACCAGGACGAGAGACACTAAAGTGTTGCGGTTGTGACAGTTAAGGAGTAGGGTATCGGTCGAAACACTTTCACTATCGAAAGTGTTTCGGTCGATACAAGGGTTCTAAAAGAATTTATATAAGAGTTTAATTTAACACTACCCTTGCTCATTTTAAAACAATTGAAAAATGCAATAATAGAGCTGGTGCATCAATTTTTTGCCTACTTATTTAAGGGAAATTCAAAGTTACATAAAGCAGGAAAGTTCAAATTAAATTGACAGATATGTATATAGTCTAGACTTAAATGAGATAAAAGAAAGCCTTGCAATACTAAAGAAAGTAGTATTATCCTTGGGTTGCCTCCGAAGAAGCACTAATTTATAGTCCTTAGCTTGACTTTCTGATAAGACTTCTCAAGGCTCCTTTTTTGGTGTTGGTTGTGTCTCTTCTAAGTCCACCTCTGATCTTCTTACAAAAGGTTCATCTTCATAATACATTTTTACTCTATGCCCATTCACCTTAAAAGTACCTGTCTTTTTACTGGTAATTTTCATTACCCCAGATGGGTAAATCTTGACTACAATGAAAGGGCCAGACCACCTAGACCTGAGCTTTCCTGGGAATAATCTGATCCTTGAGTTGAACAATAGGACCTTGTCTCCTTCTGACACATCTTTGTTCTTGATGTGGACATCATGCCACACCTTTGTTCTCTTCTTGTAGATACGAGCATTCTCACATGCATGTAACCTCAACTCCTCAAGCTCATGTAGGTGTAGGTACCACTTCTTCCCTAATTTTTGAGATCCATGTTTATAAATGTGATGGCCCATAGGGCTCTATGCTCTATCTCTACCGATAAATGACACGACTTCTCATAAATGAGCCTATAGGGAGTAGTCCTTATTAGTGTCTTGTATGCAGTCATGCAGGCCCATAATGCGTCGTCAAGTTTCATAGACCAGTCCTTGTGGGTCTTACCAACAATTTTCTCTAGAATCTCTTTAATTTGCTGATTGGATAATTCAACTTGGCCCAACATCTGTGGGTGGTAAGGTGTTGCAACCTTATGTTTAACTCCATATATCTTCAACAATGCCTCAAACTATTTTTCCTCAAAGTGGGATCCTCCATCACTAATGGCGGTGCATGGGACCCCAAATCTAGGAAAAATAGTTTTCTCAAATGATTTCACAACAACTTTGGAGTTACAAGTGGGGGTTGCCACAACTTCCACCCACTTGGAGATGCAATAAACGACTACTAGAATGTAATGGTTTCTCTTTAAGGATGGGAATCATCCCATGTAATATATTCCCCATACATCAAAAATTTCTACTTCTACCCAATTAGACATTGCCATCTCATTTCTCCTAGTAATGTTTTTGATGAGCTGGCATTCCTTAGAGATTTGACAAAATCTATAGCATCTTTAAAAAGGGTTGGCTAATAAAAGCCTGAATGTAAGACATGAGCTGCAATCCTTTATCCTCTGTGGTGTCCCCCGTAAGGTGAAGAATGACACTCCCTCAGAATTTGAGATACCTCCTCTTCTGACACACATCGTCGATACAGGTTATTAGAACATCTCTTAAATAGAAGTGGGTCATCCACGTAGTAGTTCTTCAAATTAGAAAATAGCTTCTTCTTTTGGTTGTAGGTTATGTCTGAATGTAGTTGATGGCATGCCAAATAGTTGCAGATATCAACAAACCATGGTAAGTTTATCTCAACAAACCTTGCCAACATCATGGCTTCATCAACGTAATTGTCATTAACTGTTATCTGATTCTCCTTCGTGACCACTATTCTTGAGAGATGGCCGTCTACCACATTATCTGTTCCTTTCTTGTTGATTATTTCATGGTCGAACTCTTGCAATAGAAGGGCCCATCATAACAACCTCAGATTTATATCTTTTTCCTATATTAATATTTTATAGCTCCATGATCAGTATACACCTTCACCTTCAACCCTATCAAGTAAGACCTAAATTTATGAAAAGAAAAGACAATAGGCAACATTTCTTTTTCAATGGTGGTGTAGCTTATTTGAACATCGTCTAGAGTTTGACTTGTGCGATAAATTGCATTGTGCTGCTTATCCTTTCTCTGTTTGAGAATAGCCCCAATGGCATAGTCACTGGCATCGCACATGATCTCTAATGGAAGTTCCCAATATGGGACTTGTAGGACGGGGGCAAAAGTTAAAGCATTCTTTAGGACATTAAATGCTTCAACGCATTTATTAGAAAAATCAAACTCTGGGTCCTTTACCAACATGTTAGATAAGGGCTTGGCTATTTTAGAGAAGTCTTTAATAAATCTCCTATAATACCCAACATGTCCCAGAAATCTTCTCACTTTTGTGATCAATTTTGGAGGTGGGAGTTTAGATATAGCCTCAATTTTCAGATCAACTTCTATTCCTTTCTTGGAGATCTTATGCCCTAGCACAACACCATCTTGCACCATAAATTGACATTTCTCCCAATTCAAGACTAGATATTTCTCTTCACAACACCTTAGAACTAGGGACATATTTGCAAGACACTTATCAAAGTCTATTCCATATACTGAAAAAGTCATCCATGAAGACTTCCATAATATCTTCTAGGAAAATTTGAAAACATAGAAATTATACATCTTCAGAAGGTAGCTGGTGCATTGCACAACCAAAATGGCATTCTTCTGAAGGCAGAGGTCCCATATATACAGGTAAATGTAGTATTTTCCTGGTCATATGGGTGATTTAGTACTTGATAAAATTCAAAATATCCATCCAGAAAACAGAAGTAAGCATGATGTGCCAATCTTTCTAGATTTTAATCAATAAACCATAGCGGGAAATGGTCCTTCCTTGTAGCAACATTTAATTTCCAGTAATCAATGTACAAACACCAACCTTTTATAGTTCGAGTTGCTACTTCCTCTCCATTCTCTCCTCTTACAACAATCATCCCTCCTTTCTTAGGTACAACATGAATTGGGCTTACCCAATTGTTGTCACTAATAGGGTATATAATTCCAATATCTCATAATTTGATCACTTCCTTCTTGAAAACTTCCTTGAGCATATGATCTAACTTTCTCAGCGGTTGAGTGCTAGAGGCTTAGCAGTATCATCTAGATTTATGTGGTGCATGCATAAGGCTAGGCTCAGGCCTTTAATATCTTCCATAGAGTACCTTATAACTTTTCTTCATAGTTTGAGTTCTTTCAAAAACTTTACCATTTGTTCATGTGCCAAGTTTGTGATAACTATTACCATATTCCTTTCTTTATTATCTAGAAATTTGTACTTCAGACCTTCAGGTAGAAGTTTTAATTCTGGCTCTGGTTTCGATGCTTCTTTTTCTTCTGGACTTTGTTCCAAAAATGCATACTTTACTATTTCAAATGTTATCTCCTCTTTGTCATAGAACTCCTCTAGTTGATTCAAATAATCTAGAATCTCCACCACCTCAGGGTCTTCTAGATTGAGATATGGATTATTCAAGGCTCGCATGAGCGGATCTACGATTGCCTTGTCTTCTTGCTCTTCCTCACAATATTAGTTATAGTTGTCCATGAAATAGAATGACTCAAACAGAGAAGGTCCTCTCATAGCATCTTGTACATGAAAGTTGATATTGTCGTATCCAACATGTAAAATAAGAATCCCCTCTTCCGCATCTATCAGAGCTCTACCTGTTGCAAGGAAGGGTCTTCCAAATATCATTGGACAGTTCAGGTCCTCAAAAGTGTCGATTACCGCTACATTACAAGGTATAAAGAATCGCCCAACACAAATAGGAACATCTTCCACTATTCCCATCGATTTTGTAAAGGTATGATCATACAATTCAATTATCATTCCAATATTTTCCATGTCTATTAGTCCAAGACTATTAGCTAGAGTCAGCAGCATGAGGCCAATGCTTGCTCCCAGGTTGGCTAACCCCTTCCTTTACACATTGTCCCCAACACATAAGGGAATATTGAACACCCCTTGATCCTTCTTCTTTTTAGATAACAACTTGGACAAAGGCACTTGACATCTTGACTAACTACACTGTCTTGATGTGGCCCCCTCTCCTTCTTTCTACGATTAGATCTTTGAAGAATTTAACATATGTAGGAATCTCCTCAATTGCATTTAGAAACAAAATATCCATGTGTAACTTCTTTACTGGATCCATAAACTTCTCATATCTCTTCATATGAGTTTTAATCAGTTTGTAGGGAAAATGGCACTCTTGGGGAGTAAGGATATCTTTTGGTGAAGTCTTCCTCAATGGAATCTGGCTTCTTAGTTTTTGTACTTTTCTTCTTCTTATCTTTTTCTTCAATCTTATCCTCCTTTGCTGACTCTTCACTTTCAGATTCCTCCTCTACTATAGTAAGTTTAGTCTGTGACTTGGTAGCATTTTCTCCTTCTTGGTGAATTTCTTTTTGTTGCTTCTCCACAACTTTTCCTTATCAAAGAGTAGCCATCTTTTCCATCTCTATGTTGGAGGTAATCTTTCCTTGAGGATTCTTCATGAGCTTAGAAAGTTATGCAAGTTACTGGTCAATCTATCTCTGATGAGTTTGCATGTCTAGCATTTGGGTCTGCATAGTGCTCAAGACACCAATATTTGTTATGGCACTCCGAGTTAACTCATTTACAATTTCCTGTCTCTTTGTGAGTTCAAAAAGTTCTGATACCATGTTGGGTTTACTACTACTGCTACTCTTGCCTTGATCTTGGTTTTGGCTCTGCCTATTTGTGTTCTTGTTCTGATATTGGCCTTGATAATTGTTTTTGTTCTACTGGTAAGTACTAGTTTTGGTGTTTTGAGTCTGTCCACCTCTTTTTTTGAATATTGGTGGTGTCTTAGACGAGCCACTTAATTGGTGAGAATTCTCAACAACATCTTTGTTTTCATAGTTAAAACTGGGGTGATCTGGTCTCTTAATATTCACATAAGAGACCTTCTCTGTCTCTTCTTCTTCTTTACTTTCTTCACTATCTTTGAGTTGCGTGTAAATGCAATTATTGACTCTATGATCTCCTTCACCGTGTGTGACACAATTCATAACCTTCTCAATAGATTTCTTGCTTTTGCCTCCAGAGTCTTTCAATTGTTTGACATCTATAGATTTTTTTTGAATCTGAGTAGTGATAGTTTCTAGAGCCTTAGCCTCGATAGAAGGTCCTTCAAAGTTAGCCTTCTTGGTTGAGCCCCTATCACTTCTTTCATATTCCATGCCTGCTTGCAGTGCAACCATGTTATCAATGATCAACATAGTTCTCTTCAACTTCTTTGCAAGAAAATTTCTCCCAGCGGCGACATTCAATGAAATTCTCTCCGTGGGAGTTAGCCCATTGTAGAACGTAGTCACAAGAAAACCTTTATCATAATTGTGGCGAGGGCAATACCTTTGATACTCTTGGAATCACTCCGATGCTTCTTGAAGATTCTCTCTAGGTTTTTGCATGAATCCAGTAATCGTTTGCCTATTTTGGATGGTTTTCTCAGTGGGATAGAACTTGGTGATGAAAGCATCAACTAGGAGTCTCCATCCATTAATAGATCTGTGAGGTAGACTAAGACACCAGGACAAACCTTTTTCCTCTAGAGAGAAGATGAATCCCTTACAGTATATAACTTCTTGTGGCACTCCCCTCATCTTGATAGTATTGTAAATGTTCTTGAAAGTGTCAAGATGATGATAAGGATTATCATTCTTTGAGTTTCCTCTAAAGGGCTTATTCTGGATCATTGAGATGACTACAGATTTTAGCTCAAAATTAGCAACATCAAACTGTGGGATGATGACTGGGCATCTTGATTCGTTAGCTCTAGTTGTAGCCAATTCTCTAAGTGATTTATCTTCTTCATCATCTTCTTCCTCGTTGTTATGGTTGTTACATCTACGATCATGATGGTTCCTTATGTGTCTTATGTTGTGGTGGTGGTAGGGCTCATGATGGTGCCACACCTCTTCATCTCGTTCCTGACTATCATCTTCATGTGGCTGTTCACGCTCTTCGTCCTCATGATGGTGACCATCCGAGTGACGTTCTTCGCATTCTTCTTTAGTTTCTGGAGGCACTCTTGCATTCTGATCTTCTCCAGAATACCCTTCTTCTCTATGAGGCGACATGCTGATGTGAAAGGAAAGAAAGTATGCGGTCACAATCTGCCTCTCTTCAAGCTACCTAAATAGTTTGTACAATCAAGTTGGAAACTAGACGTGTAAAATGAAAACTTCCAAAAAAGCTTAGAGTTTTGTGTAGTCAAGCTTATCTCTACACTTGAGGGATGGGTGTATAGTAAGTAGACTCGTGCTCTTAATAGTACTATTTTGCCTTATCACCAATAATGATGCCAAAAAGTTGATCGACATAAATCACACGTTTGAAACGGAGCGGATACAGAGTAATCAGACTCTTAGATTTATAACCCGACTCTCAGGCCCCCACAATTATTGCACAACGTTCGATGTAGTAGATCGGGGTCGAACCACAGGGACAAGGTTACTAAGTGTTAAGAATGTACAGTCCTTGACTCAGATGCACCAGAAGAAGGGGTATGTTTAAAGGTGATCCTAATGGAATGATATTGCTCCAAACAAAACAAAACAACAAAGGAAATATAAAGAGAACAAAAGTAAACGAACACGTGGTAACAAGGTATGAATTGGAACTTGGATTGAGTTTCACCTACTAAGATCTCTCACCAACATGAAATACTCACACCCTTTGTATTCCCTTAGCAAGATTACAAGCAATCATCATATATGTCTATTCCCTCCTCTCTTTATCTTAGGTTAGATCTAGATTATAAGGTTGTCTCTCTCTCTCTCTCTCTCGAGATGGCAAACAAACAATCACAAGGATAACCATATGATCAATAGCTTTAACATTCCAACATTCTCATGTATTCATGTAACTCCAAAACACTTGTATAAGGCTAGTACTACTCTTTTGAGGCACTAACAATCAAACATCACAAGACGGTAGCTAATCATACAAGTGAAGCATTAAGACCAAGTGAAAGGAGATACTCTTTTCTAAGAGCATATATATTCAAACGAGGTAAGTATATACATGTTGGGAGAGCCTTAGTGTCTACTCCAAACCCAAGCTATGTGTTTAGCCACTCATTTTCATGAGAAGCATTACAAGATTACATGGGTGAAGATACATCAAGATAAATGAAGGAGTGTATGAACAACGTAGAGGGAAATGACAGATCTAAAGAGAGAAGAAGGTGATACACCAACAATACTCCTTCAAATCTGGATCTAGTGTTGGCGTAGAGGATGGATGGTAACTCCTCCATTTGAAGAAGGCAATTTTGGATCTTCTCTCACCTCCAAGTTTTGTCTTATGAGATCTAAGATTGATGAGTGAGTGTAGAGTGCGGAAACACTTTGTTGTCTCCTGATGATCTGATCCCTGTATGTGGGAAGTCGAGGCCTATTTATAGGCACTTCCCGTTGACTTAACTCTTGTGTAGCGGTCGATACTCATGTCTCGACTAAAACCATTGTCACGGTCATGACCCTAGTAGAGGTTGTAACATTTGTCTCAGTCACAACCATGTCTCGATCGAGGCTATGTCCAAGTCGTGACTATTTTTGCAGTTTGTAAGTTTGCTTACATTCGAGACCTCAGTAGCGGTCGAGAACACTGATGAACAACTAAGATCGTGATAGACAACTACTCATCATTAGATCTGTCTCGATCAAGATGCCCGTCTGAATGCACCTCTCATGACCGTGAAGAAGGTGCTGTAGTAGCGGCTGATGATGAGTCTGCATGGAGTAAGAAGGGATAATGACATAAAAAGTAAATAGAAAATTTCACAAAAGGGATGTCATAATAGAAATAAAATAGGTGCAAAAAGTTCACAAATATCATGTTATGAGTAGGAGACGTTGATAATTTTTCTTTTGTTTAGAAATATCTCGATCAACACACTTGCCCCCCACATGGGAGAAAGACAACATAACGCTCAAGATAGGCAACAATCATAGACAATGGCAGATGATTTTGGGTTTGTATCATGTGGATGTCAGTGTTGTCGTAGTTTGTGGCCGTCGAAGTTGTTCTTGACTACTTTTGTCTTGTCAAAGAGCCATATGGTCCATCACAACAATTTATTGATATTTATTTATTTTCCTTCCCTTCTCCTATTTTGATTGTTCTGTTCTAATCTGCTCCCACACAAATTAGGGCTTGTTTAATCTAATATGGCATGCCCTTTTCAATGGAGAGAAAAGTAGTGTTGAGGTGACGGACGTTGTCACTTACGTTGGGGGAGACGTGGTGAGAGAGGAAGAAGACATGACATCATACATCACTACCTTGGATGCCAGAGCAGAACTGATGGCCACTCCTCATGGTGAGCTTGTAGATTTGGGCACTCTAGATGCCACGACGCACTTCATGAGAGGCCACACAAAGGATTTTTATGGCAAGGAACTCGATGTGTTCTAGGAGGTGGTATAGGAGGACCCTGTTGTGGCTGCTACTCCTGCTCCTCTTCATCCTAGCTACTTTGTGGCCAGTGATGCATCTGGAGATGTTCTAGGGGTTGCAAATGAAGTTCATTATGATGTTGATCAACCTCTTGTTTTTGTCACTGGTTATGTTGTCAAGAATGGTCCTAGAAAATAGCCTTGTGAGACAATTTGAAATTTGTATGACAATGAGATTTTTGAAAAATCAAGGATCCTGCAAAGCTCTAAATGTGAGATTTTTATGTATTTCCACTTGTTTTATATTGTTTCAGTGAGCTTGAAAAGATTGAAATCTGCTATACAAATTTGAGATTTTTGAGAAAACAATGTTGTTGTAGAATTTCAAATTTAATACTTGTATGTATTTAATTTTGTTTTATCTTGTTGTTGTAGAGTTTAAAATTCGAGACTAGTATGTATTCCAGTTTTGAGAATTTTGAGAAAATAATATGCTTTAAAAGATCTTGTTGGAAATCATGTGATTGGGTAGGGTCCAAATGTGAATGTGAAATTGAGTCTAAATCTGATCTTGAGGGCCATATCAAAATAAGTATGCCAAAACTGAAATTTAGGTATTGTGGTTCACATCGAGTCTAAATGGTTTGAGCTGGGTCAAATTCGAGTTGCATAATTTTCAGATCTCAAAGTGCAGTCATTTTTGGGTCGGTTCGGGTCTTTTCAGTTTTGGGTCGGTTTTCTAGGCTTACATCCAAGTGGATATCAAATAAACATTATGAAAGATAAACATTTAGAGATTTCTTGCTTCATTCAATATTACAACATAATATCTCAATCATAAATAGTAAATAGTGCATGTTATAAATTTAGACTAATATTATTAAGTAGGACCGAGACCCACAAAATTTCAAGCCTAGTTTGGGTAGGAAAGCACACTGTGGGTGGAAAGGCACACATAATATATATAATACGATTGGAAGGTGCACTCGGGGTGGAAAGGTGCACCCCAAATATTATGGTAGTACATATGTACAACCACTCTAAATAATCTTAGTCTATTGTACACACACATAATGTGGAGACAAGATATAACTCTAGACAAGTTTCAAATAAAGAGATGACACATATTAGTAAGGCATCTATGTGTTTTATATTTGACAATACTAGAACAATATAAACATGTTGGAAGGAAATAACATAACTACCATGAATATGAAGTGAGCGAGAACATATACACATTTGCTCTAAGCAGGACATGATACACATCTTCTCTAATAATTTCAATTGCAGGAAATGTTGCCTTTGCATTATCAAGTGTGGGAACTTACACATCCACACAATTGCACATTTCATATTATGCTAGTATTCACCACATGATGTATAGAAAAAGAATAGCCAAGTTTAATCCAACATATAATAAAGGGGAACATCCATTGAATATCAAGTGGAGTCAGAGGACTCATAAAGGAACATCCAACAATGTCAATGATAAGAGAAAATAATCAAAAGGTATCTATCAAGAACAACCTCAAAAGAGATACATGTAGTAACCAAATTAGGTTTCAGATCTTCAAGTAAACGGAATGATAGAAACATAGGTGATTGCTCAATTTTAGATTTAAGGTGAAGCAACACACCTTGAATCAAGTCTACATGAGTCCAAAGCTAACCTTGGGTCCAAGCCAGGGTCTTCAAAACACCTATTAAACATATTATATGAAATTAGGGTTAGGTTTACAAGAATTACATAAACCCTAAAAATTGCCTTTTTGTTATTGTTGAATTAGGTTGTCAAAACTATAATATCTTGTAGAATATATTTTCCTAAGTTCATAACATATTTGACTTTTTTTTTCTAACTTATAGATGACTAGATATGGATTTTAGAAATTTAAACCAATTAGGATAATTCATAAAATCACACATCTATCAAATAGTATTATGGCAATGAAACTGATACCATTTTGTAGATTATACTTTTTCTATTCTAAAACATATTTTATTTTATTTTTGTGATCTATAAATAATAAGTTATGAATTTATAATCTGCGTCCAATCAAAAAATTCGAAATAATCCACATATGTTGAAAAATCCACAATTGGTAATCTTGCTGAGTTGGCCCGCTCAGTATCGTCCAAGTGGTGTGAGCCTACAATAAGACATGAGCACTACACTGAGCAGAGAATGACATGATTTAAGAAAACCATGGGATGAGAGGAAGAAAGTAACCCTTATTGTTGGGCCTATCAAAATGCCATAAAAGGGCATAACGGTACAAAGAAACCCCCAAAGTCACATCTCCACAGCAAAGATCAGAGTAGGTAGGGGCTATACTAGAGATCCAAACTCTCAACACCAAAGTTCATCAACATGATCTGCATTACCATGACCTTCCTCGTAGCTTGCTAGAGCTAGGGTTCCCTTTCTAGGTAGCACTTGGTGAGGAAATATCATATTGATATTTATCGCCATGACTAGGGAAGGGTGGGGTTTCAATACATCAATGCCAAATGACAAAACATGATAAGAAAAGTGTTAAACAAGTTTGAAAGAGAAATGAAAAGATTGTGATGCACAAAACACCATAATTAGCCGCGGGAAAATAGGGAATCACTCAAAAACTCAGAACTTCAAGAAAGAAACAAAAAAAGGGAAAAGAGCATTACTTGCTTCGGGGACCAATTGCCTAGGACATCATCTTCTCGAGGGCAAAAGGATGATGTCTGGGTCTTCTCCATCAATTGCAAATGTCAGAGGCACCACCTCAAAACTAAAGTAGCCTATGAAGAGAGTGAGGTTCGAGAATAGATGCTAGATGATGACCAAGAGAAAATAGACTAGGGGAAAGGATTGTAGGGGTTTGGGAAAGGTGATGGAGGGGTTTTGTGGGTGTCCAAAGCCCTGAAGAGGGTACAAGAAGATAAAGACGGTGAAATAGGGTGCAAACATGGAAGGAAGGGAGGTCAGGATTGCTCGAGGGTATAAGAGATGATAAATTGGAATTTTTAGGATGAAATGATGCAGAAACAAACAACAAATTTTATGGAGGAGAAAATGCAATAACAAATAGAGAAATGAGGGAGAAAGAAGGTGAGAAAATTGTTGTTGAAAATGAGAATTGTTCTTGAAAAGCCGACTTGTTTTCAAAATGAGCGTGAGGTAGAGGATGATTCCTTAGCCACCCGATCCAAAATCAACTGCTAAAAAGGGGCCATACATCTTACATTTATGAAACTCATAACTATAGCATGACATATTGTAAAAAGATCTGAACATTAAACCATGATAGTGACATAACTCCAAGAAACCTTATCAAAATAATATTTGGAATAAAGTTTTATGTAACCTTTATTTTTTTTCTTTACCACATAAATCGAAAGATCAATCATTACCCAAACAAGTTGAAAATTGACAAGTAGGCCAAATTTGATATGTAGAATATGGTTTTGAGATTAGTTTCCACTTTTAAGGCAAACAATTGTATTATTTAATACTTTTATAGTTATCTCAGATTTTCTTTCCTTAATAAAATTTGGATAGTTAGGATTGTTCAATTATTGTGAAACCTAAATCCGGAGCTGATTGGGACACAAAGATCACAATTTTGTCATTATATTTGGGATTTGAGATTTCTTTTTATGGGTTATAAATACAACTAGATTTTAGGCTCATTACCATTATATTATTATAACATTATATCACTAACATTGCCATTATTTTTTAGTCATATTATCTTCACATTGGTATCAAAAAAGTTATCTTATTTATCACTCTATGCACATTAATATAATACTAATTTAGATAATGGAGATATTCATATTTGTGGACATGGAAACCCCAATTGTTATCTTATTACATGTATTAAGCACATCATACTTATTATTAACCATTATGTGAATATTAGTTAGTAAACATGACATATGTGACATTTTCATGAACCCATACATGTTAGCACACATATAGGTTAATATGCTAATATGAACAATTATGTTATGTGTATGGAACCTAAGGTATATGTTTTCAAGCCTAATCATGTTACATGCATTATCTATATACATTAAGGTATAACTTCATCCTTGTCTGGTCAAACCTAAGGAACCAAGCATACCAATCTCTTAATAATGAGATTAGGGTTACTAGAGTCAAGAGGATAGATTTCCGTATGTTACAAGTGGAACTAAGAAAAGGGTATACACTTCTGCACTATCAAGCATCCTATTTCTAATACATATTTTCTAGCCCATCTCTCTTCTCATGACTTAAAGTTTGCCATAGACCTAGACACAACATATATTCCCAAATATTTAGCTAATGCCCTACGAAATCTTGGTAGTAAATCAGTCATGATGGAGGAGATGAAGGCTCTACATGCCAATTAGACATGAGATCTTATCACACCACCACAAGTCAAGAACATTGTTAGTTGTCGATGGGTTTTCTCTGTCAAACAACACTTTGATGGTTCTATTAAGCAACTAAAGGAAAGTCTAGTTGCCAACGTACGAATTCACCCAAACCTTTGGTGTGGAATACTTTGAGACATTTTCTTTAGTAACAAGGATTGCATCTGTTTGCATTCTGATCTCCTAGGCGGTTCATTTTGATTGGCTATTTTTTTAGCTTGATATAAAGAATGTTTTCTCCATGGAGATCTCCTGGAAGAAGACTACATGCAGAAACCCCCAACTTTGTTGAGGGGGAATCTTCTCACAAAGTTTGTTGCCTTTGACGATCACTATATGGTCTTAATCAATCTCACGGCTTGGTTCAATAATTAAACATTATTCTTGAGGGTTGTCTTCCAGTGACCGGCTACTAGTTATTCTATGTTATTTTCCAAATCGACCAAAAGCCACATTCTTATTACTATTTATGTTGATGATATAGTGATCACTGATAACGATAAAGTGGGCATTTATCAACTTAAACACTTTTTACATGCACATTTCCACACAATGGACTTGGGTACCATGCAATACTTTTTCACAATAGAAGTCCATATCTTAACAACATGAATAGGATGTGTCAGAGATGTTATGCCTTAACTTACTTCAGGAGTCTAGAACACACCAATGGACAATCACATTAAGCTCCTACGTGAGGAGGAACTCTTTGATCATCCAGAGAAGTATTGTTGTCTCATTTGGAAGCTAATCTACTTGACAATAACCAACTTGACATTACAAATGTTGTTGGTATAGTCAGTCAACATATGAGTACACCACTCTAGGCTCCCTGGTGCAACATTCATTACATCTATTGGCATCTCAAAGGTGCTCTAGGGAGAGGATTATTCTACAAACAACCTAGCACCAAGATAATATCTATATTTGGGTATGCTAATGTAAATTGGGCAGGAGATCCATAGGATCTTCGATCCACCTCTGGTTTTTGTATCATGATAGGCAATCACCTGTAGGCATGCAACGGGTTGAGTTTTTCCAAACCCGACCCGACCCGACTTGACCCACTTTAGTTAACTCAAATCCAACCCGAACCCAAAAAAACAGTGACCCCAAAATTAGAAATACCAACCCGAATAAAGGTGGCCCAAAAGTACATTTTTAAAAAACCCATATATACCCACATATTATTTTTGTTCACAACATTACCTCTATTTTAAAAAACCAGCAAAACACACATATGCCTTTTTACAACAATAATACCCATAAATCTAGTTTGTTCACAACAATACCTCAAATTTAGAAACCAACGAAACCCACATATTCTTCCTGATCACATGAGTACCTAGATTTTAAAAACTAGCAAAAAAAATTTAGCTACACGTATAACCAAGTCAAAATGCCTAAGGTTGTTCTATTCAACACCAGAGATAAAAATTAAAAACACTACAAATTCAACTGTACCTTTCTGTACCACTATTCACTATAAAAACTTTGAATTTTAATTATGTATCTAGGTTCATCCGAATAGCATCTCTGCTCTTTCCATATCACATCCCATAGTTGAACTTTGTAAAAAAAACGACTCACAACTGTAATCATCTTTGATGTTTCTTTCAATTAGAAATGTAATTAGCCCGATGTTGCATCCAATAGACTCACAATAGGATGTAGAACTATTGCAAATGAACCAGACAGATAAGAGAGGACTCAAGTTATCCTCCTAGCTTCCTATGGACTGGACATACACTCAATCATGTTTCAATTTGCTCGAAAATAAAAATAATCGACCACATGTACACATAGACAAGCAATTATTAGTAGTTGGATATGAAAAACTCGAAATTATTTGAACATAAGAAATTATTTAAACACTAAAAAAGAATCAACCACCTATACACATACACCATCAATGCTAAGTGAAACTACAAGTTTCTTATTTAGGTGTTGTATTTGTTTCACAACAATTGCAGTAAAATTCAGAGTTGCTCCTGGTATCACTCAAGAGTAACAATAATGATGATACTCATAAATAGAAAATAAAGAAACTAAAGTAATTATCTAAGTACCAATTTACTGATTACAACTAGCAATCATCTAAGTACCAATTTGCTGATTACAATTAGTTATTATCTAGTTACCAATATAGTTATTATAGCTAGAATTTAAGTAAGTACCAATTTATTGAATACAACTAGAAATGATCTATGTATAATATAAACATTACAACACAACAGAAGAAAGCCCTATAATATTTCCATATTTATATGGTTCACGTGCATTTACATAGTTATAGTGAGGGCCACCTACTGCATCCACATGACTTCTACCCACACACTACTAGGAACATTCACTAACAGAGTTAGCTAGCCCCACTACCGACAATACAAGTTGTATCATTATGCCCACAACAAGCTTGAAACAGATCCTTTGCTTCGGTATGGCTTTAGGGACTATAGCACAAAGGAGAACATGTGCATCATGGTTGTTTTTGAAGGTTCTGTGCCTAGATCATCTTCCCTTTTTTCTATATGTACTGACTATGAAGTTAAATCTAGTAGATGACTATAATGGGATGGTGACTCAGTCTGGGTACTTTCTTCCCTATCAGGAAGAAATTCCTTCCGATGACACCACCAAAACCCCCACTCACCACTGTGACATTGTGCATTAATTGCTAAAGGGAATTGACACTTTACCTTAAGAAGCCTCCATGGTGAATTCAACATATGAGAGGATCGTTGACCTAAAAAATATGACATTAAACACCCACATTAGGTATTCAAACATGGATAGCATAATTATCTACTTAAGATAACTTAAGAATAAGATCTAAGCTAAGTAAATCTTTAGTGATGAATTGACTTATTTTCAAAATAATTTAAAGGCAGTTTATACAGACCTTGAGTATGTTGGCCTTGAGTATGTTGTGAGGTGATTTTAGATGAAACTTTTACATCTAAGATATAATAACAAATTCATATTAGATACAAAAAAAATCAATTCCAAGATGAAAAATTATTCATAAAATGTACCACGACTAACAATATCTATGTCAAGAAGAGAGGTGTCAATGTCTCTAGAAAAATAATCTCATGCAACAAGAAAATAAAGAATTAACTAGTGGAAAATGAAATATCAAAGAACAAATAAAAGTTTTGATCTTAACCCCAATAGTGGAAATCCAATCTTGAAGATACATCAAAGACTCCAAGGTCTTGGGTGCAAGACGGATATGATGTGGGTCAAGTAGTCTACCTCAAGTACTAAATGTTGATTCTAATGCTACTATAGAAGTAGGGATGGCTAAAATGTATTTATCTATCTCACTCCATACATGATAATTCACCTCATTAGTTTTCCACAAAGTTAAAATATCATAATCATCACCCTTAGATTGCACCACTTCCTCCCCCAAGTACACATCCAACTCAGTCTTCATGAAGTTTCTTGACCTATTCTATTGTCTAGCATGTGCCTTGAACTCCTGAACTGGTTTTAGTGGGAATACAACAACATTGGAACAAGAGGAGACTATATGTTGGATAGAAGTTGCATGTGTTGGATCCTAGATGGGTGATTAGCTGCTCTAGAGGGGGGGGTGAATAGAGCTGAATGCACTTAAACAAAATTCATTAGACCTTCAAGATATATGATAAGATAAGGTTGCTAAATAGGTAATTTGAGTGCAACTAAAACATGCATAGCAAGGATGAGAGAGATTGAGCAAACACAAGTATACAAGCTATTTAGAGTGGTTCCATACTTCAAACTAGAAGTATGTCAGTCCACTTACCTAGAGAGGTCAACCTCTAGGATTTACTAACCATTGCATTCTTATATTCATTCATATGACTTACAATACATGACCAAACAAAGGACTTACTTATCCAATACAAAGAGTCTTCAACATTACCAAGGACTTACCCACTTTGCAAGAGTCTTCTGCCTTCTTCCAAGGACTTACCTACTCTTGCACTAGTCTTCAGCCTTGTAGGAATTACCCACTCTTCTTGGATCTTCCGCCTTTGACTTCACCTTCACTCGGAGAAGCTTCCACCAAGGACTTACCCACTTGAGCAAGGAGTCTTCTGCCTTCACCAAGGGCTTACCCACTCTAGCTCCAAGTCTTCAGCCTTGATCTTCACCAAGGGAATCCCTCCCTTGTTCTTCTTCACCTATCTTGGACAAGAGAGAGAACCTTCATCTTCATGATTGAAATGAGAGAAAGGGAGGTGGTGGAAGTGAGAGCCTCACAAGATATACATGTAGGACTAGCTCTCTTACATATTTCCTACTCACTCTAATGGATGTAGCAAGTGATTAATCTTAGAGAGAGAGAGGAGGCTGTAGGAAGCACTCAACTATAGAATAGGAACCTCACATAGAGTTTTGCAATGAATGCTCAACCTTGGAATGAAGCCCAAGGGATCCTATTTATAGTTGGGGATGCCTCTTAGCCTTTGGGAACACTTGAGAATGAAAACTAGCCATTTTGTGTCTTGCAACAGATATATTTTCACTTGTTGCAACTCCACAACGGCTAGAAGCACGTTTCTGCACTTTTCCGTACAGTGCAATCGGTCGAGTTTCTATAAAGGTAACTCGACCGATCAAGTAAACGACAAGGCCGATACTCAAATGATCGGTCGCGTTTGTCCTGACAAAACTCGACCGACCATTAGGAATCGAAATGGTCAGTTACTTGATCGGTCGAGTTCTGTGTAAACACAACTCGACCAATGCAATCTCCAGAAAATTGATCAAGGATGATCGGTCGAGTTTTCAGGCTGGGAAACTCGACTGACAAAGTGCATGTAATCAATTTTCAAAGTTACATCTAAAGTGATCTAACATTTGATCTAAGCGCTCCTGATGTTTTCTAAGCTTAATTACAAGTGATTTACAACATGATTCTAATGGATTTACATCATATTACAAAAATGTGCACTTGTATTGATTTTGACTTGTCTTTTCTCCAATTTGATATGTGCAAGTTAGGGAATTTGGAGTGTGTCTATACCTAATCTAAAATCACTCAAGGAGAGACATTAGACGCCAATATGTGGAATGGTTAGTCATCATCAAAACACGGGTTTCGTCAATTTAGACGTGAGTCAATATTGACCTAATTGACCTTGAGTCAACAACATGGTTAGATACATTTATTCTTTCCATATATTCATTTAGTAACTGATCACAAGCTTTGCAAACTTTATTAACTTCAACTTTAGTTTTTTCCGCATAGATTGAAGGATAAAAAATTAGTGTATCCATTTTGAAACAAGGGTCCAAGACAGTGGCAACCCCCATCAAGGCATGAATATCATCCTAATACTTCTTAAACCTCTCCATCATTTCACCTGCCATTTTCTTTGTGATAGGATTGCACAAGTTTTTCCATTCATTCAACTTCAATTTGACAACACATACATTTGCGAAACAAAAACTTGACGTGGGATATTTGGTCCATGACAAATCCTTAGTAGTTGAGTGGAAAATATGAACTTTGTCACAAATCAAAGAAGCACAATCTCAATCATAAAAAATAGGCAATGTATCAAAAAGTGTCTCTCTTACTCAGTCTATAGAAAACACTCTTGTATAACAATGCAATATGCAGAATGAGAATGGTGGAATTCCACCTTGTAGGATAATTAAGGGACAATTTGTTTTCCATGGGAACTTTCAATTGTCTAGAAATATCCTCAAAATTTTCTTTACTCTTTGGTGTAGATATCTATTATGCCACACTATCATGAACTTTCTTAATTCCACTTTATTGACAGAAAGTCCATTCTTCACAAGCAAGTTGAGGATATCAACACATAATCACACGTGGAGTGATTTTCTAGACAATAACAATGAGTTTCTAGGCAATGTCTCCCTTAATCCCTTGAAAACTACATCATTGGTAGAGCAACTATCAAAAGTTAGTGTATATAGCTTTGTATAACATTCCACTTCATCAAGCTCTTTGATAGATCAGTTCCTAGTACCTCCTTGGTATGTGGATTTGGCACATACACAAACCATAAAATCAAACTACACAATGTCACTGTGTAGTCAATATAGTGGGTAATGAACACCATGTACCTTCTCCTATAATGGTTGTATGCCCACATATCAATAGTAATTGCAAACCTTGACTTATTTCTCTCAATAGTTTGCATTGGCTTATCTTTCTCATATTTATAAGCTGACAAGATACAATTTTTCACTGTATTCCTTGAAGGACACTTGAATAGAGGTTTAAGAGAAGAAGAGTAAGCCCTAAAGTCTACATAGTCCACTATTGATATGGGATATTCATGCTTCATGATCATTCCCATTAGGTTTCTCATTGAAATGTCCTAATTGAAAGTGGAAATTGAATTGCTTGTTAACTCCTATTTACCCAACCCTTTTCGAGCTAGACATGACCTTTCATAGAGGATATGGAGGTGATTGATCCCATTTCTACTATTGTAGGATAGAGGTTTTGCACAACGGTTACAAACCGACTTCATGACTCCACCTACATACTTTTTAGTAAATTCAATCCATGTATTACCTCTTAGCTGAATTAAGAATAACTAGGATCCATTAGGATCCATTAAGTTGAATTAAGAATAACTAGGATCCATTAGGATCAAATCAACAAGCATAAATAAGATCAATTAGGATCAAATTAGTAAGCATAAATAAGATTAATTAGTATCAATTCAGCAAACATAAATAAGATTAATCAGGATCAATTCAGCTAAACTAGGATCAATTAGAATCAATTCAGCAAGCACATGGTCACCAAGTTCAGACCTCAAATAGAAGTGTCTAGTCATGAATCCAACTAAGGTGGGAACTACAAAGACTCTAATGTGAACATGGTCAAATTGTTAATTTAGATTTAGAAAGAGAAGAAGGGGAAAAGATAGAAATAGAAAAACATTGCAAATTTTGCATATATAACAGGTTCAAGTAAATCAATAAATGGAAATGAACATATCATTCGAAAAATGTATAGGGGAATAGGGACGGCAAGAAGGTAGCAAAAACTATTTCTTTTGTCCCTATTCCTTTCCATAAGATTGAGTCAACAACAATGTATCTAGTAAATGATGTAGCAACAAGTATACTTGGTCCTGGAGCAAGTCCAACAACTACTCTTGCATGATGATGTGCACACTTCACAAGATGCACATAGACAACTATCAACAATGACCTCCTGGTGCAACACCACATACGACAATGGTTCTTGTCCTCCTAGTGTGGCAACAATAGCCGCCACGCCTCTACGTAGTCCACAGGGACCATTGGGAACTCCTTGTTGCTCTACCAAAGCCAAGGGGAAGGCGTTGCTCCTTTGATGTCAATGTGCTAGCCCTAACTTTTTCTCCCTATATATCTCTCCCTTTTATGGGTATGACTTGATTTGGTCTCTTACACTACCACAACTATGAGAGGATAATGTTTGTCACCATCAGTTGTGCCTACTGAAATCTTTATCTACCCCTCTATTTATAGGAGGGTCAGGGTTTCCTAATCAACTACGAGTCAAAGAGATGAATTTTCATGAACTTCTGTCTGTTGCAAATCATGAATTGTTCGGTTCACTTTTGAATTAGCTCACATGTGAATCGGTTGTTTCAACACTTGAATCGGCCAGTTCACTATATTTCCTATTCACAATCATATTTGCTTTCATGTGACAATTAATGCACAACATGACGTCAACACCAATCCTTGGTCTAGTCTTACTGATCGCTTAACCTTTCCATCACAATCTGAACCATTCGAATCACATTCTGAATCAGTCAGTTCACTTTTGAACCGATTGATTCACATTCTAATTCAGCCATGTCTCAACCAATGAGTTGGTCGACTCAGTACTTGAGTTGGTTGACTCACATTCTTAGTCAATCAATTTTCAGAATGTTGTTTAATTTGAATACCTAAACACTTTAGTAATTAAGTTAAACCATATCATGAGTAAACTCCTTTTCCAAGTGCATCCTATGCATGTGACCCTAGGTTCCAAGTTACATTGGCAGTGAATGTTCATTACCAATTTATGACATCACAAGCAATGAGCAAAATTTAGCAACACATCATCGCTACCCAAGTAATAGGAAAGTTGGATAACAACTTCAACCTACAATACATGATCAATGTTGTGATTGTATACTTCCTTTGTCTATGATATCCACATTTAACTCGAGGCATGGAATTGTCTTCCTCTTAACATTCAATCCATGTTCCTTGATCTAGAACAATTTTATGAGATGCATGTGAGCTCACATATCACATATTGAGTCGCATGAGTATGGCCATACATTTATAAATATCACTTATTAAGTGGTCATGATATCATGTCTCCCGTAGGAGGGAAAAATTCCATTTACATCACACACAGTCAATCCCCATGTTTCACAACGTACCCGAGCATTAACCTTATGGCAACCCTTATTCAAGGTCACATTGGATGATGTCAAAATACATCAAACGACATGCGATGTTTGTAGTGACTTCAGGTCTAAGAACCAAAATCACCACTATACTATGATAGCAATTCTGGCTACCATTCCATGGTCTCCATGTATCACTCTCAATGTGGGTCTACCCAATACATTGTTCTTTAACATGTACCTATGTGTTTGACTTGATATCCCATATTATGACTGACACGAATTTATCGTGCGTAGAATGCAAGTGCATCCGTCAGATTAATATAGGCCTTTGTGAGACCCGAGTCGAACTCAGGGAAATGTAATTGTTGGCAGACTACTACTAACTACTCACAATCAGCTAGACCGATTAAAATGATTTAAGATTTGATTGAAAAAGAAAATAAAATAAAATAAAACAAAGCAATCGATTAGATGTTTAGTTTAATAAATTTAAATGAGAAACTTTAGGATTACTGTTTCACCACATGTTCTCGTTGTATTAATTTCTACATAGTTAACCTAATCTGTCTCTCATTCCGGGTAGTGGCATGTATTTAGAATTTCTCGCTTTCGCGATACAATTCACTACCTAAATCTAGGTCGGTTCCACAGTAGTAGTACCCTATACCCTAAACTAGGTGCATGAAGACCATACTCTGGGTTTCCACCATTAACCGTACATCGCCTTGTTCAAAGGATTTATTAGTTAATGTGAATTTCGTCTCTTTTCAACCATTAATTCTTCTTTCAAAGTAATTAAAGGCATTAGATTATCATTAGAGTGATCAATCATAATGATATAATGGAGAAAATGAAATCATACCACAGATTTAAGAGACAAATTATGAAATACTATGGTAAAATGTCATACAACCATCACCCGAGCTACTGTTGGTCCTAAAGATAAAGGGGATTAGCCCCGCATGTTCATCTCAATGAAAGACATGGTGAGAGAAATGGAAAACATGGAGAAAATGTGAATGAAAGTGATGTAAACCCCTAAACGGAGGAGATACGAGCGTTCCTTGACGTAGAATGTGCGATCTACAGCCTTCCGGCGGTGGAAAACATCCTCTGCGGCTCTCGAAACGACCAGGGCATGGTTTTGGGCTCCGTTCTTCTCTCCTCCTCTCCTTGAGACTTGTGTAATGACTAATGACGTGATTCCTTGCTTAGGGCTGCCAAAATTAGGTATATGCACCACTTTAGATCGTCAAAAGATCACCACCGTCCGATTGAAATCGATCTAAAACAAAACCTGATCTGACGGCGTCGATACCATCGATGCGGGTCGATGGTATCGACCCGTCAGAATATCGACAAGTCTTCTTTTTCTGATGTCCTACCTGATGCAGACTCGATACCATCGACTATAGTGTCGATGGTATCAACACCTTTAGGCGTCACTTTTATCACCGATCCGACACTGAAGCTGGGCAAGGTCGATAGTATCGACTTTGCATCGATAGTATCGACCAGTTGACTACTGGCTCGCTGTAGGTATCTCGCTACCATCGACTTCGGTGTCGATGGTATCGACGCATCTTGGCGTCTTGCGGCAGTCTCACTATGACCGAGTCGATACTATTGACATCTGTCGATGGTATCGGCAGTTGCATATATTCATTTTTCCTGAAATTTCAAGATAAATCCAAATCAGCCTTCTAAAACACATCGATATGATCATTTATAACCAAAAAGATGAAATACAGTAGATTTGATGCAAAAAGAGATTCTAGACTAAAACGAGTGAATCATGCGATATTAACCACAAATGTGACTAACAAACACATAAAACGCATGTAAAACCAATCTATAAAAGCGACTCAAAATCCTCACATCAAACTCCCCTAAGCTTAAACATTACTCGTCCTCGAGCAACAAAACTATAGAATAAAATTGCGAGGGTCAACTAAAGAACATACTATCATAACAGACATTACTGTATGATTCCCACCAGACATTCACATACCGGCCCTCACTAACCACAGAATGGTAACTACCCTACAGGTGACGATGATCATCCATAATAGATATCCACTCCAAGATTGGTGAACACTATCAAATAAGGCAGTAAATATAATAAAATCTTCTGATTCAGACTTGGTGAATCTTGTGATCTCCTATCTATGTTGCTCATAACCTAACTACCATCTAAATGGAAGCAGATCTCCTGAAATAAAAAAGTGAGAAGATAATCACTGGTGGCCTACCATTTTGAGCAACAGGTGGATGGAATATGCAGTTTATGTAAGAAAGAGTAGCACAATACAGTTTGACATGCAATAGTGCAACAATGACCTACATGATGCTCATGCACATGAAAATGACCTAATGCTTGCATTTTAGGTGGAATGATGCATGCATTACTATTCCATCCCAACGAGAGATAGAATATCTACAAAACTAGACATGTACTTGTTCTTCTTATTATGCATGTGAACAAGTTCCTCCATCTTTTTGACCTTCACTTACTTGTTATTTTTTTCTCTTTTTTTTTCAGCCCTTATTTTGCTTAATGACTAAGATGAAATTTTCACATCTTCGTCTTGGGCTTATTCTCATAAATACTATTTTTTTTTAATTTCAGAAAGTACAAAACAAGTTCCTTATTTTCAGAAGAAGCAAGGCACATCATGTACAAAATGATTAAGATCATGCAAAATGCAGCTAAAATGACATTAACATGCATTCTAAAATTTGTGCATGAATGACCATAATGCAACATTTTTTTTTCATAAATGCAACATATGTAAAAACTAACTACAATGCAATCCTATCTACATGATATGCAATCAAGAGATGACGAACTGTAAAGTGCTACTAATTCTTATGGTGGAGTGTAAATGAGATGAGGTGGATAGATCACAAGATTAATTGGCAGAACCCTTAGAAGATATTATATGTCCCTCCTTACTGACATGTGTAAAATCAAGGGGCTTTTCTCTCTTATTTCAGATTAAAGTCCCATTACCATTTGATCAGTTTAGGCTCCACATCCTATTCCATCCACTTTCCTTGAATCATAGGCATGTAGAGTTGTGATCTAATGTTTTAAAGTTGACAAACCCAATTATTTTCATAGGTTAAGCGCTTAAGTTCAAACAAAGCAAGCTTGCAATCACATGAAATTTTTTCAAATTTACCCATACTCCCATATGACAAACACAGAGATGACAAATTACACTGGATATCCACAGATACACTAGATAGCATGTGAATCCTAAAAGCTAAAGCTAAGAAAATTTCTAACATAAACGAAAAGGCAATAAATGATAAAAACTAAGAAAAATAAAAGATAGAAAAAGATAGAAACTATTCCATCTCCCCCCCCTAAGCTTGAATCCGACTATGGTCTCATAGTCAAAAAAAATCTTAGCAGGTGGAATAGTGATACCATTTATTACTCAGGTGGGGGGTATTGCGAGGCTGTGGGATCCCATGACGGATATTGCCCCTGGAAGTTAGGATCATATGGGGGCATCGGTGGAGGTTGAGGATATCCCCCGAAGTAGTTTTGGCTCCAGTAGTGATCATAAAATGGCTGCTGTTGTTGTTTGATCCTCCCCAACTGATCGTAGACATGTTGCTGATTGGCGAATAACTAACATTCGTTTTCAAAGATAGCTTGTTGATTAGCATACAACCAATTTGTAGTCTCCTGGATATCAGCAAATGACATAGTATGTTGCTGTTGCATCTCCTGAATGCTCTGTAGCATGGTGTACATGCCCTGCATAGAATAGACATCCTCTCCTTACTGAGAGGGCTGTGGTGGCAGAGGCTGTGAAGATGATGATGCACCCGGGTGGAAGTGTGGATGCTTCCGCGGTGCCTCTCGTGCCCGAAGAGGAGTGAAAGCCTCCTCTTCCTCCTCATGCTCGTCGTCTTCATCATTGTCATTGTCATCCTCATCTTCTCCACTATCAGAGTCATCGATGGCAATTATGGGCCACCGAAAGTGCTGAGCTCCTTGGATGTGGAAGACGGGATATGGAAGCACACACTCATGGTACTCTTTGTTGACATGGCAATGTGCATAGACCACGCCATCATGGAGCGTAAGAAGATTGGAGCGATGTAGGTGATGCAGATTGACTTTATTCTTGTTGACCAGCAGAGTGAGTTGGGAAAAATCCAACCCAAGGCAGAGAGCGAGTGGTGTGATAAGCCCCCTAAAGTGGATAGGGGCTCGTCTAGTACTTCTCCGCACGTCCATCACACGTGTTAAGAAAAATGCGCCCAGTTGAGCTCTTCTCTTTTCAATAGCTTATAAAGAAAGAACAAGTCCGTCTCCTGAAACTTACTTAGAGAAAGGTTTCCTCGAGCAAATAAAGTAGTGCACAACATGCGATGCAGAATCCGCACAAATGGATGCTCGAAGTCAGCGACGGCTGCATTATGATAGCTGACAGACTTGCCTGGAGGCACGGCCACTAGCTAGGCAAAGATTTCATCATAATCGGTCTGGTTGTCCGGCCTCCTATGTTGATTCAGAGAATGATGCCAATTGTAGATTGAATTAAACTGGTCAAGGGTGATGGTATAGTTGTTGTTGAAAAGCCAGAAAGAAACACGGCCCTTGATCCATTCCCGATCGGTGGCGACAAGGTCGTTCGGCACGACACATATGTCAAGCGATGCCATAAACTCCGCCACTAGTTCTTTGTACGTCGGCCACTCACCAAAAAAAGGATGGCCTTTAGCGTGGTACTGGACACCTTGAAACATCCTGGTTGTATGCCTCGCTTGTCCCTGAAGAACGTAAGTGAGGTTGGCCTCAAACCCGAGGTCACGGATCATGGTCCGATCAACATATCAGGTCGGTTCAATTTTTTGCTTTAACAGCTCCTCGTAGATCTTCTTTACATTCATCGAGGGATGAACGATCCTCAGAAGAGGAATGGAGCTGGGTGGTGGAGGAACAAACGTCTCAATCTCCATCGGGGCTACCTGCGAAGACGATGAAGCTCCTGCCGTCCTCACCATCATGAACAGAAAGGAATGGAGAAGAAGAAATAGAGCTCGATGAAGGTCACAGAAGAAGATCTCCACTCAGTGAAGAGCTCAAAGAAGATATCTCGATCCCTTGACGCTCGATGAAGGCCTCTGGTCGCCCAACAATGCTCAATGCACAAGTTGAGGGGATTCACTCTGAAGGTGTGAATAGAATTGAGAAACAACCCCTCCTTTTATAACTGAACTCGTCGCTACTTTTGCTCCATCGATACCATCGACGGAGTGTCGATAGTATCGACACCTGGAGCACAATCCACTCTTCGCGACCATTGAAAGTGGTCGATTGCTGGATGTGGGGGCCCAGATCGATGACACGTCGATACTATCGACAAGGGTCGATGGTATCGACCCATCCCACAGATCGACTTCTGAAATTGGCGGGCTCCGTTGATTTCTTCTCGCAGATCGGTGACGTGTCGCGTCGATACTATCAACTGGGTGTTGATGGTATCAACTCTTCATGGTTCGATTACCCTCACGAGGCCCAGGAGCCTCTTCCTTATTGTTGCCGTGTCGATACCATCGACAAGGCCGTCGATGGTATCAACTTCACTGAGACAAATTGTTCTATAAATCTTCAAGGATCTCACGAGCATTGACTTCGTAGTCGATACTATCGACCCAGACCTATCATTTTATTCAACGTCGCTGATGGTAGGTAGATACCATCGACAAGGCCGTCGATGGTATCGACTCAAAAAATTTTCTACAGCCGCTTCCCTGTACCCACGTTGCTACCATCGACACTGTGGTTGATGGTATCGACTCTGACTCAGTACTGCACACTGAACAAAACGATTAAGGTATCATTTTTACACACAAAAACGAAATTAAACAAAACTAACTTGTAAATGCAAAAGAAAATGAAGGAACTACAAATTAAAACTACCGATGGTTGGGTTGCCTCCCAACAAGCGCCCTAATTTAACGTCTTAGGCTAGACGCAATAAAGCTCTTCATTCATCCTTAAGTGCCATGAGTTTAACCTCATGTACTTTTCTTGTGTAGTCCTCACCAAAGTAAAGCTTCAACCTTTAACCATTATATAGGAACATCAGCTCTCCATCTCGCACCATAATAGCACCATGTGGGCGCACCTCCTCCACAAATAAAGGTCCACTCCACCGAGATTTCAATTTCCCAGGATGCAACTTCAACCTCGAGTTAAACAATAACACACGATCCCCTTTTTTGAAAACACGCAGTTGAATGTGACGATCGTGAATTTGTTTTGTTCTCTCTTTGTAAATCCTCAAGTTTTCATAAGTGTTCATCCTCAGCTCATCTAACTCATTGAGCTCTAGCATTCTCTTCTTACCCACATCATCATAACTCAAATTAAGCTTCTGTAGTGCCCAGTGCGCCTTGTGTTCCAACTCTACCGGCAAATGGCAGGCCCGCCCATAAGCCAACCTAAAAGGTGTAATGCCTATATGTGTCTTAAATACGGTCCTATATGCCCATAATGCATCCGATAGTAGTGTACTCCAATTCTTTCTTGTCGAAACCACTGTGCGCTCCAAAATCTTCTTAATTTCTCTATTCGACACTTCGACCTGCCCTTGTGTTTGCTAATGGTATGGGGTACCAACATTGTTCTTCACCCCATACTTTCTCAATAACGCAGTAAACTTTTGATTTTTGAAGTGGGTGCCTCCATCACTAATAATCATCCTTGGCACACCAAATCTACAAAAAATATGATCTTTCACACACCTGCACACTACAACAGCGTCGTTAGTCCTTGTGGGTATTGCCTCTACCCACTTCGATACATAACCAACAACAAGTAAAATGTATAAATTAGAATTTGAGGACACAAAGGGTCCCATAAAATCGATGCCCCACAGATCAAATACCTCAATTTCTTGAAACACGTTGAGGGGAATCTTTTGCCGCTTTGAAATATTACCTGCCCTTTGACAGGAATCACATCTTCTCACATAGTCGTAGGCATCCCGAAAGAGTGTAGGCCAATATAGACCACTCTTTAACACCTTGGCCGCTGTTCTTGAGCTCGCATGATGACCACCGGTTGGTAGTGTATGATAGTGACTAAGTACACTATCATATTCAATCTCCGGTACACACCTGCACAAAACACCATCCCTGCATTGCTTCAACAAGATGGGATCATCCCAGAAATAATATCTCAAAGAATGGAAAATTTTCTTATTTTCTTGATAAGTCCAATCATCTAGAATTTCTTTACATGCAAGATAATAAAAAATGTACGAAAACCACAGATCCTTAGATTTTAAAGAAAGGATTTGCTCATCAGGAAATGTCTCGGTAATGGGTATATTGATATCCCTCTCATCTACCCGCTCTAACCTAGACAAGTGGTCCACAACCACATTCTCAATTCCCACCTTGTCTTTAATTTCAATGTCAAATTCTTGTAACAATAAGATCCAACTAATCAATCTAGGTTTGGCATCTTTCTTTTCCATCAAGTATTTTATGGCAGCGTGGTCCGTCCACACCAAAACTTTTGAGCCTACTAGATATTGCCGGAATTTTTTGAATGCAAAAACCATGACAAGAAGTTCCTTTTCAACTGTGGTGTAGTAAAGTTGTGCCTCGTTTAAAGTCTTTGATGCATAGAAAATCACCGCGGGTTTGTTCTCAAAATGTTGTCCAAGAACAACCCCTACTGCAAAATCCGAAGCATCGCACATGAGCTCGAAAGGCTTAGTCCAATCCGGCGTTTGAACAACCGGTGCAGAAATTAACTTTTCCTTAAGTACATTAAAAGCATGCAAGCATTTTTCATTGAAATCAAACATCGCATCTTTCTCAAGCAATTCATACAATGGTTTAGCAATTTTGGAGAAATATTTAATGAAACGGCGATAGAACCCTGCATGACCCAGAAAACTCCTTACCCCTTTCATCGAATTCGGTGGAGGTAGTTTTGAAATAACCTCAATCTTGATTGGATCTACCTCCAGCCCCTTGCTAGACACCTTGTGTCCAAGCACAATTCCTTCACTAACCATCATATGACACTTTTCCCAGTTGAGAACTAAATGTGTGTCCTCACATCTTTGTAATACTTTATCCAAATTGTACAGGCACTCATCAAACGACGCACCATAGATGAAAAAATCGTCCATGAAAACCTCTAAACAACGTTCAACCATTTCAGAAAAAATAGCAAGCATGCAGTGTTGAAAGGTTGTTGGTGCATTGCACAAGCCAAAAGGCATACGACGGTATGCGAATGTTCCATAGGGACAAGTGAAGGTGGACTTCTCTTGGTCCTTAGGATCAATGGAGATCTGATTGTAGCCAAAGTAGCCGTCTAAAAAACAAAAATGAGATCGACCAGCTAGTCGCTCTAAAATTTGATCGATGAATGGAAGAGGAAAATGAT
Source organism: Alisma plantago-aquatica (assembly GCA_963693085.1). Classification (NCBI taxonomy): domain Eukaryota; kingdom Viridiplantae; phylum Streptophyta; class Magnoliopsida; order Alismatales; family Alismataceae; genus Alisma; species Alisma plantago-aquatica. The sequence goes on along the minus strand of OY856410.1, from coordinate 1,158,161,292 downwards.
CTTTTAACGTAGCAGAGTTCAAGCGACGGTAGTCAATGCACACACACCACCCGGTTAGCAGTCGGGTCGTGACCGGTTCGTTTAACAAGTTATGAGTGACATTGATTCCCCCCTTTTTAGGGACTACATGTGTGGGGCTTACCCACGTCAAATCTGAGATAGCATAAATGATGCCTGTACAAAGGAGCTTGATCACCTCTTTCTTGACGACGTCCATCATGCTCAGGTTGAGTCGACATTGTGGCTGAATCACAGACTTGGCTCCTTCTTTGAGCCGGATCTTGTGCTGGCAAAGTGTAGGGGAAATCCCCTTAATATCAACAACTGACCACCCGAATGTGCCTCAGTGGTTCTTCAACACGATCATCAACTGCTCTTCTTCACCGGCACTCAGATATACTGAAATAATCACCGGTAGTCTTTCACCCTCAGCTAAGAATGCATACTTCAAATGAGGAGGCAGTGGCTTCAGTTCTAACTATGGTGGACAGATCAATGATGATTGAAGCGGTGGTGGGAGTGGCCCAAGATCCTCATAATGCTTGGCATAATAGCACATAAGTACCTGAAGCATCTTTACAAACTCTTGTAACGACTTGCTTCTCATCCAATCATGCATTATGTTGACAAGGCAAGCTCCAAGGGGCAGTTCTAGATATGAGTCAAGGACAGAACTTGCTATTGCATCATCTTCAGTAGAAAGAGGAATTTCCTCCTCTTCATCATTTGGATAACCCACAACTCTACAAAGAGAAACAACTTTGGTTTGTTCCATAATATCCACTGCCAGTTTCCCCTTATCTACCTTGGTCATTACATGAGCCATATCTAGAAATGGCTTACCTAAACAAAGAGAAATGTTTTGATCAAAATGTTTCACCATGCGACATTACTCCTTTGCCTGTGATTGTGTTGTACTTGGTGGCATAACCATTTCAAATCTGTCATCTGCTATTCCCAATGTCAGACGGCCTCTTCCCATTTCGAGTATCATATCTGTAGTAGCTTGGAAGGGTCTTCCAAGGAGTAGCTCATTCCCTTGGTCATCTTGCATTTCCATCACCACAAAATCTACTGGAAATACAAACCTATCAACCTTTACCAGGACGTCCTCATAAATACCATACGACTTAACCACAAAATTATCCGCTAGCTAAATCGTCATGTTGCTTTGTCTCGATTCTTTAAGTCCCAGCTTCTTGAAAGTAGAAAGAGGCATCAAATTAATACTTGCCCCAGAGTCACACAATGCTTCGCCAAATTTCACCTTACCGATGTAACATGAAATATTAAAGCAGCCCAGATCTTGTCTTTTTGGTGGCAATGTGTCTAAAATGAAGGCGCTCACTTGCTCTTTAAGAACCACCACCTCAGTATCAGGAATCTTCCTCTTCTTGGTAATTATATCTTTCAGAAACTTGTCGTAAGAGGGTATCTTCTCTATCGCTTCTAATAGCGGAATGTTGACAGAAAGTTTCCTAAAACTATCTTGGAACTTTTTGAACTGAGTGTCCACTTTCTTAGCCTTCAAACTATTTGGATACGGACTGGAACGGTCTATGCCCTCTGATGTGGCGGCACATATGGTGTCCTCTTTTGAGTCTCTTCCTCAACAATGAGCTCTGGTGTGGCATCCTCTACCGCATCCTCCATCGACTCTATGATTGTGACCTCCTCTGTGGCCTCACCTGTGGTTTCTGGCTAGGGTGTGCTTGGTTCATCGGCCTTAGAGTTTAAAATCTTCTTTCCACTTCGTAAAAGAATTGCTTTGACTTGTTAATTTCCTCCCGGAACATTTGTATTTCCGGGAAATCCTTACTGCATTGGTTTCTTCAAACTTGAAATCTCTATTGCCATCTGTGCTAAAGATGTCTCGAGTGTTCTCATCTGAGCTCCATGACTTTGTAAAGTTTGCCCAAACTGATTCATGAACTCTCCTTATTGCTTTATTTGTTGCCCAAACGTGCTCATGAGTTCTTGATTCTGCTTGATTACTTGATTGAGCAACTCATTGCTCTTTTCTTCGGTAGTGGGTTGTGGCTTAGCTTCCGGATCCTGCAAGAAATTATTTGGATCTTTCCAAGAAAATTTCTTATCCTTCCTCCATGAATAGTCATTATTCCTATATCCCTGTTGCTGACGCATGAATTTCACATGTGCTTCATCATCAGACTCTTCATTTTCTTTTGCCAGAAGTTTCTTTGCAATAAGATCCATCTTGTCATTCAGTTCTTTAATGGCTTTAGCATCCCCTATAGATCTAACTTGCTCAGGTGCATCTCTGGTACCCCAGGACTGCTTCTTTGCCATGTTCTTAAGAATATCCCAACATCTAGTATCAATATTGTTCAAAAAGAAACCCGAACCTACTGAGTCTAGGTTGCATCTGTCATATTCATTCAGAGCAAAGTAGAAAATTTTCACATGTTTCTCCTTGTCTAACCCATGATGAGGACATCTTCTCAGCATTATCTGGAATCTTTCCCAGGTCTCCGAATAAGTTTCACCTGCATTCTGAGTAAAGTTGTGGATTTTCTTGATTAAATTATTAGTCTTCTCCGGTGGAAAGAAATGTTCGAAAAAGACATCTATCATCTGATCCCAAGTCTCAACAATCTCATCATCCAGATTATAGAACCACTCTCTTACAGTTCCTACAAGAGAACTTGGAAATAGTTTCAAATACAGTGTCTCCTGTGGAAAACGATCGATCTTGATCATATCACAATTTTCCACGAAAGTGCTTATGTGGGCCACTGGATCTTCGTTCTTTAGTCCATGGAATGCTTGAGTTTTAACTATATTTATTAGTTTTGGATCAATTTTATAAGTCGGGATGTTGATAGCCTACCTCTTGATCGACCCTTTCGATACAGAGGAAGAAGACGCCTTGATCTTCTCCCATATCATCTTTTCTTCAGCCATCTGTTCTTGTTCAGAATCTAAATTTACTTTCTCGAGTTGATTCTGAATGTTATGCCCTTCGTCGTCTGATCCCGAAGATGGGACCTCTGGTAATGACTGCGCATAGTCTGTACTACGCGTGCTCACCATGCACTGGTACCTACAAAATGATATATTTCGTTAAGTACAGTGCTAGACGAATATATATTTTTGAAAATTAGACAATCAATTGCAAGAATTTACAATGTAGTTAAAAGAAAAAGGTAGCCTAGAGTGGCCTCTTATAGCACTCGTAGTGTCAACAATTTCCGTTTCCCCGGTAATGGCACCAAAAACTTGACACGAATTTATCGTGCGTAGAATGCAAGTATACGCGTCAGAGTAATATAGGCCTTTGTGAGGCCCGAGTCGAACTCATGGAAACATAATTGTTGGTAGACTACTACTAACTACTCACAATCAGCTAGACTGATTAAAATGATTTAAGAGTTGATTGAAAAAGAAAAGAAAATAAAAGAAAACAAAGCAATCAATTAAATGTTTAGTTTAATCAATTTAAATGGGAAACTTTAGGATTACGGTTTCACCACATGTTCTCGTTGTATTAATTTCTACATAGTTAACCTAATCTGTCTCTCATTCCGGGTAGTGGAATGTAGTCAGAATTGCTCGCTTTCGCGATACAATTCACTACCTAAATCTAGGTCGGTTCCACAGTAGTAGTAACCTATACCCTAAACTAGGTGCATGAAGACCATACTCTGGGTTTCCACCATTAACCGTACACCACCTTGTTCAAAGGATTTATTAGTTAATGTGAATTTCGTCTCTTTTCAACCATTAATTCTTCTTTAAAAGTAATTAAAGGCATTAGATTATCATTAGGGTGATCAATCATAATGATATAATGGAGAAAATGAATTCATACCACGGATTTAAGAGATAAATTATGAAATACTATGGTAAAAATGTCATACAACCATCACTCGGGCTACTCTCGGTCCTAAAGATAAAGGGGATTAGCCCCACATGTTCATCTCAATGAAAGACATGGTGAGAGAAAGGGAAAACATGGAGAAAACGTGAATGAAAGTGATGTAAACCCCTGAACGGAGGAGATCCGGGTGTTCCTTGACGTAGAATGCGCGATCTACAGCCTTCCGGCGGTGGAAAACATCCTCTGCGGCTCTCGGAACGATCGAGGCATGGTTCTGGGCTCCGTTCTTCTCTCCTCCTCTCTTTGAGACTTGTGCAATGACTAATGACGTGATTCCTTGCTTAGGGCCGCCAAAATTAGGTATATGCACCACTTTAGATCGCCAAAAGATCACCACCGTCTGATTGAAATCCATCTCAAACAAAACCTGATCTGACGACATCGATACCATCGACGCGGGACGATGGTATCGATCCGTCAGAATATCGACACGTCTTCTTTTTCTGATGTTCCGCCTGATGCAGACTCGATACCATCGAATGTAGTGTTGATGGTATCGACACCTTTAGGCGTTGCTTTTATCACCGATCTGACGCTGAAGCTTGGTAAGGTCGATAGTATTGACTTTGCATCGATAGTATCGACCAGTTGACTGTTGGCTCGCTATAGGTATCTCGCTACCATCGAGTTCGGTGTCGATGGTATCGATGCATCTTGGCATCTTGTGGCTGTCTCACTGTGACCGAGTCGATACTATCGACATCTGTCAATGGTATCGACAACTGCATATATTCATTTTTCCTGAAATTTCAAGATAAATCCAAATCAGCCTTCTAAAACACATCAATATGATCATTTATAATCAAAAAGATGAAATACAGTAGATTTGATGCAAAAAGAGATTATAGACTAAAACGAGTGAATCATACGATATTAACCACAAATGTGACTAATAAACACATAAAACACATGTAAAACCAGTCTATAAAAGTGACTCAAAATCCTCACATCAATGACTAATGAGACTCTATCATCAGTCAAAACACACTCTAGTCTTATGCATTACTATTTTCTATTTTGCTTCCATAGTTATATCCAATTAGGGACACAACAAGAATATATGCATCATACATATAATGTCATTTTTCAAGTCCTAAAGATGAAGAAATATGTCATCAAATAACATCATTATTTAATCATCTACTATGTTTGTGTCATCATCTCGTGATTGAAACAAACATAATAAATGGAAGTACATTTATCATTATCAAATCAGGTATCTAATGCCCCATTACAATCATCATATGATTGTCTCTCTGGGCATACATACCTATAGACTCCCACTTGCACTTAGAGACAATCACACATGAATCTTATTCTAAGTGATCTGAACATGTCTGTCATTTTTCTACTACATAAGTGCTTCTGTAGCGGGTTAGAAACATTTTCTTCTAGTCGGTACTTTGCAAGTATTCACATCTCCCTACTGTACAATCTCTCATATGAAATGAAAATGCCATAGTACGCTATCTAGGTTCCTTTTCCTATCCAAAAGCTCCATTGTTGTCACAATATTTATATTGTATCATTGATAGTTGGAACCGCTCATAAGTTCATCCAAATGAACTTTTTGATCCATACAGTATCCTTTGCTATTTTCAAAACACCAATATACATGACTTCTATTGTAGAATTAGCAATTGTCTCTTACTTGTAACTTTATAGCTTACATTTGTATTTTAAGGTCAAACACAAATTTAGATTGTGATAATTAATATTCTTTGTCATTTTAAATGCTTGCATCGGTCTAACCCTTTATACCCAACTCTTCCTTATTACCATAACTAATGAACTAATCCTTTTAGTGCTTCTAAAGTACTTAAGGATGTTCTTCATGGCAATCCAATGACATTCAGTAGATCTGACTAATATTTTCTCATCATATCCAATACATATGAGACTACGAGATGAGTAAATTGCATTGTATACATGATAGATCCAATTGCGAGTGCATATGGCATCTTACTCATATTTTCCCATTCTTCACAAGAATTGGGATGCTAGGATCTTAAGTGACTAATTCCATGGATCATGGACACATTTTTAGTCATTGAGCCCTATATGCTAAATCCTTTCAACATCTTGCTAATGCACATGATCCTACTTAGGTCAAGAAGCTTTCGAGATCTATCTCTATAGATCTTGATTCCTAAGATATATGATGCTTTTCCTAAGACCTTTCTAGAGGAGGTACATTCTAGCCAATTCTTTCACATTTGTAGGATAAGGATGTCATTCCCCATCATTATGTGGAATATAAATATGCTCCCACTAAATTCTTGTAATCACAATTTCATCTTCATTTTGACTAAAGACAAACTATACTGTCCAATCAAAGATTCCAACTCTAGAGATGCTTGCTTCAATCCATAGATTGACCTTTGTAGCTTACAAACTTTATTTGCAATAATTGGATTTATAAACCTCCAGGGTGTGTCATGCACACACCCTCTACAATATTCCTATTAAAGAATTCCATTTTTACATCCATTTGCCCAATATCATAGTCATACTAAGTTGCAACTACAAGCATGATCCTGATAGATTTAACGATGGCAATTCGTAAAAGATTTCATCATGTTTAACATGTTGGACTTGTTTCAAACTCTTTGTAACCAATCTACCTATGTAGGTTTGTACATTACCATCCATGTCATTCTTCTTCTTGAAGACCCAATTGCACCCTATGGGTCATACCGCTTTAGGTGGATTCACCAAGGTCATACCTTTTTGGTGTACACGGAGTCCATCTCAGATATAATGGCTTAACCATTTCTCATATTCTGGTCCCTCAATCGCTTCTATTTAGGAGTTGACTCATCATCTATGACCAACTCATCACCTTCTTGAGCCATAAGATATCATAATGTTCCAAAATTAAGGTGTGTTCTACTAGATCTATGAGGTTTTGTGTTACATAAGGAATTTGAGATTCCACATCAATTTGTGATTATCCTTATTCCTACTGTACCTCTTTAGGTTCGATGTTTTCTTATTGGTCTCAAAATTTTTGATTTTTACTTTTCTTCCACCAATTCCTTTGGAATAAAATACCCTTTATGGATACAGTCATCCTAGCAACAAACACTTTTGTTTTTGGATTGGAAATACAAGTAGTATTAAAAAAACATTTATGTGATTTGTGGACAAAAATTTTCAAGAAAATATTTTCTAACACAAGCTTTCATTCCTAATCTTTATAAAAGACATACCAGGACACTTCCCATGCCATATCTCATATGGTGCCTTTTGAACCATTTTAGACGGTACATTGTTTAGTGTAAAGCACGTGCCAAAAAGGAAATAGGAAGATCAACTAGATTTATTGATGATCGCACCATGACTAACAAGGTGTGATCCCTTCTTTGTGATACATCATTATGTTTCAGGTGGAGTTTATTGAGATACATTATCATGATCTCCCAGAAGATCCTCAAACCTTGGTTTAAAATATTTTCCACATCGATCATAATGAAGTGTTTTAATACTTCATTCATGATCTCCTTGAATAATTCAAGAGATTCAAACTTGTATTTCATTAAATGCAAACTTCCATATCCACTAAGATTATCAGTAAACATAATGAGATATTGGTAACCACCTCTAGCATTTTTTCTAAAAGGTTTATATACATCAATATGTATGAGCCCTAATAGAATACTCGCTCTCCCACTTTTTCTACTGAAAGGTGCTTTTGTCATATTGCCCAACAAATAAGACTCACATGTCTCCATTGGTTCAAAAACCAAAAGAGTTTAGGTGACCATCCTTATGGATTCTATAATTGCATTTCTTATAAATGTGTTTTAGATGACAATGTTATAGGTATTCATGGTTTGAGTCATAAAGTCATTCATTATATGTGTCATACATATTTGTCTTTAGAACTATCAAGTATATACTATGAGACATAGGGCACTGTCGTATAAGATCTTATCTTTCAAAACAAAAATCAAATATTCATAATATTATTGTTCGTACAAGATACTTGATGTTTTCATAAATGGCTGGTTGATAATAGGAATTCACTAATTTTGTTACATGCCCATTAGATGAATGATAGATTCCAACTGTAGTGTTAGCAACTCTTGATCCTCATAGTTCTCACTTACTTCTTCCCGGTGCCTAAAGCGGAGATCTCTATCTCCTTCTTCTTCTTGATCTCCTCTATATAAAGAGGGCAATTCCTTTTCTAGTGTCTAGATTGGTGATAGTGGTGGCACTTCCTTTCCTTATTCACTCCTTTCTTATCTTTAAGTGCATAAGACTTTGGTTTTTGGATAGATTTATAACTCTTCTTAGCTTTGCCTTTGCCCTTGAACTTACCTATACTAATAATCATAAAAAATTGGGTTTTTCCTCCTTCATATGCACTTTAGCTATGACAATTAATTCTGACAATGGCTTGTCAAAATTGTTCATGTTGCAGTTCATGACAAAGCGGATGTATGAATCCAGTAGTGACCGCAAAATCACATCTTTATCCAACCCTTGGGCTAAGGGAAATCCCATAGGTTCTCCACATACCCAACCAACTTGAGTGTATAAGGACCTAATGTATCTCCTTCAGCCATATTGTACTTGAACAATGCCTTTTAAACATCATATCTCTCTTGTCTTTCCTGATCTTAGTACATGTTCTTAAGATGTCTTACCATCTCACTGAGATTCATGTTCTCATATTGTCTCTGCACTCATAGTTCATTGAGTACAACATCAAGCACTTGACATCCACGACATCTTTAGAGTGCTTTTTGTAAGCATCCCTATCAGACTTAGGTGCAATTGGAGCGGGTTCATCTAGCTCTGGTGTCTCCAGGACGTAGATCTTGCACTCTTAAGTGAGAATGATTCTCAACATCTTCAACAAGTCATGGATGTTATTCCCATTCAGCTTGTCCTTCTCAAATACCGATCACAAAGGAAACATGTTTGTTTTTCCATTAGATTCTACAAAAGAAATTTTGCAACTTTTGGCAAAACACTTTTTATTTTGATTTGATAATATTGACAATATTAATAGACCTTTCATTAATTATGGATCCCACTATTTTATTCAATTTTATATCCCTCACTACTGATTTAGAAGATTGCATTATACAATCTTCTAGTGAGCCAAGATCCATATTTCATCAAATAACGAGTCAGCTTTGGTTGATCACCCACAACTTTACCATTTAGGTAGGTAACTTTTGCCAATTGCATTTAAATGCAACTCTTGGATAGATGACGTTCACAACTCCTTGTCACATTGCATTTGTATACTTTTAGGCACTTAGTCTTATTAAGGTCACCTAATTAAGCCTGACCCAAAAGCCAACATGATAGAATATGCACCCTACTTTGACAAAGCCACATATCTACCATCACATTTTCACGAGACAGACAGTGCACCATACTTTGGATAAGCTACACTTGATGTTGCTTATGGAAATCATCTTAGGCTTAATACTTATTGATGGATTTATATATATATATCCAATCACTACATACTTATATGTATCATATACATGCTATATCCGCAAAGATAACATGCAATCATAAAACATAGGAGCAATGGTTATGACCATACTAATGTAATTCTTTGAAACCATAAGGAATTGCTACCACCTAAGGTTCACATCACATGTAGCAACATGTACAATGCAACTAGGATAGTCCAGTCTATCTATTGGACCCTCCAATCGATAGGTTGGACTTCCCAATGGGTCGATTGACTAGCTCTGGCTCATATGGTTGACTAGACTTCTTCAGTCAATCAGTTGAGTCTCTTGTCAATCGGTTGGCTTCTTCTGTCACCTAGCCTCCTTAGTCCTCCATTTGATTAACTCGACTCCCCACTCGGTCGACTCAACTAATGTAGACCATCTTCTATTTCCTAAAACAGAAATTAAAAATATCATATTCCATATTACATTGTATATTTGAGGGGGTATAGGAAGAAGAGTGTTATTTTACATTTGGAGAGAAGGAGAGAGGCTCAGTGTGCAAATCAAGTAACAATAGGAAAGTAAACAAACAACCCTGCACACACATGCGTAGGGGTTTTAGCCATAGCAACACATACATCCACCATCAAAAAACTTTTAGAGTGACACATATAGATTGCACATATATATCGTATCACATATATATGTGGATCTTATGTGGTATTTAATTAGACATGCACATTAATCATTTTAAGATTCACATATTATGCAATAAAATAAATATGGCCACATTGATTTAGATCCATGATACACCATGAATTGTCATGACTCTAATACCACTATTGAGGAATAGGGATGACAAGAAGGCAGTGGAAACAAAAAAAATTGTCCATATTTCTTGCCAGAAGATCGTGTCAACAACAATGTATCTAGGAAAGGATATAGCAATAAGTATACCTAGTCCTAGAGAAAGTCCAACGACTACTCTTACACGGTGACGTGCACACTTTGCAAGCTGCACACAAACTACTGTTGGCGACAGCCTCCTAGTGCAACACCACATACAATGGTGGTTGTTGTCCTCCTAGTGTGGTGGTGTAACATACTAGATCTCGAACCCTAGCCTAGAAGTTTGATATTTTGGACTTATCCAAACAAGGTTTAGTATAACCCTAATGAGATAATGCACGAACAAATCACCTCAATGTAACCCTATGTTCTCACATTAGATTTAGACAAATAACGGAACATAAAAAGTGTCACATGGGGAATACATGATATTTTAGTTTAATAATCACATATAAATCTTTAGGTGAAGTTTTGAACATAATTAGATGGATAAATAATAAATGACTCCAAAAGAGGAAAATGATATTGGATTCATAATCTACATAATAAATATAGCCTTTGGGTGGATTTTCATCTAATTTGGAGAAAGTTTGCTTAAAAGGTGAAATCAGGAGAGAGAAAGTGTGTAGAACCTTAAAAATATTAAATAAATGTAAAAACAACTCGAACATATAAAATTGATGGCAAATTCATATCCAACACATTAAATATGACTTGTGTGTGGAGTTTCATCAAATTTGGAGAATCTTAAAGTCGTTAATGTATGAGGAAAGAGAAAATAATATTTGATTTATTTAACACATTAAAAGTTTTCAAAAGGCAAAATTAAGTGCATAATCAGAATTTGCATGCTTTAATTAGCCTCTGTGCAAAACATCACCCAATTTGGGATTTGTTTGCACCCTCAAAGGAAGAGAGAGAAAATAGGAAATTAATTTCATTCCCACTTTAATCGGATTTCGATCTATATAAGTTTCTTATTTTTCTCTATCATAATTTGGTTTGATCTCGAGTTTGACCTATGCCATCTGATCTTTGATCTGATAGCTACGGTTTGTCTCCTACCTTGGGTAGGAGACTAAGTCGAGTGTGTACAGTAGCGCCGACTATTGTGTCCAGTTTTTCTCACGTTTCCTCTCTCGATTCTCAACCATATTTGGAAATCTTTGGTGCGTTGGATTTGTGAGGAGTTTCTGCATCTATCAATCCCTAACTCAGACTTTGTGTTTCCTTTTTCGTGAAAACCCCAAATCCTTGGGCCACTAGGCATCTCGACTCCTATGCTTACACCCCATACCTGACCCTTACATATATATATATATATATATATATATATATATATATATATATGGATATGTGGGTGTTCATGGTTTCCCGTACAATCATTCTACGGTCCCAATTACTTCTCTCGTGGTTGTTTTGCCTTCTGAGTTTGAGTTTCTTCACCTGTGCTTGCTGTTGACTCAAGGTCAATTAGGTCAATGTTGACTCACGTCTAAATTGACTAAACCCGTGTTTTGATGATGACTAACCATTCCACATATTGGTGTATAATGTCTCTACTTGAGTGATTTTAGATTAGGCATAGACACACTCCAAATGCCCTAACTTGCGCATCTCAAATTGGAGAAAAGACAAGTCAAAAGTCATACAAGTGCACGTTTTTGTAATATGATGTATATCCATTAGAATCATGTTGTAAATCACTTGTAATGATTGTATGACTTGTAATTAAGCTTAGAAAAATATCAAGAACACTTAGATCGAAAATTAGAGCACTTTAGATACAACTTCGAAAATCAATTACATGCACTTGGTCGGTCGAGTTTCCCACCCTGAAACTCGACCGATCAACCTTGGTCGATTTTCTGAAGATTGTATCGGTCGAGTTGTGCACTCACAGAACTCGACCGATTGGGTAGTAGGCCAGTTCCAGTTGGAATGGTCGGTCGAGTTTCCTCAGAACAAACTCGACCGATCATTTCAATATCGGGCTGCCTGCTACTTGATCGGTCGAGTTACACATATAGAAACTCGACTGAATGCACTGTACGGAAAAGGTAGAAAAGTGTTTCTAGCCGTTGTGGAGTTGCAACAAGTGAAAATAGATCCGTTGCAAGCCACAAAATGGCTAGTTTTCGTTCATATGTGTTCCCAAAGGCTAAGAGGCATCCCCAGCTATAAATAGGACCCCTTGGGCTTCATTCCAAGGTTGAGCATTCATTGCAAACTCTTTGTGAGGTCCCTATTAAATAGTTGAGTGCTTCCTACAGCCTCCTCTCTCTCTAAGCTTAATCACTTGCTACATCCATTAGAGTGAGTAGGATATTTGTAAGAGAGCTAGTCTTATTTGTATATCTTGTGAGGCTCTCACTTCCACCACCTCCCCATCTCTCATTTCCTATCTTGAAGATGAAGGTTCTCTCTCTTGTCCAAGAGAGGTGAAGAAGAACAAGGAAAGGAGTCCCTTGGTGAAGATCAAGGCTAAAGACTTGGAGCTAGAGTGGGTAAGCCCTTGGAGAAGGCAGAAGACTCAAGCTCAAGTGGGTAAGACCTTGGTGGAAAGCTTCTCTGAGTGAAGGTGAAGTCAAAGGCGGAAGATCCAAGAAGAGTGGGTAATTCCTACAAGGCCGAAGACTTGTGCAAGAGTGGGTAAGTCCTTGGAGAAGGCCGAAGACTCTTGCAAAGTGGGTAAGTCCTTGGTAAGGTTGAAGACTCTTTGTATTGGATTGGTAAGTCCTTTGTTGGTCTTGTATTGTAAGTCTTATAATTGAATATAAGAGTGCAATTGGTTGAAGTCCTAGAGGTTGACCTCTCTAGGCAAGTGGACTGACACACTTCTAGTTTAAGTGTGGAAACACTCTAAATAGCTTGTCTAATTTGATGCATGTTCAATCTCTCTTATCCTTGCTATGCATGATTTAGTTGCACTCAAATTACCTATTTAGCAACCTTATCTTGTCATATAATTTGAAGGTTTAATGAGTTTTGTTTAAGTGCTTTCAGCTCTATTCACCCCCCCTCTAGAGCATCTAATCACCCATCTAGGATCCAACAAGTGGTATCAGAGCGGGTCTTCTCCAAGCATACTTCCACAAGTAGGAGAATATGGGTGATTATGAAGATGGGCAACCTTCAAAGAGAGCAATAGAAGGAAACAAGAGTGAAAAAGGGATCACAAAGGCTCCATCAACATATGAAAGCACTAGTGGAAGATCTAGTGAATGTGAAGATGGAAGATGCCATTGCGCCCCCATGACAAGCTCAACTAAAGATTTAAATGAGGTAAATTCAAGTGTTGAGATTCAAACAAATGCTTATCTTAGTCAACTAAATGCTCTTAAATTTGTGAATTCTAGCTTGCTTGATAAGATTAAGTTTTTAGAATCTCAACCTTCTATAACTACTTCATTTATAGAGCTTGCTACTACTATTGTTTCTCTCTCTATTGTTTCTTATGCTCTTAAATGTGCTTATGAGAGTCAAGAGCTTACTTTGTAAGGAATAAAATGTGTAGATAAAGTTTATCCTTCAAAGATTACTTGTCTTATATATGAACTTGCTTCCTTGCATAGTAGTGTAACTGCTCTTGACCCTCATACTATCTTTTCTTATAGAGAGAAAGTTTTTGATGCTCTATCTTGTGATAAAGATTCTTATATGACTAAAGATGTTTGCTTAGAAATCTATCTTGTGCATGCTAGAGATGATATGAATCTATTGTGTTTTACCTTTACTTCTCTTGTGCATGACAATCATAGTTTGAGATCTTCTTTGCAAAGATTCTTAGGTGATAAAAAGAATCTTAATCAAATCCTAGACCATACTACCAAACAAATGGGTAGAGATGGCATTGGACTTGACTGTATCCAAAGGAATAACAAAGACAAAGGACCTTCAATTTTCAATGAAGAATCCTCCAGTTCCAAGGCTACGGGCACTTGTAATTCTTGCAATGAAATTGGTCATTATTCTACTTGTTGTCCTTTTAGGAAAGCACCCAATAGCAATAGGACTTGGGTTGCTAAACTAACCCCTTCGGACCCAAAAACATGATTGGGGACCATTTCATCTTTCTTCTTGTAGGTACTTGCAAATGGGTTGACTTGAGCTATTGAATTGCAAATTGACTTCTCAATCCACATGAAAGAAGAAAGGTGAGATGTGTAGAGGGTGACAACAAGTATAAAAGCAATGGTAAGCACAAAGGTAAATGTTTTATTGCTTATAACCTATCCTAACTTGTTTTTGTCAAGTTAGTGTGCACTATACATATGGTTTTTGAGTTAAAAGTGGCATTTTGTGATTCTCTTCACACTCTTGCTCAAAAACTGTTTCTAATGCTTCTATAGTGCATTACTAACTTGCTTAGACATGTTTGGATATGGTTTGTATTTTTAGCATGACTTTAAATATGTTTTTATGAAATATATGTGCTTTTTGACAGCTGCTCTGTCGGTCGAGTTTGCCCTAGTGAAACTCGACCGATGGGCACCAATAGGTGTTGCCAACAGCTGTCATCGGTCGAGTTGTCCATGCACAGAACTCGACCGATAACACTGTGCACAGAATACACAGTTGGCTTATTGAATGAGAATTTCCCTCTCAACTAGATTTTCTCAACCAATAGCCTTATTCTTTGGCACTCTCATTTGGTACCGTTATGCATATTGCCATGTTCTAAATTGCCTATCTTGTTTACAGCTCTATCTCTCTAATTTCTCTAAATTGATATATCTATATGTTGCAATTACTTGCTTTGAGTTGTTTTGTAGGTTTTGATGATGATCTCTTTGAATCTCTTGGTTGTGTCTAAAAATTGCTTCCGTTGTACTCTAACTTGCTACATCTATCTAGGTGTATATCTTGTTTTGATACAACCTTGAGGTTCATAGGGGTAATCATCTTATGGTAAGGATGCATATCGAGTGAGTTATATCCTTTCATGCTTCTAAAATTGCATATCTCTTTGTTTGGATATATCTCTACATCTAATCATAGCTTGCTTTATCTTGTGTATCTTTTGGTATCTCTTGCTATGATCTAGATCCTACTAGTAGTCCTAACTTGTGATATCATCTGCTAGTAGTTCATATACATGTAGTTCTAACCTTGTTTACAAATTGCCATCTTTGATCATCTATATGTTATGCTTGTATCTTATCTCATACATGCTCAAGATTGTTCCTTGAACTGCATATCTACTATCTTGAGTTGTTTGCATAACATTGTGATGCAGGGCACATAGAGATACATTATATGTAGAAATTGGAGTATTTTTGGATTTTATGCAGGTTTTGCTCCAATTTCAGTTTTTGCTGCAAGTATAGTGTTTTTCATGCAGAAACGACCTTCTAAGCAAGACTCATTGCCTTGCCATGAGCTCTGATGGTTTTTGGTCAAAATCCGTCATCTTGAGGGTCAAAATTATGTTTTATTATTTTTTTGAAGCACTTTATCTTGCATTTTTGGGTTGTTCAAGTATATGCTTTAACTTGCTTTTCTTTCTATGCTTGGACAAGACCCTATCTGTGCTCTTCTACTCTCCTTATATATATTTGTATTATCTCCTTTCTCTTTAACAAGTGATGTTCCTTTTTTTTTCTTCATACCCCCACCTTTTTGAAATGACAAAGGGGGAGAAAGGTATGTCTTCTTTTAAAAAGAGGAAGAAGGCATGTCTTACATGAAGAAGAGAAGTATGTCCATGTAAAGGGGAGGAGACATATACGTGTAGACATATATGAGTAGAAGACATAGTTTCTATAAATGTTATGAAAGCTAACCATACAGGAGAAATAGCATCAATTAAGGAGGAGTATGAAAACTCCATGCGCATCAATTGAGGGGGAGCATATGAACTCAATTCCATTGAAACCCCTAGGTTTCTCCAAAGGTATGAATTTACTTAAATGCTTTCAATACATTTATGGAATGGTTTGTCATCTTCAAAAAGGGGGAGAATGTTGACTCAAGGTCAATGTTGACTCACGTCTAAATTGACTAAACCCGTGTTTTGATGATGACTAACCATTCCACATATTGGTGTCTAATGTCTCTACTTGAGTGATTTCAGATTAGGCATAGACACACTCCAAATGCCCTAACTTGCGCATCTCAAATTGGAGAAAAGACAAGTCAAAAGTCATACAAGTGCACGTTTTTGTAATATGATGTATATCCATTAGAATCATGTTGTAAATCACTTGTAATGATTGTATGACTTGTAATTAAGCTTAGAAAAATATCAGGAACACTTAGATCGAAAATTAGAGCACTTTAGATACAACTTCGAAAATCAATTACAGGCACTTGGTCGGTCGAGTTTCCCACCCTGAAACTCGACCAATCAACCTTGGTCGATTTTCTGAAGATTGCATCGGTCGAGTTGTGCACTCACAGAACTCGGCCGATTGGGTAGTAGGCCAGTTCCAGTTGGAATGGTCGGTCGAGTTTCCTCAGAACAAACTCGACCGATCATTTCAATATCGGGCTGCCTGCTACTTGATCGGTCAAGTTACACATATAGAAACTCGACCGAATGCACTGTACGGAAAAGTGCAGAAAAGTGTTTCTAGCCGTTGTGGAGTTGCAACAAGTGAAAATAGATCCGTTGCAAGCCACAAAATGGCTAGTTTTCGTTCATATGTGTTCCCAAAGGCTAAGAGGCATCCCCAGCTATAAATAGGACCCCTTGGGCTTCATTCCAAGGTTGAGCATTCATTGCAAACTCTTTGTGAGGTCCCTATTAAATAGTTGAGTGCTTCCTACAACCTCCTCTCTCTCTAAGCTTAATCACTTGCTACATCCATTAGAGTGAGTAGGAGATTTGTAAGAGAGCTAGTCTTATTTGTATATCTTGTGAGGCTCTCACTTCCACCACATCCCCATCTCTCATTTCCTATCTTGAAGATGAAGGTTCTCTCTCTTGTCCAAGAGAGGTGAAGAAGAACAAGGGAAGGAGTCCCTTGGTGAAGATCAAGGCTAAAGACTTGGAGCTAGAGTGGGTAAGCCCTTGGAGAAGGCAGAAGACTCAAGCTCAAGTGGGTAAGACCTTGGTGGAAAGCTTCTCCGAGTGAAGGTGAAGTCAAAGACGGAAGATCCAAGAAGAGTGGGTAATTCCTACAAGGCCTAAGACTTGTGCAAGAGTGGGTAAGTCCTTGGAGAAGGCCGAAGACTCTTGCAAAGTGGGTAAGTCCTTGGTAAGGTTGAAGACTCTTTGTATTGGATTGGTAAGTCCTTTGTTGGTCTTGTATTGTAAGTCTTATAATTGAATATAAGAGTGCAATTGGTTGAAGTCCTAGAGGTTGACCTCTCTAGGCAAGTGGACTGACACACTTCTAGTTTGAAGTGTGGAACCACTCTAAATAGCTTGTCTAATTTGATGCATGTTCAATCTCTCTTATCCTTGCTATGCATGATTTAGTTGCACTCAAATTACCTATTTAGCAACCTTATCTTGTCATATAATTTGAAGGTTTAATGAGTTTTGTTTAAGTGCTTTCAGCTCTATTCACCCCCCCCTCTAGAGCATCTAATCACCCATCTAGGATCCAACACTTGCAACGAGCTTCCCTCTTCTCCCTCGACAACTGTTGCTCCAATTTATTACATCTATAGGTTCATGAGGTTCATCTCTACCTTTCTACATTTTTATTTTCTCGATTTAGCGACTAGCTTGGATTCACCCAAAATCCTTCGTGCTTCAATTTACTACTTCACAACCATGGTGCACGATCAGAGAAGGGAAGAAAGGTTGTGATGATTTCTCGGTTCTACCCTCACCGCCTCTGTTTTCTTTCTTTTCTCGCCCAAGGGCAATATCGTCTTTTTGCCCATGCTTTCTGGTGTTTGGGGGTGGGTCTGCGCATAGTTGACCAAGTTGACTATGCAAGTTGGCTACTCACTATTGTTCCATGTCATAGGTCGGGCCCCACTCTCTCTCTCTCTCTCTTTGTTTCTCGTAAATAAACAATGACATGACTTTTCTCTTTTCCTATTGGCCGATTTTCAAAAATTAATAACTAATTATTTACTAATTAGAAAAATATAAATAAATAGTCATTGGATTAAAAAAGAGATTTCTAATGGTATTATTTTTGTTGCCTGAATCTAATGTTTATAATAAGTAATTATAATGGATTAATTGAAATAGATAATATATTGCAAAATTCATAACTAATAATTTATAAGTCAGAAAAATATAATAAAATATATTTCGAACTTAGAAAAATATAACCTAAAACATGGCATGGTTTTGATAACCTAATTCACTAATATTAAAAATACACTTTTTAAGGTTTTGAATAATTAATGAAAACCTAACCCTAATTTCGCATACATGATTAATAGGTTCTTTGGAGACCGGGAATTGGATCAAGAAGTGACCTTGGACTATTTTGACTTTTAAGAGGTATCTTTGAATCCCCTATTATTCTTGATGAGAAATTTACCTATATTCTTCTTTCTCTTGGTCCTATGGAAATTAACCTATACACAATGTCTTTTTCTTTTGATATTATGCTTCATGTGAAGTACCCTACTTGTTACTTATCTTATGATCATGGACATTCTTGTGGACTCTTTTCTTATGCTTTGTTCATAATGGAACTCAATTTGATGTTATGTGCCTACTTTGAGGTGGATGATTATGATGATCACTTATGTGGTGATTAATTGGTAAAATCTGACTAAACTTTTTACTTGCCTCTTGATTAAGCATGTTGTGTGACTCAGTAGCCCTAGTGTAATATAATTTGCATTGGTTTTTGGGTTATGTGCCCTTATTTATTTTTGGGATGGAGGTTATGTGCCCCATACCTAGGTTTTAAATTTATGAGGTTTGGCCCACATTTATATCTATTGGGAGTTTGGTTATGTGCCAATCTTTATCAGGTTTCAAGTTTATGAGGCTCGGTCACCTTTGTCATTTATGTTGTTTTAGTGCTATGTTTATCTCACCTACATGCAGGTTTTTTATGGGTTTTGTGCCCTAAAGTATTATGTGTGTTTTTGTGGAACCACTTTTATTATTGATTTTATGGCAAGTATCCCCTTTATCATATGACAGTGATTCTTTTTATTTTATGCATGTTGGGTAGTTCTTTTCTCTTTCATGGGAAGCCTTCTATACTTGACGTACATTTTTCCTAATATATATTGCTCAATTTCTTTTTAGTATGCACATACCAACTTTTGCTAATGTTTCCTTTTCTTCTCCTTTTTGTGGGGTATGCTTCCATCCCCAGGTTTAGATCAAGGAGAGGATAAGCAAGGTTGACTTGGACTACAACCTTTGTAGCTGAGCTTTTGGGTTACTTGGAAGAGGTGGTTAGATGATCCTCATCTAGATCCTTATAGTTTCTTTTGTAACTCACCCATGTGCGGTGTAGTGATGTAAAAGATATCAAGCTTTGTAATAGTTAGATATATTTCTCTTCCGCTACTACTTATTGTGTTATGATACATACATGTTGAATGAATTGGTTATCATCCCTTTGGTGAAATTTTATGTGGTGTTTGGTTCAAGGGATGTTGGCTTTTTTATTTCTAGTAGGGAGTGGTTCCCCTATGGGATCCCACTCCTTATAGGTGGCAACAGACTTCATGCCTCTATGTAGTCCACATGGACCATCGGGAACTCCTCATTGCTCTACCAAAGCCAACAAGAAGGAGTTTTCCCTTCGATGACAACATGCTAGCCCTATTTTTTTCTCCCTTGTTGTCTCTCCCTTTTATGGGTAAGACTTAATTTGGTCTCTCACACTACCACAATTATGAGAGGACAACATTTATCACCATAAGTTGTGCCTATTGAAAGCCTTAACTACCCCACTATTTATAGGATGTTCAAGTTCAAGGTTTCCAGATCAATTGAGAGTCAAAAAGATAGATTTTCACAAATTTTTTGCTCTTATGAATAACAAATCGGTCGGTTCACTTCTGAACCGCTCAGTTCACATGTGGATTAGTCAATTCAACACTTGAATATTTTGGTTCACCGTATTCTATATTCTCAAACATATTGACTTTCAATGTGACAATTAATGCACAACATGACGTCAGTACCAATACTTGCTCCAGTCTTACTATCACTCAACTGAGCAATTCACAGTTTGAACCGGTCGATTCACTTCTTAACTAGTCTATTTACATTCCAGTTCAGCCAATGTTAACCAATGTTGTTTAAATTGACTCAACACTTAAGTTTGTCAACTCAAAACTTGAGTTGGTTGAATCACATTCTCAGTCAGTCAATTTTCAGCCAACATTGTTTTACTTGAATACCTAAGCACTCCAATAATCAAGTTAAACCATATTCATGAGTAAACTCCTTTTCCAAGTGCATCCTATGTGTGTGACCCTATAGGCCCCAAGTTACGTTAGCAGTGAATGTCCATAACCAATTTATGACATCACAAACAATGAGAAATATCTAGCAACATATCATTCCTACACAACTAATTGGAAAGTTGGAGAAAAAATTCAACCTACAATGTGCGATCAGTGTTACTATGATCGTATAGTTCCTTTATCTTTTATATCCAGATTGAACTCAAGCCATGGAATCATCATCCTTTCAATGCTCAAACAATGTTCTTTGAACTAGAGAATATTGTGTGAGATGCATGTGAACTCACATATCACATATTGAGTCACATGAGTATTGCCATACGTTTCTTAGTCTTTCTTATCAAGTGGCCAGGATATCAATCTCCTATAGGAGGGACAAATCCCATTTACATCACGCATAGTTAATCCCCATGTCTCACAATGTACTCGAGCATCATTTTTAGAGCAACCCTTATTCAAGGTCATGTTGGATGATATCAAAATACATCGAACGATATGTGATGGGTGTAGTGACTTTAGGTTTAAGAACTACTATCACTATGAGAGTTGATTCTGACTACCATGTCATGGTTTCCATGTATCACTCTCAACGTGGGTCTATCCTATACAATGTTCGATAACATGTACCTATATGTTTGACTTGATATCCCACATCAAGACTAATGAAAATTTGTCATCAGTCAACACACACTATAGTATCATATATTTCTATTGTCTATTTTACTTCCATAGTAAAATCTGACTACAGTCATAACAAGAATGTATGTACTCTTATCATACATATGATCTCATTGTTCATGTCCTAGACCTGAAGACATTTATCATTGAGTAACATCATTCTTTAGACATCTACTATGTTTGTGTCATCATAGCATGATTGAGGCAAACATAATATATGCAATCACCTTTACCAAATCAAATAAAGCTAATGCCCCATTACAATCATCATATGATTATATCTCTGAGGATACATACCAATAGAATGTACCTTGACAACCTTGTTGAAATGCTTATACTGCCTATTTTCAAGACCAAACACACCCTACTAATGATTCTCAAGCCTTAAAAACCTTTGTCGTTGCCCTACGATGGGTAACAAAATTGGAAGTTTCAATTAGTTACTCAAGGTTTCCAATCTATGGAGGCAACAATCAATGAGCAACAAATAACAGTAGACCAAACTAACCTCTAATTATAGTCTAAAAGTTATCAATAAGCAACAATCAATCAATAAATTTATGCAAAAGTGATTAGAATACAAAAATATCCTTGTGATTAACATAACAAAATATAGAGTATTAGAAAGAGAGGAAGAGCTCTCAACACATATATGTGTCTGAGGGAAGGCAGTAAACTAAATAATGTTGCCAAGAAGAAGAAGCAGAGTTAGTCTCTTGTTCTTCATCTTCTCCTAATGCTCCTCATCCCCAATGGCGTATTCCTCCTGTTAGTAGCAACACCTGAGATTAGAAAACCAATTAGTGGGTGGAGAAGAGAATTACCCAATTCTAAAAGTTCACAAATCTCACAAGTTTGAAGATCAAGTGTGACAGCCTAGAAGGGTAATGATCTTCATGGTATTTTGAGAAATCATTTAAGCCTAAAATTTGGAGAAAGAGTGCAAGTAGAAGATGTTTGGTCACTTGAAGAAGAGGTAAGGCAGTTGCTGCTAGAAAATTCAGTAGGTTCACTGTAATTGGGACATGTGATGGCAAAATGAAGGAGCTGCTAGATTGTAGTTGGAAATGTGTGTACTTCATATGGTAGTGATCATACTAGCTGTTGTAACAAGTAGTAATCATGCAAGCCAACACTAACTAACAATGCATATCGTGTAGGAGGGCATGATGTAGATAAAGAGAATGTAGAAGAGAACACATAATTCTAGGGAAGTGAGAAGAAACCAAAAGAGAATGGAATCGAGGACATGAAAATTGTGAAGAATGAGGCACTGAGACATTAATGAGAGAGTTTGATTGAGAACGTAGAACACAATTCCCACACTATAATTAGATATGCTCCGTCATCAACCTCAATTCTAATTTTGCTAGGGATTTGAAGGGTTAGAGACTAGGAATTTGAGTGAAAGAGCTTGAGAAATAGGGAAGGGGTGGAGATGGTGAAAGTGGTGGTCAAAGGGGAGGAAGTAGGTAGGGGACACACACACAAAGAGGAATATCCAGAAATCTAATCTACCTATGGATGCATCAGCATGCCAATTATTTAACTAGGGCCTAGCTAAGGGAAAGGCAATAGGAGGCAACTAATGCTTGTAAAACTCCAATTCTAAATCAAATGTGGTGGAAGTGGGGTTGTTCCAATTAGGGGAGACTTACTTAGCACAAAAAAACATGGAAGCAAAAAAGATAATGAGTAGGGGAAGCAAACACGGGTGAAGGTGAATGGATGCTAGAAGTATAAGATTTGGATGTTGGAATTATGGGAGTTGGAAGCAAAGACATATTTTAAGGAACAGTCATTGTATTATGTATGTGGTTGGGTTATATAAGGCAGGAGGTAGGTAGGGGAAATTGGTGAGTGTTTACCTATCAGTGGGAGGAACACTATCCCATTTGCCACTGATGAGCGTTCATGATGAAAATAAAAAATTCCACATGAGATTATCGATCCTCATTAAAATTTCATCCCTACAGTCACCGTCGTCACTCCTATCCTAGTTGCTTTAGCCTCTATCACCAATGTTGACACCGCTTTATCTAGGACCAAAGTCACCGCACCATAAGAGTGGAAACCCTAGTTTATGATAGGGTGGAGATGATGGAGAGTCTTGAGAGATTGGAGATGGTGAGAGGGGGCCACCACATGAGTGGGAAACTATATATTAGAAAACCCTATAATTGAGACAAGAAGAGGGGCTAAGACAGTTGAGCCTAGAGAGGTTGAGGGATGGAGGGAGGGTGACAGTGGTGAGGCTATGAAGTGTGATGTGAGACTGAATGAGTCTAAGACCCCATGAGACAATTCTGAATGGGTGTTGTGTGCGGGTTAGCTGACGTCCATGTGTCTCCACTTGAAAGAAACACATCTCTAGACATAGTTACAAGAGTACACCTGTGCAACTCGTGACCCAAAAAAGCCAAATTTTGAGTGTAGATCTGGGTCAAGTCATGTATGGTAGTTTTTCTTTGAATGCCTAATCATTTGGTTATCTGGAGTAGAAAAAATAAGTTGTTGTGGCTCAATCCAACACTGAGGCAAAATATTGCGCTATGGCCCACACATTTTGTGACCTACAGTGGGTCCGATCCATCTTGCTTGAGTTTGTGATCTCTTTTTAGACTTTAAAAACTACATATTGTGACAATTAGGTAGCTATACACATAGCTTATAGTCTGGTCCATATTGAAGTAGACTATCATTTTGTGCAAGACCTTGTTAAACCTAAGAAGATTATTACTCCTCATATATGGATAGGAGATCAAGTTGAAAACATTCTTACCAAACCATTTACTTGTGCCTAATTTAGGTATATAGGTTCCAAGATGAGACTTCACAATGTTTACTCTCCAATGTGAGGGGACGTGTTAGATAATTTATTAGTTGGAATTAGGCCATTGTAATTTCCTTTCTCTCTTAGCCCTTGTATTACATGACCCCTATATAGGAGACCCAATGCTCTATTAATGACTACTGAACGTAAATCCTTCTACACACCCGTATCATGCATCCCAACTTTATGTGTGATGGGGTAGTACACATCATAAGCACGTAGTGTAAACTTTTTTATAATAATTAATGCGATAAAGATCAAATTACCCATGGAAATTGTAACAACATCAAAGAGGGTGTGCTCACTAACGGAAAACAATAATGATTGTCTACCTCCTGCACTATTTCATCCAATATAAGGAGTACAACTACTAGCTCTTAACCTCTGATCAAACCATTACAAACTCCTCGAGCAAACTCTAAGCAACCTTGAGAACTCAACCCACAGGGACCTCCGATTCCAAATGACCCAAGGGAAGGGTCAACATGTGGTTAAAGTTGACAGTTCTTCTCCCTCCATGGCCACATCATAAAAATCCACAAGGGAGAGAGGAAAATGGATCAACATAGGCAAGACTAGTGGTGTAAAAACATTCAACATATCTTGGCGACCACAAAATGCAAAGGAATTCCAATCACATTTTCCAAAGCACAAAAACATCGTATCCAATCAGATTCAGACAATAAGAAATCAAAAATAGGGAAAGAGGAAGGAGAACTCATTCAACATGGAAAGCAGCTAGGAAGAAATGTAAGGAACGGGCATTGTTGAAACTAGCATATTGGAAGATAAATAGGGTGTGCTAAGAGCTCCTCAATACTTTGTGTAGGTTTTCTAGGCAATAGTTCACATCGTTTAAGGATAAAGACCCTCCCAATGAACACCACACACTCAACACTACCACTACAAAAGGGGTGGACTATATGAGCGGTAAGACAACCCCAATGTGCTAGACTACTTTAGGAGGAGGTAGAGAAGCTACCGAGGGCATTTATTTATAAGCATAGGGTATTGGAATATCAGTGAGATGCTAAAAAACACAGGAAAGAACCTTGGAGATCAGAACCCTCTCACATTCATGACTCTCTACTCTCCCAAATCCCCTCCTTTTAGATATCCATGGACTAGGGAGATTATTATGATCACAAAAAAATAAAATAAACTTGATTAGATGAGGAGTCTAGAGATAGAGAATGAATCCTCTCATGATCACACTCACTGTTACGTTCAACTAAGACTTTTTCCTAAGGTGGAATATGATCTCATCATAATTGGATTTAGATCCAACAACTGGGATTACTCCAAGCACTAGTCATGACTCAATTGAGTGTCTGACACCAAGACTTAGTCGTGGCAAAACATTATCCCCAATTTGAATAACATAACTTTAATCCTTGTTGTATTGTCATTAGTCATTTAGGGATTTTTCTTTTAATATCAATTGATCCATTAGAAGTTATCCAATGTTGTTGTGACTTGAACTCCTCCCTAATTTGACCACATGTTGAATCCAACTTTGCACTTCCATTTATATTCTGATAATATCTTATACGAGTTTAGACATTCTAGGGTTTCTCCTTATTATCTAGAATATTATCATTTTATAGACCATTGATCTTAATATTTAGGATATAAACTCATAACAACATCATATTATCATGAGAAGAGTATCATTAAATAAATTTTGCATGAAATCTAATATTTGACTTAAATAGTGCATTAAGTTCATGAAGTCAATCATTAACTTAGACAAGGGCAACATTACTCATCCTCAATTCCCCAAAACATCTAATTATCACATTTGTGATGCTTTAAAAACTATTTCAATCCACATTAGTTAGTTATGCATGATTTCACTCATCTTAGAGATTGTTAACCCTTTTGAGCCAATGGGTGTATACTAATGAAGGGTGTGACAGTTACTCCTTGTGAATTCAACCTTATATATTAAGTCATATTAGTGCATTTGATCCACCTAGGTATTTGTAACTGTATGTTAAGTTGGATCAACATGAATGTTAATCACTTAAATAATCATCTTACTGGTTGTGTACATGTGAGGTTTATTCGACCATAACTTAAGTATTAGGTTTAACCATCAATATTCATCAACTTTACCTAATATCACATCTTCTAAATCCAAAGGTAGGGTTTAGAGATCCATATTAACATCACTCTAGGGTATACATATATGAGGTATGTTCAATCCATCTATAACCACATTTAGGTTTAATCTCTGTGTTACATTTTTCTACGTATTCAGGAGTGTCAATTGAGGTATAATCATGTATATCTTGTACATTGTTCAGTGATTTACCAAGAACTGAGCATGTTGGTGTCTAATTTATAAGATCATGGTCTCATAGGCCCAAACGTTATATAGTGATGTTATAGAGCCATCTCTAACTAGTTACTATTTGATCCAAATTGTACCAGGTGGGTTGATTACTAAACGTCCATGCCATGAACTGTTAATGTATATGCCTACAAGCCAATAATTAGATGATGGGAATATGATTGTACTTTTGATTTAATTAATAAAGTTGATTCAAATTTATTGATGAACATTTAATTATTGTGATATCAATGTATACAATAAATGTCCTTAGATTGATCGGTTCAAAGGCATGAAACTTGAAGTGTGTGACTCGAACATGAGATCCTAATGGATGCTAAGAACAATATTCTTAAATCTCCATATTCAAGTATCATTAAGGATTTGATAATAATGATACATGTCAGACTAGTATGTGTGGTGACTGATGACCATGTCTCATGGGTCATAGGTATTGAATACCAAGTAAGACACTTAGGCACTTATTGGTGAACAAGCATACTGGACAGGCCTACCTTTTATAGTTATTGATAGACCATTATATGATAGTCATAATCGAACACTCATGCGACAATGGTGTTTTGGTTCTTTGACCTAAAGTCACCAAAATACTGACGTGACAATCATCATGATACCCAACATGATCTTGAAGAAGGTTGCCATAAAGGTAGTAATTGGGTGTGATGAGAATCATGCTACAAGTTGTGAGTGATGTAGAACAAATTTTTCATCCCATATAACGGGAGAGATATCCAAGGCCTCTTGATAAGTGACTAGAGAAACACATGACCATGCTTATGTGAGTCAATATATGATACTGAACTTGTATATATCTTGGTAATATAATTAGAGATCAAGGAACTTAGATTGAATGTAACGAGGATGACATGTCCATGCCTCTAGTTCAATTTGGATATTTGTGGTAAAAGGATTATATAATATGGTGGCACTGGCCATTGATGGTTTATGTATGACTAATCCTATACTTGGGTAGAAATGATGTGTAGCTAGAAACCACACATTGCTTATGGATCATAATATTGGTTAGTGAATCCATTGCCAATGTAGTATGGTGCCTATAGGGTCACACACAGATATATCTTGAAGGAAGGTTGAATTTGACCGTATTGTAAATGTTAAAATAAATCTAGAGACCTAAAATTAAGTTTCAAGGACCTAAATAAAATATGGACCCAGACTTTCTAAGCACACAAATTGAGGAGATGATCTCCCATGCGGAATGGCACGACACACCATCAAGACCACACAAATCAAGATGAGAATCTCAATGTGATCTGCCACACATTTGGATGATAGATTGGTGTGACCCACCATATTTGACTTCAATGTTAGATATGGGGTCAGAATAGTCATCTCTATGACCTTGGAATCTATGCAAATAGCCGACATATTCCCATAATCTGCCACAGATAGTCATTGACAAATTGTCGCAATTAGCCAGCAAATATTGTTTTCTGCATGCATCTCGAGGAGACTTCCAAAATGCTAGAATCCCTAGAAAGGAGTTGTGATTGTTGATTTGGTGAGATCTAGGAGAGGTTTAGATTGAGGGGTCTAGATATACATTGACCATTACAAGTTGAATGGTTGGAACCTCCTCGACAATAAGGTATAAACTCGTAAACCATGATATGGTTTTGTTGCATTGATGGATCCTACTCGAAGGATTCTTGAGAATTTTTTTATTTCACTTTGTTTTTCACTCTTGAGATTACTGTAGTGGAATTAGAGCTAATTGTAATTCTCTTTACCATTTTTTTTATTATCAATCGAATTTTTGTTGTTGAACAACAATAGCACATATATTTCATATGATGAAATTTATTAATTTGCAAATCCATTTAATAGGAATATCCCAATTAATACCACCATTGCCCATTATTATGTGATAATATATATATATGCAATCCAAAGTGACACCTCAAAACAACTTTTTTGGTGTGTGATGCATGGTTATAGATAAACCCTAATTGTGATTACTTTTATTACATGTGGTTGGTTGTTAGTAATGCTTAATATGGCTTGCATGTCGTACCTTCTCTTATGATTCCAAACGTATTGCTTCCCACCTTATTCCCCTTGAATGTAACTTGAGGATTATCTTACATATGATGTTATAGCTTAGGATATTGTAACATCCCAAAATCTAGGATCTTATCCTATTACCATGATTAGGATATTAGAATGCTTGGTTCCTTAGATTTGAACAAAGAAGGATAAATACCTTAATGAATATTATTAATGCATATAACATATAAATTCACATAATGTTTTATAATCAACATCTCATATTAACATAATAACATGTATATGTGTTAACATGTAAATAAGTTCAAAAAAAAATACATGTGTTGCCTTTTCTAATTAATATTTATATAATGGCCAAGATATGTTTAATAAGAGGATAATGTGATTAATACATGTATCAGAATATCAATTGGAAAATTCATGTGCAATCACTTAACTTAAAGTGAAGTTAATGGACTAGATATGTTAATAAATAAATTATGGAATATTGTGCATAATAGTCAAAGGTAACTCTTTTGGCAGTAATGTGATGATAATGGGACTCTAAAATAATAAATAATGAACATAATGATTTAATTTTATAATGATGATGGCCTAAAACTATAATTATATTAGAACTCACAAAAAGGAAACTCAATGTGAAATCTAATGGAATACTTGTATCCTTTAGGTTCCAATTAGCTTGGGTGCCAAGTTTCACATTATCTAGATAATAATAACTATCCTAAACTTAATTAGAAAAGAAAATATGAATTTTTCACAAAAATACTAAGTAATATGTTTAATAATTTCAAAAGTGGAAACAAATCATAAATTCATATTCTACACACCAAAATCAGTCTGTGTGAATTTTCACATTAATTGGACAATCTTATGTATCCTAGTTTTATTTGGGAGAGAGAATATGACTTAAAGACAAACATATTAATTAAATAGTAAATAGCCCCAAAAGTGTAAATTGATTCCAAAGTCATATTCTTCATGTCCTAATTTATCTAGATGCCAATTTTTATAATTGTTGGAGTTTATTTTTTCATTTAATTGGTTTTGAGAAGGAAAATATGTTTAAATTGTAAATATAGATAATCATAACAACTAATCAAATTGATTTCTCAATTTAATCGTAGGTCACGCTAATGTTTTGTTACCCAACGCCTTGTCAATATGTGGCTTTAATCATAATCGTTGGATGTCTATGGTGTGATCAACTATCTTTCTCTGACCTTCTATTTTTAGTGTACTCGTGGGAACAATGTTCTGGTTTCCTCTTTTCCTAGCCAAGGGATCTCTCTTTCATGTGCTTATTTTGTTTTGATTTCCACTTTGAGACATTTCTTGGAGTATTCCACTCTCGATGACCCTATGTAACCTAGGGTTTCATCGCTTCCCTTTCACTTTTATTTCTGCTCTATTCTGGAATCATGTGTGACATCCTACATTCTTAAATCTTGGGCTATACTTTTATGTTCATCCACCTTCTCCGCAACCCTAGACACCACCTTTGCACCTTACTAATCCCACACCTCTCTCTCTCTTAACTCTGGTGGACTATGCGAGATCTTAGAGCTCATCAGTGAGAGTCTCCCCGTAGTGCGATTTGATACTAGCCCAAAAACTCTCTCTGCAATCTCAAAGATGTTTTGCACCTTCAACGGTGTATGTTCTAAGGTACTTTCCCTTATTTATCTTTCTCACCCCCTTTTTCCTTCTGGCCCTCAGTGAAGTCACAATTTTTGTGTTGTTCACCAGGTTTGGTCATGGGGTATATCAAATATGGCTTTGTAGTGAGTTACGGAAGTGTGTCAGACTCTCTGCTTTCCCCATGGTCTTTGTTTTGCATGAACTAGTGGTTCATCTTGAAGCAGCTTTGGAGGCAACCCCTGTTTGGTTTTTAGTGGTTAAAAGACCTCAAATCTAGGCTTGTTGTCTTTGATATGATCTTCTTGAATCATTGGATATGCTTCCCTGACTGAAGATCATTTGATTTGTGGGATTTGATATGGTAATTTATCCCTCTTTTGGTGTGGTTCCTTGTGAGATCCATGAATTCCGCCAACAGTTGTACCTTTTTGCCCTTGCCAGGATGTGCTACTCTCACGCTTGTTTTGGGTTTGTTCATTTTTTGCCTGTCATGTTCCTCTTTGGCTGTGTTGTCTCTACACTCCGGGATCAGTGGAGGCCCAACCACTTGGCCAATCGTGATAGGGCCACTTAAGTAGGGCTTTGTTTTAGACCACATAATGTATTTATGTTGTTTCAAAAAAAATGGTTGTATTTCTAAAATTTGTAATAAATTATGAAAAATAAAAAACATGACTTGGATTTGGAAAATATTCTCTATCCAATGGTAATGATTTAATCAACTAAACTACATACAATGAATACATGATTTTCATGGATAAATCAAATTGTTTAATATTTCTAAAATTCATAACTACTAATCTATAAGTCAGAAAAATAAAATAAAATAAAATCTGCAATGAACTCAGGAAAATGTAACCTATAATATGGTTTAATTTTTAGGACCTAATTCATTAATAATAAAAAGGTGATTTTTAGGGTTTATACAATTAATGTATACCTAACCCTAATCTTATATATGCCTTTAATAGGTTGCTTGTGAACTAAGATGGAAATTAGGGTTTTGACCTTGTACATATAGACTACATGTGAGGTATGTTGTATCCCTATTTATCATATTGAGCAATCACCCATATTTATATCTCACTCTTGCTCCTTTGGGATAATACCCTATACACTTTTCTCTCTCTTATCTGAAAGGTTGATTCACGTGAGTTAGATGATATGAATCTTCTGTCGGATATGCTTTTTGGACTCTTATTTGTATTTTGTTCATTTTATTCCATGTGGAAACCCTAATTTGAGTATTTGATATCCTAACCTTCTTGCGATGGACTTTATGATTTATGTTGCATCTTATTTTTGTATATGATTAGATATTTTCATGGGTCCTCTAACCCCATTAATATAATTTGGATGATCTCATCCTTTATTTGAGCATGACTATACTTTATCTTTCCTACCCTATTTGCATGTGTGATAGGCTAGTCATAACTAGAAGTAGTGACACCATATTTATTTTAGGCACTATGGTTTTAGTCCTCCTACCACTACAGTGAGGTTTTAGTCCTCATGTGATGTATTATATTTTGGGCATTGAGGTTTTAGTCCTCCTTCTAGGAACTGAAGTTATAGTCCTCCTACCAGTGCACTGAGGTTTTATTCCTCCTGTAAACTGATATATTTGTTTGGCACTAAGGTTTTAGTCCCCATGCCCATGGTATGGAATATATGGGCTAGTACCCTATTTTTTAGTGTATGCTAGTTTGTTTATTAATCACCATGCAACTGCTTTGAATTGTGATATTATTAGTGTGACATTGTTTAAAGGTAAGAAATCTCTTTTGCTTATCATATCATTTTGGTAACTCATATTCTCTTTGATATCCAATTGGATATTCCTTTTCCTATTCTATGGGAAGCTATGTTATATTTGATGTCCTTTTTCCTCTATATTTCTCAATCACATATTAATATGTGCATACCAGCTTGTATGTTGATAATGTCCATCTTTTGTCTTCTCTTCTAGGGTATGATTCCAACTCTTGATGTAGGACATGAGGATATGACACGAAGACGTGGAACTACCTTATGGAGATGACTCTTAATGTGAGATACACTTGAGATAGCTGGATATCCCTCTACTTTGATTATGATGTTGTACTTTCATGTAAGCCCCTTTATGGGAGAATATTATGTAACTTTGATAAATCATGATTTCTATGTTGTTCGTTGGGTTTGGTCATGGGGTATATCAACTTTGGCTTCGCGGTGAGTTATTGGAGTGCCTCATACTCGTTGTTTTCCCCCATGGTCATTGTTTTGCATGAACTAGTGCTTTATCTTGAAGTAGCTTTGGCGGTGACCCCTATTTGGGTTTTGGTGGTTAAAAGACCTCAAGTCTAGGCTTGTTGTCTTTGGTATGATATTCTGAGTTCGTTGGATATGCTTCCCTGAGTGAAGATCTTTTTATTTGTACAACTTGATAAGGTGATTGATCACCATTTAGGTAAAGTTCCTCATGAGATCCAGGAAGATGAATCCCACCTACAGTTTGACCTTTTTTCCCTTGCCAAGATGTGTTACTGTCACACTTGTTTTGGGTTTGTTCATCTTTTCCCTATTGGGTTCCTCTTTGAATGTGTTGTCTATGCACTCTGGGCTCACTAGAGGCTTGACTACTTGGCCAATCTTGATAGGGACACTTAAGTAGGGCTTTGTTTTAGAGCGGATAACATATTTACGTGGATTTTCATAATTTTTTGATTGGTTGTTTTACTAAAATTCATAATAAATTATGTATAGATCCTAAAAACAAAATAAAATATGACTTGGAATTGGAAAAATATTATATATCCAGTGGTACTATTTTCATCAGCTAAACCACATGAAATGAATACATGATTTTTATGGATTCATCAAATTGTTTAATAATCTATAAGTCAAAAAAATAAACTAAAATATGTGATAAACTCAAAAATGTAATCTATAATATGGTATTATTTTGAGGTCCCAATTCATTAATAATAAATGGTGATTTTTAGGGTTTATACAATTAGTGTAAACCTAACCCTAATCTTATATATGTCTTTAATAGGTTGCTTGTGGACTGAGATGGAAATTAGGGTTTTGACCTTGGACGCATATTGACTTCATGTGAGGTATGTTGCATCCCTATTTATCATATTGAGCAACTACCCATATCTATATCTTGCTCATGGTCCTTTTGGACAATACCCTATACACTTTTCTCTCTCTTCTCTGAGAGATTGATTCATGTGAGTTAGATGATATGAATTTTTTGTTGAATATTCTTTTTAAACTCGTGTTTATATTTTGTTCATATTATTCCATGTGGAAACCCTAATTTGAGTATTTGATATCCTAACCTTATTGTGGTGGACTTTATGACTTATGTTGCATCCTATTTATAAACATGATTGGATATTTTTTATGGGTCCTCTGACCCCATTGACATCAGTTCAATGATCTCATCCTTTATTTGAACATGACTATACTTTATCTTGCCTACCCTATTTGCATGTGTGATAGGCTAGTCATAACTAGAAGTAGTGACACCATATTTATTTTAGGCACTAACATTTTAATCCTCCTGCCACGGCACTGAGATTTTAGTCATGATACGATATTATATTTTGGGCATTGAGTTTTAGTCCTCATGCCATGCACTGAGGTTATAGTCCTTCTGCCAATGCACTAAGGTTTTTGTCCTCCTACAAACTACTATATTTGTTTGGCACTGAGGTTTTAGTCTTCCTGCCATTGGTATGGAATATATGGGTTCCTACCCTACTTTTTAGTGTATGCTAGTTTGTTTATTAATCATCATGCAACTGCTTATGAATTGTGATATTATTATTGTGACATTGTTTAAAGGTAAGAAATATCTTTTGCTTATCATCTCATTTTAGTCATTCATATTCTCTTTGATATCCAATTGGATAGTCCTTTTCCTCTTCTATGGGAAGCTTTATTATATTGATGCCCTTCCCCCCTATATTGCTCAGTCGCATATTAATAAGCTCATATGGACTTGTATGCTGATAATTTCCATCTTTTGTCTTCTCTTATGGGGTATGCTTCCAGCCCCAGATGTAGGACAAGGAGGACATGACATGTAGACATGGAACTGGCTTATGGAGATGAATCTTAATGGGAGATAGACTTGAGATAATTGGATATCCTACTACTTATATCATGATGTTGTACTTTCATGTAAGCCCCTTTTATGGGATAATATTATGTAACTTGTATAAATTGAATATAGTCATGAAATATAATTTTGTTGCTATATTTTGGTCTTTTGAATATGAAGAAGAGAAAAATACACCTATTCTAGCATACATTCTTAGTGTGTTTGAAATAGATGGTTTATACCTCAAATAGAGTAGGGAGTGTATCCCCTATCGGGTCCCATTAATTATATATATATATATATATATATATATATATATATATATATATATATATATATATATATATGATAAGTGATATCTAACACATTGGACATAAATAAGGATCAATGCAAAATAACCATCAATAATGATGGATATTCCATGGTGACCACTCATGATTGAAGAATCCAAGATGGTTTATTATATTTTGTTTATGCATGTGATGCATGAAACCTTAGATGACATCGATATTCCCTTCACTCAGAAAGATTGTTCTAGGAGGCCATAAGCATTGCATTTTAGTTTTATTGCTTGTTGTGCTCGTTTATATATATTATTTATAATATATACATACGTGGTGATTGGATGTGTATATTTATTATACAAAATCCATCATGTAATATTAATCTTAAGATGCCTTCCAGCATGAAATACACATCAAGGCCTCTATCAGTTTATGTAGGCTCACTAAAATGAGGCGCATTATCCAAGATGGTGAGGTGTGAAGTAAACGTGTGGATCTGCCAAAGCAAGGTACACAATGTTATCAGTATTGTTTGTCAGGATCGACTTGATTAGGTAACCTTATGATGGAATTCAACAATGGTTGTTCTCCATCTAAGGTTGCATATGATGCAATTGGCAAAACTTGCCTAGCCAAATAATTGAGTTGTGAGTAGTTAGCCAGTATTGACTCATAATTCAAGGACATATGAACCTTGGCCCACTCGAAAGTTATCCATTGTATTTTTCTAGGTTAATAGTAAGGTATATTAATTGGAAGAAAAGAATGGGAGTAAAATTGTAATTAAAGGCCTAATTAAATAATAATGTTTTTAATCAAAATTCAAATACATGGGACATTGTTGAAATAAAACATGAACCACATGTCATTGAGAGCAGTAATTGAGCATGCTTGATGAGACAAATATTGTGGATTAGTATACGAGCTTGAGAAGTGTTCTAAAGATAGAACGTGAGCTCAATGTATTGGAACATGTTTCCCTCATGATCTCACTCCCATTATATCCTTATATACTCAAACAAGTTGAGTACATGGAGGACTTAGAGATTATGTGACTTATCTTGGACTAAAGTTGACCACAGACTTGGATATGCAAATGTTGCAAATATCATGTAGTCAATCATTATGAATGATGTGTTTAGACTATTGTTGGCATGTCACTCTATGTATGAACAAATGAAACCAACCCTTACAATTTACACTGATATTCTATTTTGAATGTCAAAATTAGAAGTTGGGTATACTTGGAAATGGTAAGACTAGGATGGGATCTAGGCCAAATTCAAGTCAGATATTTTTTAAAATATGGAAAATGAAATTATGGACACACAAGGAACTTCATCAATGTTGGACATTGGATGGTTATCATCTTACCTAGAGGAATTGAGAGGTATGAGGAGATAGAGATCTCCACCTTAGATACTTATGTTATTGATACGAAATCAGACTCTTCTTAAGCATGT
This sequence comes from Alisma plantago-aquatica, assembly GCA_963693085.1. Taxonomy (NCBI): domain Eukaryota; kingdom Viridiplantae; phylum Streptophyta; class Magnoliopsida; order Alismatales; family Alismataceae; genus Alisma; species Alisma plantago-aquatica. Next base: position 1,158,125,381 of record OY856410.1, on the reverse strand, counting down.
TTATTGGATGTGACTCGAGGGTCTTACATTCATGTAGGATAATAAGAGAAGTATATTCTTAGAGAAGGAATATGTGTGACCTAAAGTGGAAAGTATGGCAAGAGTTCTAATTGATACTATAGGGACACACATTTTATCTCAAAAAAATTAAAATGTAATAGAATTACAAAATTACTATTACTCATATGCCATTAAGTTATTGTTTGGACAAGAAAGAGTTTTTCATTCCTTGTAAAGGACAAATGGTTTTCATTTTACTTGAATGACTTCTGATATGGCATTTCCCGATGTCTTATGATATTGGATCCTAAGACATATGTTTATAATGTAAATACCAAATGGCTTAAATGACATGACTCAAACACGACACGCCTATGGCATTGTTGCTTGAGCCATATAAATGAGAAGCACATCTCTAATCTCCAATAAGTATGGATACTTAGACAGGTTTGATTTTATATCTCCCAAGACATGTGAATCATGATTGTTTAGAGAGATGGCAAAGACACCTTTTATTAAATTAAAATGAGAGGGCAACCATATTTGTAGAACTTATAAACACGGATGTGTGTGGTGCTTTTAGTTCAATAGATAGAGTAGGTCTTCAATACTTGCTTACATTCACTGATGATTTCAATAGATATGGATATGTTTATCACATGCAACACAAATCATAATCCTTTAAAAAGTTCAAAGTATTCAAGAATGAAGTAGAGATCCAACTTGGCAAGAAAATTAAGATGTTTCAATCTAATAAAGGGTGGAGAATATTTGAGCCAAGAGTTTGAGGACCTTCTCATGGAGTGAGGTATCGTATCACGAATGACTCTACCAGGAAAAAAATGACTCCACCAGGAACTCTAGAACATAATGGTGTTTTAGGGAGAAGGAATTGCATGCTGTTGGACATGGTGTGATCTATGATGAGCTAGCAGACTTCCTAATTCCTTTTGAGGACATGCTCTATAAAATGACACATTTAGATTTAACGATGTTCCATCTAAATCAGTTCAAAAGACACCATATGAGATATAGACTGGGAAGCATCCCAATATGGCTTTCATGAATGTTTGGGTTATGAGGTTAATGTGAAGTGTTTATTTCCTAGTAAACTGGGACTCAAGCCCGATAAGTGTTATTTTTTGGAGTATCCTAAGAAAACCAAATGATGTTATATCTATATACCTTCCCATAACAAATTGTCAATTCCTAGAACTGGTACCTTCTTAGAGAAGGAGTTCATATCTAAAAATACCAGTGGGAGGAAAATAGAATTCAAAGAAGTTTGAGATACACAAAATGACAGTGAACCTGAAGAGGAACATGAGGAGTAGACCTGTGAAATAGGTGGGTGGGTCGGGTTTGGGTTGGGTCATTGTGGGTTTGGGACTCACAGGTGCGGGTCAAAAAGATGTGATTCTAAATAGGTCGAAGAAATACACATCCAAACCCGACCCAGCGGGTTACGACTCACCTATGGGTCCCCATATAATATGTGTTCAATAAACAACTATTTGTTAAGTTGCTACTATGACGTTAAAGGAAGACCGTTCACTAGTGCTTTTATATGAAATATAGCACAAGAACAACCAACTATTATACATTAACACTATTAAATAAAAAGTATGTTATATTGTTACAACCATTCAAGCACATACATAATGCACAATTAAAATCCTCTAATGTGTGATTATGATTAACAAACTCAAGTTGGTAACTTGTACTATGACTCTAGATCAAGTTGATAGAACAACTAGATAATGCAATAGAGTTTGATTTATTTTCCCCAATATTTCTCTCTCATATCAAATTTTGTTGAGCAAGTTCAAATTTGGATTGGAACACTTTTAACAATTAATGGTTAGTACTAGATCATCTTATTTATTCTATGTACTAGTGTATCACTATATTTATATTTATATAAGTAATTCAGTTAAGTGAGTCACCCACTGGTTCTCGCGGGCCACCCACGCAACCCGCTAAATAAATAGGTGGGTATGGGTTTGGGTAATTTCTAACTGGTGGAAATTTTCATCACCCAAACCAGACATAAATGGGTCAATCCATGGGTGCACGCAGATTTTGACCTGGTTTAATAGGTCTAATAAGGAGGTACCACAAGTTGTTGTGGCACTTCCACCCTCTCAACAAATATAAGAACCTTATAGATTATGTAAGACTCGCCATGATCCAGAGATATTTGGATTTGATGTGACTCAAGATGGTGAAGTGTTGGTCATTTATCAAGATGAGTCAACCACCTACAAGGAATCTATAGAGGGACCCAGATATAGTAAATGGATTGAGGCCATAAGATCTGAAATGGACACCATGTATACCAACAATGTATGGACCCTGGTGGAACCACTTGAAGGGGTAAAACCCATTGGGTACAAGTGGGACTTCAAGAAGAAGACTGAAATGGATAAAAATGTATAGGCCCACAAAGGGCGACTAGTGACCAATACTTTCAAACAAGTTTAAGGTGTTGAATATGATGAAACTCTCTTATCAGTCTCCATGGTCAAGTGCATTAGGATCATGCTTGTCATTGCATCATACCATGACTATGAGATCTGGCATATGGATGTAAAAATTGCATTCCTTAATGGGAATATTCTTGAGGATATGTAATGACACAACCTAAGGGTTTTGAATCTCCAAAGGATGTTGCTAAGGTATATATGTTGCAAAGGTCAATCTATGGATTGAAACAAGCATCCAGAAGCTGGAATCTTCAATTTGATGAATCAATCAAAGAGTTTGACTTCATCAAGAATGAATATGAACCTTATTCTCACAAAAAGGTTAGTGGGAACATTGTAGTATTCGTCATATTATATGTGGATGATATAGTACCCATGGGAAATGATATTCCGTCTTTACAAAAGGTGAAGACATGGTTAGAAATTTTTTCTCAATAAAATACTTAGCTGAAGCCAACCTATATTCTATGCATCAATGTAGAAGGATTCTTGGCTTAATTCAAACTACATATTTTAACAAAGTACTGAAATGGTACAACATGCAAGAGTATAAGAAAGGGAACTTACCCATTTCTCGTGTTGGTAAGTAGTTCTAATTTCCTATTTTCCCAAATCTTTGGAAGAAAGGGACCACATGCCCATATGCCTCCACATTGGATCTATCACGTATGCAATGTTATGTACACATCTAGATGCTTCATGTTCCTTGAGCATGATCATCATGTCAAGAGTGAAGGTCACTGAAATACAGTAAAAAACATATTGAAGTACTTATGAAGAACTTAGGATGAAGAGGTGAGGATCAAATTGGTTGTAAAGAGTCAAACAATTCAATATTCTTAACCCATAAGGATGATTATAGATTGCAATATGGCTCCATGTTTTCCCTCAATGGTGGTTTTTTCAATTAGAGGGGTTCCAAGCTAGAGGCAATGACCAATTTGGCGAGAGAAAATGAATATTATGTTGCATTAGATGCAAAAAAGGAAGTTGTATGTATTAGGAACTTGATTTGATGAACTTAGAATTATTCCTAGCAGTGATGAGATAGTACAACTTTTTGTTACAAAGTTGGGGCTATCGCGCTAGACAAGGAACCCAAATGGCATATATATTCCAGACATATTCTTTGATTCTACCATCTCATTTGAAAAATAGTTCAGAGAGGATATGAGAATATGTATACCATACTGATAGAGATCAAGTTTGTTGATCCTTAGACTAAGGATTGTTATACCAGAACCATAATGGTCATGTAATATCACTTGTACAAGATACATGAGTGATTGTATTTATTGAAAGTGGGAGATTGTTGTTATACATGCCCTAGAAGCCAAACATTAGATAATGGCTATAGGGATATTTTGTACTTTTGATTTGACTAATAAAGATAATTTCAATTTTTCAATGCACATGTCATTACTATGATATTAATGTACATAATAAAATGTCCTTAGAATGATTAGTTCAAAGTCATGGTCAGGTGTGTGACTTGAATATGAAATCCTAATGGATTTTATGGATAATATTCTTAATTGTCCCTAGTCAAGTATTATTGAGGATTGGACAACAATGATACATGTGATACTAGTATGTGTGGTGACTGATGACCATGTCTCATGGGTCATAAGTATTAGATATAAAGTCAGATACATAGGTACTTGTTACATACCAAGTGCACTGGATAGACTGTTTTGAGAGTGATTCATGGACCGTTATATGATAGTCATAATTGACTCTCAATTGTGACAACGATGTTGTAGTCCTTTGACATGGAGTCACTATAATAGTTATCTGACAATCCACATGCTTTGACACTACCAAGCATGATCTTGAATAGATCGCCATAAAGTTAGTAATTGTGTGTGATGAGAATCATGCTACGCATTATGACTGATATAGAGGAATTTTTCCCTACCATATAGTGGGAGCGATATCCAAGATCTCCTTTAAGTGCAACTAGAGAAATTTATGACCATACTCACATGAGTCAGTATATGATATTGAGCTCATATTTATCATGCTAGCCAACTTGGATATCAAGGAATTTAGATTGAAACGTAACGAGTATGACATGTCCATGCATATAGTTCAATCTAGATATCTATAACAAAAAGACTATACAACATGGTAACATTGTCATTGATGGTTTAGTATTTTCTGACTAATCTTACTACTTGGGTAGCAATGATGTGTAGCTAGACGCCTCTCATTGTTTATGGATGATAATGATGATTAGTGAATCCATTTCCAATATAATATGGCGTCTATAGGGACACATGCATAGAGATAGCTTGAAGAAAGGTTGAACTGGGCCTTATTATAATTATTACAATAAATATGTGGATCTAAAAGTAAGTTTTGAGGACCTAAATATAATATGTGTTGGTATGTATGCCCTGAGAGCCAATCATGGGATGATTGATGGGATACATTAAGATTGATTTGATAAACATCAAAGGCAAGCTTCCAATTCTTTCTGGTTCAGTCATATGAGATAGTGATAGAACAGATTGAATGTCTAGAGAATGACAGTACTCAATGACGTATGCTTTCAGGTTGAGGACATGGACGATGAGATCATACGGATGCTAAGAGTTTGTACATTCTTGTTATGTCCCTAGTCGTATGTCATTGTGGAAGGTAGATAAACAGCAATGACACACAAGACTAGATTGTGGTGTTGGTTGATGACAGAATCTCATTAGTCATGATATAGAGATATCAAACCAAACACATAGGTACTTGTTAGAGAACAAGTGTACCGGATAGACCCACCATGAGTTTGACACATGGAACCGTGACATGGTAGTCACAGTCAGTACTCACAGTGATGGTGGTGAGTGTGATTCTTTGACCTAAAATCACTACACTCAACACATGTCGTTGGGCACACTTTGACATCATCAAACGCAGTCCTAAAACATGGGTTGTTATAAAGGTGATGATTGGGTGGCTTTGACACATGGGGATTTTGAGGGGTGAGTGATAGATATGGGATTTGTCCCTCCTAAGGGAGTTTGATATCCAAGGCCACTTGATGAGTAGGATTGAAATAGGCATGTGCATGCATGTGTGAATCAGTATGTGATATTGATGTCATACGTATCTCTTCCAATTTGCTCTGAGATCAAGAAAGTGAATGAACGTTGCAGGATGACTGTTCCATGCCTCGAGTTCATTCGGGATATCAGTGATAAAGGAATTATACATTCGTTGTAACACCATTCATGGATTGTAGGATTGAAAGTTGTTCTCCAACTTTCTATTTCACTTGGGTAGAACTGATGTGTGACTAGGCACCGCTCTTTGCTTGTGAAGTCATAAGTGTTATGGACTTTCACTGCCAACGTGAAAATGGACCTGCAGGGTCACACACATAGGATTTAACCTGGAAAAGGAGTTTTTGTCCACAAACAATGTTTAGATTTATTACTAAAGGAGTTTAGTAGTTCAATTAAACACTCAATTAATTGATAGCTCAAAATCATAGTGTTCAAAGTGTTGGATAGATTGATTAGAGTATCGGATTGATTGAAACTGCAGTTGACTGATTCTGCACGATCTGCACTCCCAACTGATCGGCTCATGTGATGAACCAATCGGCTCAGGTTGGTGAGTCGATCGGCTCAAGTTCAGGGTGAAACGACTGCTTCAAGTGTTGAAACGATCGGTTCAACTGATGCAACCGAGAAAGTTGGGAAAGTAGGATTGGTGAGAAATTTCCTTTCGTTTCACTTGCCCAATTTGATTGGAACAAGGATTGGTATTTGATACCAATTAGAAATAAAAGATGGAAAGTCAATCGGGAACTGACCAGGACCATCAACCAATCGGTTGAGGTGTCAACCGACGGGCTCAGGTCCCCAACTGACCGTTTCAGTTGTGAAACGATCGGTTCAAGTTGCAAGTTGGTTGTTTTGTGGAAAATCTCGAACCCTTCTACTCCTGCTTTTAGTCCCGTATTGCCCGGGATGGAGAACCCTATCCCATGACCCTCCTATATATAGGGGTATTGGGGGCTTCTCAAAGAACAACTCAGTGCAACCAGTTGCTCTGTGAAGTTGTCGTTCTCTCTGGTTTTGGTAACCAAGATAGAGCCCGAGAGAGAGAGCCCGAGCAAGTGCTACCTGATAAGGGAGGCACATCAAGGGAAAGATAAGTGCAGAAAGCGACTGGTGGCAGGAGAGTGTGTCAGTGACTAGTACGCTGACAGAAGGGTGCGACTCCTTCCAATTCCTTGTGGGACAAGGAGATTGGAGTTACAGGTGGTCCGTGTGGACTACTTCAGAGGTGGGAGATTTCTGCCGCTCGGAGGACAGCTGTCAATCCCGACAGTCCTGGTGATACCAGGATTCGTCAGTCCCGGTGCGACCAGGAGCTGCATAGACACCGTCTAAGACCGGAGGTGAAGACCGCGCAAGGTGCGAGGTATTGTCTCCGAGCAAGCCTCGAGACAAGGTATGATTCCACAAACCATCCTTTCCTATTGTATAGACATTGTGTTTCCTTGTTCTGGGTTTGGGGGAGAAAATTTTTTGTTTCCGCTGCCTTCTCTGCCTCCCCTAAAACCCAACAGTGGTATCAGAGCCACGTCAACTGCTCTATACTTTAGGGATTATTGATATGATCGATTTTGGTTTGTCGCCTTTATTGCATACGATGCGAATAATATTGGCTGTATGCATGTCCAATCCTAAATCCACAAATCCCAATTTACATATATGATATGTATTATGAATGCACTCGATACGCGTCGCCCTTAAACGAGTTTTGTGGTGGATGGCTAGCGTGGTTATGGCCAATAAACCCTATTTGTGTATGGTTGTATGTGGTTGCTTGCATCTCGGTCTGTGCACCGATCTTCCTTCTCCTATTCCTGATGTAACTCGAAATAATTTGAGATTTCTTTCCTACCTTTGCTCCCCTCGAATGTAACTCGAGGTTTCTCTTTTTATAATGTAAAATAGGATAGAATTTTATTTCCTATTATGTCAAAGAACGGAGGACATCCTGACGACATCTGAGACGATCGGTTCAAGGCATGAACCGATCGGTTGACATTCCAGATGATCGATTTAAGGAGTGAGCCGGTCTTTTGATGACTGGTTCGAGGAGCGAGACGAGCGGGTGGCGGCCATGATGAGATGCACGACGACCAGGCAAACCGATCGGTTGGAGGATCCAACCGATCGGCTGGTAGCACCCAGTCGACCGGTCTGATGGCGAGCCGATCATTCATGTGATGAGTTGATCAAACCCAAAAAGGCAAAGCACAGAGTTCATCTTGTACAGGTTGCATGTGATGTAGACCTAGATGACCGTGATTCCTCTTGGCTCGAGGAATCACATTAGGATGGCAATAATCATTGCTTTTATCGTTTCACATGTTTTTTGTGGGATATAGCATGTATATGATATGTACTATGTATTGTGGTGATTGGATATGTATATGTATATAAAAACCAAATCCATCATTAAATATTAAGTTTTAGATGCCTTCCAAATGTGACACACGTGAAAAGATTGATCGACCAAGTGTGGGCATGCCCTAGCGTGGTGCACCGTCTATCTCGTGGAAGCGTGAAGGATGAATGTGTGGGTCTGCCCTAGCAGGGTGCATATTCATCGTGTTTGCTTTGGGTCGGACTTAACAAGGTGATCTAGATGGGATCTAGTACCTTGAGGCATGGAGATGATCATGGCAAGTAGTTGCATATGACATCTTATCAAGAGTTGCATATGATGCAATTGGCAAGATTTTCCTACCTGAGAGATCTATGTTGTGGGTGACAGCCCTAGCTGGTCCATGGCTTAGAGGATTTCAGGATCTTACCCACTAGAAGGTTGTATGTTGTAATCTTCTGAATTGATGGTGAGGGCTATCAATTTGAACTAAAATAGTGGGAGAGATAATTAATTTAAGGCCTAATTTTATCGTCAACTTTTCAAATCAATCAAACAAGTCAAAAAGAGTTTTGGACTAAAAATTGCATATATTTCCTTTTGTTAAAATAAATGGTTAATCAACAAATCACTTTATTTGCGATTGGTCTTTGAGACCAACAAATTAAATGGGAATAATTCCACAACTGGTTAGGATGATGAGAAGTGTTCTCAAAGAGCGAAAGCTCTAAGTCCTAGTTCTACCAAGACCAGATGAACTCAATCCCACCACATCAATGGCTGAAAGTATGCTTATGGAAGCATACCGAGGATGACATTGATGAGGAGTGCTTGATGTTGTATTCTCTGAACTATGAGTTGCAGAGAAAACATGAGACATATGATGTCTCAAGGACATTGTCCTAGTATGCCATGACAGAAGGAGATCCAGTAAGGTATTCACGCACTCAATATGATTGGGTATGTGGAAAACCTGACTAAGAAGGATTCCCTCTGAGCCAAGAGTTGGCTATTGGTATGATACTGCAAATGTTGCGAGAATCATACAATTCATGGTAAGCTACAACATGAACAACTTTGACAAGCGTTGACAGAGTTGTTGGACATGTTGAGGATAGTAGAGGCAAAGATGAAGAAAGACAAACCATAATCTTTGATGTGATCAAAGAAAAGGTAATTCTTAAGGGCAAGGACAAGGGCAAAGCAAAGAAGTGTTCTGATGCTAGCCAGCAATACAAGCCGTCTTCAGCCTCAAGGCACATGGGGAAAGGGTGTATGAGGGAATTTCCCTCTATATCTGGAAGAACAAAAGAAGATGAAGGAGGGGATGGAGATCTCCACCTAAGGTATCATGAAATGAACCGCTTCTTTATCTGAGGTATATGATACCAAGATATGGATCTATCATATATGATATGCAAGATCCGCAAAGAAGTGATGGCCTTTGTGAAAGGACCAAGAAAGAAGTACCCATCATTGGAGCAAGTGTTGCTGCCATAGATAGGAGTATCTTTCAGTTTATTTCAGCCCAAAAGGGAATGAAATAGAGTTGAGAACTGCTATTTCATATATTGACAATAGATAGAAACACTTTATTTTTGCATATGGTATGACAATGATGGCAATTAATAAAGTTGATGTTTCAATCTTAAAGATATGATCTTTGTGGCAATGCCTTGTTTATCTTGTGATACATGGTATGCATAAGATAAAATGATACCTAAAGTTATTGATAACTCAAACAATCAAATTAGCATAAATAATAAGAAATTCATTTCTAGTTTCCATGTGATGGATAAATCTAGACTCTTTTGGTTAGAGAACCAGTAAGAGACATGAATCTCTTGTACATGATTAATCAATCTTCACTAATGGTAGTGGGAGAATGATTATCCAATTAGGTATAATACATGTAATGTATTTACATACCTATTGGAGTAAATTCTAATACTTCAAAAGGTGTTTAGAGAAATACCAATATGAATATCTTGAAGTGTTCAAGAATATCATAGATGAAGTACGAATTTGGTAAAGTGTTAATTCTTGATGAGATCAATGAATGAAATACTTAGACTAAAATGTTTGAGATCCTTATGAGTGATTATGATAATGTATCATAGTGAGCTCATGATTAAGGCATAGTGATGTCTAAATCAAAAGGGGAATCATACTCTAAGGAGTTAGAGAATGATTATCAAATAACTAAATTCTTCTTAAATAAAGAATACCCCACACTAATAAAGGACATTAAGAATCACAAAGGTTGTGAGTTCTTATATCCTTGATAGATACATCTCGATCATCTATATGATGAGTTGGTCATGTGATGAGCCAACTATCTAGATGAATGAGAGGAACTGAATTTTGAGTTATGGTAGATGACCATTACATCCTAAATGACTTCCATGTAAACCATAAGGTATGACCGTGATGGTAGCACTCATTGGGATGAAATCCATAAGTGCGAATAAGTCTTAAGTGTTAAGACACATGGATAACATTTTGAGAAGGATGATGCTTGTTGATCGCAACTTAATGACTAAGACATTTGGCATATGGATACTAAAACTGCATTCCTATGAGGAATAAAACAAGGATGTGTAAGTGACACAACCTATAAGGTTTATGAATCCACTAATGCAAATGAAGTCTATAAGTTACAATGGACTAATCAATGTGATTGATTGAGTACAAGCAACTCAGAATTGGATCTTCACTTTGATGATATAGTCAAAGGGTTTGACTGATATGTCAAAGATAAAGAAGGGATCTGTGATTTAGTGGGAGCGTATTCACATTCCACATATTGATGTGAAATGGAAATGTTCTAGAATGGAAATCCAAAAGTGGAAGTTATCTTTAAGGAAGATAGAGATGTTTCCTATGTGATAGGAATAGAGATCTATAGAGATAGTTCTCAAAAACCTCTTGACCTAAAAGAAGAGAAAACATACATTGGCAATCTGTACTGAAAGGTTCAGTATGCACAGATTAAATGGGAGAAAAGTTGTCCATGTTACATGGAGTTAGTATCCCAAGGCCAAGTGTCCAATTCTTATGAAGAATGGGAACACTAAGAATAGATATGGATCTATCATGTATGTAATCATCCCATTATCTTGCATGTATGGACATGGCAAGAATAAAATGCATTCATCATCTTGTATGTAGGACATGACAATATGATGTGCTCATCCTGATAACTCGTATGTGGGACATGACGAGTGGATGTTTGTCTACTTCCAGTAAGGGTTACTGGAAACCATAAGAACTTGATGAGCACTTGAGAAGTATTAGTTCTATGGAGATAAGGAAGAGTTCGATGTAAAGAGTTACATTGATGCAAACTTCCGAAAAGGACAGAAAATTAATCGCAAAATATATATATGATATATAAAAGTGAAAGTTTGTTGATAATTGGAAGTGTTCCAGTGAAACCATTTAAAAGGAAATGTCGAGTATCCGTGTGTTAGAGAACAGCAGTGGATACTATATGGATCTGGAAGTTCATGAGATGAACTTCTAGATATTTCGGTCATTGATGACAAGTATGGAATCCTTGATCATGCAATGTGGCTAAAGGTTAGCAAAGGAATACTGGATCGCATATTACGGTGACTCCATCTCATACGTGTGACGTACAATGAAGAGATGTGAGACATGCAATTAATACTGACTTTGGCAAGGTGTTTCCATAACTCACTATGTTGGCACAAGAGCACAGTAACATGTGGGACATGTTTGAAGATCACTATGAATATGATTCAAGGGTGATTGGCTCGCAGTGCAAGTGGGAGTCTGTTGGTATGTATGCCCTGAGAGACAATCATGGGATGATTGATGGGATACATTAAGATTGATTTGATAAACATCAAAGGCAAGCTTCCAATTCTTTCTGATTCAGTCATATGAGATAGTGATAGAACATATTGAATGTCTAGAGAATGACAGTACTCAATGACGTATGCTTTCAGGTTGAGGACATGGACGATGAGATCATACGGATGCTAAGAGATTGTACATTCTTGTTATGTCCCTAGTCGGATGTCATTGTGGAAGGTAGATAGAGAGAAATGACACACAAGACTAGATTGTGGTGTTCGTTGATGATAGAATCTCATTAGTCATGATATAGAGATATCAAACCAAACACATAGGTACTTGTTAGAGAACAAGTGTACCGGACAGACCCACCGTGAGTTTGACACATGGAACCATGACATGGTAGTCACAGTCAGTACTCACAGTGATGGTGGTGAGTGTGATTCTTTGACCTAAAATCACTACACTCAACACATGTCGTTGGGCACACTTTGACATCATCAAACGCAGTCCTAAAACAAGGGTTGTTATAAAGGTTATGATTGGGTGGTTTTGACACATGGGGCTTTTGAGGGGTGAGTGATAGATATGGGATTTGTCCCTCCTGAGGGAGTTTGATATCCAAGGCCACTTGATGAGTAGGATTGAAATAGGCGTGTGCACGCATGTGTGAATCAGTATGTGATGTTGATGTCATACATATCTCTTCCAATCTTCTCTGAGATCAAGAAAGTGAATGAACGTTGACAGGATGACGGTTCCATGCCTCGAGTTCATTCGGGATATCAATGATAAAGGAATTATACATTCTCTGTAACACCATTCACGGATTGTAGGATTGAAAGTTGTTCTCCAACTTTCTATTTCACTTGGGTAGCACTGATGTGTAACTAGGCACCGCTCTTTGCTTGAGAAGTCATAAGTATTATGGACTTTCACTGCCAACGTGAAAATGGACCTGCAGGGTCACACACATAGGATTTAACCTCGAAAAGGAATTTTTGTCCACAAACAATGTTTAGATTGATTACTAAAGGAGTTTAGTAGTTCAATTAAACACTCAATTAATTGATAGCTCAAAATCATAGTGTTCAAGGTGTTGGACAGATTGATTAGAGTATCGGATTGATTGAAACTACAATTGACTATTTCTGCACGATCTGCACTCCCAACCAATCGGCTCATGTGATGAACCGATCGGCTCAGCTTGGTGAGTCGATCAGCTCAAGGTCAAGGTGAAACGATTGCTTCAAGTGTTGAAACGATCAGTTCAACTGATGCAACCGAGCAAGTTGGGAAAGTAGGATTGGTGAGAAATTTCCTTTCATTTCACTTGCCCAATTTGATTGGAACAAGGATTGGTATTTGATACCAATTAGAAATAAAAGATGGAAAGTCAATCGGGAACTGACCAGGACCACCAACTGACCGGTTGAGGTGTCCCAATCGATCGGTTGAGGTGTCAACCGACCGGCTCAGGTCCCCAACTGACCGTTTCAGTTGTGAAACGATCGGTTCAGGTTGCGAGTTGGTTGTGGAAAATCTCGAACCCTTCTACTCCTTCTTTTAGTCCCGCATTGCCCGAGATGGAGAACCATGTCCCATGACCCTCCTATATATATAGGGGTATTGGGGGCTTCTCAAAGAACAACTCAGTGCAACCAGTTGCTATGTGAAGTTGTCGTTCTCTCTGGTTTTGGTAATCGAGAGAGAGCCCGAGCAAGTGCTACCCGATAAAGGAGGCACAGCAAGGGAAAGACAACTGCAGAAAGCGACTGGTGGAAGGAGAGTGTGTCAGTGACTAGTACGCTGATAGAAGGGTGTGACTCCTTCCAATTCCTTGTGGGACAAGGAGATTGGAGTTCCAGGTGGTCCGTGTGGACTACTTCAGAGGCGGGAGATTTCTACCGCTCGGAGGACAGCTGTCAATCTCGACAGTCTTGGTGAGACCAGGAGTCGTTAGTCCCAGTGTGACCAGGAGCTGCACAGACACCGTCCAAGACCGGAGGTGAAGACCACGCAAGGCACGAGGTATTGTCGCCGAGAAAGCCTCGGGACAAGGTATGATTCCACAAACCATCCTTTCCTATTGTATAGATGTTGACGTGTTTCCTTGTTCTGGATTTGGGGGAGAAAATTTTTGTTTCCGTTGCCTTCTCTGCCTCCCCTAAAACCCAACAATATGGACCCAGACCTAAGAAATAAGTTTCAATAAGTCAAGGAGTCTACAACATGTCCAAATAGAGTTTAGGAGTCCCTGACTCTCCACTCCTCTATATATATGATATGAGAAGAGGCCTTTAGGGCACACACTCAACTCTTCTCATTATTGCCACCAAGGTTTGAGAAATCCTTAGAACAACTTAGAGAGTGAAAGATGAAGAGGTGGAGAGTAGAAACTCCATCCAGATTTGAGAACTTGTGTGGATACCTTGGAGATGAGTTTGCACAATGAATTCATTCCGAACAAATATCTTCATCAACGAAATGTGAAACTAGGTGACAACGGAACAACACAATCCAATACAAGTGTGACGACAAAATGAAATAATCCACCAGGAACACAAATCAAGGATAAGGTCTCCCCATAGGAAAAAAAATAATCTTCCATCTAGAGCATGCAAATGGAGGAGAGAATGTATGTGATGAAACAATGCAATCTACTACAGACGTGCACGATGAATTGGTGTGCTCTACCAAAGTTGACTATGGGGTTAGATCTAGGATCAACAAATCCATATTTGTGACATTGATATCGATGCAAACAACTAGCAGATTCCCACAATACGTCACTTGCCATCACTTGTGAATTGTCGTGATTAACCAACAAAAAATAGTTTTTATGCATCTCGATGTGACTCCTGGAGTGCCAGAAACCCTGTAAAGGAGTTCTAATTGCTGAACTAGAAAGATCCAATAGAGGCATGGATTGGAGGGTCCAGATTTACATTGAGCATTACAAGTTGAATTGTTAGAACCTCTTACACAATAAGGAATAAACTTTTAAACCCAGATATGATTTGTTGCATTAGATGGGTCCTGCTCAAAGGATTCTCAAGATTTTTTTTGTTCAAATGCATTTTTTGATCCTGGCATACATACACAAACCATCATACTCTATTGAATGTTTTCATTTCCACCTCACACGTCACTCTCTTAGAAGTCCAAGACATCATTTAACAAATACTAGTCACATGTCAAGTACTTAAAATAAGGTTTTTTTTTCAAAACAACGTGAATTTATTAGGTTTTCATGATGAAGTATTTGACCTACTCAAAAACTTGGGGATTCAGGATTGATACCCTAAACCTATCACCACAAGTCCCCATTTGTCATAGAATTCATAACGACACTCAAAACGGAAGATGATCCTAAGAAATGAACCATTTAGTATTATTCACTTTAGACTACTCAATAAACCTTATCAGTTAACTTTTAAAACAAATTTGCAAATTTTATGGGTTCACATATAGTGGTAGCATTCATATCCCTGACACTTTTGAGCCTAATAAGTTTTGGGGCAAGATCACTAATCATATAGTCTATGGGGCACCATCAGCCTGGGCCTCTGATATGCATAATCCCATTATGTGTTATGTTCACATGCTCTAAAGCACAAGTTTGTTTGCTAGTAAGGAGAGTCAAGGAATTGTGAGAAAGCTATATCGATTCTTACTATGGGAAATGCTTCATGACTATATAATAAATGTTGGATAGTTTGTTCTTTAACGATTCTTACGCATCTAAAAGTACAACAATTGTGACATAATGATTGGAGGGTTAATCTAGGAGCTTGTCATTAAGTTAAGGATTAAATTTGATGATCTTGATCAGCTCTCAGGCCCTGACAATGTTGAGTGTTGATTTTGTTTCTCTTCAAACCTCTTAATGGAATATCCATGTAACTGAATGAAGCAGGCAATACTTTCATGGTCATTAAGGATACCTTGAGCTACCTGATCCTAATGCATCCACACTAGAAAATCCCAAGAATTAGAAGATTCTATTTGATGACAACATTGACACTACTCAGGAGGATAGGCAGATTACTCTACTACACATGAGACACATGCACCTTTGCCTCCTTGTATTGGCACACAGACTTTGAGTATAGATGAGCCATGCCTGACATGACCACATGTACGGGTACATTCAACAACCTTTTGATCAGCAAGACACCCTTTTAGCTTAGCTCAATCAGCAATGCTGCAAGATGCATTTTATGGTGCAGAGGAGGGATGCATGGCACATAGCTGAGGGGCTTTATGCCGTACCAACTCAACTGCCATTGGATGATGACACTCTAGCACATCACCTTCAAGTTGCAAATCAACGCACTATCCCTTCGCTCTGATAGAATCAAGTGAAAACTTAAAAACCAAGGTCCCCTATGATCAGAACTAGGAAAACATATTTATTTAAGTGGTATTCTTTCTAACTTAAGCTGGGACATCTAGAATTATCTAAATATAATAAAAATTGGTATGTTAGCTAACTTGTCTGTGAAAAATGTGAATCCCATCTTAGTTATTAGTTTTGAAAGTCCTAATAGTCTACTTACTCCTTTTTATGATAAACCCATAAATATTTATATAAGATTATCCAAATAGAGTTAGTGCCCCATACTTTTGGAAACTTTAGTTATTATCATGTACAACTCGTAGGAATCTTATGGGTTCAAACTATACAATGATTAGGTCAATTGCACATTTATATCTAACATGTCATTTATTTATTACTTAGGAGTATAATATGTATAACCAAATTACGATATGATCCTTAGCGTTCAAACCATGCTACTTTTTAGTGGAATTAGGTTTAGACGTGTATATTATTTAATCATCATCTAATTTGAGTCACACCTTAGTTAATTTACATATAAGGGTATGACTTAGAGCATATTATATTCAGAATTTCCAAGGTAGGTTTTAAGCTTATTTGAGGATATGTTTTGTATATAAAATTAGGGATGTTACATACATTCTTCCCATAATAGGAGTGTAGAAATTGGAGGAAGGGAGTTATATGAATAATTTTCCTTTTCTCAATGCAACTATGTAACTCTGACGAGGAAGTATATGTAACTGCTTTATGAGACATGAATAAAGAGTAACAAAGACATAAAACTTCAAACCAAAAAGCATATACAAAGTATGTGCATATAGATTTCATCCATACGCAAAAACTTTGCCGATAAGTTTTTTGAAGTTATAAGTTTGTGTTTCTCTTTATTTAAATAAAATATGTTTTCTAACAAGCGATCAGCAACGTTACATAGGATGGGAGGTTATAATCACGATATACATGATTAATGTATAAGTATAAAGGACAACAACGGACAAAAAAATACATATTTTCTTGCTGGTTGACCATATGACAAAAGCATTATAATAATGAATGAATTGTAAATAACAAAAGGATCTCTTGACTATTACGATTGTGATAGAGTACTTGTTTGTTGTGATGTTGTACAAACAAGATGACTGCACCAAAACATGGATGATGTCATCCTCGAACTTAGGAGGCATGAAAAAGAGAGATGTTTTCTCATCGCGTACCAAATATCAAAATTATGTATCTTTCATTTGTTATACTCAACGAACAACGCTGTGGACAATGAAGATTGACAAAGTGTCATATATGTTTGGCTGCCTGAAATGACAAAAAGCAGTAGTTACTAGAGAAAGAAGTTAGGGTTATTGGCTTCATTCATTTGAATTTGGGTTTTAAGTATAAATGAACTTCAGTACAAAAGCACGCCCCCCATCTAAGAATGGGCTGACCAAAAAAACAGAACAGGCTCCGCCAGTACAAGCCCACCAATCGGGAGACCAAACCCAAAGTTGATCGAAATAAAAAAAGCCCTAAGTGGCCAGTACAAGAAAGCCCAAACTGTCGATACAGCTTCATTCATGGTACGGAAGGAAGCTATGGTCAGTCACGAACTGAGGCATAGGAACTGAGGCATAGGAATAGTTGTTGCCAAAAAGTCTGTCTCTTCCGGAATTATCATAAAAGGGTGTAGTCCTTGTAAGAGGTTGGAATTGTTTTACTGTAGTTTTGATTTTGATTTGAAAATTAAAACTGAAACTTTAATTGCACTTTTAGAAGTTTGTTGGAAATAGGGAAAGTAAAATTCAGATCATTAGTTCAACTGTTAATTGGTTTATAAACTCTAAGTCACGGGTTCAAGATCTAATTGGAGCACTCGGAGAAGATACTTGTAAGAACAATTAGAAGCTTCTTCCACGGTTCCATGATAAATTTAGGTCTCTCCTCATATTAAATATATTATAAAAAAACAAAATTCTGTAGAAACGATCACATATAACTAAACAATGTTTGAAGAACCAATCGGACCCTAACCGGAAGAAGGGAAGGCCGACATGACAAAACGAATGCCAATGACTAGGTAGGAGTGGTGGTTGACTAAGTTGTTTTGTCCATACCGTAGAAAAATTTCTTCGCCAATTTCGAAATTTTTCTATATTTTCATGTACTACATAGTAGTTCTTCTACTCTAATCTATATATGTACTATATAAGAAACGTAGGAGAGGGTTTTCTCTACAATATTGATGTGCAATTACAAAGTAATTTTTTATTGTAATCTACACCTAGAAAATATTTAAAAAGGTAGTGTTTTTTAGCAATTTTTCTTTTCTTTTTCTATATTACAAACTAGCCTTTATATCCTAATCTATATCATATAAGAAAGAATGTGAGTAATATTGTTCGTGAAAAAATATTTTTCAATTGTAAGAGAGCATTATCTTTACATTATTTTCAATCATTTTCTTAATTACAAAGTAGTTCTTGCATTGAATAGACAAGAATGTGGGAGATATTAGTTCTAGATCTTTTTATATTTTAGTTATAAATTAACTTTTCATTTTAGTAAATTAAAGCAACCATGTGAGAGCATAAAAGGATTGATTTTGATGTAGTTTATTTTTTTCTAAACTATAATTTAGTCTTTTGTGTCTAATAAGGCTATACAAATTATGATAGGAGGTTCTGAATGCAATTTTTATTTTTAAGTTTTTAAATTGGATGTTGACTCTTATAATAATGTATATTAAAGGTCACGGCCACCATTAGTATTTTGAATTACTAATTAGAATTTGTATTTTCTAATAAAATTGTATGCATCGTCATAGTGGGAATCAACACGTGCCAATCTCTGCACTCGCAACGTCTTTTGTGGTTGTTATGGTTCAGAGTGCATTAAATTAAGGCCGGAATAGGTGCAAATGTGGTCACTTTGACTAGGGGTGAGCAGAATTTGGTTAATAACCGATTAACCGAACGGTTAATTCCGAATGGTTAATTTTATTGGGTCAATTTGGTTAATTCGGTTAATTTGATTAATTTATTTTGGTTAATCGGTTAAATGGTTAATTTGACGATTAAAGATATTTTTGGTTTGGTTAACCGAATCAACCGAATAGTCAGAATTTATTCATAAATAATATCCTGCACATGCATATATACATATATAGTTGTACTTTTATTTCAAAATACTTCCCCATATATATAGTAATCAAGTTTTTACGAGCCATACAAAATTAAATTTACAACAATACATACTACTATAATATAACAATATTGTCCCAAATTCGATGACTATTTCAAATAATATTATTACACGAGTGTTATTTGGTTAACCAAATTAACCGACCGAATTAACCATTAACTAATTGGACAATAACCAAATTAACCGACTCAATTTGGTTAGGTTAATGGTTAAAATCTCAAACCAAAAATTAACCGTTTAACCGAACCGAATTAACCGTAACCGACCGAATTAACCGAATGCACACCCCTAACTTTGACACCCAAAAAGATCCGAGTGGTGACGTTTTTAAATGCCAAGAAGCAGGTATAGCTCCTTTCATCCCTTACTCCCTTTCTTAGTGATTTTTCTTCGTTAACAATATGTCTAGTGCAACATTCCTTCAAGTAAATTTCAGCAGTAATTTTTTTATTACAACCCATCTCTCACAGCATAAATAATTGCCTATTAATTTTAATTTTATCTTCATATTTTTTTTCTAGTTAAGCAACATAATTCAACACCACATTTAGAGTCTTCAATGTATTCTAATATTCTTGAATCTGTACAATGCAGAAAATATACCTAGGTAATTAGAAGGGGCGTATGAGATAGGGATATATCTGCATGCATTCGTCGGGAGACTTAGAAGCCATATTCCCAGAACAATGGCGGAAGGCCACGGTAGAAGCCGGCCGATCCATATGCTCACGTCTACGAAAGTCGATGGCATAGTAGATGCATTGAGTTGTTTTGGCATGCCAACCGTCGGGGAGGTATTCGGCGGATGGTATTCTCTGCCGAGGCAGACATGCAGCCGGCTTCTAGTAGGAATGGTCCACTGTCGTGTTGACTAACATAGGCTCTGTATTAAGGCCTCGTCGAGCATTTCAGATTAGGCTTAATTTGGTTGGACTGCAAATAAAAATATGCAGTTCCAACTCATAGTGTCTTCCAACTGCATGTGTTTGGTTCCACGTAGTTTCAGTTCATACCTGGAAAACGAACTCACCGCAATGCCAGGCAACGTACTAAAATCTGGAGAACTGACTGCGCCCAAAAGGGGCGCAGTTCGTTTTCCATTTTCTGTTGTAGCAGCACTAATGCCTCAATGGCCACATGGTATGCTTACCTTTTTCCTAACCACGGCAGTAACTATAGCGATGAACATGGTTTATCAGGTGGTATCTTCACCACAAGTAATCATATCTCTAAAGTACCTGCAACCAAACGGTAGCAAATAGAAGTGTCTGGTTGAAGCTGCTTCCAACCAAACCACTACAGTTGTAGCTTTAACTACATGATTTGCATTTCTCGTTTCTATTTTCATCTATGTTCTGCAACTACGGGCAACCAAATTAGCCCTTAGGAGATAATTATGAATAACTTTATATAGCTGTTCAGACACTGTTAAGACAGAAATAAGAGTATTACCTGGTCACTCTAGAATAGGACTCAATACCGACACACACACCCCTTGTATCTTGACCTACGCCAAGCTGCCACCACAAATGTTGATGTCTCACTCTAACATTACCAGTGCAAATCTCATTCCTATATTATTTGTTAGGATTTGAAATATCAACATCTAACATTATCTTATTCCAAAAAAAAACCAACATCCAAATTTTATCTTTGGGGGCATTTAACTCATGTCATCCATAATCCTAGTACTCTTATATAATATGAGTTGGAATAGTTGTAGTACTTACCGTATGCAATCAGGATTTAGCCTAAATATATGTAGAACACATTACATTTACTGATAGTAACAGCTGCAGCTGTTTATACTCTTTTTTTGCAAGCTCTCTTTCTAACTTAGCAGCTGGTTGGTTCCACACACACCCCAGCGATGCTTGAAAAATACCATCGGTTACAACAGTACTGGGATTTGAAAGGGTTCCCCCCTATGAAAATCCCATGTATGTCTAGCTAATCAACCTGGGTCATGAGGGAAGACCAACACAACTGTCATATATCATCAAGTAACTAAGGGGTCGTTCAGCTGAGAACTTTCGGAATCCTGATATTTAATGTATAACAAGTAGTCCCAATATATAATAAGCTAGATCTATTTGTATTTGATCCAGTAGTTGCGCTAATAAAAATACAGCAGTCAGAAGTACGCCATATTTAGGCGTGAACTCACACGCTCGCTGCTTCTGCAGGATCACCTTCCGCAGTGTGGACAACTAAATTTGTGCCCCCTGATAACCCGGATGTTCCAGAACTTAAAAGCCATTTCTGTAGGGAACTACCGGAGTCATAACGACGGGGGCCAAACGGCTCCTAAAAGGCTTTAAAAAAGAGGGGGGGAAGACATGGACATCCCCAATGGCCAATGCCTTAAAAACTGCAGCTTACAGACTTCTAAAAGGCTTTAAAAAAGAGGGGGAAAAGACATGGACATCCCCAATGCCTTCAACGCAACTGCAGTTTACAGAGAACAGAAGCATCAAACCAACATGACGGATCACCAGAAACGTAGCAGTGATGGGATAGATTACACAATTGGCATTAGCAAAATGCCAGTCCGGAGCTGCACCAGATATATTACAAAATTGGCACTAGAGAAATGCCATTCCGGTGCTGCACCAGATATATTACAAAATTGGCACTAGAAAATTGCCAGGGCTGGTGCTAGACCATGTGACGGTTGTGGAGGGGCGCATATTTCTGACGAAGCCTGACAAGGTTATTCATCTGACTTAAAATGTCCTACGAACCTTGTCAAAGAGGGAGCTGCCTACCAGCTCACTAGCTGACGGCCTTTTATGTGGATCAGGATGCATCATTTCCTACAAACATAAACGGATACAAAAAGTTATGTTAAACTCGTATAGATAAAACATCAGGGAGTGAAATACTGCACCAAGAACGTGCATGTCAATACTCTCTGTGAACCAATAATAGGTATTTTCTTTTTCTGCATCTTCCTTAAAAAAATTTATATCAGGTAGCATTAAACTAGGATGAATGACGCAACGGTGGACCGTGTGGGGTGTATTTCGTAAACCAGTTTTTGATAGGCATGGTAGTATGAAAATACCTTGAGTAGATTCTGAAAATGTATGGAGTACCCAGGAAGCAAGGTGGTTTTCCCTTCTCTGAGTAACAAAAACTGAGGACCAGAGCAAGGTAGGGGCGATCCTTTCAGAAGCTCGTAACCAACAGCACCCAACGAAAATATGTCGGCCTTATCCAAATGTTCGTAGCAATCATTCAGAACTTCCAAAGGCATGTACCGTGCATCTCCCTCTTCAATGGGTAAGCTCCGGTTTAGAAGTGTAGCAAACCCGAAATCCCCAAGCTTGTACTTGTCATTCTTAACGTAGATATTTTCAGGCTTTACATCAAGATGAGCTATCCCACGACCATGAATGAAACGGAGGGCTTTAGCTATCTGCATCGACAGCATTGGCCATTAACGGCTCAATGAACAAATATACGCAAAAATAAAATGAAACTGATGTACACAAATCTTCCCACAAATTTTAAAAGAAAATATCTTATAGAAGAAAAAAAAACTAATATTTAAGGTATATAAGTTTTATATGTTAAAAATGTATGCTGGCATTCATCTATTTCGGAATCGCTAATAACATAAACCATAAACAATCAAAAAGAAAAAGCATCATCCAACTATACTCTAGTTGCAAATCATCTGTAAACCTCTCAAGATACAGAGTAGAGCATAGAGCACTGAAAATTTCACTGTGGCGTGGAACTAGAATAGTAGAATCACTACTAGAGCAAACTACCAGATTTATATAGTAGAATGCTAGAATGAACGAAATCATACTGTTGAGGAAGTGGAACCATAATGCTGCGAATCGATATCTTCAACTCAGGTTCTCACTTTGGTCAACAATCTTCAACTAGAATTGTGATTAAACATTGGTACAGGACTTTCAGTTTCCAAGGACATAATCTTGGTCAAACTTTTCTCCCTTATAGATTTCCAACCGAACTCCAATTGTGTGACTGTAAAGATCAATGGCTCAGTTTGGTCAAATTCCCTAGTTCGGATTTATCGACCAAACCTGAGCTCCTGCATCAGAACTCTACTTCAGCTGAATTCCATGTTTAAGCGGTTTTAGACTGAATGAGATGCATTCCTTCCGAATGTTCAATTTGATCAAAACACATATACAGGTTTGCTGATGACAACTTGTTATCTTTTGGCCAAACTTCTGCCCAGGCAATCCAGCTGCAAAATTGGTCCAGTCTTGACTTGGTTTGGTAATACTAGGGTAAAAAGTAGGATTTATCTAGATCTCTCAAGTGCCTTCGCTTTTCTTCCTACAATCTTCATCTCGTAGAGCTTCAAAGTAGAATTGGGGGACTCAATACTTCGCTTTAACTAGTTATGTTTTCCACGATCCAGTTCATTCGTCTCCTCCAAAGGATTTACAGCCACACATTATGTTTAGCAAAACCACAATAATTCACTTTTTCTTTGTCGAGGGTTCAAATATCCTACATATTCACCATTCCAAAGAGGCAACAAACAGAGTTGTTGGTATGTCAACAGGGAGGGATTTCATTACAAGCAGTGATCTAAAAGATTCTGTGAAAGCCATTTGGTCCATGTACATGAGGAATCTCAGCTGCAGCAGTTGACGAAGGGTTTCGTTGTTAAGCGGGTGCCCTTTTCAGCTTTATCCCACTTCACACGGCCCCCTCAATCAAACTGTTTGGGACCGCTTAACTACAACTATTTCAGGATCGATACAACAACATAGAAAAAAGAAACTATTTATTTCACTGTTCGGGAAATCGGTCTGCACGGGCGCATATACTCCCGCTTATGCCTATTCGGTCTCCCTACCGCATCAGATATTGCTAATCAATCCACGAAGCGGTCTTGGGCCGCATATACTCCCGCTTGGCCGATTAAGCGAGCGATTAAACTCCGCTTTTTGAAAATCCCAACAACTTATGTCCATGCATTTCATACATACATGCATATATATACGCACACATTTCACCATATATCAAAGTTTAAATACATAGTCATTGATTTATAGGTATAAACTGTAACACATAACAATTTTCACACACATTTGTAAAATTATATGAATACATTTTGACATTCAAATGTATACTCATATATAATAGACTTACATATACAAACACATATATGTATATGTATATATATTATTATTCACATTTATACACACATCGTGGTAATAAAAAATCTGCCTTGAGGCTGTTGAGGATTACGCCTCTTGGCGAGGCTATCCCAAATGCGCCTCGAGGCTTACGCCTCAGTGTCAAGATTGAGGCTTACACCTCGCAATGTCTGAGGCCCGCCTCAAAGCACTGAGGCTTAGCGGAGGCGCACACCTCAATTCTGAATGGTGGTGTCTTATGTTAACCACCAAATTGTCTACTTTTAAAATTATTACAAACACTCTCTTCAGAAAAAACAAAGTTCTCGTAGTCGATTGTTATTTTTCATTAATAAACACTAAATTATCATTGTCTAAGTAACATCTTTGAATCTTCATTGTTAAATTTATCTTTTTTTGCTACCTTATTCACTCTGTCGGTGAATTTCAAATCATTGTTAACTAATTTTGATTCATCGTTCGTACTAATTTACAATTCTATCTCCTTTAGTTTTCCTATTACATCTTTTATTCTAGTAGTATAAATAATTGATATCTCGCTATTTTTTACATGTTTATTTGGTATTCTCGTGGGTCTTTAGTCTCTATTATCATTATTAAGTTTTAGAAATAATTACTATTTCATATTGTTGTGCTTGTATATACACATAACATATAAAATACATATATGTAAATACATGTATAAATTTATTTTTTATTACTGCCTCATACATATTTTGCGGCTTACGCCTCGAGGCTTACGCCTCGTTACACCTCACGCATTTTTCAACATTGGCACGCACTCTACACACATTCGTACATTGATATACATATATCTTAATATTTGTACATTCATTACAAGCACATTCGACATGTATACATATTAATATGTTTATATGTAAATATAGATATATATATAAGTGTCTAATTTATACATTTTTATTTTTATTTATGATCAATATATCATTTTATATATAATTAATTTTGAAAAAAATAACCAAAACTGCAGATACTCCCGTATATACTCCCGCATATCGCATATACACTATGTGGGACCCTCTCCGTCCGTACACCAAATACCGCTTTTCTGAACAATGATTATTTACTGCCCTAAATGTAATACAAGCTATGAATGTACAACAAACGGTCCTTTTGTATGATCTTCTTCTCCCACTTACGTTGAACTTGTGTACCAATATTGTAGATATTACTGTAGATAACTCGCTACTGTATTACTTTATATCTAATTTATATTCAATCATATGAAAAGCAGCATGTGGTATGCGTTCAGCCAGGGTACTACATATAGTATATGATGTATTTGTTGTTTAAGACTTTTTTAAAAATTAATTGTGTATGCACAAAAAAATTGTTGAAAGTGTAAAATACTACAACTATATGTATTGATAGGTAAACATATAAATATACATGTATAGTTTGTTATGTATGTATCCATATATGTATATTTGCGCGTGTTTGGGTGTGTCAGTATTTTAGTAACATTTAAAAAATAACTGATAAAATATATGCATATATAGTCTCTATGCAAAAAGTGGTCCCTTATGTGTTGCATGTGTTCAGGGTTGTATATCATCGTATAGGAGCTATATTGATTTCATTGTATAAGAGTATCATGTTAATATCTTGAAACCATGTACATGTATAGCAATATAAATATTGCAAAAGTGCTAAAAAATACCGCAATTGTATTACATTATTATGTGAATTCAGTCGGCCTCTGCGCGACTTAATGGGCTATGCTCCTTACGGGATGGGGCTGAGCTCCCCAGGTTGGGCTCGGCGCAAGCCTTACGAGTCTCCTGGGTTACCAAAAAAAATTATTATGTGAATTATGCGATGTTATATTACATTAGCTACTTAATATAGTAGAAACAATTGCTTACGTATTCGTGAAATGTGGTGCCGCAATGCAACGTGCAATGCAGCGTTGAGAGAGGCCATTGGCCTTCTCCCTTTTTATTAATAAGAGAAACTGGATAATTTACATAGAGGTCCAACAAGATATTTGAAATTACAAAATAGAATAAATATGAAATATATTAACACTCCCCCTCAAATTGGAGTGTACACATCATGTAGACCCAGCTTGTTGCAAAAACTCTGGAAAGTTGTTGGACTCAATGGCTTTGTAAGAACATTTGCAAGTTGATCTTTAGACTTGACATGTGGAGTCACAACAGTTCCATTCTTGATCTGGTCTCTCATCAAGTGGCAGTCAACTTCAATGTGCTAAGTACATTCATGGAAGTGTGGATTCTTATCAATGTATATGGCCGCTTGATTGTCACATCTGAGTTATATAGGAGAGAAAACAGGAATCTTTAATTCACAAAGTACAGATTGAACCCACTGCAACTCACAACATGCATGTGTCATTGCTCTATACTCAACTTCCGTGCTAGATCTTGCCACAACATTTTGCTTTTTGCTTTTCCAGGTAATAAGATAATCCACAACATCTTTAGTACAACATCACTGAACTTGTCAAACCAAGTTCTAGGAGATTGTTTCAATCCATAGATGACTTTCTTCAGTCTACACATCTTCTGACACTCCCCCTGAGCAACAAAACCAGGTGGTTGCTCCATGTACACCTTTTGTAGATCACCATGAAGAAAGGCATTCTTGACATCAAGCTGAAATAGAGGCCAGTCAAATGTAGTAGACAGAGAAATAAGAATACGCATAGAATTCAGACGAGCCACTGGTGAAAAGGTCTCAAAGAAATCAACCCCATATGTCTGAGTGTACCCCTTTGCCACCACTCTAGCTTTCAATCTCTCCACAGAACCATCTGGATTATGTTTTACTGTAAATACCCATCTACATCCCACAACATTTTTATCTAGAGGTAAGTTAACAAGTTCCCAGGTGTTGTTCTGTAACAGAGTAGACATTTCAACATGCATAGCTTGTTTCCAACCAATATCCTTCATAGCATCAAGATGATTTTTTGGAATTACCACATAATAAATCCCAAGAGCAAATGAGCGAGCCTATTGAGATAACTTGGACAAACATCACACATTTGTAATAGGATGTTGAATAATACAAGAACGGGTACCTTTGCGAACAGCAATGGGAACATCAACATCAGATGGTTCTTCAGGAATCCCTTTAGTAGAGGGGGATGGGGAGGGCTCAGAGACTGGAGTTGCTACCTCCTCTGGATCTCGCCTGCCTCGTCTGCTATAAACATGTGAATATTGTTGAATTGGTGGACCATCTGCTGGCTGCTCTTCCTGAATTATAGTATAGTCAGGAATGATAGGTGGCACTCTCTCACTCTGATGTGGTGGTGGCACTCTCTCACTAGCATCTGATGGTGGCACTCTCTTACATAATTGCTCCCCCTTACTGGAAACACTAGAGAAATATGGAGTGGATTAATGAAAAGTCACATCTATAGACACAAACATGCGACGAAGACTTGGACAATAACACTTGTACCCTTTGCTAGTGTTGGAGTACCCAAGAAAGAGAGTCCTAATTGACCTAGGGATAACTTATCAGCCTTAGGATCAAAATTGTGGACAAAAGAAGTACAACCAAACACTCTAAGAAGAACAAGGAAAGGTTGATCCTTGGGACGTAGGACAAAGAAAGGAGTATGTCTTTGAAGCACAAAAGAAGGTTGCATGTTGATAAGAAAACAAGCAGTAAGAAGGGCGTCAGACCAAAAACGCTTAGGAACATTAGATTGAAACATGATTGTCATGCTAATATCAAGGAGATAACGATTTTTCCTCTCTACTACCCCCAGTCTGCTGAGGGGTGTGAGGACAGGATGTATGATGTATCATCCCAACTGAACTACAAAAAATCAGCCATAGCATTTTGAACATACTCCAAGGCATTATCAGATTGAAAAACTTTAATATTGCAATCAAATTGAACTTTTATTTCTTGATGAAAATGTTTGACAATAGATAGCACAGACTCTCGACTTTTCAACAAATAAATCCAAGTCATACGCGAGAAGTCATTCACAAAAGAGATAAAATAACGAAAACCATTATAACTAAGGTCTTTTACATGACCCCAAACATCACTATGGACCAACTCAAAAGGACATGACGCCCGTTTACTGACACGACCGGGATAAGACATTCTATGATGTTTCCCCAGTTAACAGGACGGGCACTCTAGAGACGATACTTGAGACAATTTTGGTTCTAACTTTATCAAGCTCTCTAATGAAGGATGTCCAGATCTGTAGTGCCACAGTAAGGGAGAGCCACTCAACAGGACTGCTGGAGCAGGAGCAAACACTTGGCGAGGCAAATTGTCACTATGGAAGAGGTAGAGAACACCTTTCCTAGGCCCCCCACCAATCGTCCTCATACTCTTGAGATCTTGTAACACAAAACAAGAAGGTCCAAAAGTTACCGTACATTTCATAGTATTAATCAACTTAGCAACAGACAGAAGATTAAAAGAAAAAACAGGCACATTATGTACGGATTTAAGATCAATTCCAGGAGTCGGAGAAACATATCCACTGGCTAACACTCTCCTCGCAGAACCATCTGCTATTGTTACAGATTTGTGAGGAATATGTGATTCAATAGAATGAAGAAGTCTCCTCATACCAGTCATATGTTGTGACGCTCCAGAGTCAATGACCCATGATGAAGTAGAACCAAAAGCCAATAACGAGGTAGCCTGATTACCAGTGGTGGATGCCAAGTTGGCTGAAGATTATGATCCCAAGCTCAGATGCTGAGTAGCCAGAATAAATCTATCATATTCCTCCTTGGTGAGTGTAATGCCAGAAGGACTAGAACTCAAAGCAGGAGGCTTAGTAGACTCAGTAGTGGTAGCATAGTTTGTTGCTCCCACAGGTGATGCAACAGGTCGACCATGCTTCTTCCAGCATTTCTCACTTGTGTGTCCAGGTTTGTCACAGAAAGTGCATTTAAGGCGAGTTCAACGTCCTCGGCCCATACATGTCCGTCCTCCTCTCACTGCAGCAGCTACAGAATCATGAGAATCTCCTTGAGATGAGACTACGGTAGGATCAACAGGTTCAAAATTTGCCTGTAAAATCCTTGAATAGGCCTCTTCCAACTTCCAAGCTGGGAAGTTTATCAGAAGCTAAGATAGCACTGTGGGCTGAACTGCACGAAGGACTCAGACCAGACAAGAATTGTAGTGTAATCAAGTCATCTCTATCTTTGACTTGCTCCTGGATAGTTACTGGATGGTAGAAATTCAACTCCTAGGAAGCACAGACACGGACACGGACACGGATACGGACACGGGACATGGCAATTTTTAAAAATGTAGGACACGGACACGGGGCCGGACACAGCAAATTGTTTTTTCCACATATATATGTATACATTATTGATGTATAAACACATTCTATTATAAAAATTTAATTATGGAGTTTGCATTTCATTTACATAAAAGATATACAATCATCCATCAAACACATTCATCCAAATAGGAAAAACCCATCAGATACAACAAGCATGGCCTAGTAATATTTATAAATTTATGTAAATGCATTCATGTCCATGCTTCCAATCAATTAAAGCAAATTGTCAATTTAAATCATAACGCAATGACTTTTGAACAGTAAATAAACAATAATTAGACCAATTCAACAATGAAGAAATCCAACTCAGAATGATGCATGATTAAATACAGTAAATACTACAGATTTGTATTACATAACTGAACCAACAGCAGCAATTATTGTTAACATTATAACAAAACAGAAGAAAAAGACTTATTAGAAAAATTGGGCATAGATTGATAGAGGGGCAGGATTACAATAAGAAAACAACGAAAATTTGGAGTGAAATTGAGGAGAAGGGGAGCAAATATCAATCGATTAGGGAACAAGGACAGGTTTAGTCTTTTTTCCTAACATAACTGGACATGGATATGGCTGGGCTGGGTCAGCCGTGTCCAAGTCGTGTCCCAGCCGTGTCCTAGCCGTGTCCAAGCCAAAAACTCTTCAAAAAAAAGTTGGACACTCTAGGTCCGTGTCCACCGCGTGTCCAGCCGTGTCCACGACGTGTCCGTGTCCGACACGCGACAGACACAGCCACAGCACCTCCCGGGAAGTGTCCGTGTTTCCTAGCTCAACTCTTGTGCAATACCTTGAATCACTCCAAAGTATTCTTCTAAAGGTTTGTCTCCCTGTCGTTCTGCAAACAGGCGATCATATATCATGAACCGACGAAGCGCATTCTTCTCTTGAGAATAATGTTTCTTCACTGCATCCTAGATCTCTTTGGCAGTAGTGTAGAACATGAACCTCTGAGGCAATCCCAGGTTCCATGCTCCCCCACAACCAGGTCTTCACCA
The DNA here is from genome assembly GCA_963693085.1 of Alisma plantago-aquatica. NCBI lineage: Eukaryota > Viridiplantae > Streptophyta > Magnoliopsida > Alismatales > Alismataceae > Alisma > Alisma plantago-aquatica. The sequence continues at coordinate 1,158,094,656 of OY856410.1, read as the reverse complement.
GACTGTTATGATGCTTCTATTCAGCATAGCCTTTGTCAGTAAGTGCAGGAGGATCAGAATCAACGTGTCTCGCCTTGTCGCGTGACACCAATACAGTCTGGACAGCATTCATCCATAAGAGATAATTGGAGGGGATAGGAGACATCTCACTGTAGATGGTAGATGCCTTGGTGTCCTCCATGATTTGACGAGAAGAAGAGTGACGGATTGTTACACGTCACAAGAAGATATGGGTGACGGGGAGATACACGTCACGTCACAAGATCAGATGCTTATCTGACGCATCCACAGCGCCCAACCGAAATTCCCTAATCACACATGGAGGAGATGTGATTAGGAATTTCTTACGTACCGACAGACCCTCCGGTTTGGGATTTTGAAATTCGTTGGATCAACCGAAGGATCCGACGATCCGAAGATAGAAGAGAAGGGGGGACGGCGGCTACGACGCCTGGCCCAGGTGACGGCTGCTCCGCCCGCTTTAGGTCGACGGCACGGCGGTCGGGGAAGGTTGGCGACGTGATCTGTTCACGTAGGAATTAATGTACACTCCGTCGTATTGTTCATGCCGGAGGATCTGTTCACCGTCATGTTATGTTCACCGCCGGAGTTGATGTTCACACTGGCGGCCGACCCACCAGCGGCGGCACTGGGTTGTGATAGTTGGGTAGGGTTAGGTTAGGAACCTTGCGCTGGTACCCATGTGAAATGTGGTGCTGCAATGCAACGTGCAATGCAGCGTTGAGAGAGGCCATAGGCTTTCTCCCTTTTATTAATAAGAGAAACTGGATAATTTACATAGAGGTCAAGCAGGATATAGATATTACAAAATAGAATATATATGAAATATATTAACAATATTCTTTTAGTTGATTATTATAACATGTAGGATGCCCTAATCTAGTTTGATAATTATTTAGCTATTACTAGTTAACATGTTAATTCCTTTTTATATTAGAAGTCTAACAAGTATTATGATTTTCATATTTACTATTAACTACCCTAATCCAATGAATAATGTTCTTATTGCTTTTTATTGACACATTCAATATTTAGTAATCTAGTAAACTGATGGAAATGTATGCATTGTTTTGTTACACGTGCCACAGTTCCAAAAAACATACACTTAATATGGAGGGTTGGTTTGTCGCTTTTAGCTCCATGCTTTTCAAATCTTAGCTTAAAATTTTGATTTCTCAGTCAACCAAATGGCCGAGCCAATACAAATTCTATCAAAATTGGCAAATCACATCCCTCAATCTAAAGGTATTATGAGGCTATATGTTCCCATGTATTAAATATTAAATATATGTGTACAACAGCATATATACTATTTAGAAATATGGGAGTTTTTTATATATATTTTTGGGTTAGGTTAGAGGTCATCTATACATCTCACTCTCCTCTTACAGGCAAACAAGACTAACGCATACCATTAGGCTGAACATGATTAAACTTGGGAATACTACTATCATTACAAAAAGAACATTTTGGAAATTTTCTATAAGGAACCATATCATAAAAGAGTGACAAAATTTTACGGTTGGCTGACAACCTACAACCAAGCCTCCTCCTTAACCCGAGCTTGAGACCGGCTACTTATGCATAGGATGTACAAAACATAGGTGGAGTTTTTGGAAGTAATACTGCCATTACAAAATTCGATATCACACGTCTGCTTCAAACCAAGGTGGAGATGCCTATAGGTCAAGGCAGGGATATTGCATTTGTGATGCAGCTTGGCTAAATCATTGCTAATTGATTATATTGTCTTCACACAAGTTCCACCTTCTCTTCCAAGTTCTTTATTAGTCATTCAATTCTACTCAACCAACCTGCCCATGCTAGATTAACTTCTCTTCCCTCTTGAACTGCTTTCGCAGTCACTACACTATTAGTACATAACTGGACTCTTTGCCATCCTTTAGATATTGCCATCTCCAACCCTGGCTAAAGCTGCAATTTTGGCCTCATGGACAGTAGATACCCTCACGTTCTTTCCCATACCTTTGATCCAGTTCCCAGCCTCATCTATGGTCACCGTTGATATGCTCCAATTTCTTGTCGTATTGATGTATCAGCATTCAGATGCACCCAACCTGTTATTGTGACGAGTTTCAAAACCACTGGGGTTAGGTACTCTCCTTACCTCACTTTCCTCCACTTCCCATGACTTCGAAGTAATAAGCTTCTCCGGGTACATTTATTGATGCTCGCTAGATAATATGCCCTTCTCAAAGACAACTTTGTTAACTCTATTATATGTGGTCATTCTGTGAATATAAAACTCAGTATGTGTTGTGATTTTCCAAATTTAACTATATAAACAATGTTGTGTTTAAATTATAGCCCAACTTTCCATAATTCCCATCAATTTTCCCTGATTTGTATTGTTAAAATTTCAATTTAAGTTTTATTAAAAAATGAGTATTTCCAAACATTTTCTTTGTTTTAGAGTAAGTGAGAGTTTTAGTTTATTTTTATATGGGTTAAGTCTATTTAGCCAGTTAGTCTCAGGACTGTTAGTCCATTAGGCATTCCTTGAGTCTTGTACTTGCCTCTCTCAAACATAGGGTGGGGTCTGCCCATCTGAAAACAACAATTACATACACAATATCCAAAAAGAATGCATATCATTTTCTAACATGGTATCGGATTGGTGACCCAGACCCTAACCCTATACATAAGAGAGAGAGAGAGAGAGAGAGAGAGAGAGAGAGAGAGAGAACACCCTCCCTACAAGTGGCCCCACCCTTCAGTGATGTTGTGCTGTCCGCATGGATGCCACCCCTTACTTCTTCTACACGGCATGTGGGAGCTTTACAAGTTGTGTAACCTAGAAGTAGTTGGTACTATCAAATTTTGCACAACATGTAGGTACACCACACAGTATGTTAGTCTGATGTTGTTGACTGACAACCAAAAATCTATCATATGATGTGCAACTTAATATGCTACCACTATTATATGACAAAAGGCTTAAATGATTTGCTCTTACTTTTTTATATGCATACCACCACCCAGCTGCTAATATTAGTCATTTTTTGCTTCCTTCCAATCCTAACAACATAGATTTTGCTTTTAGTCCTATTACTATTGTCGCCTACATTGCATACCAAATCGTAATCAAGAATTTATTCAGATATGAAATTTTTTTCACTTTTCAAGTTCAGAAAATTTCCATTTTTTTCTTCCAAAAATCCATATCGTCGAGAGAAATAGTACTTCCATTAATATTAGTCATTGACTAGTGCTATTGATTTCTTACCTCGGCATTAATTTATCTATCAACTACGACTGCCTTTAGTTACAAGTTACAATTTTCCACAACAACTACTCCATGTTGCTTCATATTTTGTGATTGTTGTAGTTGGTATAAGGGGAAGAATAAGAGAAGGGATGAGATGAGGAAGATGAGATGAAGAAAGACGAGATGTTGCTACTATTGTATCTCTCTATCTATATGATACAAAAGTGAGATGTTGTAGATTGTAAATGGTGTGAACCGTCAGTGTGTCCCCATTTCCCTACTTGTTCTTTCAGTTTTGTTTCTGAAAACGTTGCACGCCAATTTTAATTTCAGGGCCACCTAGGCTTAATTTGGGCATCATTAGATTTTCTTTTATTAGTTGGAGAGTCATGTCTAAGGGGGGGTGAAAATTCATTTATGGGGAGTGGCATTTTTTGTCTTTTTTGTCGCATCCTCGACTTTGTGTTCAAGCTCGGATTGTGTTTCACCCATATTTCAATTCAAGGGGAGTGTTAGATGTTAGAAATTACCATTAACTTATAGACACATTTGTAATATGAATCGTCTTGGTCTGCTAGAGTTAAGTATGCTTCCTTGTACATGTCACCTCTCCAATATATAAGAGGGGAGTTTGTCGTCTATCAATAACAAATACAACACACGTATCATTTTTCACAGTAACATTATTCTTTTGCAAGAGCAATTTAGTATTTCTACCGTGCCCCACTCCGTAAATTTCCCATTGTTTTTATATACATGACGGGATTTTATGAGATTATCTAAAATAAAAGTCATTTTTGAAATGTTGAAAAGAGAGAAGGCTTACGAAAATACTCTCATTTTGTACCTTTCAATTATCATTGGCAATGATTATATGGTGTTGGTTTGCCCAGATGCAATACAATGTGGTATGAAAAGCAATTTAGATACACTTCTTTAAACACATAAGATTGAGGGTAGGGGTGTTTTCTCGGACCTCATAATTGTACAAAGGCCACACTAGGTATATAAATAAGCAGCCGCGAAGCCAAGAAATCAAGAGAGGGGGGGCACCAATTCTGTTGAAGTTCTTATACACATGCTAGGTATTTATCAGGTAGGGCAGGGACTGCAGTTTCTATTGTTATGTAATGCATTATATAGTAGGAGGGTAGGGACTGCAGTTTCTACTGTTATGTAATGCATTATATAGTAGGACAATGTATAAATATGAAAGCAAGAGTAGGGCATGTGCGTCCCCCTCCCCCCCCCCAAAAAAAAGCTTATATGTGGCTTCGCCACTGTAAATAAGGGCTATGGGTGTAACCCTAAAGCAAATTTGAATATTTTGCCTAAAACTTTAAACATTATATTGCTCGCAGCAAATGGAACATTTGAACATGGGAACTAACATATGAGACCGGGCGCAATTCCAATTTGGTACCGCTACATGCACGGACTGTTTGATGTTGGAATAGTTTATAATATATTGTTTCATAGAAAAAGTAAGAGATGTGAGATAATAACTAAACGGTTATCCAGAAATCAGAATGTCAATGGACATTAAGCCTGCGTTTGGCACGGGACTGGGATTCTGGAATCTGGACTGGGTTAGTCAGGGTTAGTCTGGATTCCGGTGCTGGGGCAGTCAGGATGCAATCTGATTTTGTTTGGCAACACAGTCTGATTCTGGTCAGCTGGTCTGATTTCAGTCTGGCTACAGTCTGAATCTGTTTGGCTAGAAGTCTGATTCTGTTTGGCAGCGTAGTCAGTATCTGCTTATTCTGTCATGTTCTTGCATCACTGTTTGAACAAGTACGCAGAATGTGTATTTGTGATGTCACTTCAACCTAAGTTTAGAATATATTAAAAATATATTTTATTTGTGTTGTGTGGGTGTTATTTTGTATATTTATAATAGTGCAAATAAGATATGATAATTGTAATTTTTACGTAGTGATTACAAATTAACTGTCATGTTCTTGCATCACTGTTTGAACACGTACGCTGAATGTGTATTTGTGATGTCATTTCAACCTAAGTTTAGAATATATTAAAAATATATTTTATTTGTGTTGTGTGGGTGTTATTTTGTATATTTATAATAGTGCAAATAAGATATGATAATTCTAATTTTTACGTAGTGATTAACAATTAACTGTCATGTTCTTGCATCACAGTTTGAACAAGTACGTAGAATGTGTGTTTGTGATGTCACTTCAACCTAAGTTTAGAATATAATAAAAATATATTTTATTTGTGTTGTGTGGGTGTTATTTTGTATATTTATAATAGTGCAAATAAGATATGATAATTCTAATTTTAACGTAGTGATTAAAAAGTAATGAAACGTTACTGTCGTCTGGAATGACTTTTGCATGTGGTATATATGTAATGTTGAACATAGTTAATTGTCGTCATGAGTGTGACGAATTACATTATCGTCAGTAACAGTCAAGCTACATAAAATATGAAATTGGCAGTCAAGCTACATGAAATATGAAATTGTCCTAATATATTTTGTTCATAACATAAACAAATTACATTATCGTCGGTAAAAGCAACTGATAATAATCATATTGTCGTCATTAGTGAAACATAAACGATCACTAATTATAACATAATTGTTTACGGGTGATCTTCCTCAGGGGAGAAGGATAAAAAAGGGGAGCAATAAACAGCCAAACCAAAGCTAAGATTTTGACAAGGCACTTTGGGGAGACATGGTTGGCAGTGGATCTTGATTTAGGCCAACGTTATGGCCTCATCGTACTCGTCCCATGACACTGGGCATGGTTCCTGCACCGGCTGCTTATTTTGTTGTTTGATGTCATCTTTTGGCCAATCAAACAACAATGGCAAATGAGGAACATGTTGACTGACTTTGCCCTTGACGATTTTGCCCTTGCCTTGATCATCGGTCCCAATTTTGCCCTCCTCGTTTGTGCAACATGGTTTTGTGCATAAAAGCTTATCTTCAACATATTTATGAATTTTTTTCGGTGACATCAAACGTTTTTCAAATTTTGTCGTTGCCTTTGCCTTTGCACGCGATGTCGACATCTAAAATTAATAAAAACAAAGGTATGAACAAATAACATAATTCGTAAAGTAATTGTGGCAATAAGATAATAATGAAGTAGGAAATTTGATCGCATTATGGTAGCAACTTATAATAATGTAATACATAAGTAGAGAATGTATATTGTTGCGACGCAAAAACACAACTACATTTAGCACAAATGTTACAACTTCATTTGTTTATTTCAATCATCAGTGCTAAAAAAAATCCCTGGTGGGTAAGTGCGACGCGTCGTCAAGAAGTTGCGTTCAATGCTTTGTTGCGCGGCCAATGTGGGGGGAGGCAATAAATCTGCCAATATGAACATATTGTCTCTTACAAACTCTCTTTTGATGTATTGCCATCGCATTTGCAACTCAGGCAATGAAATGTAAGGGCCTCCTGTTATGTATGAGAACTGGTGCCATGCCTCCATCCAAGCCTGTGTAGAGTTTACTCCATTTACACATCTACCCACGTGATATTGGGTTCTCATCAAACCCCTGAGAACCATATCAAGCTCGTGTGACCTGATAAAAGACGGTGTCGGCGGTTGGCCAGCCATATAACAGATTTTGTAAGTAATATAATTTTCAAAATTAAGGGTGTATATCACAACTAATTGTATTATTTGGTTTGAGCTAATTTAAAAAAAAAATCGAATAATAACATACATCATTAATAAAACACTCATCAACATGAACAAAATTTTCATACCACTTAAAAATATAATATGACGTTTATAAAAGTGCCTAAATTAAACAAGTTTATGATGTTCATAACATCCATTGATAGTCATTCTAAACAGAGAAGACAATGTAAATGCATTTTCCATTCAACGTTATGGAGTCATTTGAGGTGAAGGGATGTCCAGAAACAGACGACAATCTTCCTCCAGACTGGCAACGTTGCGTTCTAAAACCTCATTCTCATACTTTTTGTTCGAGTATAATTCATCGTAGTTGTAATGCATTTCAACGAAGTCCTTCATGTTCATTGCTTGACCCCACACTGACTTGCACTCAACAGTTAGTAACATAATCTCCGCTTTCATGAATCAATTGTTTGGGGGAGATCGACTGCCTAATGGAAGTATCTGCATCGGTCTTTTCCCTAAAATGTAGTATGAGGTACAAGTTAATGGCAAAGAATGCGGAACCTCGACAAGGACAGTCTATTATTTATTGATGTACTATCACACCTCACGAGTAGGGCATATGTAATACATTTCGCCCGGCCTTTGACTCAGAATGGCAAAGTCATGTAACCCTGCATCCTCTGTGTTAAGCCGTAAGGCTGCATTTAGCCCACAATCACACCTCGGAACCTCAGATGAAATCATCGACATCTAATAAAACAAAATTTACAATTAATAGAAAAATATCGGGTTCATGACATAGTTTTCGAAGATAATATGAAGACCATTTGTTCAGGAGTAGCTAATTGTTGCAACAGACAAGTGGAGTTCATTTGGACATATCATAATATAGTATATCTAGGTCGTATTGTATCCATCTTCTTCTGATGAAGACTCATTATCGCTCGTAATTTGAAGTCGGTGCCGAAGATATCGGCACCTGTCACGCAAATTTGATATTTCTTCTTGTAACCTATCTGTGTCTGCTCTGGTTGAACAGACAAAGGCACAATGTTCTGACCAGAACTTGCGTTCACTACGTGCATATGCGAGTTGTGATACCATTGCATCCCTAATTGCAGTCAGCGTAGCCACTGTAGCTGGAACTTGCTGCGCGAGCAACCTCATATTGCATCTGGTTTGTACAAGACCCCTACCACATGTAAAATATGGCCAGTGGGGATTGTTGTCTTCAAACCGTCCATTTGTCGCATCTGTGGCATCCATGTACACTCGTACGGTGCACTGCAGACCACATGGGCACGACAGCATGTCATTGTCCATTTGTAGACAGAAAACCTAATGAGACATAATTTCACATTGTTTATAAGTAGGAAAAATTGTAGTGAACAATACAGTTTGAGAACAAAAGTTGGCCGTTAGGTTACACAAAAAAGGGAGTAAGTGAAACATGTTGTAGAACATGTTTCAATGTCTACAAGTTACAAAACAAATGTATAAATCATTGATTTGCCCACATAGAATTGGCAATAGTTTCGCGCAAGACATCTCCCTCTCTAGCATCGGCCTGGCTTGTTTGTTGCAGAGAACTCAATTCGTTCGAGATGTCAATGGTAGTATGAGGGTCATCCAAGTTTTCGTCCATCATAGGATCGCCATCATTTTGGCGCCGGATAAAATTGTAAACGATACAACAAGCCATTACAATCCGAGACTGAGACTGCACGGGAAAAGTTGCTCCTTTACGAAAGTAGGAAAACCTCTTCTTCAACACACCAAAGGCTCGCTCGACAACGTTACGTAGTTGAGCATGTCGGTGGTTGAACATTTCCTTTTTGCTTGTGTATGAGCCTCTGTTACCCCGATACTCTGCTATATGGTAACCAACGTTTCGATATGGTGCAAGAAATTGCCTGGTGTTGGTGTACCCTGCATCAACAAGATAGTACTTCCCAGCGGGTACTTTGAACCCACCTGTGGTTGTAGCTGCATGAAGTACCCTTTGGTCAGCAGCAGATCCCTCCCAACCAGTCATGATATATGTAAACTCCATTGAGAAGTCGACTGCAGCCATGACATTCATGGAAACATTCCCTTTTCTTTTTCTATATCGGTTCTGCTTTTCGCGCTTCACCAAAATGGGGATGTGTGTCCCGTCAATTGCCCCAATGGCATCCTAAGACAAGTATATAAGAAATACGCAAGTAAATACCAAACTCAACGATGACGATAGTGGTTATATTAACAATGGAATGGACAATGGTCAATAAGTGATGGTCATACCTTGAAGTAAGGGTAAAATCTTGGACTCTCGCCGATGCGGCGGTGCGGAGTTGTGCATGCAGTTGGCATGACAATATATTCGCTGCACAAAGCACACACTGCATCCAACACCTTGTTAAACTTTCTACTTATGGTCTCACCACTGTGAACGTAGTCCTCAGCAAGAACACGGTTGGTATGGCCATGGCCAACCATCTGAAGGAAGTAGCAAACTGCCTCCACTGATGACACGCCTCTGGTACTTTTCAACAAACCTCGGTTCTCAAGTTTGTCAACAAAGGCTAAAACCGTGTTGGGTAGCATACGGTACAGATCGTACGCCCTCCTTTCATGGCCGGTTATTATTTCTAAAACCTTTTGATGGCCGCTCCTAATACTAACCGATCTCGGTATTGGTTGGTGTGTGGTTGAGGCGTCTGAATTTGCCATGATATTGTGGGAAATTTGGTCGGCTATTTGGTAGGATATTGCGTTAGCAATGTCATAAGCCGGACCAGACATAACATGCAGTACTTGTACAATGTCATTAGTTGTTTCATATGGATGCATACTAGCCATCACGTCTATAATTAAAAGCGATTATCCGCATCAGGGAAATATCGAGATATTGCAGAAATGAAATTAGGGCTTGTTCCATTAAAACCATTACATAGTACTATAGTGCAGAGCTTGTTCCCAACATAATTAAATAGTACTACAACAACTGAATAAAATAGTACAACAACAACTTCTGATAAAGTTCATCAAATAAAAGGCAGGATACTGATATACTTATTAAATTAGTCAACCTTAAAAGTACGGTGGAGATTGTGGCGTGAAGGGTGATTGTGATGCAGAAGCTGCAGAAGCTGTGTTCTTCATTTCCCACAAGTCTTGCAACCAAATGGTAATTTTTTATGGGGTGTCCATAAGGCTTAGGTAAATGTTACGGTTACATGGATCTTTTATGGCGTGCACAAGAGTGGTAAAAACTGGGATAGGGGCGTCAGGGTAGGTTGCATGAAAGTGGTGCAAAATGGTTTGGTATTCGTCTTTATCATTACACCTAGCAGCAATTCCGCTGCCCATCTCATGTACCTTGGAAAACACCTTTGTGAATTCGGACACAACATCATTAGACAGGACACAACTGTCCTGTGAGCTTGACGCTCGCTTCCTACGTCTCATCGTGGTGGGAGTCGTTGCACCAACACCTTGGTTGTGTGATCCGCCATTGGTGTCCTCACTTTGTGTCTCAGAATTAACCACGTCTTCAGTGAAACCGGCTGCACCGGTTGGTTCTGGGCTGACAAATGAATCAGATGCATCTAGGTCAACAACAACATCATCTTCAAATGCAACATCAGAAAGAGGTTGTCTATCGGTTGAGGACATTGCATGATGGCCCCTAGCTATGTTCCTCCCCCCCATCAACTCGACGTCGTGGTAGTGGTAGAATGGTCTGTTGATCAATCTCGCTAGTTCCCTGTTTGCCTAAAATAGGGGACAACTACTGATTAGGTCAAAAGTAACATGTTTAATTTAATATATAATACTCAGGCGAGTATATATTATTAGACATACCGCAAGTGCCTCCCTCCACTCCGGGGTGTCAGGCAATATTGGCTTGTGCCTGTTGTCATCCCATCCAACACCACTTTTGTTGGTTACCCGTTTTAGCTCTCCTGAGGTTCTTCCACCGAGTTTTTAACTGATCCAATGTACCCTCGTTCCTCCCCATCCTGATATGCCAATCGTGTAGCGTCTCCCTCCACGCGTCCCTAGTAAATATTCCATCGACACACCTACCCATGTCATATTGTCTCCTCAATGCCGCAACCAGAGCCTCATCCAACTCTTTCGACCATACAATACGGAACCTCGGGCCGGGTGCAGCCATAGTAGCAATGACACTGTGATATATCAATTTAGTGTGGGTGTTTAAACGAAACCGTCATACGAACCTAGTATGAGACTACGCAGTTGAAAGCAATAACTTGTATTGAAGTAGGCTAAGACAAGATCCATTAGCGGACCAGTCATAAGATCCAAAATGTGTACAACAAATTTTAAATTGTAGTTAAATTTGAAATGGTTGTAGCAAACGCATCATCAAATATGTTCATTACAGGAAAACTACATAAATAGCAAGCATTCAACATGGCATTCACATTAAACGTGTTCATATTGCTCATGAGATATACCTGGTAAGCCCAAGTGAAGGTTGAAGAAAGTTGCACAGTCAGCGACAGGGTCAGGGACGGTACATACAAGAAATTCAGAGGGAACACAGATTAGCCGAAATAGTGGTAATATTTGCAATATAATCAGCAGAATTCGTGTGTACAATAGTAACATTGTAAAAATATTGGTATATGTCTGATATAACACAACCCTAGCACAACAACCACAATTTGCACAATTGCCGCCATATAGTTTTCTTTTCATGGCTAAGGTTATTATGATGTAATGGACAGCAGGGTTCTCATATAAGTTGACAATATAAATAAGGCTATACTCGAACTCCTTAAAACTCAACACTTCTACAAGCATTCACAGCAATCCAATTTTAACATAAGATTCGAGTACAAGATTGAGCAGTTCTGCTCATACAGTGCAAACAGATCACTAATTGCAAACAGTTCTGCAAATAGTTCTGCTCATGTGTCCTGATATATAGAAGGTAATATACAGAGAAGCTAAACAATGCACTGTAAGGAGCTAAGGGCATATTTGGCAGCATACTTCTATAATCCCAGAAAATTAAACATGGGAAGGATTTTTAAGCAGTATACCAATTATAGCTGATATGTGCATGATTGAAATCGAGATTATGGACTGTCGAGTATGCTCCAGTGTGTAAAATAAAGATATGATACTCATTAATATTATTTTTTAAACAAATACTATTAATGTTACATGTCTTTTCTCCATCCAAGGCAGTATCTTGTGTGCATTTGTTTTGATCACAACTATCAAAAAAATAAAGAACCAAAAATAGGATTCTTCACCATGAACAGAAAGTGATCTTAAAAAAATATGAAACCACAATGTGTTTGTGAATGAGAATGCATTCAACTTCTATTCAGAAACCCATAGCATTTTCAGAAACCCACAATGTGTTTGTGATCTTAAAAATCTCACTCACTATTTAATATTTTCACTCCCCTTTAAACAGGACTCTTCTAGAATAATTTGTTGATGCCAATTTTGAGTTGTGTTTTGCAGGCTAGAAATATCCATACTTCAGAGAAGGTATCTTCAAGTTCATCTGGAATGAAGAACGTCTAATAAATGGAACTAATAAATGTATCCATACAAAAGTGTCAGAGATGTCTGATGTGAAGAAGTAACCAATTAGTCTCACTAGAATATAGCAACAAGGTTTTAAAATGCGCGAAGCGGGAAGCGTGCGGATGGGACCTTGTAGCCGATTAATCGCCAGGCGGGCGATTAAGCGGGCGCTTTTTAGAAAAGCGGATTTCCAATTCCTATAAACTTTTATACAAAATTACATACATATGTATATAAATACTATATTTTTGAAATTTTATACATATCTAAACATTGTACAAGACAATATAAAACACCCAAATAGTTTAGAATACAACTATACAACAACGATTGTATCTATATAATATAGTAATCAATATACTTGTCATAGATAAAGCAGCCTACACATAAAGAAATAAGTGTATATACAAGATGAAACAACAATTTTGTATCATGTTTACATAGCTAAACAGTAAATAATATACCTATCATAGCTAGCTAACAAACATATTGTTACATTTGCACATCATCAAATAGTCATACATTACAGCAGTACATTTAATCAAAGTATGCATTCTAAATTAGATAATAGTTACCTACAATTCATTTGGATACATCACAAAAGTACCATATCATTACAGCTTACATACAAAGTATGCATTCTAAATTAGAACTAAGTATATCATAGAACATTTAATGTATGCTAATTTAATATATTATAGTCAATACTAAACATGGCATATAATGTACATGATGTTATATGCTTACAGCAGTTTTTCTGAAAAAAGCGGGAAAAAGCGGGTTAAGCGGGCAAAAAGCGGCCGCTTTTCTCAAATTTATTTAAGCGCCGCTTATAGTACAATTTAATCGTCCAGCACCTTGTGACGCTTAAGCGGCCGCTTAAGCGGCCGCCTAGGGCGATTTTTAAAACACTGGATAGCAAGAATAATCAACTGAAACATCCTTAATACAAAGCAAAGAAGATGTTGTAATTTTCATAACAAGTTCTGTCATGAGATACAAAATGCAGTAAGAACATGAAAAACATGGTGTCAGTGTTTAAATTATGATCCTTCAATGCATGCAAGTTGTAGAAAACTAGAATAAGGAAGAACAAATAGGCAATCTGTGCACACATTGTGGAAGAACACAAAAAACATAGTTTCATTAGGAAGGAAGTGCCAATGATTATTTACATTTATCTTATAATAATATGCGGGATAATTGGCTTAAAAATTGTGTTCTTGAAAGTAGCATTTGTTTGGTGAACTATTATGTATATTTAATCATTTTTAGATAATAGATGGTAGATTAACAGGCTATTTTTTTAATGATGGAAGACACACTCCTCTCCTTTATAAATGAAAAGAGGTAAGAACAAATGGACCAAGATGAAATGACTCATATGACATAATAAACTAAATAATAATAATTCTAACATTCACCCTCAAGTTGGAGTATGGGTGATATACATATCTAGTTTGAACAAACATGACTCAATTAGATGATTGAAAATAAAAATCTCACTCACTATATAATATTTTCACTCCCCTTTAAACAAGACTCTTCTAGAATAATTTGTTGATGCCAATTTTGAGTTGTGTTTTGCAGGCTAGAAATATCCATACTTCAGAGAAGGTATCTTCAAGTTCATCTGGAATGAAGAACGTCTAATAAATGGAACTAATAAATGTATCCATACATAAGTGTCAGAGATGTCTGATGTGAAGAAGTAACCAATTAGTCTCACTAGAATATAGCAAGAATAATCAACTGAAACATGTTTAATACAAAGCAAAGAAGATGTTGTAATTTGCATAACAAGTTCTGTCATGAGATACAAAATGCAGTAAGAACATGAAAAACATGGTGTCGGTGTTTAAATTATGATCCTTCAATGCATGCAAGTTGTAGAAAACTAGAATAAGGAAGAACAAATAGGCAATCTGTGCACACATTGTGGAAGAACACAAAAAACATAGTTTCATTACTAAGGAAGTGCCAATGATACCCTAGAAGCACATTGACATTGAGAAAGATATATTAATGATGCACAGGAAGCATTATTCTTAGTAGAAATTAAGTTTCACAAATACATTAGGGAGTATGATATACTAAAAAATAAGAAGCTCCATGGAGATCAGAATATCTTAGACTGACACACGTCGTCTTTCTCATTGTCCCTCTTTATATATTCTCATTCCTCTATTTCCCCCCCCCACACCAATTTAAAAGTTGTTGTATAGTTGGTGCAGAAAAGAAACAATACACACCTTCACATGGAAATTGATGCACACATGAAGGGTGGTAGGAGGATTTATGAATGGAGAGGGAAAAATCAGCACAATGCCCCTTTCATGGTGCTTTATAAACTAGAACGGGGTCTTTTGTTTTACAATATTTCATGGATATAACTTATAACATGAGTCAATATGCTAAATAACCCGATTAGATAGATCTGAATAATTAAAGAATATTTGTTGAGACCTTAGGTAAGAATGTAGTTCTAAATAGAAAATGAATGCATCTTTGTTGATTATGTCACAAAATAATCCAAATACTGTTTCAATTTGCAATAATATAACATTAGGATGTCATTTGATTTCTGAAACAATAGAAAGGGGTGAGAATGAGGTGCTTGTTGCAGCATAGCTTCTTGATTGCATTTGTTGTACATGAAGGATAATTAATCACATATATATTTTGATGTTATTAGGCCTTCAAATCCAAGATTTTTAATTAAACAACATGTCAGACAATGAAACTGCAACCCAGATCAGGAAAGTCGCCTTGGATGCATATGCAGATGCATGAACTAGGTCTGAATAGGAATCAAAGATCACCACCCCTCAACTCAAGGCAACCTCTTTCCCATGGAGAATGACTTAGAAAGTTACAAAGTTTCTTCATCTGTGATGAAATACTCGACAATGAAAGCTAGGAGTGTCGCCACCTACGACAAACAGGGGATCACTTGTCTGTAGAGAAATGTCAAAGTAGAGAAAAGAGGATCTAGGAATTAGATGCTTTTATTATGCTGGGCACAATAGGAAGGTAGGGAAGATTGTGGTTCTAAAATCGGTGATGTCTGGGCTAGAGAGTGTCAAACAAAAATTAAACTTTTACATGAGATACCATTTTGTCCCAGAAATTAGTGTAATTACGAGGTACTCTACACCTTGATACTTTGAAATGTTACTGAAAAGCAGGTCGGCGGAGACATATACCAATTTTATACTGAAAACCTTGCAATGTTACTGAAAAGGGGTGGCGGATACCTACCTTGCAAGCAGGTCGGCAACTTCCCACAACAGCGGCTCGGCAGCGGCGGCGGAACAGAAGATTGTATGGAGGCTTCGAAGGTGAAATGAGACGAGATCGATGATGAAGTGCACAAGTATATAGCAGGCGGGACACTGGTTGCCCATCCTAGGGTTTACTGCACGGCGCTTTGATGCGAGTTGACAACTCGGGAGTAGCTCGACGCCTGCAGACGAGCCACCACAGCTTTGCCGCTTGATTGACCTCCTACTCCGCCTACTCCACTGGGCAGGATTTAGGGTACGCCAGTCACCTGGCATGGCTGCCGCTGGAAACGACCGATGGAAACGATGCCTCAGCTTTATTAATGGCGAGAATAGTAATGGCGAGGATAGACCACAGAGCACAGAGCTCGTCTCGAGGTCTCGGGAGATGAGGTATCGGGAGAGAAGAGGGGATAGACCACACAGCAGAAGGAGCAGGTAGAGGGGAAAGGAGAAGAATGTCGGGATGGGCGTGGGGCGAGGACAGGAGAGGATCGTCTAAACCGGTTTGTGAACCGGAATCCCACCCCTCGTGGGACTGGGACAACCCAGATTGGGGGTTTCCGTTATCCCATAACGGAGGATTTTCTGGGTTTTGAACCAAACACGAACCAGCCTTGAACCGGCAGTTGTTTGGCAGGGTTGGCACTAAAAGACAACACGAAACCGGGTTTCGGTCCCGTGCCAAACGCAGGCTAACGGGTTGGGCCAAAACAGCACTGGACATTGCGGGTCTGCACTCTTGTTTCTGGTTTAGTGTAGAGCCTAATACGGACAGGCTTTTTGCTTCAATCATCGGTCCAAACATTGAACGGAACGACGTTGCCCAATTGCCACTCCCGGAAAAGCAGGGAAACTGGGTGTAGACTCAACATGTGGGGGATGTTGGACAATTGGAGAAGGAACAGCAACAGTTGCTGGGAAGGCTAAACTAGTACGATAATAACCTATGTCCGCAGAGCATTGACGAACGATGTCGTTAACTTGCCGGCAACAGCAATAAAGGCAAAGGATGAAAGTTACGCTGAAAGCAGATATATATATCGTGAATCGCCAATGAACGAACGCCGCCAACAGGGTGTGTGCGTGTGAGAAAGAGATAGAGAAATAGTAAGTGAGACCATGCTGGAGCTACTGCTTTTGGGTTGGGCTGGCGCAGCCGTGGTCACATTTGTCCACGGTGTCAACCTCTTCTTAGTCCACAAGGCATCCTCTCACCACCCTCCACTGCCACAGCCGGAGGAGCAGCTGCTCTCGGCGTTCTGGCCTCCCAGGTGATGCCTTGTACTGTCGTCGTACAGCAATAAGCTGAGTATATATAATGAATACTCGGAACAGCTTTTCTTATTTGGGTTTTCTTCAGCTTTTTGGGGTCTGTAGTGTTCTAACTGCTGAGGACTTGAGGAGGATAGCACGCATGGCCACCAGGACAGGGAAGATCACTGCATCCCAGAGCCAGTTTCCCTTCTATCTGATGTTGAACTGCATCGCATAGGAACTATAGCCAAATTTCTCTTTCCGAGAGGGACAAAGTTAGTAATAGTGTTCTCTTGTAAATATAGTGAGACGGTATGTCACTTTCTTTGGTGGTTATAAGGCATTGGCTGTTGAATGTTGTCCTCCATCTATTGTTCAACTTCCTTATAAAAAGTGCAAACAAACACATCAGGCTGCCTGCTTGTTGGCTGTCTACTTGTTTTACAGAAACAGAATCACTCTGTCTTCAATTTGTAATCTAGTATATACACCACTAGCAATAAACATGAACAAGTTAGTGACATATATTAGGTTTAATATATGATTAAAGATAACATGTGCCAAAAAATGGTTTGTCCTGAACTAACAAGAAAGCCATTAATATTGGTATTATTACTTAGGATCTAAGTCAAGATATTGTCTATATTTTCAAAAATAATTGTGTTGATTATTAAAACAAAACGAGACTGTTTAAATACTTCCTGTTATTATTAATTTGTTTTTGTTCTTTTTTTTATCCCAAATAAGTAAGGCTATGCCTTGTAAATTTCTCTCACGTTATATAAGTGAGGATTATTGTACATTCTCAACAAATAAATAAAAACTAATTATCTCCTCTTAACATGGTACCAAAGAGGTAACGATCCCTTTGTCAGCCATTCGCCTCAAGGCATCTTCGTCCGCCGCGTCCTCAAGGGAACTATGGAAGTGTTGCTTCCTATGGCAGCAAACCTTCCAGCATCCGTGCACCTAACCTTCAGATCCCCTCCGTAGGGCCGGACTTCCCTCCCATCACTGCTCCATCAGCCAGCAATCGTGGCTCTTCTCTATCTCGGAAAGTCTGCAATAGCAGTCAGCAAGGGTTATTGGCGGTTTGACGGCTTGAAGGATTTCCTCTCTTCTCAACACCTCATTTTCTTTTCTCCTTATGCGTTGGGCCAGTGGTTATCCCCTGAAACAGCAATAGTCAACGTGCAACCAGAGAGTATGGATCACAGTAGCAGAAAGTCAACATGCACACAAAGCATGGACAAACAAAGACAACATGCTCAAAGCACAGACAAGCCAGAAAGTGCTAGCACACAGAAGCAAAAGTCGACAACGTAGGCAAGTAGAAGAAGAGTGTGTAAAGTAGCAAACAAATAAATAACTCCGATATGCAATGTAGACGAGGCTCCATGTAAAGTCAACAACAAAAGTCTTCATCATCTTCCCTCTTTATAAAGTATCCATCACAGCAGCAGACGTCAAAGTCCAGAAAGTGTTGGTCCACAGAGTCCAGTGAGCGTTGGTTCACAATAGAAAGTGAACGTGCAAACAAAGCACGGACAGCAAATAGTGCAGAAGTACATAGTAGAAAGTAAAATGTGCTAATCATAGCACAAGTAACAACAATGACGTCCCAATATGTAACTTCTTAGCAGCAGTCGAGGTAGATGATGAATAATCAATAATAGCAGCAAAAAGCTCCACATAGCAACAAAACTATAAAGAACAACCCACATAACAATAGAGGGATCTAAAGAGAAGAAAAGGAACACCACATAGTAGCAAAAGAATCCATATATATAGCACAAAGATTCATAGAACAACAAGAAAAGTGGCATGAAGATCCATATAGCAGCATAGCTAAATTCTTCTTCTTCTTTCTTCTTCTCTCCTCCATCTCATATCTTCCCTCTAATCTTCATCCTCTATTCTCCCCCTCGCGCCAACCACGAAAAGAATGAAGAGTTGTTGGAGTGAAGAGTCAAAACAATGGTAGAGGAGGGTTGTGTAGGAAAATATGTGGAGGAGTTAATCGGCAACACAAGTCAAGGTACAATATGACCCAATTACATAGATCTGAATAGAAAAATAAATGGATCTTTTTACGATACAAAAACGATCCCACAAAAAATTAGATTAGGTCAAAAATAATATGGGGGTAGGACAAGTATTAAGAAGGTAGGCGAAAAGGTATGTAGTGCTACACTGGGTGGGGGATGTGAAACAACAAAAGATAGTAATAAAAATGTTGAAAAAGAAGATAACTGTTGCTGGTAAGGATAGAGAAGGGACACGCCATTTATAGATATATCTGCCATATAATAGAATCAATGTAGCACGCCAAGATGTAGCAACATGAAGCAGTAGACATGTTGTGTCCTTGAAGAGACACGTCGTGTTGCAAATCAGTGGATGGATCAGCAGGAGCAGGCGACACGTCGTGTCAGTTGACACTATAAGCAGCAGAGACGTGTCGATGAAGAGACGTGTCGTGCCTGATATCACAGTAGCAGCAGTCAGTGTCAGCAAAAGCAAACGACACGTTGTGTCGTTGAGCGACAGATCGCGTCAATTGAAAGATCCTCGGGGCAGAGTGCAAGGCAACACACTGTCTTTACACGATACGTCGTGGCATAGTGTAGGCAACACGTCGTGTCAAAAATCCACATGTGTTTTTGCGGGCAGACTTTGCGAACGGAGTCACGAACGATGCAGACACCACTTGCACGTCGTGTCTAGAAGCGACACACCTTGTTGGCGGCGTCGTATAAAATTTCGATCGAAATTACAAAATTTCGAACGAAATTTCCAATTTTTTTTCAATCGGACATCGAAACGCATGTACGCAGAGAATGGGACGTCATTTCACAGAAATTTCGCAAAACAGTGCAAATTTCACCCAGTTTGGGCCATAATTTTGCAAAATGACACAAAATTTTGATAGAAATTTCGAGATATTTGTTCCTAAGACTGTTGCCACTACATGTTAGGTATTGTGGCGATTCTCTTTGTATCTTTTGCTTATAGAGGCTATTTTCTTTGATTCTAAGGTACGTTTCCCATATCCCTAGCCCATGTATACCTCTTTTTATGTTTACACTCTTCTAAAAGATGTGAAGAGATACTATAAAAAATAACAAAGTTCTAAGTGTTGCTGCAACATGTTAGGTATTTTGGTGATTCTCTTTCGAAAATCATATGAACTACAAACAAACTTGAGGATCTATGAAATAATAGTATTAAGTCTGCAATTCTACAATAAATTTGTTATTATTACACATATTTATACATAAAATGACTTAAAAATAATGCATTTTCTTTGATCCATGTATACATGACCCATGTAACCTAACTAATTTTAACACTAGACTTATATAAGTTGTAACATGCAAGTCTGTAACTTGCAACTGTAAGTTTTAAGGTCTAAGTGGTAAATTGTGGGTTTGTAAGTTGTTTACAGTCTAACGGACTTGACAATTATGTTCATTTGTGCACTCACTCATCAAGACATGGATCCCACCCCAACCTCTAAACATATAGATTTATTATATAATCTAGTGTGTTTATGTCTAGACTTTGTGTTTGCAGAATTTCAAAGCTTAATTCCTTCATTTTGCCATCAAAATTGTTCAGCTTCCTTCACTTACAAATGTGGGAGACCCCCCCCATATCCAATATGAAATATTATTGCATATTTGAGTAGATCTTGGCGTTTAGATCATTCTGGTAAATTTTTATGATTTAATTCGCTTATTTGGTCGTCGAAATCGTTAGGACCGTAAATATCGAAATTTAGTGCAAAATTTTGAAAATTTTCTGTTTCTGGGCCATCGGACACGGCATCGAAATCGGACATTTAATTCTATGGTTGGCGGTGAACAGCAGTAGAAAAACTTTGAAGACAGCAGCAAAAGAAGGGAAAATCCTTTCGGAACTCCACCATAGCAATATGGGAACGATATATCACCAATATC
Source organism: Alisma plantago-aquatica (assembly GCA_963693085.1). Taxonomy (NCBI): domain Eukaryota; kingdom Viridiplantae; phylum Streptophyta; class Magnoliopsida; order Alismatales; family Alismataceae; genus Alisma; species Alisma plantago-aquatica. Next base: position 1,158,073,709 of record OY856410.1, on the reverse strand, counting down.
AGTAGAAAAGAGAGACCTTTATCCAAGATTTTGGATTAGATTTTGATGGTGGTGGCATGAAGATCCATATAGCAGCATAATTAAATTCTTCTTCTTCTTTCTTCATCTCTCCTCCATCTCATCTCTTCATCCTCTATTTCTTTCACGATTCTTTATAACTTTTCAAGTTTTTTTCTCTTTTAAGTTGTTTGCTCTTTTTCTACCAAACCATGTACACAAAACTCCCGATACCACAGAGACTGGGTCAAGATTAGGCTGGAGCACTCCATTTTACTAACAGGCAGTCAATAAGCCCTAGCCATTTCAAATCGGTTGAATGGCAACAACCCTTGGACCTTAAACTAAACGACACATATCACTTTAGAAATGGCCTGTAGATCCACTAGCTTGCTAAAGGATGACAAGAATAACTTCTTGTGTTGCTATGTAGGTATCCTATTTTAAGAACACAGCTAAAAGAATGACTTATCGTACAACCTACAGAAAACTGCTTTATGCATATCACACCCTGATTTTACAAACTTTGTTTTCACCAGTTGTAACACGACTGCAACCAAACAATCATTGTTCAACAATGCAGTGTTATCTGTTTGCTGCAAGTACCATGCAGCGTGGCATACTGGTATTACTCGAATTCCTGTGAATCCCTCCTTGTCCAAAACAATGTCCAAGACCACTCCTTAAACAAATGCGCATATATTAAACTCTTTGTCAATATAACACCCTTACATACAACTGAAAAATCAATGTCAGTAGCAACTTCTAAGAATTGCAACTTTAATCTTCTTAACGTAAATGTGCGTCTTTCTTCTTAAGTTTAATGATGTATTGCATGGGGCTTCTAAATATTTTAATAAGCATAAAGACACTTCTTAACTATTCTCAGTGCTCTAATAGAAAGCATTGGACCTGATAAATGACGTCAACAATATCTTTCTCAGATCTGAGTTGAGATCTATCCATAGAAAGACTGTGATCACAGAGCTCCATTTGAATGTAGAGTCTGTCATTCTCAAACCAAGATGAATGATAACCGACAACGTTTTCATGATGCCCTGAGATCAAGGTTTTCAACTTAGTGAATACTCATAGAAGAAATTATGTAGATTTTAGGGGATGTGATTGTCAATACCTATAGCTGCTAAAGCTTGAACTTCCATGAGTGCCCGTCTCCTGCATGAATGTTTAAGGTTTAAGACGTTGGCATAAAATATAACTGTAAGAAATCACGAAAAAGATACCTATCGGTGTCCTGATGCAGGGATCGCACAATATGTTTCATTGCATATATACACCCATCAACTCTATTTAATACTTTATAGACACGGCTAAAATTCCCACTACCAATTTGCTGAAATAGCAAAGCACATCTTAATTCGGCATATCCAAGAGAGATAAATTTTGAGCATAACTGTCTCCAGAATCAAACGCAACTGACCTCAATTTCATGGAAATCAGTATGATATCGGGACACACCATCCCCATGGACCATTGGGTTTGACAATCCTGCAATTCATATTGAAACCCAGCTAGGTTGTAATATTAGGTAAGATTTCTCATATACTCTTACTTTAAAGCAGTTAAAATTGAACATAGAAGAAATAATCTGCCAGGACTTTTGCTCTATGCTAAAATGAAACTGGGATACTTTGAAAGAATCAAAGTTCATGCATATGTTACTTCTATGAAAAATGCTTTTGAATCAAAGCTATCATCCCGGGGAACCATCAGTGAGGAAAAAAAAGGCGCCGAATTTTACCTAAAGCTTTCATCTTCCTATTGATAAAAGTATCGAGATTTATGCATGCATTTCCATTGGTGAAGGGATTGCTAATGCACGGGGGAGGCATGACACGGCAGCGCAGAGCAATGGCAGACTGCGAGACATAGTTCCTCTGTTGAGATATGGGACTCGTGGTTGCTTTAGAAAGGTGCTTGAATGTTTCAGAAGCAGCAGCTTCTGTGGATTCGAACATTTGTCTCTCAAAGGAAATGTGGTTGCAGTCTAACTCGGTCAAATAACCTTCTGTGACATTGAAACAGAAAGCTGTGTGATGGTGTTGAACGAGCAAGACATGAAATGGATTCAAAAGTCCGTAAGTTGCAAGCAAATGAAATTTCGGCTATCACTCGCTATAAAACAGTAAATGACTAAAAAAAGGGGACAATGCACCTTCTCTCTGTCTTTTACTCCTGACACTGGTGGATTTTTGAGGCGATTCTGGGCAGGCCATGTTCTCCTGATATTAGAAACACAGTGGCGGGCTTCAGCATTTTAAGATGATCTCTATACATAGATGAAAGGGGGAATTAGCGAACGAAGGAAACAGCGACCTTGTCCTCTTCAAAAATGAATGGCATTTTCTGCTCCTCTGGCGTGATGTAATCCGGAGTGCTGCATTGGCGAGCGCAGTATCGATCAGTGGACGAAGAAAAGCGACTTGGGAAGACATTTTGTTATAGTCCAGAGATAAAACAATCAAATCACTTTTTATTTCCCCGGTCTCCTCTTTCCAGAGACAAGGAACAGTTATAGCTTAAGAGACCGATTGAAGTCTTACCAGAAAAAATCCTGGCTTAGAATACAGTAGTCTTTGTCGTCGGTGTCTAGGCCATCATCGCCGCCGAGGGGCACGGCGGCGGCATCGGGGCTTTCATTGTAGTCCAAGAGATTCTGAAACTGGAAGCGCGACGGCTCGCAGACAGGCTGGCCTGGATGAACGGCGACACCGGGGAGAGACCTCGCTGGGGAGAAAAGAAAAGGCCCTTTCGTCATTGCGGCTGCTGCGCGGCACTTGTCGACTTCTTTGCCTAGCAAAATGAGTCTCGTCAGCCAATGATCGCATAGCGGGCAACCGTGAATGTCTTGCCTTGTCGCGTCATTTCGACTTCTTCAGTTAGATCTCGCCACGTATACTCGCGCTACTGGTTAGCGCTTAAACAAAGCTAGCAAATATCCAATGCCGCCAGATTCAAAAATTGATTGCCTCTAAAAACGGCGGGAGAAAAATCTTTTGCATATTTCTTTGTTTCTATTTTTCCGAGAAATAAAGATGAAAGGTTGGTAATGAGGGCATGTTTATTTTGAAAGATCTGGTCGGATTTTAAAGAATACCTACTGGTTTTGAATAATACAGTAAAGCGGAGTTTTTAGTTTGGTTAACATGGACGGCACCGTTGTATTGTCACGTGGGTGGGGTCCAGCGGCAGCGTTGCAGAGTCTAAACAACGGGGTAGAAGGGCCATGGTGCATGGAGTCGCCCGGCTCAACTCGACGTCCCACCAATTTGAAATAGAAACACGAATCTCATTGTTACTATGCCAACAAAATATTGGATTCTTCTTATTTTTCAGCTCCGTTAAAACAAACATAAACTTTGTGTTGCTGGATATATGATTACGTTCCAATACAGCTGAATACAGGGAACCAAATGTGCCCTAAATATCCACCATTTAAAGAGAACGAACTTTGTTACGCAAGTTGCGTATAGTAGACAAACTACCACACAAAAATAGGAAAATGAGATACTAGCAGTTCAAAAGAAATCGTTACAAGGTGGTATTACCTTTATTCAATACTTATATTGTAGTTGGTAGGTTCATTTAAATATAAATTTCTGTAATTGTAGAAATATAGTATAATACATGTAGTGTCTCTTATGGAAATTTGGCTGGTCTTTAAAGAGTAGTTGTTTGTAACTATATTGTCAACAAACAAACAAAAAATTGGTTAAGTCAGTGTGTGGACTTTGTAATGAGTTGGTCTTATGTGCACGCATAACAATTCAATATTAATTTGGTTGATAATAATATATGATTGATGGAGAAAAGGTCTTCACTTGTGTATGTTTTGTATTCAATGGAAGAAAGGTGAAAAGAGAGAAGAATGATCGAAGACGAGGGGAGGCGAAACTTTTAATTAATGTAATGTGATTGAGTTGGCATTGGAATGAAAATTGAAGGCATACGTACATAAAGAATATTTAAAAGTCATTTTTATTTCCATTCGCTTCTCACCTGATGTGCATGGATCATTTTCCTCGTCACATTAGTTTAGTTGTTCCATCCATGATTCCCTCCCGTCTTTTTTCTACATTCCAAGTAGAGAATTGGGTTGTGTTTGGTGTGTTTGTGGGAAAACGGGAAAAAAGAGGGGGCCCTCGTTTCGAACCTTAAGAGATGGAAAGATTAAAAAGGGCTCCAAAGCTGGATAAAAATGATGCATGGCGTCCTTATAAGAAAAATTATAGAAAATTGTAGAAACTCCGAAAAAATAAATAAGCTCACTGCAACAAACCTCGGTAAGGACGAAGGTCGAATGCTCAGGGACTAGGGTTGTACATCCATCCAAATATGGTCAGACCGAACTGGTCCAGACTAGACCAAAACCCAGTTAACAAAAAAAAATCATGGGCCGAGGACTTGGTCAAATCAAGATCGCACCAGATAACCTATATTCATACACTCTTAATTATAAATATAAAACAATTATATTATAAAAATTATAAAAGAACTACAAGTCGTTTGAGTTTGGTAACACGAATCAAGTTATACAATTAAATTCTTATAACTCAAGAGAGTAAACTAGCATAAGACTATTGGAAATATTACTAATTTAGTACTGACACATAATAACACATGTGAAACTAACTCTCATAAATATGTAGCACACAAAAAACTAGCACTTACCATTATTATGAAAATAGACTAATTTATTAACAATTCAATTAAATGTGCAATGTCCTTTGTCGTCACTATGTAATGTAATATTCAAATTTAATTAGCAACTACTTAGTTGTTTATATAAGTATGATGATTAACGTTAAGTTTGGTACGCATTGAATGTAGGCGAAGGAAAGGGAAGAGGGGGGAGGGAGGGGATAGGATCAGTGGCGGAGCCAGAAAATCTGGATAGGAGGGGCACCATTAAGATGAATGCTTTAAGATCCATACAAGGTAGGGCACCATGAGTAATTTTTACAAAAATCCTTGTCAAATTGGTATCAAATAGTGATCAACTACAAAATCTGGGTAGGGCACTTGCCTACCCAGGCCGAAGTGTGGCTACGCCACTAGATAGGACGGGACACTGAAATTAGTCTATTTGGTTAGCATGGGGTGGGGAAGGGGAGGAGGATATCAAAAATTATGTGAGTATAAAAATTTTCCTCGTGACGTGGAACGTTGGTGATATAAAAATGACATTATTATTTTTTTGTATTCATTGTGCTTATCGAAGTAATTATCTTCATATTTTTATATTTATAATAAACTCTCATCTATGTAACTGAGTACTTCCCTTATAGTCCACCACATTTCCTTTAATAATATGTCTATAACTTACTTTTATGTTTGTATAGAATTTCAAAGTCTTCAATTTTCCTAATAAAAATTCTAATTTTTTACAAGAAATTTTCCCTCCACATGTCCCACCATAATCCAACACATTTCTCTAATAATATGTTTTTTTTATTTTTTATGTTTATATAGTAATTTCAAAGTTTTCAACTTTTCTAAAAAAAAATTCTTACAACAAACTTTCTCTCCAAATAATCAATTATTTCCCGCGCATACCACCACATTTTCGCTAATAATTTGTCTTCTTTTTACTTTTCTATGTTTGTATAATAATTTCAAAAAAATCAACTTTCTTAACAGAAAATGTAAAAATCTAAAGTTTCCTTCTTAATTATACAAAAAAGTTTATCTTACTTTCCTTCTATTTTGTTTACATTTTTCATTTGATTTTTTCTTATAATTTGATGAAACAATCCTCCAACATTCTATATGTCTCTTCAAGTGTTATTGATTCCTATTGGTAGTGTGCTTTATTGATTTTCCCTCCGTATTATTTATATTTCTCCTTCCACATGTCATTATTCTGTCTAGGCGTTCTAATATATTTCCCACCATATCTTTTTCCCTCCCCTTGTCTCCACTCTAATTTGGTAGAAGAGAATTGGAGAGAAGTGGTTGAAAATACACTTATTTCTTTCCCCTCTGTTCCCCTCCACTCCCCTCCCTTTCTCATCACTTTGTCCAACTAAACAACTCCATCCTTTTCCCCTCTCTTCCCCTCCCCTCCATTCACCACTTACCAAAGAGGCCCTAATTCTATTGACATTTACTAATATAACGACATCAGTGTATAGACCATGATATTATTATTCCTATTGATAAATTTTACAATCATTAATAGTATATTGCACACTCACAGTCCTTCATAAATTTTAGATTAGTTAATATTTAAGAATTTTTTTATATTATTTGGTCCAACTTATCTAGATCGATCTCTACTAATTTTGCCAGACTGGACCAAGAATTGGATTTAGGAAAAATTATAGATTGAGGACCGGAATGAAAGTCAAGTCGGTCCAAGAGGGGGCCAAACTAAATAGTCGGTCCAGTTTGGTCTGTTGTTCTAGACCAATATATGTACAACCCTATCGAAGACAGTGGCCATGCGTGTTTCACTATTTTAGTTAGTGATTAACCTTGGTTACTATGTAAACATCACCCAGTTTTCTCATAAAATGCACTTAGGACAAGTAGTTTCTATTCCCTCCAACCCCAAACCCCATGCCCACTAACATGCATTTCAACCTCCAGTTTTCACCCTCACAAGCTCTAAACCCCCCGCCACTCACTCATAGCTCCCTCAAGAACTAAAAGCCCTCCCCCAATAATGTTTCCCTCTCAACGGCTACATCGCCACTAACTTTTGTAATAGGGATGCACGTACATGCCCTTATGTCCCACTCTATCATGTGCTCATGTGATAGGCCTCCAATTGGCCTTCAGTGATCTCTAGCGACGTCAAAGCCGATGTATGCATGATTAAAGACTTTGTCTGTTGCGGGTGTGTTTTTAAAAACCTCTTTGTGCTCTCGCCCACTTTTATTAGAACATACTTGAGGAGGAATACCTCTTCGAGGATCTGCCTTATTTTCTCAAATTTATTTTGTATATTTCATGTTTTACTACAAGATGATCGTGTTGATTTCAAGCTCATTTTCTCCTTTTTCCATTGTTGTTGAGCTTTTTGGACTTCAGTCTTTCTTTTAGTCACTTTTTAATCGAGATGTTGTCACCATCCATGCATGTTACTCGATATAGCTTCAATTCTATGAAGTCAGTTCTAAGAGTCACAGGCATCGGTGTCAAAAGGTAGCATTAATGTCCATGATTTTAGATTGTCCATTAATAGTTGATATATTAAATATGATAGTCATGGTTGCCTTCTCCTTTATGTTTTCATTTATAAACTTTTAAGGATACTACCAAACGAGTGTTCTAATAGTTGAATGATTTCCAATACAGCAAGTCTTGTTGTTCATAACCTCTCTTAAGGCTAGGTGATTCATATATATATATATATATATATATATATATATATATATATATGTATGTATATATATTTATATATTTATATATATATATGTGTGTGTGATTGTGTGTTTACTTACTCTCACTTTTTGATTTGTTAGTGAATCATTAAATGTATTTTTCCTTAGTTTTTATCATTCTAAAAGTAGAGTTAAGTTGTTAGGCATTGCAGGGCGCAAGTAGGACATTAAAAAAATTGATTTTGGAATTTATATGTTTTTGTAGTAAGTAAACTATTTTCTACCGCTGTTACGACCCCACCTCCCGATAACCCCCACTTAAGGGAGACCGAGAGGTCGAAGCCGCACACATAAATTCTGGATCAAGGTTCAACAATTAATAAATTCTACTATACTAAACTGACCTTTGAAATTTTGGAACACTAATACTTCTATCCCGAACTCTGGCTAACTAACTAATCCTCCTTGGACTTTAATTAGTGTATTTCACAATATGACGGATTACTGTTTGTCCTTTCTGTTTTGTACCTAAAACGCCGACAAACAAAACGTCGGTCAGCCAAAGCTGGTATGTGGGGGATTCACTAATCGTGCAATTATCCATAACAATTATTGCATCCAATTATCAATTAACAAACAATATTATGTTTTAAGTATAACTACGCGATCCATGTGTACCCTATCCCCTGTGCTGTCCCTGCAGTGGACCTGGATACTACCTCCCTTATGGTAGATTCCCATTTTACCCCTCATGACTTCACCTAATAGGTGAATCAATTTCTAGGGCTGAGTCACATGGCACTACCCGTGGGTAGCCCACTCCTTAACTCATGGTATGCTAAGAGTCTCATGGCACTACACATGTGTAGCCCAGTTTCTGACTCATGATACCCTAGACCTTGCTCTAGGTTATCCTTAGCCTTGACATAGCCACAGGGGTGGACTCGGGTCTAGCTAGTCATACATATATAATCATTGTGATAGCCATAGTCACTTTATAGAGGCAGGAATTAAATCATCCAACAGTTATTTCACACATTTAGGGAAACATCGGTAAAACCTCGGAAAACTAAGCGGTATAGCCATAAGAGTAACCACATACCTCTTATTGCAGTCTTAGATATAGAATGAAAGAGAATAGCCAAGTAAGCAAGCAAAGGCAAAGAAACCCTGAAATAAAAGTACAATTTACTTTTATTAATATTTATTCAACATCATTGTCCCTTAGGGTTTCTATCTAATTTCAGGGTTTTCTTGAAAATTAGGGTTTTGCTTTCATTTTCAATTGCCATGAACCCTAATTCATCAAATCCATGTAGAACCTTTTAAAATATCTCCTTTTAATAGTCCTAACAATTTTAGGATCATTATTTTAGCAATTTATCAAAATAATAAGGTTTCCTTCTTTTTTACCCTAAATTAGGGTTATCTTATACATTATTTTTCATTCATAGACATAAACCCTAATTTAGTCATATTGGTATTTAAAAACGAATAGAAACCTCATATTATTAATTAACAGGTTCATAACCCTCAACTTAACCCATTATGTTTACAAAGAAACATCCTTTTTAGATATTTAGGGTTTCCAAATAATTTAAATGTATTTTACTAACAATTTAAAGCACTTTTGAGAACGAACTGGAATTAGGTGTTCTAAAAATTTTTAACAAATTCCTTGTAATTTTCTACTCAACTTTCATATATAACTTTTCTTTATCCGAGATTCCTAGCAATTACTATGATTTTAGCAAGGATTTGCTATTTTCTGAATTATTTGTTAGAAAGAGATATATACCGGATTTTTCTAGGTCGTCGGATTGGTGCGCCCGGGATCACCTTTGGATCTTACGCTCAGCGTCGCCCGCCCCCACTAGTTAAGTGGCGCGCCCCGCCGCTTGATCTTAGTCACTGGATCACGATCCAACGCTCGGAGCCGCGAGCGTCTTTTTTTTAACCGGTCGCTTCTTCCTCCGTTGGATCGTTGCGAGGACACGATGCTCCTTAATCGAACGGCAACTGCACGTTGTCTCCTTCCTTTAGAACGCGGCGACGCCGCGGCGGCAAGCTCGCCTGAGCAAAGTCAATTGAACACGAGGGGGAGATCAGAGACCAATGGGGTTGTCGTATGAGTTCGCGAGGGTGCTCTTAACCCTGAGGACCCCTATTTATAGGGTGTGGAGGGTTCCCTCTAGGGTTTCCAAACCCGTCGCCGACCCTTGCATCTGCTCAATTGGGCGTTTCATCTAGAAGCACCCAAAGGTAACCAAAATGGGGTATGGGTGGCTCGGAATTCTCTCCTGATTACAATGGAAATATTTCCAAGATAAACCATCCATCAGGAGACGAGGAAAGAGGTGGGAAAATTCCACCTGTAAGCCGTGCTACAGTCCCTGACTCTTGGGACTTTGATGAAGAATCCTGATCCGTTGGATTAACATCCAACGGTCACTATTACTCACGTTTACTCAGAAAAAAGGGAAAGAAAACCCAATAAAACAAGGAAAGTCCCTATTTTAAAGATAACTTGAAAATTCAATTACTCCCAATCCATAAGTCCTTTTGGCCTCAAATTTTAAACGAAAGTCATTCACACGTTTATCTCTCATTGTACAAAAATTGGAGTCATTGTCCCAAGGAAACGAGTCCTTTTCTTCAGTTTCAAGTTATCCCTTATTTAATGATATTTTTCACATATTCTTTATTTCCTTGGTTATTATTCTATTCATTTGGGTTCCTTGAACCCCAAGGATCTTTTATAATACGAAAACTTATTATGGGAAATTATTTTCTAGCCTTTTTATCACTTTCAACCATTATCTTATATTATTCCATTATTCCCTTGTATTCTTTCATTAAATGGAATTCCCTTTTTCATTTCTTTTTATTTTTCTTTCAAATGGGCTTAATGGCAAATAAGGCCCATCAAGAAAGCATGCAAGGCCATTATATACGAAATGCATTCCAACAAACCATGAAATCACACATTGGTCTTATTTACTTATTTAGAAGAGTTTGCAAATCTCATTACATGCATTGGAAAAATGAGGTTATAACATCCTCCCCTCCTTATAGGAATTTTGTCCTCAAAATTCAACAATCAAACAAACAAATTTGGATATGCCTTTTCCATGTCCGTCTTTAGCTCCCATGTGGCCTCATCCTCTCCATGGTGCTTCCAAAGAACCTTTACCATCTCTATATTCTTATTTCTGAGCTCTTTTACCTTGGTATCTAGAATCCGCAAAGGCAACTCAGGATAAGACAACTTTCCTTGAAGCTCAATTGGTTCAATGCTCAGCACATGGCTTGGATCTTGCACATATCACTTCAGATTGGACACGTGAAACACATCATGCATCAAACTGTATTGAGGGAGTAACGCCAAACGATATGCAGCTTCACCAATCCGTTCTAATACTTCAAACGGACCCACGTATCGGGGACTCAACTTTCCTCTATTTTTAGCTATAGCTCGGAGCGGTCGGATTTTTAGAAAGACATGTTATCCCACAGCAAAATGCACATCAGTCCGCTTCGCATCAGCATACGACTTCTGTCTGTCTTGGGCTCTCTTTAGCCTTTGCCTGATTAAAGCGACTTTATCATCATACACTTGGAGTTCCTCTGACCTAAATAAGGTCCTTTCACCAACTTCATCCCAGTGAAGTGGTGACCGACACGGTCTCCCATATAGAGCTTCATATGGAGGCATCCCGATACTGGCTTGGTAACTATTATTGTAGGCAAACTCAGCTAAAGGCAGGTACTGCTCCCATGATCCACCCCAATCGAGCACACAAGTTCGTAGCAGATCCTCTAAGGTCTGAATCGTCCTTTCTGACTGGCCATCTGTCTGGGGGTGATAGGCGGTACTGAACTTTAACCTTGTTCCTAGTTCCTCTTGAACCTGCTTCCACAACTTGGAAGTAAACTTTGGGTCTCTATCGGTAATGATGGAACCCGGTACGCCATGCAAGCGTACTATCTCTCTGATATACAACTCATCTAAATTTGACACCTTGGCAGTGGTCTTTAAGGCAAGGAAGTGTGCTGACTTGGTAAGGCGATCTACCACAACCCATATCGCATCATGACATTTCTTGGTCCGGGGTAGACCCACCACAAAATCCATGGTGATCTGCTCCCATTTCCACTCTGGAATCTCTATAGACTGTAAAAGTCCGCCGGGTCGTTGGTGTTCAGCCTTCACCATTTGGCACGTAAGACAACTGGCTACATAAGTTGCAATGTCTCTTTTCATCCCTGGCCACCAGAAAAACCTCTGCATGTCCTTATACATCTTTGTAGTCCCTGGGTGTACCGTGTACTTAGAACCATGAGCCTCTTGTAAGATACGTTATTTCAGTGGTGAGTCTTCAGGAACCCATATACGATTCTCAAATCTGATTCCTCCATCTACTCCCAAAGAAAGACGAGTCTGAGGCTTCTGCATCAAGCCTTTCATCTTGTCAAGTCCTCCACTGGCCAACTGTGCTGCGACAATTTCACTCAGTAATTCAGACTGTATCTGGATATTGGCCAACCGAACTCGATCATCCAACGGTTGAGGTGACCATTCCACCAATTCTTCTAAGCTCTTCCACTGACTAGACAAAACAACTGCACACCTGAGCTGCTTTCGACTTAAGGCATCAGCTACGACGTTCGCCTTCCCTGGATGATAGGCAATGGTGAAGTTGTAATCTTTCATGTACTCCATCCATCTTCGTTGTCGTAGATTCAAGTCTTTTTGTGTCAGAAGATACTTCAGGCTTTTATGGTCAGTGAAGATCTCAAAAGTGGCACCATATAGATAGTGTCGCCAAATCTTCAATGCATGAATGATAGCAGCTAACTCCAGGTCATGTGTCGGGTAATTCACCTCGTTTGGCTTGAGCTGTCGGGAGGCATATGCAACCACATGCCGATTCTGTTCCAAAACACAGCCAAGTCCCATCTTTGATGCATCAGTGAAGATCATGAAACCCTCATTGCCTGATGGTAATGTGAAAACTGGTGCAGTGGTCAACTTCTCTTTCAGCTCCTGGAAACGAGCCTCACAAACATTAGACCACACAAACTTCACATCTTTCCGAGTCAACATAGTCAGAGGCAAGGCGGTCTTTGAGAAATCTGCGATGAAGCGCCGATAATATCCTGCCAACCCCAAGAAGCTTCGTATCTCGGAGGGGTTCTTCGGTGCTGGCCAGTCTCGAACTGCTGACACTTTAGCTGGATCTACGGCGATCGTTCCTCCCGAGATGATGTGTCCAAGGAACATGACTCGGTCTATCCAAAACTCACATTTAGAGAATTTCCCGTAGAACTTCTGCTTTCTCAAGATATCAAGGACCTTACTTAGGTGGTCTCGGTGTTGATCTAGGTCATCAGAATAAACCAGTATGTCATCTATGAACACTATGACAAATGAGTCAAGGAAGGGTTGAAACACACTATTCATAAGGTTCATGAACACACTGGGTGCATTGGACAACCCAAAAGGCATAACCACGAACTCATAGTGGCCATACCGGGTCCTGAAAGCGGTTTTCAGGATATCCTCACTCTTGACTCTCAACTGGTGGTAACCCGATCTCAAATCGATCTTGGAAAAGACTCGAGCCGACTTCAACTGGTCAAACAAGTCATCTATCCGGGGTAAAGGGTATTTGTTCTTAATGGTAGCCTGGTTGATCATCCGATAGTCTATGCACATTCGGAGCGAACCATCCTTTTTCTTTACAAAAAGAACCGGCGCTCCCCATGGTGATGTGCTAGGGTGGATAAAACCCTTGTCCAACAATTCCTGCAATTGCTTCTTTAGCTCAAGCAACTCAGCAGGGGCCATCCTATAGGGTGCTCGAGAAATAGGGTTTGTACCGGGAGCTAGCTCTATTGAAAAATCTACCTCTCTCTCGGGAGGTATCCCGGGTAAATCATCAGGAAAAATATCTGCATAACTTCGTACTACCTCTATCTCCTCTAAGGGTTGTACTTTGGGTTCTGGCTCGGTGACTACTGCTAAGAAGGCTTGACATCCTTTACTCATCATTTGTTCTGCCCGCAAAGCCGACACATACAGGCTGGTGGTGGCATCCTTCCTACCCCTAATGACAAAAGGTGGGTGACCTGGTCTCTTAATGATCACTTTCTTCTCCCTACAGTCAATGTTGGCCCGATAGGTATAAAGCCAATCCATGCTAATGATTACATCAAAATCATTCATGTCAAGAAGGATAAAATATGTAGGAAACTCATGATCTCGATATTTCACAGGTATCACCGGAGTTTTCAAAAGGGAAGTAAAGATCCGACCACTCGGGGTTGTAACATCTAAGACATAACCTAGATCCTTGATATCCAAACAAAGCATAGTTGCAAGATTTCTCGAAATGAAAGTATTAGTAGATCCAGAGTCAAATAAAGCTTTCACATTATGTCCCATAACTTCAAGCATGCCTACATTGTTTTTCATCATGCATTAGACCATTACATGCTTAACTTTAAAACATAAAAGAAAACTCTAAGGGTTATTACCCTCAATCAACCGATTTGCATTAACTTGAGCATCCTCATTGTCAATGGCAAACACCCGGGCTTGCCTTCTTTCTCCTGTAGGTGGGGCTACAGCTATAGGTGGAGCTGCCACAGGTGGTGCCGTTGCTGGTGGGGCTGCCACAGGTCCTTATCCTCTAGGCTCTGGCATAGGATAGACGGATTGCAGATGTCCTTCTTGGTGGCAACGAAAGCAAGTCTTCTTCTTGTAGCGACATTCACCAGCATGGCCCTTCCCGCAGGTGTGGCAAGGAGGTCGGTTGTTCTCCTGACGAGGTTTCCCCTTTCCTCCATGTTTACCTTTAGCTTGATGTCATCCTGGACCCTTCTTGTGGTTGTTCCTCGGGCCTTGGGCTCCTTCAGTGAAACCCAAGTACCCCTTAGGTGGAAACGGGGCAGGCATCACGGTCCTCTCCATGTCTAAAGCAGTATTGTAGGCTTCAGCGAAGGTTCTTGGCTTGCTTGCCATCACATGGGGCCTGATGGCAGGGTGAAGGCGCTCTATGAAGTGATCCACCCTCCTTTCTTCATCCATCTTGTACCCAAAGCGTTCTAGGATCCAGAACTTACGCCCGAAGTCTGCCACAGAAGAGTTTCCTTGGGTCACGTTGGTGAACTCCATTTCCTTTTCCTTCTTAGCTGAGACTGGGACAAATCAGGTGGTGAAGATCATCTTGAAATCAGCCCATGCCATGGGCTCCTCTGTCAAGTCTCTGCCAGTGATGTGGGTCTCCCACCATATCTTAGCTGCCCCTTCCAAGAGATGAGCAGCAAAGAGGACCTTCTTGCTCGGTTGAACTTCAAGCATGCAGAAACCATTCTCTATTGCAAGTATCCAGGCTTCTGCTTTATCAACCACTTCCGTCTTATCCTCTCCCCAGAACTTCTCTATGTTCAGCTTGACAAAGTCTAGGATGGTGGCTCCCACACGTGGACGAACAGGGTGTGGTTCACCATTCTCAGCTCTAGCTATGTCTCGGAGGGCCAAAGCATTAATGGCCTCTGTCAACTTCCTCTGTTGCTCTAACCACAAGGTACTAGGGGTATGGATCATCATGGTGGGTTCTGAATCATCGACTGGGTCCTCATCCATCTGGGCTTCTTCCTCATACACATGCTGCTCTTCATATCCTTGGTCTTCTTCTTGGTTCAGGTTACTAAATGGTACCGGGTCAGGGTCAGGGACTTCTTGAGTGACTTCCTTAGGCCTTTTCATCTTCTTAGAAGATCCACCCTCATGGTTCCTATTCCTCTTTTCAGAAGACTCCTTTACTTTACGGGGAGGCCAAACACTCCTAGCCGGTTTTCTGGAGCCCTCAGGGATAGCAACAGTCTTTGTACGAGCCATCTACATAAGTATAACAAACAAATCTTTAGTTTATCATTAAACTAATTATACTTATGTCAGTTATATCTCATTACATATCTTTTATTAATTTGATGGAGAATTCCTTAATCCTTAACTTATTTTCCCATACCACATGAGGGTGGGGAAGAGAGAGAAATCCCTAACTCTTAAGTCCTTAATAGAAATTGTGATGAGAAGGGATGAATAAGAGGATAAAATCCTAAAGGTATCTTATTTCGATTCAAATCCTAGGACATCGGCCAGGCAGTCACACATTCCGGGAGTCCTCGTATTCCGACTAGCGGTGCGGAGGAAAATTTTGCCAGCCCCCGGAAGTGATCCTTTTCTAGACACCTCAGTCTTTCGAAAAATCCTCTAATAACTCCCTTGGGTTCTACGGAGTTTGTAAAATTTAATAATTATTAACAATTAAGTGGAGAACCATGGCTCTAATACCAAATGTTACGACCCCACCTCCCGATAACCCCCACTTAAGGGAGACCGAGAGGTCAAAGCCGCACACATAAATTCCGGATCAAGGTTCAACAATTAATTGATAACAATTAATAAATTCTACTATACTAAACTAAAAAGCTGTAATAAATAAAACTTTTGCATACCTTTGAAAATTTGGAACACTAATACTTCTATCCCGAACTCTGGCTAACTAACTAATCCTCCTTGGACTTTTATTAGTGTATTTCACAATATGACGGATTACTGTTTGTCCTTTTTGTTTTGTACCTAAAACACCGACAAACAAAACGTCGGTCAGCCAAAGCTGGTATGTGGGGGATTCACTAATCGTGCAATTATCCATAACAATTATTGCATCCAATTATCAATTAACAAACAATATTACGTTTTAAGTATAACTACGCGATCCATGTGTACCCTATCCCATGCGCTGTCCCTGCAGTGGACCTGGATACTACCTCCCTTATGGTAGATTCCCATTTTACCCCTCATGACTTCACCTAATAGGTGAATCAATTTCTAGGGTTGAGTCACATGGCACTACCCGTGGGTAGCCCACTCCTTAACTCATCGTATGCTAAGAGTCTCATGGCACTACACATGTGTAGCCCAGTTTCTGACTCATGATACCCTAGACCTTGCTCTAGGTTATCCTTAGCCTTGACATAGCCACAGGGGTGGACTCGGATCTAGATATTCATACATATATAATCATTGTGATAGCCATAGTCACTTTATAGAGGCAGGAATTAAATCATCCAACAATTATTTCACACATTTAGGGAAACATCGGTAAAACCTCGGAAAACTAAGCGGTATAGCCATAAGCGTAACCACATACCTCTTATTGCAGTCTCAGATATAGAATGAAAGAGAATAGCCAAGTAAGCAAGCAAAGGCAAAGAAACCCTGAAATAAAAGTACAATTTACTTTTATTAATATTCATTCAACATCATTATGTCCCTTAGGGTTTCTATCCAATTTTAATAGTCCTAACAATTTTAGGATCATTATTTTAGCAGTTTATCAAAATAACAAGGTTTCCTTCTTCTTTTACCCTAAATTAGGGTTATCTTATACATTATTTTTCATTCATAGACATAAACCCTAATTTAGTCATATTGGTATTTAAAAACGAATAGAAACCTCATATTATTAATTAACATGTTCATAGCCCTCAACTTAACCCATTATGTTTACAAAGAAACATCCTTTATAGATATTTAGGGTTTCCAAATAATTTAAATGTATTTTACTAACAATTTAAAGAACTTTTGAGAACGAACTGGAATTAGGTGTTCTAAACATTTTTAACAAATTCCTTGTAATTTTCTACTCAACTTTCATTTATAACTTTTCTTTATCCGAGATTCCTAGCAATTAATATGATTTTAGCAAGGATTTGCTATTTTCTGAATTATTTGTTAGAAAGAGATATATACCGGATTTTTCTAGGTCGTCGGATTGGTGCGCCCGGGATCACCTTTGGATCTGACGCTCAGCGTCGCCCGCCCCCACTAGTTAAGTGGCGCGCCCCGCCGCTTGATCTTAGTCACTGGATCACGATCCAACGCTCGGAGCCGCGAGCGTCTTTTTTTTTAACCGGTCGCTTCTTCCTCCGTTGGATCGTTGTGAGGACACGATGCTCCTTAATCGAACGACAACTGCACGTTGTCTCCTTCCTTTAGAACACAGTGGCGCCGCGGCGGCAAGCTCGCCTGAGCAAAGTCAATTGAACACGAGGGGGAGATCAGAGACCAATGGGGTTGCCGTATGAGTTCGTGAGGGTGCTCTTAACCCTGAGGACCCCTATTTATAGGGTGTGGAGGGTTCCCTCTAGGGTTTCCAAACCCGTTGCCGACCCTTGCATCTTCTCAATTGGGCGTTTCATCTAGAAGCACCCAAAGGTAACCAAAACGGGGTATGGGTGGCTCGGAATTCTCTCCTGATTACAATGGAAATATTTCCAAGATAAACCATCCATCAGGAGACGAGGAAAGAGGTGGGAAAATTCCACCTGTAAGCCGTGCTACAGTCCCCGACTCTTGGGACTTTGACGAAGAATCTTGATCCATTGTATTAACATCCAACGGTCACTATTACTCACATTGACTCAGAAAAAAGGGAAAGAAATCCCAATAAAACAAGGAAAGTCCCTATTTTAAAGATAACTTGAAAATTCAATTACTCCCAATCCATAAGTCCTTTTGGCCTCAAATTTTAAACGAAAGTCATTCACACGTTTATCTCTCATTATACAAAAATTGGAGTCATTATCCCAAGGAAACGAGTCCTTTTCTTCAGTTTCAAGTTATCCCTTATTTAATGGTATTTTCCACATATTCTTTATTTCCTTGGTTATTATTCTATTCATTTGGGTTCCTTGAACCCCAAGGATCTTTTATAATACGAAAACTTATTATGGGAAATTATTTTCTAGCCTTTTTATCACTTTCAACCATTATCTTATATTATTCCATTATTCCCTTGTATTCTTTTATTAAATGGAATTCCCTTTTTCATTTCTTTTTATTTTTCTTTCAAATGGGCTTAATGGCCAATAAGGCCCATCAAGAAAGCATGCAAGGCCATTATATACGAAATTCATTCCAACAAACCATGAAATCACACATTGATCTTATTTACTTATTTAGAAGAGATTTGCAAATCTCATTACATGCATTGGAAAAATGAGGTTATAACAACCGCTCTACTAGTTAGTCATTTCCCCCCTCTAAATCTCATTAAAATCTTATAACTGTTTTAATATTCTGGTTATCTTTGTCACTAACTTAAATCTCTTTGTATGCTTGCTAACATAAATAAACAAACCCATTTTGTTTTAATAAACTTATACATACATATTTATTAGACCTACTTGACCAAATAAAACCTAATTTTGAACTAATTTTAATCAAAAAAACATGGATTAACCTAATTTTAGCCCTAATATTGCCATTCATATGTGACCTATTTTAGAATTTTATTAACTTGTATGTTATTTTTTTTTGTAGATGGATTACTTAGTTGATTAAACTGGATGTATATTGAAAACCATTTAAGTAGTGCGGAATTCCAATAAGGATTGTTTGTCATCATTAAGTATAATATCTTACATCAATTTATAGAATCATTAGTTGTTATGCTCATGTAATTTTTTCTACAATAGATATTTGAAGACAAATAAAGAGGTGTATGGTCATATAAAGATTAAATGTTTTACTCCTTATTATCTCATTTGTAGTGAATTGAAAAATACATGGATATATGCTTTGAAAGACAACATCAATGGGGATGACATTATTGGGTAGTTTCATGATGAATTTGGTGTCGAGGTTCATGTTGTAGTCATGCAAGACAATATAAAAGAGGAGTCATAAATTCTAGATATTGAAATGTTTTTATAAAATGCTATAACAAGTTGAAGAACCTCCATATCGTGGTTGTAAGAATCATTAAAAATTATCTTAACTACTACATATGGTAATTACCAAGGATGAGGCTCATTGGACCATGATGTAGAGAAATATTGCACCAATAAAATCTCAAGAAACAACCTTTTTATGAAACTTGCCAATTTTTGTTAGTTGAAGCAAGACTGACATTTAAAACCAGAAGTTGAGTTGGTTGAATTAAACAAACTACAAAACAAATCAAATCTAAATTATGATGAGAAAAATTGGGGCGATGAGTTTCAAAATGAGTGATTAATTAGAATTGGGAAATTGTTAATCATCTCAATTTAAAAAAATTGTAAAATGAATATCACTATGAGCTTGATGTATCATTACTTACAGACCACGTATTCATGGATCTGAAAACATTCCATCCAAAGTTCTCATCCAAGCATCAATTGAAGTTAATTGGTATCCAAAACCTAGGCATCAAAGTTTTCTTGCCTAATATTATATCATGTAAACTTAGGGATCACTCTCTAAAACATGCATCAAAAGATTAATAACAAGTTAAATAAGGTTCATACAATCCATGGATAAAGAAATGATAATGCAAAGTATAAGTGTAACACCCTGATTTTTCATATCACATGAGCGGAAGCTATTTTTTTGGGGAGTTATACTAACATGATATGCATTACAATATTAATAGATAAGAACTGATATATACTAGTGTAAAAATGCATTCTCATAAATTCTTAGAAAAAGAAACTCTATTACTGAAACGACCGTCTCGCGAAAATAGGATTAACTAATGCGGAAGCGAATTATTTGCAGCGGATTACTGAAAATCACTGAAAATTTAAAACTTTTTGCAAAGAGATCCATTCATAGGAAAACTCTTTAACCATGGACCAAAGTATTCTAAATTCATCCTGGTTCACAAGTACACAACATGTACCATTCCTTTTCAAGGATTACAATATGGACTGCCCTGTTAACAAATATACACAGGCAGTATAAAAACTTCGAGGCACTAAGCCAAAACTCAGATTGATACATTTAAAACTCCGAGGACCTGAGAGTACAGAGACAACACATAAGACTACTATCTATATGACTAGACAGACAATATTTCCACCTGAGATTTTATTGATGTCCCTGCTGTTGCTGCTGCTCTTTCCCTGTTCTAGGGTTTCTGCTCTACCTTCCATGCATACCTAAAAATGTTTCCCACGGGGGTGAGACAATTGAAAATTGCCCCAGCGAGAGATATAACTCTTCGCCAAAAACATTGTTATTGCAGTTTATCAAATTAAAACTGAGCAGGGGTTACTTTTACATTATCAGGTAGAATTATTCATCATAGAATAGAATAAGATAATCTCCATTCTCAAGGAGGTCATTGCATCTACCCATGGTAGATAAGTAATTCATCTGTCTATTTTGCAGAGAATATAAAGAAACATAATTAACATTTATCTACTAAGGAATGCACAAAGAAATGCAACATCAGCCAATGAATCTCTGTATTCAATCCTTAAGCAAACATGCTATACTGTTGATTACATTTTACAATCACACTTATGCTCTGAGGAGATGAGATATATCACTCATACTCCAACCGACCATTACGAAATCGCCTCGGTACCATACATAGGTCATCAAAAGAGCCGAATTCTTAT
This sequence comes from Alisma plantago-aquatica, assembly GCA_963693085.1. Classification (NCBI taxonomy): domain Eukaryota; kingdom Viridiplantae; phylum Streptophyta; class Magnoliopsida; order Alismatales; family Alismataceae; genus Alisma; species Alisma plantago-aquatica. Next base: position 1,158,052,899 of record OY856410.1, on the reverse strand, counting down.
GACCTCATTTGTCTCGGTCAGTACGAGACCACATGCAGGACATCTCGTGTCTCTGCTAACTAGCTAGCCAGGGTATTCTGGGACATTCGCTACAGAGTTATAGCGTCAACTGCACTCTCATCGCCAATCGAGAGATTTCTTGTTTATCTCCTTGATCCGACATTAAGTATCATTGGGAGATTCATGATACATCCATCCTGACATATTCATGAAGGATTGAGAAGTTTCTTGTTTACCTTCCAACAATCTCTTCAAGAGGACGTAAGGATATTTTCGCCCATTTACCCCCACATATTCAAAATATGTGCTCTGGGTTTTGCCGCGGGCACCCGTTTCACCATCACCTATTCCTGACGATGATGGGTCTATGGTCAGAGCACTACATGAATAGATTTCACTTGATTTATTAAGTACATTCTCATATTCTTTTAGCATCAGCCAAGTTCTCAAACATAACTTATTACAACAATGCTATAAAGAGACATGTACTACTTTTATCATATATTTATCAGTCTTTCAAAGACCCTGAGAACTCAGTCCCTCATTTCAATATTGGGAATTATCATCCCTTCACTTTCTCATCACCATAATCATACGGTTCTGGGTATTCAAACCCTTAACTCATCATTGAGCATTATTATACCTTTTTCAGGTAACTATCACCTTCAGGTCATCTGACCAAGGCATTCATGATACTTGTTACACAAGCATCACACCTGGCTCACAAGGCCATGAAATATCTTATCACCTCTCACTAGGTAACAACTTACTCATGTGACTCATAAAAGTCCATGCATATTGCTTCTTTTACTAAGCAACAGCAACATTAAGGCACATAATGCCAATCAACATTTATCATATAAATGTCACAGCTCACACTAGCTATATACATCATCTCATAATATATGTATGGTTATTAGGCATGATAACAGTCATACAAGATATTCATCACATCATGTGATGTGATAGTAACACCATTATTCCTCTACCAGGAATTAGGGTTTACTATCAAATAGGGCTTTTCATTCCCTTTACCCAAATTAGGGTTAGGGTTCCCCATTTCTCATTAATAAAGAGTTCATGATCTCATTATCTGTCCAACCCTTAATACATTATTCCATACCTCTGGGGCATTCAAGGATATCATATTTGATTATTCTAGAACATTACTTTCATCATATAGCATTAATGATCATCAATTCAAGGTATGAGTTCATTTCTCATCCTTATCATGGTATGATTATATCATACACATCATTTGGGCTTAACCCCATTCTCAAGGTACATTAATTAACACTCATCAAGGTGTAACAACTCATTACATTTCATTGTAATAGTTGCATAACACACTTCATATGTTTCTTACCCAATTATATTGGATTTGAAGTACATCAAGGAATATAAACCCTGAAATGCTGAATGTGATAACTATCATATCTTGATGTATCACTTTCTCATCATTTCAAACTCTGTTTTGTTATCCATCTTATCTTGTATTAAGGTATTTCCCTCTTAATACATTCCATCACTAATCTCTTACCTTTAGCATATAATGCAAAGGCCACAAATTATAATTGTACAACTATCTCACATGATATGGACTTATCTTAGTTTAAGGCATGACTTTATTATAAAGTTGCTTATAAACAATCACAATGATACACCCTCAACTAGGGTTTCTCATCACATATCTTATGTATCCTTCATCCAATTATATTGGACTTATAATCATATCAAGGTATACGATCATATGAGGTCACTTTCAAACCACCTCTAAATCAAGCATAGAGCACCACGGCCATGCAACCAAGAACGGCCGTGCGAGGGGAAGCTACCACGGTCGTGCTACCTTGCATGGTCGTGCAAAGGGAGTTCACCTCATGAATCATATTCAAGTATGAATTCTATTCTCTCATTATGGATTAGGGTTTCACATACCATCTCCCTTCTTTAGAATAGGGATTGCATATAGCATCACCCTTTATCAGGGTTTCATATCACATTGCCCATAATTAGGGTTTATGTTCATGATTAGGGTTTCATGATCTCTCTACTTAAGGATCATACCCTTAAACACCACATGAATTATATTCTTATATGAATTCATGCTATCATCATCTCAACTTGATTAGGTCATATCAACCCTTCAATCAAGTTCATACAACTATGATTAACATAGTATATCAAGTCATTGATCCTATAAGCAATTAGGGTTCATCCCTTAATTGGCACTAACCACTTAGGTACTAATAGGGTTTCAACCTTTGTACCTTCATTGACTATCATTACTAATCAGCATTGGATCAATGGATCATTCACCATCTTGATTCTCAAGAGATTCAATCACATTGGACCTCCATTACATAAGTATCCAATTGAATTAGGGTCTCCAATGTTGATTCCTTCAATCATTGAATTCATGGAATCAATCATCAATTGGACCTATCCTCATACTTCAATTGAGTTTAATAGGTCAACCTTAAAATGATTTGACCCTAAATTGACCCTCAATTGGTCATCAATTAGGGTTTGGTTCAATTGAATTAGGGTTTGGAATCGATGATTCATCAACACTAATCAATACAAGATTGGTTACATTGAAACTATTGAACCATCATTCAAATTGAACATGAACTGACCCCAAACGGTCTTGAGGTCGTTTGGATGACCACCAAACGGTCTTGAGACCGTTTTTCCATCATATCATCAATATCCAAGTCAACCAATTAAGGTTTGGATCATTGGATTGATCACCAAATCAGCAATTGATTACACTTCAACTTAGTGACATTGGATCTTCAATTGCTTAACCATACTCAACCCTAGACCTCCAAACGGTCTTGGGTGACCCCCAAATGGTCTTGAGACCGTTTGGATGAGTCCCAAACGGTCTTGAGACCGTTTGGATCATCCAAACCTTGGATTCTAGTGAAAAATCATCAAAGTTTGGTCTATCGAGTTGATCAACAAATCAACACTTAATTGCAACATGATTTGGTACCTTTAGACCTTCAATTGGTCAACTATACTTGACCCCATACCTCCAAACGGTCTTGGGGTGACCCCCAAACGGTCTTGAGACCGTTTGGGTGATTCCCAAACGGTCTTGAAACCGTTTGGGCTAATCAACCCAAAATCTCCAATAAACTCATTGGAATTTCAGCATTGTTTTCAATTAGGGTTTTCCCAATTGGATAGCCTTCAAATCACGATTCCTTGGGAGTTAATCCCTAAAATGTGGTGAGTGATTATACAACATAATTAGTAACAGTAATCCCAAACGGTCAACCCTTGGTAAACGCACTAAAACGGTCTTGAGACCGTTTGCCCAAAAAGTTAAATTAAATCAGATTGATAATCAGCACTTAATCCAATTAGGTTTCACTAATTGATTAGCATTCAACTCACGATTCCTTGGGAGTTAATCCCTAAAATTTTAAGGGTCATCAAACAACATAATTATGAATAGGAATCCCAAACGGTCAACGCTTGGTCAACTCACTCAAATGGTCTTGAAACCGTTTGTCAAAACAAGTCAAGTTAATCAGGTTGAAAATCAGCATTTAATTCAATTCGATTTGCCTAATTGATTGGCCTTCAACCTACTATTACTTTGGATTTAACCCCTCAAATTTGGTGGGTCATTATCCTACATAATTAGGAACAAAATTCCCAAACGGTCAACGATTGGTCAACCATCTCAAACGGTCTTGAAACCGTTTTCTCCCAAACGGTTTCAAACCGTTTGCCTTTAAACGGTTTGCTGAAACCGCATAGCCAATCAAATTAAAATGATTTGGAATGGCTATCAAAACCATTTGGCTTGGTACTTTTATTTGGATAAGAATCTAGGATGATTTCATCATCCCCTTCCTTCTAACAACCAAGAATAGCAACCGTTCTTGATGGAAATTGCAGCAAAGAAACAAAAGTGTATCAAATTGAAGAAAACAATCAACAAAGCATAGAGAATTGATGCAATAGCAATGATTATGGGTTTAAGTTATAAAACCCACCTCCAAATGAGCTCCAAAGCTCCAAGCTCACGACATCAATGGTGTATTAAGTTTTTGCAACTTCCCCTTAGGCTCGTCCTCAAGCTTTTGGTTGTAAAAGTTGGCTAGGGTTGAAGAGGAGATCGAAATAAGAAGGAATCCATAATTTATTTTCTATTTCCACCATGGAATCAAGATGAATGGGGGTTAATAAGCTTACCAACAGGTTGGGGCTCGTCCTCCTGTTGCTCCTAAGTCCCCTTGAGCTCATACAAAGCAAGGGAAGAAGAGAGGGCCGAAAAATCCTTTCAATTGATTTGGAAATGAAGTTTTTATAAAGGAAATTGAGGAGAGAGAAAGCATTTTTAATTTCCCTCAACTCTCAAATTGGTGCCACATAAACCCCCTCACTCCCTTGTGTACGAAGGCACCTTCCTTTTCCTTTAATTCTCCTTCATTATCCTCAAATTAAAAGAAAAGCAAATTAAGCACCTTAATCATATAATAGTAATATCCATAATGTGAGTGGATATTACTTTCCTTTATAATAAGGTGAGTGGAGTTTCACCTCCTTTAGATATTTTCGTGCCTTATCTATGAAAAAGGACGTCTATCCTTATTCAAACTCAACCAATAACATTTTGGTTGAAGGCCCTTTAATTAATATATTCATTTTTGCCCTAAATTGAATTAGGGTTTCAATTAGGATTAAATCTTGATTATTTTAATATCAAGATTCTCTCTCCTCCAACTTAATCCAAAAGAGGTGCCCCTCTCATTTTCTTCGCTCTACCTGATGCCAAGAAACATTAGGGACCTTATTGAAGTGATAAATTACATATTGCACCCTAGGTTTTGGGTAAATTGCATATTACACCAAAACTAGGTTTTCATGCACATATATTGCTTTATCAGCTCTTTCTTGGTATTCAGGCTTCCATAAGACATACCTCAGCATAATTTTCACTATCATGATGATTCAAAACATGAGGAACATATTATCATGCACAATTTGCACTTAAACCCCTCAACTTGGGTAATTTGCACATTAGTCCAAAATAAGCAAACATTGCTTCAACATTGTCCAAACAGGACCAAAATTGAAACATAAGATCCTCATGAGCCATAATTACTTTTCACAAGATATTATTAAGCATATAATCATCTTTCTTAATAAAAACACCTAGGGTTAGAGTATAACCCAGGTCAGGGATGTTACAAATTATAAACCCCTAACAAGGATTTCGTCCCCGAAATCCAGATAAAGGAAGACAGATGTATTTCATTCATCATACTATCTAATCTTCACATATCATCTTCTTATTATGGAGACACCAAAAAGCTTTGTTCAACAGAATATGTTTCCTTACAGGATTCTTATAGAATCAACACACAAGACACATGCTCCACTGTCCCCTTATCATAGACTGTGGAGTCAACTTTGTGTCACATAACACTTTTCTTGTTCATAGAGACATCTTACATTCCTTATTAATATCATGTTTATGCAAAGCATAAACCCCTAACATATGATGTTCATATTATTTTATATAATCAGACTGATTTCATAGTTGACCACTCTAGGTAGCCAACCTAAACCATCTGATAACTCTCAGATACCAGAATCTCTTACCTTGGTATCAGTCACATGTGTTGGGAACACATCACATTCTCATATTCCTTTCATTATGAGGAATTACTTGTTACATATGTCTTTTTCTTAGAGCCAAAGTCCAAGATAACTGATACTTTTCTAAGTATCCATCACATGAACATATTTAGCTTATGCACATCAGGTGTTCTAAGACCCACTTGATTGCCATGTCCCTGAAAGGAAAGAAAACAAGTATTCATATTCCTCTTATTATTTCATGTATTTTTAGCTATTCATGAACCATTTACTCTTTATCTCATCTTAGGTTCCTTGCCTTTAGCATTGGAATTTGTAAGGATGATTACATGTCATTATCCCTTTCTTTATTATTATCTAGCATGTTTATGATCATCTCATGATCTCATCACATTTCCCATGTCCTCATTATGGAAAAGATTTTTATTATGCTGGCAACATTATTGAACAAGGTCCATCTCCCTCATTCTTATTCTTGTCTTATGAGGAGTACATTTTTAGTTCCTCATACAACATGCTCATCTGAGATTATCTCAAGCTTCTCTTTCTTATGCATGAGATATGACACATTTATTCATTCTAGATTTCTGATTTCATGATACTCATTAGATTGTCTCAGAATGACTACTTGATCAGAGCAATCAAAAAGACAACAATCTAAGAGTTTCCATACCCACTTTATCATCAACAGTTGTATACCTGGCCAGGGTTTACAAGTATTGTGATCAAGTAGTATGCACTTTGTCTAATATCATATTCCTTGCTTTTATTATAAGCATAAAATTTAACATCCCTGGATTTTATCCAGGCATCTCTTCTATACCTCTTCCTCTTTCATAGATGTAAGACCAATATAGAGCATTTAAAAGAATACTGAACAAAATTCAAATTCTATTTTTCATCATTTCTTCCCTATATAGCAACCAATAGGGAAAACAAAATCAACAATCCTCTTTTTTTTCTATAACAAAAAGGGTTTAGTGTACTCGACATGTACACATTAATAGCATACCTTTTCCTCATATCATGGTCTTATTAGTCTTATTACTGATGCAAAAACTAAGCCATGGGATCTTAAGGGTGAAAGGTTAAGACCTGTGCACTTACTTAATGGCTACTGCCCTGGTACACTAGGCATTTGTTGCACTATTAGTACCAAAAACTTGGTTTTTTAAAACCATTAAGCAAATGTCTCTAGAATTATAGAGACCATTCCCTACTTCTCAGCTTATTGCCCTTCCTTGAGCACTGCCATCATAGATTTATTATCTGACTAAACTCATGGCATAGTCTACTTTCTTGCCAGAAGTTAATCTTTTCCATATTTTCCCTTGTTCCAACATGACTAAGTCATTCAGGAACTCTTTTAAAGCTCAAGTTTTGTGTATTAAGGACTGATAACCTAGATTGTAAGGCTAGTATCCAGTCCAATTATATGCATTACTGTTGCCCCAATCTGCCCAACAAGAGCATGATCATAGGATTCTCTATCTTGATCAGGTCTTAATGGGGATTCTCAGGCACTCATTCTATTCTTGCCTGATCCCTTGCACCTCTTCTTGGTGCAACAACATTGCTCCTAGCAATGTGTTCCTTGTGTTCTCCAGTCATTTTAACTTTTACCCTTTCTCTGTACAAGCAGAAATCATTATAGGGTATACCGGAGGACACTATCACAGACTCGATACCTTAGTCCTATGTCTCTGTAGACTCAGCGAACCTAGCGCTCTGATACCACTAATTGAAACGACCGTCTCGCGAAAATAGGATTAACTAATGCGGAAGCGAATTATTTGCAGCGGATTACTGAAAATCACTGAAAATTTAAAACTTTTTGCAAAGAGATCCATTCATAGGAAAACTCTTTAACCATGAACCAAAGTATTCCAAATTCATCCTGGTTCACAAGTACACAACCTGTACCATTCCTTTTCAAGGATTACAACATTGACTGCCCTGTTAACAAATATACACAGGCAGTATAAAAACTTTGAGGCACTAAGCCAAAACTCAGATTGATACATTTAAAACTCCGAGGACCTGAGAGTATAGAGACGACACATAAGACTACTATCTATATGACTAGACAGACAATATTTCCACCTGAGATTTTATTGTTGTCCCTGTTGTTGTTGCTGCTCTTTCCCTGTTCTAGGGTTTCTGCTCTGCCTTCCATGCATACCTAAAAATGTTTCCCACGGGGGTGAGACAATTGAAAATTGCCCCAGCGAGAGATATAACTCTCCTCCAAAAACATTGTTATTGCAGTTTATCAAATTAAAACTGAGCAGGGGTTACTTTTACATTATCAGGCAGAATTATTCATCATAGAACAGAATAAGATAATCTCCATTCTCAAGGAGGTCATTGCATCTACCCACGGTAGATAAGAAATTCATTTGTCTATTTTGCAGAGAATATAAAGAAACATAATTAACATTTATCTACCAAGGAATGCACAAAGAAATGCAACATCAGCCAATGAATCTCTGTATTCAATCCTTAAGCAAACATGCTATACTGCTGATTACATTTTACAATCACACTTATGCTCTGAGGAGATGAGATATACCGCTCATACTCCAACCGACCATTACAAAATCGCCTCGGTACCATACATAGGTCATCAAAAGAGTCGGATTCTTATGACCTCATCTGTCTCGGTCAGTACGAGACCACATGCAGGACATCTCGTGTCTCTGCTAACTAGCTAGCCAGGGTATTCTGGCACCTTCGCTACAGAGTTATAGCGTCAACTGCACTCTCATCTCCAATCGAGAGATTTCTTGTTTATCTCCTCAATCCGACATTAAGTATCATTGGGAGATTCATGATACATCCATCCTGACATATTCATGAAGGATTGAGAGGTTTCTTGTTTACCTTCCAACAATCTCTTCAAGAGGACGTAAGGATATTTTTGCCCATTTACCCCCACATATTCAAAATATGTGCTCCGGGTTTTGTCGTGGGCACCCATTTCACCATCACCTATTCCTGACGATGATGGATCTATGGTCAGAGCACTACATGAATAGATTTCACTTCATTTATTAAGTACATTCTCATATTCTTTTAGCATCGGCCAAGTTCTCAAACATAACTTATTACAACAATGCTATAAAGAGACATGTACTACTTTTATCAGATATTTATCCGTCTTTCAAAGACCCTGGGAACTCAGTCCCTCATTTCAATACTGGGAATTATCATCCCTTCACTTTCTCATCACCATAATCATATGGTTCTGGGTATTCAAACCCTTAACTCATCATTGAGCATTATTATACCTTTTTCAGGTAACTATCACCTTCAGGTCATCTGACCAAGGCATTCATGATACTTGTTACACAAGCATCACACCTGGCTCACAAGGCCATGAAATATCTTGTCACCTCTCACTAGGTAACAACTTACTCATGTGACTCATAAAAGTCCATGCATATTGCTTCTTTTACTAAGCAACAACAACATTAAGGCACATAATGCCAATCAACATTTATTATATAAATGTCACAGCTCACACTAGCTATATACATCATCTCATAATATATGTATGGTTATTAGGCATGATAACAGTCATACAAGATATTCATCACATCATGTGATGTGATAGTAACACCATTATTCCTCTACCAGGAATTAGGGTTTACTATCAAATAGGGCTTTTCATTCCCTTTACCCAAATTAGGGTTAGGGTTCCCCATTTCTCATTAATAAAGAGTTCATGATCTCATTATTTGTCCAACCCTTAATACATTATTCCATACCTCTGGGGCATTCAAGGATATCATATTTGATTATTATAGAACATTACTTTCATCATATAGCATTAATGATCATCAATTCAAGGTATGAGTTCATTTCTCATCCTTATCATGGTATGATTATATCATACACATCATTTGGGCTTAACCCCATTCTCAAGGTACATTAATTAACACTCATCAAGGTGTAACAACTCATTACATTTCATTGTAACAGTTGCATAACACACTTCATATGTTTCTTACCCAATTATATTGGATTTGAAGTACATCAAGGCATATAAACCCTGAAATGCTGAATGTGATAACTATCATATCTTGATGTATCACTTTCTCATCATTTCAAACTCTGTTTTGTTATCCATCTTATCTTGTATTAAGGTATTTCCCTCTTAATACATTCCATCACTAATCTCTTACCTTTAGCATATAATGCAAAGGACACACATTAGAATTGTACAGCTATCTCACATGATATGGACTTATCTTAGTTTAAGGCATGACTTTATTATAAAGTTGCTTATAAACAATCACAATGATACACCCTCAACTAGGGTTTCTCATCACATATCTTATGTATCCTTCATCCAATTATATTGGACTTATAATCATATCAAGGTATACGATCATATGAGGTCACTTTCAAATCACCTCTAAATCAAGCATAGAGCACCACGGCCATGCAACCAAGAACGACCGTGCGAGGGGAAGCTACCACGGCCGTGCTACCTTGCATGGTCGTGCAAAGGGAGTTCACCTCATGAATCATATTCATGTATGAATTCTATTCTATCATTAGGGATTAGGGTTTCACATACCATCTCCCTTCTTTAGAATAGGGATTGCATATAGCATCACCCTTCATTAGGGTTTCATATCACATTGCCCATAATTAGGGTTTATGTTCATGATTAGGGTTTCATGATCTCTCTACTTAAGGATCATACCCTTAAACACCACATGAATCATATTATTATATTAATTCATGCTATAATCATCTCAACTTGATTAGGTCATATCAACCCTTCAATCGAGTTCATACAACTATGATTAACATAGTATATCAAGTCATTGATCCTATAAGCAATTAGGGTTCATCCCTTAATTGGCACTAACCACTTAGGTACTAATAGGGTTTCAACCTCTGTACCTTAATTGACTATCATTACTAATCAGCATTGGATCAATGGATCATTCACCATCTTGATTCTCAAGAGATTCAATCACATTGGACCTCCATTACATAAGTATCCAATTGAATTAGGGTTTCCAATGTTGATTCCTTCAATCATTGAATTCATGGAATCAATCATCAATTGGACCTATCCTCATACTTCAATTGAGTTTAATAGGTCAACCTTAAAATGATTTGACTCTAAATTGACCCTCAATTGGTCATCAATTAGGGTTTGGTTCAATTGAATTAGGGTTTGGAATCGATGATTCATCAACACTAATCAATACAAGATTGGTTACATTGAAACTATTGAACCATCATTCAAATTGAACATGAACTGACCCCAAACGGTCTTGAGGTCGTTTGGATGACCACCAAAAGGTCTTGAGACCGTTTTTACATCATATCATCAATATCCAAGTCAACCAATTAAGGTTTGGATCATTGGATTGATCACCAAATCAGCAATTGATTACACTTCAACTTAGTGACATTGGATCTTCAATTGCTTAACCATACTCAACCCTAGACCTCCAAACGGTCTTGGGTGACCCCCAAATGGTCTTTAGACCGTTTGGATGAGTCCCAAACGGTCTTGAGACCGTTTGGATCATCCAAACCTTGGATTCTAGTGAAAAATCATCAAAGTTTGGTCTATCGAGTTGATCAACAAATCAACACTTAATTGCAACATGATTTGGTACCTTTAGACCTTCAATTGGTCAACTATACTTGAACCCAGACCTCCAAACGGTCTTGGGGTGACCCCAAAACGGTCTTGAGACCGTTTGGGTGATTCCCAAACGGTCTTGAAACCATTTGGGCTAATCAACCCAAAATCTCCAATTAACTCATTGGAATTTCAGCACTGTTTTCAATTAGGGTTTTCCCAATTGAATAGCCTTCAACTCACGATTCCTTGGGAGTTAATCCCTCAAATTTGGCGAGTCATTAGAAAACATAATTAGTAACAGTAATACCAAACGGTAAACCCTTTGTCAACGCACTCAAACGGTCTTGAGACCATTTGCCCAAAAAGTTCAATTAAATCAGATTGATAATCAGCACTTAATCCAATCAGGTTTCCCTAATTGATTAGCCTTCAACTCACGATTCCTTGGGAGTTAATCCCTAAAATTTGAAGGGTCATCAAACAACATAATTATGAATAGGAATCCCAAACGTTCAATGCTTGGTCAACTCACTCAAACGGTCTTGAAACCGTTTGCCCAAATAGGTCAAGTTAATCAGGTTGAAAATCAGCATTTAATTCAATTCGATTTGCCTAATTGATTGGCCTTCAACCTACGATTACTTTGGAGTTAACCCCTCAAATTTGGTGGGTCATTATCGTACATAATTAGGAACAAAAGTACCAAACGGTCAAAGATTGGTCAACCATCTCAAATGGTCTTGAAACCGTTTTCTCCCAAACGGTTTCAAACTGTTTGCCTTTAAACGGTTTGCTGAAACCGCATAGCCAATCAAATTAAAACGATTTGGAATAGCTATCAAAACCATTGGGCTTGGTACTTTTATTTGTATAAGCATCTAGGATGATGTCATCATCCCCTTCCTTCGAACAACCAAGAATAGCAACCGTTCTTGATGGAAATTGCAGCAAAGAAACAAAAGTGCATCAAATTGAAGAAAACAATCAACAAAGCATAGAGAATTGATGCAATAGCAATGATTATGGGTTTAAGTTATAAAACCCACCTCCAAATGATCTCCAAAGCTCCAAGCTCACGACATAAATTGTGGATGAAGTTTTTGCAACTTCCCCTTAGGCTCGTCCTCAATCTTTTGGTTGTAAAAGTTGGCTAGGGTTGAAGAGGAGATCGAAATAAGAAGGAATCCATAATTTATTTTCGATTTCCACCATGGAATCAAGATGAATGAGGGTTAATAAGCTTACCAACAGGTTGGGGATCGTTCTCCTGTTGCTCCTAAGTCCCCTTGAGCTCATCCAAAGCAAGGGAAGAAGAGAGGGCCGAAAAATCCTTTCAATTGATTTGGAAATGAAGTTTTTATAAAGGAAATTGAGGAGAGAGAAAGCATTTTTAATTTCCCTCAACTCTCAAATTGGTGCCACATAAACCCCCTCAATCCCTTGTGTACGAAGGCAACTTCCTTTGCCTTTAATTCTCCTTCATTATCCTCAAATTAAAAGAAAAGCAAATTAAGCACCTTAATCATATAATTGTAATATCCATAATGTGAGTGGATATTACTTTCCTTTATAATAAGGTGAGTGGAGTTTCACCTCCTTTAGATATTTTCGTGCCTTATCTATGCAAAAGGACGTCTATCCTTATTCAAACTCAACCAATAACATTTTGGTTGAAGGCCCTTTAATTAATATATTCATTTTTGCCCTAAATTGAATTAGGGTTTCAATTAGGATTAAATCTTGATTATTTTAATATCAAGATTCTCTCTCCTCCAACTTAATCCAAAAGAGGTGCCCCTCTCATTTTATTTGCTCTACCTGATGCCAAGAAACATTAGGGACCTTATTGAAGTGATAAATTACATATTGCACCATAGATTTTGGGTAAATTGCATATTACACCAAAACTAGGTTTTCATGCACGTATATTGCTTTATCAATGCTTTCTTGGTATTCAGGCTTCCATAAGCCATACCTCAACATAATTTTCACTATCATGATGATTCAAAACACGAGGAACATATTATCATGCACAATTTGCACTTAAACCCCTCAACTTGGGTAATTTGCACATTAGTACAAAATAAGCAAACATTGCTTCAACATTGTCCAAACATGACCAAAATTGAAACATAAGCTCCTCATGAGCCCTAATTACTGTTCACAAGATATTATTAAGCATATAATCATCTTTCTTAATAAAAACACCTAGGGTTAGAGTATAACCCAGGTCAGTGATGTTACAATTACAAAAGAAACTTAATACCATGATACTACCTTATATGAATCTCATGTCAAATCTGGGACCAGGTAGATGGTGCCCCACCAAGCAAACCTCCTAAAGTTGTAGTTGCATCTTGTCATGACTATCTCCTGAAGTTCTGTACCTGTGGTCATCTCATCCCCATCCATGCATAAAGGAAAATCTAGGTTTGAATAAGTGTCATTGAATTTCTAATAAGATAAACATAAGCATACTATAATTGAAAGTCCAACTGATGTTTGAAAGCTTTAAACTTATGTTGGATTGATGTGTCTTTTAGTTACGTATTTTATCTGATTTGTGGCCACCATTATACGATAAGTCCTCCTCTTTGACACAGAAGTATCCTCTATGGTGCAACACACCCTCTGTTGGCACAACATGCCCTCTATTGACACCGAAGTGTCCTCTATGGTGCAACACACCTTCTGTTGGCACAATGTGCCCTTTGTTGACACAACATGCCCTCTGTTGACACTGAAGTGTTCTCTATGGTGAAATGTACCCTCTGTTGGCACATTGTGCCCTCCGTGACACCTGTAGTGTCTGGCGTAGTGCGCCCTCTGAATCGTCCCCAAACTCTCTAGTGAGGACTTATCCTATAATGTATATGATTAATGTTCTGATATCATTTTATTTCTTTATTCTTAATTTCTTATATTTGAATCTTAATGTCTTATGTCTGAATCTTAATATCTTATCTCTAACTTTGTATCTTTTCTCTTTAATTCTGAAGTAAAGATAAATCTAAATATGTATCTCAATTACTAAATAACTAAAAGTGGATTTGAGACTCTTATTAGGTATTTGGATCTAATTTATTATTACTCACAATGAGTAATATAAATCTAAAATCTGAAATTTAGATTCTTGTTGTCTAAATAAATCTTAATCTAAAACTTGTATTCAACAGATCTCTTAGTTAAATGTTCGTATCAAATATATGACTTATGTGTCTAAAGGCTTGAGAAATAAACTGAACTGATAAATGAATACTAAGCATATGAAAGTAGCTTAAATATCTACAATATATAATTTGTTATCCTCACAACAAAAGTCCATCTAAATAATCTCTGGTTCATAGGAGAATTATTGAATATGAGATGCACATTGATAACTAAATGTTTGAAAGTAACTTATTCTCTAAGTTGTCGACAAGGAGTGGTTCAAGTTGTCAAACACGACGTACCCTCATGAAGGGATCCGGGTTCGATTCACAACTATCGTTTTATTATTTACCACCTTCTGGGTGTCAAACCTCTGCTACGGTTTGGGGGAGGGGGAAGAAAATCTTCTCTTCTAACCCAAAAAATGTATTCTCTAAGTTACTTTGCATATGGATAGGCTGAATTGTAATAATAATAAAATTCAATGGACATGACCTACTTACCTTATTTGAGGAGATATTTAGCACAGTCTGGATTCCTTGGTTCAAAACATATTTACCTGGACATTAACAAAATTCTATTAGTACTTGTGTATGTTCCCTCTTTTTATTTCTAAATCTCAAGGCCCATTATCCTGACCTCCTGAACTAAATTAGGTTTCTTTTTCAACTAAAACTAACCCTGGCTTAAAGCATATTTGATATTTAAACAATAAATTAAACTCAAATCATTCATTATGTAAGGTACATATATTGATATATCCATAATAGCCAAAGTATCACATGCACTAGTAGATGAGTATATATCCCATATACCAAGAGTAAAATCCAACCATACTCACCTACTGCTCTTACTAACATATTTATAAAATCAAATGAAATGTAATTAGAATCATTTCCACTCTAAATAGGCACATAAAATACATGTTGTCTCATAAATAATCATAGATCATCTTACATAACAGACCATTAGACCCAAAAATATATGAAACTACATGAAAACCGTGGAAACACTAATCATACATTGTACTAGAGTCCATATAAAATATTATATCATTTTATAGCCAACCCATTGGTGAAAAACCCAAAATATACTTATTAAGGTTTTCATCAAAAATATTGGTAAAACCTCAAATCATAATTATCAAGATTTGGAATCATGTTAAGCATATAAAAATACAACTTAGATTGAAATCACATATCTTTTAGCAATCAAAATGTAATAAATAACCAACATCTAAAATACCTTTTCGATCTATTTTTATAAGATAATAAACATCAGTAGATTTATGTAGACACCTTGTTTGCTAAAAATTGAGTGTTAAATCACAAGATATGAATTTTAGGAGAATACCTATTTTTGAGAAATCTAAATCGTCAATTTTTGGTTTGCCCATTTTGATTTGGCCACGTCATGTGCCCAAAAGCTTCAGGGCTCAACGCCTCATGGATCCTATCTTGGATCCAGTTCTTCCTAACCCGCTTGACCCAACACAACTCCAGAACGTTGTGTGTGGCTCTATTTTACATAGTCCTGCTAGGCCGCTGCTAGGGTGGGCATCCACGAGCCTGATCTCAGAGTGTACGTCGTCATTGCACAATCCACAAATGCTAACAACTTCATCCAACTCTTTATTCCATCCAGTGCCTTCTTCATGATTTGGTTGGCCGGGATCAAGATTTCCAAAGTACAACATCACTACGGTCGCCTCTAGCTCTCTTCTTCTTATCCATTCTTCTTCTCCTCTTTTCGGTTTTGATCAAAACCCTAATGTTGGACTTCAGACCACCGTAACGGTTTAAAATCTAGGGATTTTATAGTCTCACAACCACCGGATCTTGGACAGAGTTACCCCTTCGAAGAACTCTGTTTGGACCCTTTTAAACATGGGTTGCAACTCTTAGTCCGCACGCACCGGAGTCACCCCTCTTTTTTATTCTTTTTTTCTTTTTTTGCATAAAAGTCGTATTCCTATAAGTATTTCTATAGGCTATAATATGAGCCCATTTAGTCTCAAACTTTGGTATCAACAATATATTGTCATAATCTTTAATAGGGAAGATATTAGGTCAAAACTAACTGGTTAGACACTCGAAACATGTCTCTTAAGTAAATAATGGATGATTACTGACTTAATTGTCTAGGCCACTAGGGAAATGAAAATTATCTGAAATTTCTATAGCAATCTCATATCTTAATTATTCATCTACTGAAAATATATTGAGTATTTATATAAGAATAAAATATTTCATTCTCAATTTTGTACTCCAAGAACCCATTTGTGAATCTTAATTGGCCGAAATAGGTTTGAATTAGTTTTGAGGGAACATGGCCTATTTTGTTGTCTTTCAAAGGGTCCATTAACTTAATTATACCCCCGATTACAAAATCAAAGTGTGAATTGCCATAATTCCTCAATTGAAACTTCCCCGTGATATTCTTGCTCAATATTACATATCTTCTAAATATTAAGATAATAACTAGGCCTAGGGCTCAAATCATCAACTAGACTTGTCATATTTCTTTCATTGGGGTCACCTCATATTATCAAATTACCTATGTAATCACCAAATTTTGTAAGTATATTACAAAAATATCCAAATTTCATAAAAGACCCTCTTTACACTCTTTTTCCCTTACATTCAAATATCATGCAAAATGGTTGGAACCTTATTGACAACATAAATCTATCATAAATTGATTTTATTAATAACTTAATCATGTACTTGCTAGGTTCCAAAAATTAGGGTGTGACAATACTGCCCACCTTTTTGGAAAATTTGTCCTCAAAATTCGACTAAGTTATAGGAGGCTCCCCACCTTAAGGTTTCACATACGCTACATACACTAACTCGTGAGATTATCATAAAGTCTCATAGACACCAAAAAAATGTGATCTTCTTGTGGATAACTAACTATGTCTAACAACATTATCAATTTAGCATGTACAACCAACATAGAAATCTGAAGGAAAGTCTTAAACATAAACAACTACTCTTTCTTTACTCTTAATTCTTTCTTTTCATGTATCTTTCTCTAGAGATTTGTACTTTGATACTTGTGCCTCATGACATGCACTAAAGGTTTGGGTCATGTCTATTGATTTGACCTGTACTAGGGCCTGGGTCTAACTCCATAATATCAGTTCATCTCATTTTGATTTGATGTTAACACAACTCTTAATACATATGGATCTCGTGGTCTTGTCATGATCTTAAATCTTAATGTATGGATCTTTTCTTAGAAACAGAAGCATGACTTAATGCATCCAAATCTTACCTTATCATGTATTTAATTCTTAGATATGTCATTCTTAGAATCCTTATCAACATGTCTCTACATGAGGTCTTAAGCACGGTAAATATATAGCCATGAAAGTACAAAATTTTAGTAGAATGTCTCATATTAATATCTTAGAGCCTGGGATCACACAAATCATAAAAGTCTTCTTTATGGGACATGTAGATATATTGAGCTTTATAAATACTTATCATGAAATCTTAAAACATAACTCTCAATGGTCTTACATCATAAATCTTAATCATCTTGAGAAACAATAATAATATATATTTACTTGGAGACTAAGTCACCATCATCTTAATCTTAACTAGTTAAGATTAACTACATTAATCAAGTTGAGATCATAATAATAATTAAATTATGGACATCATGTTGAGTGGTATGAAACATGTAAACATAGTAAGTGTAACTATAAATGAATACTCATGGGCATGGACCACTTACTTTAGTTTGCAAAATCTTGCACTAAAGTCATTCACTACTCCCTTATCATCTAACCATATGCAACATTATTAGGTCAAAATGATGTTTCCTCATGTTATCATGGTGCTCTTATCTAGATAAGTGTAAGGTATTTGTAGTCACTATCTTACCATACAACCATTATTGTCCCTAGAAATACCCAAAGAAACATTAATCAACCATCTTTTCTAGGCTCTATCTTATATCAACATTAGATAGAACTCCATATTATTACAATAATAGACCAATGATCCATACCATAACATATCGTGTATCATCATATGCTTAAAGCATCCTCATGAATAACCTTAAAGACTTTTAGTAACCTCTACCGATCATCATATCTTAAGCTTGAACTTGGTCCATAACATTAATCCTATTATCCTCAAGTATTTTCCTTAAAAACCATTATGATTAAACTTGTGATTGTAATCCCTCCTTCGGATGAAGGTCCTAAGGAAATCAAGAGTCCTCTAATTATAATCCAGTATAGTGGTAAAAGACCTCTCTTTCCCCAATCATTATTCCACTTCAAAGTCAAGTTAATCATTTGTTTCAAAATACCTTTCTTTGGTATGCATTCTATGGTTCTAACATTGTTACAACCCCAATTTTGGGTTCATTTACTGATAAATATAATTTCTCATATTGAAGATTTTGAATGAATAAATGGTATAATCTATTTTGAATGAATGGATTTCATTTACAATAGCCTCGTTGTTTGATTTGTGGGCTTTATTGGCTATTGGGCCTAATAACAAGGATATTCAATTTATAACTGAGAATTTGAGATGAGAAAGGTATGGAAACCTTTAGAAAGCAAATCCAAGGAGGATTTCGTTCCACTTGGGTTCCTTGGGTTCCAAGGAGTCCAATGTTGCAAAGAAAAGGCAATAAGAAAAGAAAATATCAATTAAGTATTTCCTTGTTAATAAAGAAATTGAAAACATTGATGAAATGTGGAAAATATGTGAAAAGAGGAATAAATGGGTAATCCTTAGTGGAATCTCGTGTCCCAAGGATTCCTAATAATAAAAGGAACACTAATGAGGAAACTAAGAGAGAAATAAAGAGAAATCCACAAAAGGAAATATTTTAATAAGAAATAAAACAAGATAATGAGAATAATGCATATTGATGCATTTAAGGATAAGGAGTATTCCATTAAAAGAAATTTCGAATTCTTAAAGTTTCTTGGGTGCCAAGATAAAGGAGAGGAAAGAGAAAATAGCAAATTTGAAAAATAAAAAGATAATGTGTTGCATTATTAATGAATGATGTAATATTGTTTTAAAGGAAATATTTCTTACTCCAGGAGGTATATAATTTCGTGCCAACACAAGAACAAGTAAGATAATGGGAATAATCTTTGAAATCCTAACATCAAAAGGAGAAAGAATACTAAAGAGACATGAGAGAGAGAGAGGGAGAGAGAGCATGCTTTTAATGAAGGAATCAGATTTCTAGTAGGAAAGAATGTTTTCCTTCGTGAGCAAGCATCGTAGGGTGTTGTACCCTCATCTATAAAAGGAGAAAGAGCCATGGGCCGAGTCCAAGAGAGAGATTCCACATACTCTCCTTCCTTCTTGTTCTTCTTCTTGTTGTTTTTGGCAAAACCCTAACCAAGGAAACGTGGGGATGTTTTGGGGGCTCTTGAAGGCTATGGGGGATCTTGATGAAGGCACGAAGCAACACTCAAAGTTTCGGGTAGCCAGCTATATTCCTCTTACTTCCATCTTCGTTCAGGGTAGCTAACAGACCTGCAGGCGCTGCTGCAGTGAGCGCCGCTACCAGGCCGACTCCGGCCACCTCGGCCAGAGCTGGAGATCACCGCGGGTAGGGCAGGCGGTGGCGGAGGCTCTGGAGTGGGCACCGGTGCTCTAAGGACCGAGAAGGAGGGAGGCAGATGACCGTGAAACCCTACAGTTCGCGGCAGCGCAGGGTTGCGCTGGGTAGAAGACGACCCGGAAATCCAAATGACCAAGTTACCCCTCCGAGATACAAGAAGCGACTTGCCATACCAAGGACATAAGGGTAAATTGGTTATAACCTCCAGCAAGCCGCGTTGCACGGAGCCGGGCGACGTGGCACTCTGTGATTGGCCAGAAGTAAGTGTTTCTTGTTAAATTCGCAACTAAATAACCGTAGCTCGGATAGATGCACATTATATATGAATTTTGATCAGGAGAACGAGAGGAATCCATTAAAAATATAATTAGATATTGATTCCGTTCCTAATTACAAAAGTACTTTAAGTTAATGAAAAGTGTTTTAAAGTTAGGATTAACAACCCTAAATGAGGTTAATGATGGAATCTATGATGCCTAATGGGTTAGTTTGAAGTGTTAATAACCTGTTAAATGATAATGTCAGATTCGAACCTAATCTAAATGAAGACTTGCCTGATTTAGGGTTATAACTCATATGAGAATGATTAAATAATTTAGAAACCCTAATTTAGGGTAAAAGAAGATAAGATCATATTTAGATTGAAAAATGTGAAAATATGATTGTTAAATGATAGTTCTAAGTTATTTGTATATGAAAGTCCTTAATTTAGGATAAATACCCTAAAAGTAGTGATTAAGGTCTTTTCATGAATAAAAGGTGGAATTGGTGGCAAAATGAGTTCATATGGTAATTAGATCCAAATGAGCTTTGAATTAATGATAGATACACATAATGATCTTGTCATGAATTAAAAGGGATAAAAATAGTAGCTTTAATGTAAAAGAAGTTTAATGAAATTAACTGATGAGTAATGTGCCTTTAAATATGGAAATAGGGTTATATGTTGTTGATATAACCTTAATATTGAAGAATAGATAAGATAACTAGGGTTTTTGAGTAATCACATAAAATTAGGGTAAAAGGTGAAGGGAAACCCTAATTGTAAAATGAAACCCTAAAATGGACACAAAACCCTAGAAAGTGAATCCAAGTAAATAGAGTAGATTCTTGATGAAGTGTGTAACAATAGAGTACATATTATTTTCAGGAATTATGTGATGATTGAATTACTTTCTTGGATCTGTTGATTGGCTTGATTGTATACACATGAAGTATATGTTGAATAATCTGCATGAATCATCAAATTAGGTATGTGGTTACGCTTATGACTACCCGAATTAGTTTTCTGGGATTTTATCGATGTTTCCATCGTGGCTTGAATTAAACTGTTGGATGTATTTAATTCATGCAAAGTATAATGTGAATATGACTATCACATAAGAAATATGCCTACTAGCTCAGATCCTAGTCCCCTCTGTAGCTTTATAGATTGACCTAGTAAATGGCTACCAATGAGGGTAGGTCCATCATGTCATTAAATGACTTAGTAAATGGCTACTAATGGAGTAGGTCCATCAAGTCATCATGAGTCAGGTATTGGTCTACCTTTGGGTAGGACCATGCGACTCCATACCCTAGGTATTGGCTACCGGTGTGGTAGGGCCATGGGGGGTAAGGATCTACCATTTGAGAGAGGTAGTATCCATGTCCACTGCAGGGACGTTACAGAGAAAGGGGATAGGAAAGGATTGAGTAGTATTGCTTAAAACGTAATTTTGGATGTTAAATGATATTTGGTTGATTACATTGTTAACATAGTTGCACATTTATTGTTTCCCCCACATACCAGCTTCGGCTGACCGACGTTTTGTTTGTCGGCGTTTTAGGTACAAATGAAAAGAACAAATAGTAAAGTGGCATATGTGATATTAAACGAGAAGTAACGTGCACAGGAGGATTAGTTAGATTAGAATTCTTCATGGATAGAAGATTAGAAATCCCAGATTTTAAAAGGTAATCAAAGTTTTATTTTATAGCAATTTTCAATTTAGTTGGTAAAGTTTATTAATTGTTATTGATTATTTGTTGAACCTTTGATCCTGTTTATTGAATAACGGCTCTGACCTTCGGGTCTCCCTTGATTGGGGGTTACCGAGAGACGGGGTCATTACAATTGGTATCAGAGCATAGGTTCCTCATTTAATCTTTAATAATTATTAAATTTTACAAATTCTGTAGAACCCAAGGGAGTTATTAGAGGATTATCCGAAAGACAGAGTTGTCTAGAAAAGGATCACGACCGGGGGCTGGCAATATTTTCCTCTGCACCGCTAGTCGTAATACGAGGACTCCCGGACCCGTGTGACTGCCTGGCCAAAGTCTTAGGATATGATTCGAAATAAGATACCTTTAGGACTCTCTCATCTTGTTCATCCATTCTCAACTCAAATTCTGTTAAGGACCTTAAGAATTAGGGTTTTCTCTCTTTTCCTCACCCTCTTGAGGTATGGGTAAGGTTGATAAGGATTAAGGAATCCTCCATCAAATTAATAAAAAGCATGTAAATAAGATGTCATGGACATAAGCTTAATAGAGTAAGCATAAAAGGAATAGATACATACTTAGGTCATATGACACAAGCTGTCATTGCCCTCAGGAGAGACCTGAGGATAGACCTCCTTGGTAGGAGGATGTCTTGGAGGTAGATACCTCCATTAAAGGTAGAGACCTAGCACATCCTTTGAGGATGATGGTAACCCTAACCCTAAGTGAAGGTTAGAGAGAGAGAGGTGACATGATGAGTAGATGTCATGGTTGACTGAGTGTTTGGTTGGACATGCCTTTGGGATGCCATAAGAGGGTAGATGACCTACTACCTTTGGCGACCCAACCCTGGGAAGTATCGTACATGTTTGAGCTACTGATACCTCCTTTATGGATGGGGTTAGAGAAAGAGCTATAGTTACCCTATGGGCTAGGCAAGTAAGGTATAGCTTGGTGAAACCCTGGTTAAGAGATCATGATGGGTGGCTTATGAGATAAGCATAAGTTATAATGGATAACCGTGAGTAAGCATGAGCGTGAACATAGGCTTCACCAGGAAGGGATATGCTTATGAGCTTGATCCTTCATGAAGAAAGGACCTCTTATAGAGAGGTTGGTTGTAGGATTAAATCTAGAGAGAAAGCAGACCTCAAGCAAGAAGGTTGGAAGCCTAAAACCCTGAGACATAAGGAACCTTGGGTAGTTGGGGATGATGCGACCTAAGTGGATGATAGTGGTTGCCTTATGTTTGATCCCTGAAGGCTGATGATAGCTTGGTTGCCTTTAGAGGAACCTTCTGGTACCCATGGTATAAGTAACTACCTGCTGGATGAGACAAAGAGTGCCTTAAACCCTGAGGAGGGTTAAGTAACCAGTTGTGAGGCTTTATACCGAGTTGGCTATCCTTGAGGAGGACTCGACTTTTTGGTGTTGCTCATATGAAAGGATCATGGAAGTACATGACATACCTGGGATATGCTTGATTCATGGTTGAGAGTTTGAGCATGTAGTGGGATACCCAAAGGATAATCTAGGGATCCTAGGACTAAGAGGGGAAGCAGTGTATCCAATGCTCATGGTGAGATTTGAGTCTCTATAGTTTCGAGCATGGTACTCTTAATGTGTGGAGGTAAAGGAAACCCCTAAAGGTAAGGGTATGTTTGACGAACCCCTCACAACTAAGTTGGTCCGATGTTGAGGATGAGAACAAGTGTGACCCAACATGGTTTAGTAGGTATGCTTGTGCCTTAGTGGTGGTTGGTTTAAGCATGCTCATGTGAATGTAAACCCTAAGGACGCTTGTGACCTTTGTTATCGAGGTTGTAGTTTCCTCCCATCCTGGGAGAGGGACCCTTTGGTAGGGTGTATACCAGTTTTGTTGGTTTTGAGGAGACCTAAAGAGGTTTCATAGGATCTAGAGAAGCTAAGTGAAAAGTACAAGGCGTGAAAATGAACATGTAGACCCATACATAGCCATCTCTAAAGTTCATGTGGATGTGTTACCATGGAGGTAACCGGTATGGGACCTGACCATGGAAGACAGGTCGCCATGATCCCTATGAAAGGATGAAAGTTAGTCGTGAATGCAGAGAGAGATGATGACGGATTGGGTAAGGTTCTAAGTAGGACATACACTATAATGAAATCCTAAGTCTATCCTAGGGTCAGGTAGGGATAAGACCGATGGAAGTAGGAGTTGCCACATTCCCTAGATGCACATGACCATAGGGTCGGGAGGTAACAACTATCATTGTCTGAGGGCCATGGGTTAGGAGATTGATCACCTTCATGAACCCATGGGACCCAAAGGGCAGATGAGTAGGGCACTCTCTGATGCATGAGGGAAAAGGGATGACCCCAAAAGTGTCGGCACTCTATAGACCTAGAGGAGAAGACCAAGGACTGTGTTTAGACCAAGTAGGTTCGAGACCAGATTTCCATGGAAGTAAGTGATATCGTGGTGTTCGTAGAGACATATGTGACTTGTTTCGACTTAGATGTAAAGGCGTACTGGTAAGGTGGGATGTACCATCTCTACTCTTGGAATAAGAAGAACTCTGTATTTGGGCTGCAACCAAATGCTTATTTCTTCTTGTTATGGGAGTGAGAGATAGGACAGTACACATGCCTTACACCAAGGATAAAAGATGATGCGAGTTAGAACGTTGCTACGAGGTATGAGGATAGAGATGATAACATACCTTGGTAGAGTGAATGATACATGGATGGTTTGCAAATACTAAGAGAAATAGTGTAGTCAGCTTATGAGTATGTTTTATCAGGAGCCATGTGGAATTTGCAAGTTAACCAAGGTTGAGTTTGATCACAGTGAGGATGAGCTCAGAGCTTTTTGATGAAGATAGACTTAGAAGATGAGATGAGATGATAAGTAGAATACATGGAGGTGTATGTCTTCAACATTACCTAACACCTAAGGTTAAGAAGTGGTAATGAATGCTCTGGTTGAGATATAGCTGTCTAGTTAGATGGAGGCTAGAAGAGGTTATTAGGTTAACCCTCAGTTGGAAACGAGATAAGTTTGGCTAACACACATATGTAACAATGTTGTTTGATCAAGTTAAAGGTTGCTTGGTTAGCCAACATAGTCCATGATATAATGAAAGGATGGTTGTAGAACCTCAGATATACTTCTTTGGAAAGGAAGGTAATAAAACCCTGATAAAAGTGGTTTAGGGTTTCTGAGGAATCGATCTTGAGGAATCATGACATATCGGAGATCATGGTTTAAGATCACCAAACACCGTGATACTACAAAGATAGTAAGTGATAGTAGTACTTGGGATGCTTAAAATTGCATGTAGCATGTGGCCATGCAAGTTAGGAGGTGAAGGACGAGCACTAGTAACCCAATGCATGAATATAAAGTATAAAGAGTTCCCGAGAGGGAATGGGAGTTCATCACTGTGGATGATGTGAGTCTCCCCTAGACCAAGGAAGGTTAGTATGCAAAATGGGTTATGGTAGATCACCTTACCTAGATGACATGAGAAAGAAAGAATGTTGTCAAGGGATAGATTCGGTTGAACTACTTATGAGAGAAAGATGGTTCAACCACACCATGATGCAAGTTCCAAAGTTCTTGAGTATGACCTAAAGGTTCACTTCCATGAGGTGGAAGTAGATACAAGAAGAGCTCAGTGTTTGTACAGTTTATCACCCCATACTTATGGACAATATGATCCGGACTAGAGGGTCTGATGAAAGTATGTGTGCTCATTTAGGGTGATACATCGAGATAGTTCTTAAGATGTGATGTTAACCACCATAACCTGTATTGGGATGCAAGAAGTTCTATAAGGAGGTTGTGTCGGTCGCCACTTCATTATGATGATGTTGGTGAAGGAGGCCTCGTGAAGGTCACAAAAGAACCACAATGTATGCAGATGAAGTCGCTTTGATCGTGTAATGGCTGAGAGCGAGCCCAATGGTGGCATGAGTCACGAACTGATGCAAAGCAGACTGACATGCAGTTCACTGTGGGAGAATATAATGTGAAAATCCGACCCCTCTGAGTTTCAGCTAAGAAAGCTGAGTCCCCGATATATGGGTCCATTTGAGATGGATTAGTGGTTATGATTGTGTTTATCCTTGCCCCACAGGATAACATGATGTGTAATGTGTTACATGAGTTCGATCTAGAGCACTATGTGAGGTACCC
This sequence comes from Alisma plantago-aquatica, assembly GCA_963693085.1. Lineage (NCBI taxonomy): Eukaryota > Viridiplantae > Streptophyta > Magnoliopsida > Alismatales > Alismataceae > Alisma > Alisma plantago-aquatica. The sequence continues at coordinate 1,158,026,731 of OY856410.1, read as the reverse complement.
AAGCCATGTGTTGAGCCCTGAACCTATTCAGCTTTTGAGAGGTTGAAATGTCCTGAGTCACCTATGAGGGTACGATATACCAAGGTAAGAAAGAACTCAGATGGAAGAATATGAGATAATGAAGGTTCTTGGGAAACACCATGGAAAGGGTGAAGCCTTGTGGGAGCCATGATGGACATATGAAAGGCTTATCATGTTTGTTTGCTTGCTTGATGGAATTTTGAGGACAAAATTCTTATAAGAGGGGAAGGATGTTACAACCCCAATTTTGGGTTCATTTACTGAGAAATATAATTTCTCATATTAAAGATTTTGAATGAATAAATGATATAATCTATTTTGAATGAATGGATTTCATTTACAATAGCCTCGTTGTTTGATTTGTGGGCTTTATTGGCTATTGAGCCTAATAACAAGGATATTCAATTTATAACTGAGAATTTGAGATGAGAAAGGTATGGAAACCTTTAGAAAGCAAATCCAAGGAGGATTTCGTGCCACTTGGGTTCCTTGGGTTCCAAGGAGTCCAATGTTGCAAAGAAAAGGCAATAAGAAAAGAAAATATCAATTAAGTATTTCCTTGTTAATAAAGAAATTGAAAACATTGATGAAATGTGGAAAATATGTGAAAAGAGGAATAAATGGGTAATCCTTAGTGGAATCTCGTGTCCCAAGGATTCCTAATAATAAAAGGAACACTAATGAAGAAACTAAGAGATAAATAAAGAGAAATCCACAAAAGGAAATATTTTAATAAGAAATAAAAAAGATAATGAGAATAATGCATATTGATGCATTTAAGGATAAGGAGTATTCCATTAAAAGAAATTTCGAATTCTTAAAGTTTCTTGGGTGCCAAGATAAAGGAGAGGAAAGAGAAAATAGAAAATTTGCAAAATAAAAAGATAATGTGTTGCATTATTAATGAATGATGTAATATTGTTTTAAAGGAAGTATTTCCTACTCCAGGAGGTATATAATTTCGTGCCAACACAAGAACAAGTAAGATAATGGGAATAATCTTCGAAATCCTAACATCAAAAGGAGAAAGAATACTAAAGAGACATGAGAGAGAGAGAGGGAGAGAGAGCATGCTTTTAATGAAGGAATCAGATTTCTAGTAGGAAAGAACGTTTTCCTTTGTGATCAAGCATCGTAGGGCGTTGTACCCTCATCTATAAAAGGAGAAAGAGCCATGGGCCGAGTCCAAGAGAGAGATTCCACGTACTCTCCTTCCTTCTTGTTCTTCTTCTTGTTGTTTTCGGAAAAACCCTAACCAAGGAAACAAAGGGGCTGTTTTGGGGGCTCTTGACGGCTATGGGGGATCTTGATGAAGGCACGAAGCAACACTCAAAGTTTCAGGTAGCCAGCTGTATTCCTCTTACTTCCATCTTCGTTCAGGGTAGCTAACAGACCTGCAGGCGCTGCTGCAGTGAGCGCCGCTACCAGGCCGACTCCGGCCACCTCGGCCAGAGCTGGAGATCACCGCGGGTAGGGCAGGCGGTGGCAGAGGCTCTGGAGTGGGCGCCAGTGCTCTAAGGACCGAGAAGGAGGGAGGCAGATGACCGCGAAACCCTACAGTTCGCGGCAGTGCAGGGTTGCGCTGGGTAGAAGACGACCCGGGGATCCAAATGACCAAGTTACCCCTCCGAGATACAAGAAGCGACTTGCCATACCAAGGGCATAAGGGTAAATTGGTTATAACCTCCAGCAAGCCGCGTTGCACGGAGCCGGGCGACGTGGCACTCTGTGATTGGCCAGAAGTAAGTGTTTCTTGTTAAATTCGCAACTAAATAACCGTAGCTCGGATAGATGCACATTATATATGAATTTTGATCAGGAGAACGAGAGGAATCCATTAAAAATATAATTAGATATTGATTCCGTTCCTAATTTCAAAAGTACTTTAAGTTAATGAAAAGTGTTTTAAAGTTAGGATTAACAACCCTAAATGAGGTTAATGATGGAATCTATGATGCCTAATGGGTTAGTTTGAAGTGTTAATAACCTGTTAAATGATAATGTCAGATTCGAACCTAATCTAAATGAAGACTTGCCTGATTTAGGGTTATAACTCATATGAGAATGATTAAATAATTTAGAAACCCTAATTTAGGGTAAAAGAAGATAAGATCATATTTAGATTGAAAAATGTGAAAATATGATTATTAAATGATAGTTCTAAGTTATTTGTATATGAAAGTCCTTAATTTAGGATAAATACCCTAAAAGTAGTGATTAAGGTCTTTTCATGAATAAAAGGTGGAATTGGTGGCAAAATGAGTTCATATGGTAATTAGATCCAAATGAGCTTTGAATTAATGATAGATACACATAATGATCTTGTCATGAATTAAAAGGGATAAAAATAGTAGATTTAATGTAAAAGAAGTTTAATGAAATTAACTGATGAGTAATGTGCCTTTAAATATGGAAATAGGGTTATATGTTGTTGAGATAACCTTAATATTGAAGAATAGATAAGATAACTAGGGTTTTTGAGTAATCGCATAAAATTAGGGTAAAAGGTGAAGGGAAACCCTAATTGTAAAATGAAACCCTAAAATGGACACAAAACCCTAGAAAGTGAATCCAAGTAAATAGAGTAGATTCTTAATGAAGTGTGTAACAATAGAGTACATATTCTTTTCAGGAATTATGTGATGATTGAATTACTTTCTTGGATCTGTTGATTGGCTTGATTGTATACACATGAAGTATATGTTGAATAATCTGCATGACTCATCAAATCAGGTATGTGGTTACGCTTATGACTACCCGAATTAGTTTTCCGGGATTTTATCGATGTTTCCATCGTGGCTTGAATTAAAATGTTGGATGTATTTAATTCATGCAAAGTATAATGTGAATATGACTATCACATAAGAAATATGCCTACTAGCTCAGATCCTAGTCCCCTCTGTAGCTTTATAGATTGACCTAGTAAATGTCTACCAATGAGGGTAGGTCCATCAGGTCATTAAATGACTTAGTAAATGGCTACTAATGGAGTAGGTCCATCAAGTCATCATGAGTCAGGGATTGGTCTACCTTTGGGTAGGACCATGCGACTCCATACCCTAGGTATTGGCTACCGGTGTGGTAGGGCCATGTGGGGTAAGGATCTACCATTTGAGAGAGGTAGTATCCATGTCCACTGCAGGGACGTTACAGAGAAAGGGGATAGGAAAGGATTGAGTAGTATTGCTTAAAACGTAATTTTGGATGTTAAATGATATTTGGTTGATTACATTGTTAACATAGTTGCACAATTATTGTTTCCCCCACATACCAGCTTCGGCTGACCGACGTTTTGTTTGTCGGCGTTTTAGGTACAAATGAAAAGAACAAACAGTAAAGTGGCATATGTGATATTAAACGAGAAGTAACGTGCACAGGAGGATTAGTTAGATTAGAATTCTTCATGGATAGAAGATTAGAAATCCCAGATTTTAAAAGGTAATCAAAGTTTTATTTTATAGCAATTTTCAGTTTAGTTGGTAAAGTTTATTAATTGTTATTGATTATTTGTCAAACCTTTGATCCTGTTTATTGAATAACGGCTCTGACCTTCGGGTCTCCCTTGATTGGGGGTTACCGGGAGACGGGGTCGTTACAAACATACATGTAATTAGGTTTAGGTAACCATCTACCTCAAAATGTTGTGTCAATTTCTTTTATTATCACCTCCTGATACATGTTGACCGGTCACACATATAAAAGTGTCAAGTCTTATCATATTTATCTCACCTGATCGTACACATGTTCCATAAAATGTGCACTATAAAGAGTGAGACAAGCATAATAAGTATATACTTATGCATATACCATCCCCTCTACAAAACCCCATAAACTACAAATATGTGTGAGAAAGAGAAGGCATGATATGCAAAAATATAAAGTTAACATAATAAGCCTAAAGCATCTAGAAACTAACCCTAACACATACCTTTTCTATTGTCCGACTAAACCTCTAACACATATTCCACTACCTTTCAGTCACTCCTTTTATAACTAGGGTTACTAACTATCTTTCTAAATTTATTTAGTCTCACTTGGTTTCTAAATTGGAAATATAAACTACGAATATGAGAATATGCCTTATGGTCATCTACATTATTGATCTGATACCATATTGTAACACCTCAATTTTTCATATCACATGAGTGGAAGCTAATTTTTTTTACTAGGGAGTGTTACTAACATGATATGCATTACAATAAGAACCAACATAGACTAGTGTAAAAATTCATTCTCATATATTCTTAGAAAAGAAACTCCATTACAAAAGAAACTTAATACAATGACACTACCTTATACTAATCTCATGTCAAATCTGGGATTGGGTATATGATGCCTCACCAAGCAAACCTCCTAAAGTTGTAGTTTCATCCTCTTATCATGACTATATCTTGAAGTTTTGTACCTACAAACATCTCGTCTCCAACCATGCACAAAAGGAAACCTAGGTTAGAGTAAGCGTCATTGAATTTCTAACAAGATAAACATAAACAAGCTATAATTGAAAGTTGAACTGATATCTGAAAGCTATAAACTTATACTAAATTGATGTGTCTTTTATTTGCATCCTTTATCTGATTTGTGGCCACCATTAAATGATAAGTCGTCCTTTGTGACACTAAAGTGTCCTCTATGGTACAACACAGCCTCTATTGGCACACCATGCCCTTTGCTGACATTGAAGTGTCCTCTATAGTGGAATGCACCCTCTGCTGGCATAATGTTCCCTCTATTGACACCAAAGTGTCCTCTATGGTGCAACACACCCTCTATTGGCATAGCGTCCCCTATGTGACATTGGCAGTTTCTGGCATAGTGTGCCCTCTGAATCGTCCTGAGACTCTCTAGTGAGGACTTATCCTATAATATATATGATTAATGTTATGATGTCATTTTCTATCTTTGTTCTTGATTTGTTATCTCTGAATCTTAATCTCTTATATCAGAATCTTAATCTCTTATCTCTGACTCTGTATCTCTGTTCTTTAATTCTGAAGTAAAGATAAATCTAAATATGTATATCAATTACTAAATAACTAAAATTGGATCTAAGACTCTTATTAGGTATTTGGATCTAATTTATTATTACTCACAATGAATAATCTAAATATAAAATCTGAAATCTAGGTTCTTATTGTCTGAATAAATATTAATCTGAAACTCGTATTCAATAGGTCACTTAGTTAAATGTTGGTATCGAATATACGACTTTTCTTGTCTAAAGGCTTGAGAAATCAACTATATTGAATAAATGAATACCACACATATGAAAGTAGCTTAAATAACCACAATATATAATTTGATATACTCACAACATAAGTTCATATGAACAATATCTAGTTTATAGGAGAATTATTGAATATGAGTTGCACATTAATAACCAAATGTCTGAAAGTAACTTATCTCTAAGTTACTTTGCATATGGGTAGGCTGAATTGTAATAATAATGAAATTCAATGCACATGGCCTACTTACCTTATTTGAGGAGATATTCAACACATTCTGGATTCCTTGGTTCAAAACATATTTACATGTACATTAACAAAATTATATAAATCCTTGTGTATGTTCCCTCTTTCTACTTCTAAATCTTAGGATCCATTACCCTGACCTCCTAAACTAAATTAGGGTTCTTGTTCAACTAAAACTGACTCTGGTTTAAAGCATATTTAAAATATAAACATTAAATAAACTCAAATCACACACTATCTAAGGTAAATATATTGATATATCTATAATAGCCAAAAGTATCATTTGCACTAATATATGAGTATATATCTCATATACCAAGAGTAAACTCCAACCACACTCACCTATACTACTCTTACTAACATATTTATAAAATCAGATGAAATGTAATTAGAATCGTTTTCCACTCTAAACATGTAATAAAATACATGTCGTCTCACAAATAATCATAGATCATCTTACATAATGACCCATTAGGCCCAAAAACTAAATACTAATACAATTATATATGAAACTATAGGAAAACCTTGGAAACACCAATCATACATTGTACTAGAGTCCATATAAAAATATCATATCATTTTATAGTCAACCCCTGGGTGAAATATCCAAAATATGCATATTAAGGTTTTCATCAAAAATCTTGGTAAAACTTCAAATCGTAATGATTAAGATTTGAATCATGTTAAGCATATAAAAATACAACTTAGATAAAATATTCACTAATTTTGAATGTCATTTTCTATTTTTAATGTTCAAAATATTGAAATCACATATCTTTTAGTAATTAAAATGTAACAAATAACAAACATATAAAACACATTTTTCAATATATTTTTGTAAGATAACAAACATTGGTAGCTTTCAATAGACATCTTGCTTGCTAAAAACCAAGTGTTAAACCTCAAGATATGAATTTTAGGAGAATACCTATTCTTGAGAAATATGAATCGTTGATTTTTGGTTTGACCATTTTGATTTGGCCACATCATGTGCCCAACAGCTTCAATGCTTGACACCTCATAGATCTTATCATGGATCATGTTCTTCCTAACCCGCTTGACCCAACGCGCCTATAGAACACAGTGTGTGGCTCTATTTTATATAGTATCACCTCGTCACTGCTAGGGTGGGCATCAACGAGCCCGATCTTGGCGTGGACGTCGTCATTACATAAGAAAGGACTAAACAACTTCGTCCAACCCTTCATGCCATGGTCGATGCCTTCTTCATGACTTGGTTGGATGAGATCAATATCCACAAACTACATTATCACTGCTACCACCTCTCTTCTTCTTCTCCTCTTCTCAATCTCAATCAAAACCCTAATGTTGGACTTTAAACCACCCTAACGCTTTGAAATCTATGACCTTTATAGCCTTGCTACTACTGGATCTTGGGCAGAGTTCCCCCTTCGAGGGGCTCTATTCAGACCCTATTTTTATTTTTGCATAAAAGTCCAGTTTCTATAAATATTTCTAATATGATCCCATTTAGTATCAAATTTTGGTATCAACAATATATTGTCATCATATTTTAACATGCAAGATAACTCCAAACGTGTCTCTTAAGTAAATAATGGATAATTACTGATTTAATTGTCTAGTTTACTAGGGAAATCAAATTTATCTGAAATTTCTATAGTAAACTCTTATCTCAATTATCCATCTAGTTAAAATATATTGAGTATTTATTATAAGCATAAAATACTTCATTCTCAATTTTGTACACTAAGAACCCATTTGTGAATATTAAATGGCCCAAATAGGCTTGAATTAGTTTTGAGGGCACATGGCCCATTCCGTGGCATTTGAAAAGGTACATTATTACAAAATCAAAGTGTGAATTTGCATAATTCCTCAATTGAAACTTCCTCGTGATATTCTTGCTCAATATTACATTATTTTCTAAATATTAAGATCATAACTAGGCCTAGGGCTCAAATCATCAACTAGACTCATCATATTTCCATTATTGGGGTCACCTCATATTATCGGAAGACCTATGTAATCGCCAAAAATATCAAAATTTCATAAAAGACCCTCTCTACACTCTTTTTTCCCTTACATCCAAATATCATGCAAAATGGTTGGAACCATATTGTAAACATAAATCTATCATAAACTAATTTATTAATAACTTAATCGTGTACTTGCTAAGTCCCAAAAAATAGGGTGTGAGAATGAGGGTTGGGCTAGTCTCCACATCTTAGTGAATGGTTTACTCACTCCTCGCAGTGAGGTCAATACACACTAATGGAGGTAGAAGACAAATTCATGATAATGATTGTATTTAGAGGGCATCACAAGTTGGTGTGCAATAATGTGTAACACATGGTCTTCTATAATTCTTCTTCTTCCCCAGAATCAATCCTAGATAGGGGAACCGGGTACTATGGACAAAAGTGTGGTTGGTCGATTGATTTACTAGAAGGATCAACATTGGTCGATTAGTTCATTCTTGCATCAGTTAATCAGTTGAAGTTGTCCTTGTTTGGTCAATACATGTACATGTCCATCAACAAACTATGGCTTGGTCTTGTAGACAAGTTGATCAAGTACTCAACTTTGGATTTATTTCTTTAATGCATGGAGACAGGAGCAAGGCTAGTCGGTTAATTTGGATGAGAATGAATAGAGAAACATTATTTTTTAATATAAGTATTGAAATGAGTGTTGCATTATATTTTTGATGAATAATACTCAATTTTGAGTACAACACTAACTGAAAAATGAGTATTATATGTCGTTCTTTTAGTAATATACTAAATGAAAAAAGAGTATTGCATGTCATTCTTTTGGTATAGTGCTCATTTTTCTTGTTTACAAGAAAATGAGTACTAACCCAAAGGATAACATGTAATACTCATTTTTTTGTTACTAAAAAACAAAAATATCCACACAAAAATAATGATGTACTCTTTTTAGTACTTATTTTTAAATACAATGACATCAAAAAAATGAGTACTTCAATAAAAGAATAACATTCAATACTTGTTCTTGAGTTAGTGTATTACTTACAGAACGAGTAGTATCCCCAATACATAATACTCATTTTTATATTCTGCATTATTTTTCTCAGAAGTATGTCAATATTAGTCTTGTTAGATAATATTTTTATAAGGATCCTAAGTTCGTCAAAAAATCATTACGGATTGAAAGTTACAAGCAAAACAAATTTCTTCATCCCCTTTTTTCTCTTTTTCTAGTATTTTTATCTAAGTCAAAAATATATAGGTGTGGGTGAAGAGTAGGATACATACAATCTACCCTCCACCATAACTAGGAAATTTACTCATCTCTGATCAAACACTATATTCGAGATGGAGGGGGAAATCATGATGGTTAGACCATGAGGCGGTTGCTATCTTATCAGCAAAATTTCCTCCGTTTGCATTTTGAGAAGATTTTTTTAGAACTTAAAATCGCATCTAAGTTGTGTTATCTAATAGATGTAAAAATTATCTAAACTAAGGCATGAAAGTATAAAATAAAGATAATGATTAAGTTTCCTTCCGACAAATGCATGTGGTTTATGTCTTTGGCCCGACACATGAATTTTATATATTCTTCTGGTGGTTTCCTTTTTAACCATTCCTTTAATCTTGTGTGGATTCTTGCATGTTGTCTTATACTCCATATGGTGTTGTAGATGTCAAGGTTCAAAGACAAGCATATCAAGTTATGATGAACTGGTCTCCACTTCTCGAGACAAGACAATATGTAGTTGTGGTTCCTAATATGCACCATTGGCAGGGTAATATTGTGAAGGCGTATGCATAAAGTTCATTTGTTGATACATATTCATTGTGTTGTGCCATGTTGGTCACTGGTGTCCATTGAGTATGGATCACAAGGCTATCCTGGATAGAAATTGCAAATTGTATTCCCAGTTATTTCTCTTTGATTGACATAGGGCATAGTAATATTAAAGGATGTCAAACGTTCCTAATAAATTGAATCTTACTGAGAAGCAAAGAGGGAATGACTAGTTATCGTCTGTTGGGATATCGGTGCATGTAGGTAGACAGTTATGTGTATATGTGGTGGTTGTTGGGTCTTTTGGAAGGCATTGCAGAAACAATGACATGGGGATGAGGCGTCTTATTTTCAATTAGAAATATTTACTTCAGATGTAAGTAGATAAGTGCAAATTTAATTTTTGTTGCATTATTCTCAAAAGGTACCCAAACTTAGTCGTTGGTGGGGTTTTGGAGTAAGAGAGTTGTTGTTGCATTTGAGTAAACTAATGAATGCATTCAAGAAATTATATCTCTTCTTTTTAAGTGTGTTTCATCACGTCAATGAGCTCCTAGAAATCTAAATATTTTTTCATAGAGTCAAAATTCTAGCTTCAACGTCAATTAAGGCTCTTATAGTGGCAAGGAATGACCTATAAAATTGACGGGGAGTAGCAGTGATCCTCCTTGATATCCACTACCACAAAATGAAACGTGATGTGTAACTCCCCAACCTTCACTGGGATATTTTGTATGATATAGATTAGCTTGGTCATAGAGGAATCGACAAGTTTGATAATCATCATAGTTGGTAATAAGTCAGTAAGGTTGAGTCTCATATATTAGCTAAGATGTATGATGGAGATTCATGCTCTTAGATTAGCTAGACATTTTTGATAGGTAGAAACACTTATAGAGTATGAAATCCCTAAAGATCCCGATTCTAAATAAAATATGATGATTTTTATTCCAACTTCATTTTTTTGTATTCTTCAGTTATTTATTTGTGACTGAACAAGAGCTCGAAGAATTTACACGAAGGGGCATCTCAACCATGACATCCAATAATGGTACATTGACATACAAATTCTTCACAGCTTCTTTAAATTTGTTGAACTTGGCGTCTAATAGGGTCTAAGTTAGTCGATTCTGAAATGGCACACACGACATAACACATGAAAATCTTGATGTGACAGGATAAATGTATCACTCTCTGACTGGACTGATTACTTATCTTGGGAGTCTTCCTTATCATATCAGTCAACTATCACATTGATAGGAGTTATTCTTTCTAGTAAGACAAGACCAGAACTGGTTGTAGTTTTTGTTTTGATAGTCATTCCTGTAGCTTCCTGGTTGTACTTTCTCTGGCTTTTGAAATTATATTGATTCTTGTTTTGAAATCTGGAGGACCCCAAACTTGATTTCTATCCTACATGAGTTATGAGCATTTTTTCGCACATGTGGGATTGCCATATTGGAAACCATGATGGTTTCTATTCTAATGTGAATCGTAATATCCCTAACTGATGATATTATGGATGACATTTAGATCCATTATTAGGTTTTTATCTCTTTGAGATGGAAATTTCTTTACTATCACGTCGTAACAAAATCGACATACCAATGTAAAGTGATCTACCCTTACATGCCTCGTAGGATTTTGTCATTGCCTTTACTTTTTTGTTGTTGTGGTAGAATTTGTCTTTCATTGGCATTGAAAGAGGACTCAAGGGTTTCTTGCTTGAGTGCAAGTAACTCTAGATATATGAAAAAAGATTTTAGCTCAAAATCACCTTCTTACATAGCCACTTTTATCACACTCTTGCATGTGAACCTATCTGTTATATCTTAATTTTTTTAGGAAAATAAGTTACTGTCTTAATAAAAGATTTTACAAATAAAATTTAGATGTTGGACTCTAATTAAAATAACCCAATTAACTATCTTTTCCTTTATATTTTATAAAAGATGAGTAACATAATTTATTTCTATTTCCTTATTTATGATGTTAGTTGTTCAATATCCTTTTATATTTATATAAGTTCAAATAAGTCAAAATTTGAATCTAATAAATATTCTCTCTCCTTAGTGGAGCCACATCACCATTAATATACATATTAACCTAATTGACCTATTTTCATGCAGTGGACTCGATAAAACTAAAATCAACCTTAAGTGAGCATAAAAGAAAAGTTACATAATTTGGAGATCAACCATATAGTTCAATAAATATGTATAAGTGACACTAATAATGTTCTACTAATAACTCATCTTTTGATCTTCAAATTTGGAAAATAATTGTTTAAGAACGTTCTAGACCCTAATATACACATACGTCAAAATTTGAGATCAATTTAACTTTGTTTGACCTTAATACAACATTGGAAGGTTTCTATATAGTTTAGGTCTCTAATGATAGTGATATTTGACTTAAATGAATTGATTTCATATAGTCTTTTATATAATCTTTATCATGCATAAGTTACTCACATTTGATGTGTCACACGCCTCACTCTATTTTGTGAATCTGATCTAGTGGTCCATATCTTCAGTGAGGAACTGCGGATCCACTTGACAACAACATGGTCGTCTCTTTAACCTGTCCTAAAGCAAATAGGACTCCTATTCTCAAAACAATGGCCACAACATTCACATGTTGTGTGCTTTCTATACACAAAGTCTCAGTATGAGAAAATCCTCCTAGATCTTTGCTAGCTCATCCCGAACTATGATCCAAAACATATAGGGTTTTTGTGTTCCAGACACTTCGGATGGCAAGACATTCCCTTTCCCACCCATTTTTTGACTCTCGTGACTTATCCATGCTATCCCCAAACATCAAGTATAAATATTACCCCCCATGATTCAGGGCATGGCCATAACCCTAACATAACCCTCCAGAAGTTGTCATTCTCTCTACAACCTAGTCTCCCACAAAGCCGCCCTACTACTGGTCATCAAGTTTGTCAACACGGGGAATCTAGCCGTCATGGCTCCAGTTGAAGCTTCTTATCACATATCCTACCTTATTTGAAGTTGCAAAGGCCCTCAATTCCACTCCAGGATGCATGTAATGGATTTCCCTCTTTCACCTTCCCTTTGGCATCCAAGAGCAATATTAGGGTTCTGCCGCCTTTTTGGTCAAGTTTGGGCTCATCAGCTTTGTGAAAGCACGGGGAACTTGCCCCTGACCATAGTTTCTCACGAGGTCCTAGTTTGATCAATCTATAGTCAATGATCTCTCACTATCTACCTCTCATGTTCTATGTTCTGGAACAATGAATCGAGGTGTCCATTTAACGGTTTAGCCCCTAAATGTGTTTCATTGTATCACGCGCCTGTAGGGTATTAGGGTATTTTGGTGCTTTTGCCTTGTTGTCCATCCAAAGAAGCTACAAGCATGAGTTCGGCCGTGTGGTTGACTCTAATGGGCTAGCTAAGCATGGGCACACATCTGGATAGCACACACCTGGTTTGTAGATTGTTTATTTCAAATTCTGATTGGTTAAAACTTTAATAAATCACAATAAATGAATGACTCATCAGGAAAAATCACAAAGGTAGTAATTGGAAAGATTTTTGAATAAGGAAGATTTTTTTCAAGGTTTCAAACCCTAAGAAGTTAATAGCATACCATGTTGTCCCTAAGAGCCCAAGTTAGGGTTTATATGACAATGCAGACCAAGATTAACTGAAACAATGTTAATTTCAAGGCATTAGGGTTTCTACAAACCTCAAGAGATCTAAGCGGACTTCTAATCCAATTGGTAAGTGCATTCATGCAATATGAGTAACAAGTATGGGTAAAGGGTTCTATATTTGCTTATATTTAATAAATATAATTACAACAATATCAAGTACATATTTTAATGAATACATGCAAGAAAATTGATTATAAATCAAATTATAGTTTTCATTATGTCTTTCTCATATATTGTTACCATCACAACATGAAAATGCTTTCTAACTTAAATTTAATGCTTTAAATTATCATGTACAAGATAAATGTTAATCATATGATGGATAAATTATGATTGTTCCTTACAAGATTAATTCACCTTTTTGGCATAAGCTCTATGTGAGCAATGAGCCCTTGGGTGCATATGTTGTGTGAGAAATGAGCTCTTGGGAGAATAAGCTCTGTGTGAGCAATATAAGGATGAAGGTCAACAAATTCAGCCCAAGACAATAATGCTAATGATTAAGATAATTAAATATGAAGTTATATGACATGATAAAAATCCAATGTTTATCATGTTTAAATCTATGTTTTCTCAAAATTATAGTTTGTTTTTTTAGTTCATATAATGTTACTTAGTGCCACTTACTCTAACATATTTTCCATTTTGCTTTGCATGGCTGGGGACACGATGACTGTAGGAGAGAATTATATGAAAGCATAGATAAGGAGCTTATACCTCAAGAAGAAAAAGCTAGGAGTCTAAACCTACCAGGGTGTCAACTATAATAGAATATTGTTTTAGATTTACTTTCAACTTAAGGAATTCATGTATTAGGTTAAAGTACAACCTTTTCTTTTAAGGACCTTGAAAATGAGAATTATTACTTTTCGTGTATTGGTTCAATAAATTATATTTTTATGAAATGATCATCATGTTTGTGACATCCTCAATAAGAGTTATGCTTCCGCTTAATATTATACATTTTTTAGAAAATTGGGGTGTTACAAATATTATATCAGAGCTACAAATATAGTTGGACACCATAATTTTTCTTATAATCTCATCTAGTATATACCCTCTTTCATAGATGGCTCCTAAAAAGAAAGGTGTGATGTCCATGGGTGGGGATGAAGACGACTCTCTCAACATAGGAAACCACCGAGTACCTCCACGTAAAGAAACGCCCATGGTGCCCTTTGACATCTTGGTCAGGGACATAGCCACTACCTTAGGAAGAGGATATAAGTAGTTAGGAAACCCTAGGGTCAACCATGGGCTTTCCCTAATTGACTTTATGAAGATCATGCCTAATGCTTTTGCTAGAGAGTAAGAGCTGGATATGGTGGGTAAAGCCAAAAGTTGTTTGCAGAACATGGAGCATTGTTTCTCTGATTTAGATTGCCCAAACCACTCCATGGTTCATTTTAGGACTCACACACTCAAGTGTTCATCTAGGACTTGGTGGGAGAACCTGCTAGGGACCTGTCAAGCTGATGATTCTCCACTCACATGGGAGGAATTTGTAGAAGCCTTTCAAGACTGTTATAAATTTGAGGCTATGGTCAAGAAGAAAGAAGAGGAGTCCCATAACCTTCATCAACATGGTGATATGACAATTACATAGTATTCCATGAAGTTTAGAATTTTACAGAAGTATGGTTATGATTACAATGAATGATGCATGGCGAAGAAGTTCATTAGGGGTCTCGAGGATGACCTTAGATTAACTCTATCTAGTTGAGGATGTCGTACCCTGTAAGGTGCCCTAGATGTTTCCCTAGAACTAGAAGACCACCCATGAAGGACATGGAAGAAAGACAGTCACTCCCACAATAACAACTCCAATTATCATAATGACAAGAAGAGGAAAGCTCCTGAAGAACCACATGTCAACAAGCCTTATCTATCTTGCATCAGGCCGCATGGTGGAGTATGCAAGTTTTGCACTAGAGTTTGCTACTACTATGAGGATCCAAATCATAATAAGCCAGAATGCCCCACCCTCAAAACAAGTAATGATGCAAGACGACACCCTAACTCATAGCAAATAGAAAAGAGACAAGTAAGAATTTTTGCAAAGGTTGATGATGAGGAAGAAGTTATGATCTAATTTAACCCTAGTTTTTGTTAGATATACATACATGTTGAGTACTACAAACCAGATATAAGTAAAACCCTAAAGGTGGGTAGTACATAAAAAGTTTGAGGACAAAATTTATTTAAGGTGGGTAGAACTATAACATCCCATCTTTTTAGTTAAATAAGTTTAGGGTATTAAAAACATATTTTAGAAATAAAATTCAGATGTTGGACTTCACTGAGAATAACCCAATTAAATAACTTTTTCTTTAGATATTATAAAAGCTGAGTAAAATAATTATTTTTATTTCCTTATTTATGGTGATAGTTAATTTCATACCCTTTTATATTAAAATAATTTCAAATAGGTCAAAATTTCAATCCTGTAAATATTCTCTCTCCTTAATGGAGCCACATAATCATTAAATACATATTAACTTATTTGACCTATTTCCGTCCAGTGGACTCAATACAACTAAAATCAACCCTAAGTGTCCATAAAAGAAAAGTTACATCATTTTAGAATCAACCATAAATAATTAAATGTGCATAAGTGACAATAATAACATTCTAGTAACAACTCATATTTTGATCATCAAATTTGGAATGTAGCTATAAGAATGTTCTAGACCATGATATACACATATGGTAGAAATTTGCAATCGATTTAACTTTGTTTGACCCCTAATTTAGTATTGGAAGGTTTCTATATAGTCTACGACACTGATAATAATGATTTTTGAACTAAATGAATCAATTTCATATAGTCTTAAAATTATTTGGTGGCATAAGTTGCTCACATTTGATTTATCACACGCCTCATTCTCTTTTTCACGGATCTGATCTAGTGGTCCATGTCTTCAATGGGGATATGCAGATCCATCTGATGGAAACATGGTTGTTTGTTCTGCTCATCCTAGTGTGAGTAGGACTCCTATTGTCAGAACAATGGTTGTGACATCCATCTATTATGTTATCTATCTCCACAAAGTATTTGTCGATAAAACTTCTCCTATATCTTTGCCAGCTCATCTCGAGCACTATGATCTTATCCTATATCTTTGCCAGCTCATCTCGAGCACTATGATCCAAAACGTACATGTTTTCATGTTGTAGACGCTCTGGATGGAATGATGTTCCATTTACCACCCATTTTTGGACTCATGCGACTTATCCATGCTACCCCCAAACATCAAGTATAAATATTACCCCTCCTAGGATATTGGGGCATGATCATAACCTAAGAAAACCCTCTAGAAATTGTCATTCTCTGTATAACCTAGTCTCCCACGAAGCCACCATGTTGTTGGTTGTCAAGTTTGTCAACACAGTGACTCCGGGCGTCACAGATCTAGTTGAAGCTTCTTATCACCTATCCTACCTTCCTTGAAGTTGCTCTAGCCCTCAATTCCACTCTAGTACACATGTAATGGATTTTCCTCTTTCACCTTTCCTCTGGTATCCAATAGAAATGTTAGGGTTTTCAGCCGCCTTTTTTATCATTAAGCATGTTACTCCATTCCATAAACATAAAAGTTACAAGTGAGGTACATGACACAAAATAGGGGACCTATATATACATGTATAGGCTGTCAAAATCCTAGATAATAAGGATCCAAGTGCTATAAGAAGTGGCCTTAGCATCCTAAAAAATTGTGAGATTCCTCATATGCAGATATAATACAGGATGGCAAAAATTCCATGCACTCTTTAGAGAACTATCTACCATTCCATAAATGTAGCATTGGTCCTTGTTATAGAGATGAGTTGAAGCACATACTTCTACCAAGCGGGCGGCGCCTCTAGTGCTTGGTACATTCCAGGCATTGTCCTTGATAATACAACTTAGCTTCTACCCTGAATTGAAGTTAATTTTCCCTCTGAGTTTTGCCCCTATCACCTGCTCAAGGAAAAGGCCATTGACCCATGGGTCCAACCATAGGGATATGGAGTCACCAGGGCCAATATTGAAATGTACAACTAGTAACACTTGGTCTCTATACCTTAAGAGATTTCTCCAAAACCAACTTTGATATGTCCTCGCATGGGAGGACTAGATGGTGTCATTTTCTAATTACTTGTTATGGACCCATTTAATCCAAAGTGACTCTTTGGCGTTAGAAATGTCCTGGAGGATTTTAATCTGACCTACTTGGATCCAATCCTCAATTTTTCATATTTGCAATTCCCCTTCTAGTTTCATGGAGTAGATGGCCTCCCATGATATGGTGTGAAGATGCTTTCCAGTAACATTATCACCCCAAAGGAAGTTCCTACAAAGCCTTTCAATCTCGTAAATTATAGTTTTCAGAAGAGGGAAGGTGCTGGTCCAGAATAGATGGTAGGTAGAGAGGGTAGGCACAATTAGCTTGAGTCTGCTTGCCATTGACATCAATCTCATTTTCTACGAGTCAAGCTTGGTCTTGATCTTATCTATGAGCTCCTGACACATGCTTTTAGTTAGTCTACTAGAGAAAAGAGAATGCCTGAGGTAGTGAATAGGAAGGGCAATGGTTGTGATCTCTTGGGTGTCTTGGAGTTTTGGCGGCACGGAGGAGCTAAGAAATAGTTGACTCTTCTCAAGATTTAAGTGCAGGCTCGACCAACAGTTGAATACAACTAGAGAATTGCGAATGATGTGAGCATTTTCTTCATTTGCTTCAGCAAATAGTAAGAGGTCATCTGCAAAGAGAAGGTGTGAGATCTAACAATTTCCCATACTCAAGGGGGATATAGTCCTCTCCTAGACAACCTTATCAATAACAACCGAAAGCCAATCATATCAGTAGCAAATAGATATGGAGCTAAGGGGTCACCTTGACAGATGCCATTGGAAGCACGAAAGATACATGACAAGCAACCATTGATGAGAATCTGGAAGGATGTCGAATACATGCATTCCTTAATCCACGTCAACCAGAAACATGGAAAGCTCATAGATTGCATGATTTCCCAAATAAACACTCTTCGAATGGTGTCAAGGGACTTGTTGAGGTATGCTTTGCTGCACATGCTGGGTTTGAGATGAGGTTTATTGAAGTCATTCACTAAATCATTAGCAAGAAGAATGGCATCTGAGATACACCTACCTTTCACAAAGGCACATTGATTGTTGTTGATAATAGATGGCATGATATTGTTGTGTGATTTGTATGTCATCTTTTCACATGTTATCACAAACAAATTTGGTTCTTTCTAATGTAATTCAGTCTCTTTCATAGTAGTTTTGCCATCTTTTAGTTGTTCTACGTGTCCAATAACTTGTATTGCAAGTTTGTCACAAAAATGACTAATTTCAGATGTTTTTCTACAGAAACAGTAAAGTGCACGGCGTGCAAACTCAGATGCACGGCGTGCACCGTTCCAGAGAAGATTTATTTGCTGAAACAGTAAAATGCACGGCGTGCACTTTCAAAGTGCACGGCGTGCAACATCACAGGGGAATTCCGTTCTGTTCAACCATGAAGATGCACGGCGTGCACATCCAAAAGACACGGCGTGCACCTGGAACGTGAATTGCTGAAGAGGCTCTGGAGAGATGCATGGCGTGCAAATCAAAAGTGCACGCCGTGCACGTATCAGTTTGATTTCAACTGCAACTCGATTTACAACTGCACTGCAGGTGCACGACGTGCACCCCAAAGTGCACGACGTGCCCCTGGCAGTTTCAGAATTCCGAAAATGCAGAATACGATTTTAAAAGAAAGAGGGAAGTAATGGGACGGTTACGTTCGACCATTTTGGAAGTTTTCTCTCGTCCCAAAGGCAGAGGAGAGCAGAGGAGGGTGAATGGGGAGGAACTAAGGTGGTTTCTTGAGCAAAGAAGCCATTTCTTCTTCTCCACTTCTCCATTGTCTTCCCCAAAGTGCAGCCAAGCTTCCCCAACTCCGTGCAGCTTCTTGGGAGAGGAGTCAGTCCGTTTTGGAGCAGCTAAAGGAAGGGAATCTCATCATAAAGCCAGATTTCTTACTCCTTGTGGTTACATCTTTGGTTCTTCTTGTCTTTTCTTCCCAAAACCATGTCTAGCATTGAGAATTCTGTAGAAATTCTACTGTACATAGTTATGGACGAGTAGATCCTTTTTCTTGGGCATGGGAGAGTAACTCCCATGCCATAGCATGTAATGAACAAGTAATTTCGTACTAAATGCATTTGCTTCTTGTTTCTATACCTTGAAGGTGTCGGTAACTCATTTCCTTGCATGTATTGTTGGCCGCTTTATATGCATGAATTCTGCTTTCTTGCTTAGTTTGAGAAAACAAGTAGGTTTGTAAGGAGACACTTTTCTTGGCAACTCTTCTTCTTCTACGAGAGTAGAGAAGAATGAGTTGAGGATCTGTTTGTGATCATAGACGAAATTCATGCACGAGAGTGTTGTTTCGAGTTATGATCGTTACATTTACACCGGGAGGTAAAATGTGATACAACTCTTCCTTGAAACTCGATCTTATGTATGTTTAAATTGTTTTGTTCTTTGATTGCTATGGCATATGAGTGAAATCCTAATGTCCAAGATTCATAAACTTTCTGAATTTGGACTTTCCTTGTAATCCTAGTTTTTTAATTAAAATATGAAATTTCTTGTAGTTAAAACCTAATCTTTATGCTTTTGGAACAAATCTTTCTGCCCCTTTAAAACCAGTCTAGATTGTTGAACTTTAATACTGTTGCGTTCAATTAAGTTATCATTTGCTCCTTGTGTTCGACCTTGACTATACTACCTCCGTATACTTGCGGAGTTTGGTTAAGTTGAGTAAAAGATCATTTTTTTATGATGGAAACTCGTTAGTGTAAACAACCAATAATTTTTTGGCGCCGTTGCCGGGGAGCTACGGTAAATTAATTGGAGTAACAAGTGCTGATTAGTATTCGAGACTAGACCATCATTTTCATTTTCGAAATTTCCACATACCTTTTAGTTGTGTTCTCAAATTTTTCTTGTTATTTTCAGATTGCATGCGTCGCTCGCATCGAGGTCTCCAAACAACCCCGTTGTTAGACCTTGAAATAGAGCGGAGTATTTCAAGCTTGAGGAGATCAAGGAGAAAGGAACAGTTGCTATTAGAGGGTACTCCATCACCACCATCACCATCTTCATCATCATCCACGCCATCTTTTTCATCCGTTGAAGGAGTTTCACCAAGCACTTCAACCATGGAAGACGACCGTCCATTGAAGGATTTTTCTATGTCGGTTGCCACCAACATATGTGGAGCCATTGACTTGCCAGCTGTAGAAGTGAACAATTTTGCTATTGCTCCTTCTATGATGCAGATGATTCAACAGAACCGTTTTGGAGGTACCGCCAATGAAGACCCATGTCTTCATATTGCAGAATTCTTGGAGTACTTAAACACTTTCAAAATTAACGGTGTATCTGTTGATGTGATAAGACTTATGCTATTTCCCTTTACTCTAAGAGATAAAGCCAAGGTTTGGCTTTTGTCTTTACCAAAGAAGTCTATTAAAACTTGGGACCAGCTTCTTAGTGTCTTTCTTGCAAAGTATTTTCCACCCAGCAAAACTGCTCACTTGAGGAACCAACTTACAAACTTTTCTCAAAACGATGGTGAGACTCTCTATGACACATGGGAGAGGTTTAAAGACCTTCAACATCTTTGCCCACGCCATGGTCTTACAAATTGGTTACTTCTTCAGACCTTCTATAACAGACTGTTCTACAACACCCGGTTGACTCTAGATGTCGTAGCCGGCGGTGCTCTTATGACTAAGTCCTACAGGGAGGCCTATGACCTCATTGAAGACATATCAATCAACCATTGCCAGTGGGGAGGTGATAGGGGATCTAAATCATCATCGTCTACTGCAAGTTCTTCAACCCCAAAGCAAGGAGGAAAATACTCCGTTGATGCCGTTGATCTCATTGCTGCAAAACTAGATGTTCTTACTCAAAAGTTTGAGAAGCTGACTACATTGCCGGTCCAATCTGTTGAAGCCACATGTGAAGCTTGTGGTAATCCAGGGCATACTTCTTTACAATGTTTTGCTCCCAACACTATGGGGGGGAGATCTTGAACAGGTTAATGCTATTGAGATGCAGAGGAACAAGCAATATAATCCTGATTCAAATCAATATAATCCAGAGTGGAGGGATCACCCCAACTTCTCTTACAAGAATAATAGCAATGCTCAAAATTTTCAGCAGGGGCAACAACAACCACCGCAGCAATCACAGTTCAACCGCCAAGGTAATAAACAAGGTTACAACAACAGAAGCTATCAGCAGCAGCAACAACAACTTCAAAATTCCTCTCTTGAAGCTATGATGGAGAAATTCATAAACACGCAAACTCAGCAAAATGAAGAGCTTAGGGGGAATGACAAGCTACTTAAAGATGCTATTCTTCAACTCTCCGCCAAAGTGGACAACATCACCACTCACACAAAGATGCTAGAGAACCAAATAGCTCAACAAGCTCTTTCTCAACAAGGACAACAATCTGGTTCTCTCCCTAGTGTGCCGGAAGTAAATCCGAGACAGCAGGCCAATGCTATCATTCTAAGGAGTGGGGCTGAGATTGAAAGATCTTCGCCATCTAAGGAAAAAGACATGAAGATATTTGATGAAGAAGAGCCTAGTATTCCTATTTGCAGCAAGGAGAAAGGAAAAATTGAAGAGCCACCATCTTTTAAAGCTACTGCACCTTTCCCTCATAGGCTTGTCAACAATAAGGATGATGTCAAGTTCAAGAAATTTATGGACATTCTTAGCAAGTTGCAAGTTAATCTTCCTTTCACTGACGTTATTGCTGAAATGCCTTCCTATGCCAAGTTCCTTAAAGATATCTTGTCTAAAAGGAGAAGATTTGATCAAGTAGAAACAGTTAAGCTTTCCGAACGGGTGAATTCTATCATTCAAAACCGCACTCCAACTGTTCCGGAAAAGCTGGATGATATGGGACCTTTCACATTGCCATGCAAAATCAACAATGTCACGTTTGATAGAGGTCTAGTGGATTTGGGGGCTAGCATTAGTCTCATTCCAACCACTCTATGGCAGGAGTTAGACCTAGGTGATCTAAAGCCAACCAAGATGGTTATAGAGTTAGCCGATCATTCTCTTAAGCACCCAAAAGGCGTGTTAGAAGACATACTTGTACAAATTGGCAAATTCTATATACCATGTGACTTTATATTTCTTGATATGGTGGAGACTCCCCGCAATCCAGTTCTTTTTGGAAGACCTTTCTTGCGGACTGTCGGTTGCCTCATAGACGTTAGAGAAGGAAAGCTAACTCTCCGTGTGGGTGAAGAAGAGATAGAGTTCTCTATTTCGGATGCCGTGAAAGCACCACCACAAGTCAAATAAATCTGTTTGTTTGACACCATTAATCCAATAGAAGAGTTTGTTGATGACATGATTGAATTCATGATAAACTATTGTGATGATGTTATTGCTGAAAATCACGTTTCTGAAAATTTTGAAGCTATTCCTATTTTCAAAGCACAAGCAAATGATGTGGAAGCTCTACATGATGAAGAAAAGGTTGACGAAGGAACAACAAAGAATAAGGTAGAACTAAAAGCCCTTCCACCGGGGCTGAGGTATGCTTTTCTTGATCCAAACTCCTCATCTCCTGTTATCATAAATGATAAATTAACTAATGAACAAGAGAATAAATTTCTTGATGAACTGCGGTTATATAAAGATGTCATTGGTTATTCTATTGATGATTTGAAAGGCATTCATCCTAAAATTTGTATGCATAGAATAAACATGGAGGATGATGCCAAACCAACTGTTGAACCACCTAGGCATTTAAATCAAAACATGCTTGATGTGGTTAAGAAAGAAATCTTTAAATTAATGGATGCCGGAATCATTTATCCTATTAGTGACAGCCCCTGAGTTAGTGCTATTCATGTAGTACCTAAGAAGGGGGGTGCAACTGTCATAAAAGGAGATAATGATGAGTTAATACAGACACACATGGTCACGGGCTGGCGTATGTGTATTGACTACCGACGTTTAAACAAGGCAACCCGCAAGGACCATTTCCCTTTCCCTTTCATTGATTTAGTGTTAGAACGTCTTGCAAAGCATTCATATTTTTGTTATTTGGACGGATATTCTGGATTTTTTCAGATTCCTATCTATCCGCCCGATCAAGAAAAGACCACTTTTACTTGCACATATGGTACCTATGCTTATCGCCGCATGCCTTTTGGTCTTTGCAACGCTCCCGCTACTTTTCAGCGGTGTATGATGGTGATTTTCTCGGATTTCATTGAAAACATAATGGAAATTTTCATGGACGATTTTAGTGTATATGGTGATTCATTTAATCAATGCTTGTCAAATTTGTCTTTAGTCTTAGCCAGATGCAAAAAGGTTAACCTAGTGCTAAACTGTGAGAAATGCCATTTTATGGTACAATCCGGTGTAGTGCTAGGACATGTGGTATCTAATAAGGGTATTGAAGTTGACAGGGCAAAAGTTGAAGCTATTGAGAAAATGTCTACCCCAGCTTCAGTCAAAGACATCCGAAGTTTCCTTGGACATGTAGGTTTTTATAGAAGATTTATCAAGGACTTCTCAAAAATTGCAAAGCCATTATGTTCTCTTCTTGCAAAGGATGCCGAATTTGTGTTTGATGATGAATGCCAAAAAGCTTTTTCTACACTCAAGGAAGCTCTCATTTCTGCCCCTATCATTCAACCTCCGGATTGGGATGCTCCATTTGAGTTGATGTGTGATGCAAGTGATTATGATGTAGGAGCAGTGCTAGGACAACGGAAAGACAAGAAACTTCATGCTGTCTATTATGCAAGCAAGACCCTTAATGATGCACAAATCAATTATACAACTACGGAGAAGGAGATGCTGGCCATTGTGTATGGTTTTGAAAAATTTCGACAATACTTAGTGGGATCTAAGGTGATAGTGTACAATGATCATGCTGCAATCAAATACTTGCTGAGTAAAAAAGATGCCAAGGCACGCCTCATCCGATGGGTATTGCTTCTACAAGAATATGATCTTGAAATCTGGGATAAAAAGGGGACTGAAAACAATGTTGCCGACCACCTTTCTAGACTGTCCACAAAGGCTGAGGACTCATTACCTATTGATGATTATCTGCCAATTGAACGACTCTATGCGTTGTCATCTGTTAAAACACTGTGGTTTGCCGACATAGCTAACTTCCTTGCTACAGGACAGCTTCCACTCAATTTGACATTTCAACAAAAGAAGAAGTTCTTTCATGATGTCAAATTTTACTATTGGGATGATCCTTTCTTGTTCAAACATGGGAGTGATGGGTTAATTCACCGTTGTGTGGTTGAAGAGGAAATTCCTACTATTATTTCTGAATGCCATGATTCATCTTATGGAGGCCACTTTGGAGGAGAGAAAACTACAGCAAAAATACTTCAAGTCGGGTTCTATTGGCCTACATTATTCAAAGACGTGAATCTATTTGTCAAGTCTTGTAATAAATGTCAAAGAACTGGAGGCATATCCCACCGTGATGACATGCCACTCAACTCTATCTTAGAGGTTGAAGTGTTTGATATATGGGGTGTAGATTATATGGGACCATTCCCATCTTCATGTGAATATCAATATATTCTTGTTGCAGTTGACTATGTATCCAAATGGGTTGAGACCATTCCAACCCAAGCACCGGATGCCAAATCCGTAATCAAGCTCTTTCAGAAGATCATTTTCCCCCGGTTTGGAGTCCCACGTGCTATTATTTCTGATGGAGGGACACACTTTGCTGAAAGACAATTCAACAATCTTCTCTCCAAATATGGCGTCACTCATAAAATCTCTACGCCTTACCATCCTCAAACATCCGGGCAAGTGGAGATTTCCAACAGGCAATTGAAGAACATTCTTGAGAAGACCGTTTCTAGTTCACAGAAAGATTGGGCATTGAAGATAGATGATGCATTGTGGGCATACCGCACATCCTACAAAACTGTCATAGGGACAACTCCTTCCAAGCTGATCTATGGAAAGTCTTGCCATCTTCCGCTGGAGCTAGAGCACCGTGCTTTATGGGCTATCCAACTCTTGAACTTTGATATGAAGAAAGCAGGGGAGAAACGCCTTTTACAATTGCAGGAATTAGAAGAACTTCGTCTTGATGCTTATGAGAATGTGAATCTATACAAAGAGAGGACAAAAGCATGGCATGATAAGAGAATCAGAAGGAAGGACTTCCAAGAAGGAGACCAAGTGTTATTGTTTAACTCAAGGTTGAAATTGTTTCCAGGAAAGCTTAAGTCGAAATGGTCCGGTCCATTTCTTGTATTGAAGATCTTCCCATATGGAGCTGTGGAACTACAAGGAAAGGACGGAAGTTTCAAAGTGAATGGACAGAGATGCAAACTTTATTCTTCTTCTGAAGTGTTAGCAAAAGGGGCCTCTTGCCCCCTCCAAGACGCATGAGATGATTGAAGAGTCTTACTCCGGACTCTAAACGGAGGACCTTGTGGGAGTTGACCCCACATTAGGATAGATTTGTTTTAATTTTTTGAGTCAAGAACTCTCTTTAATTTTGTTAATAAGCCCGTCATGGATGAATGTAATAATTTAGACTTAATTTCTATTCGATCCGTCATAATTTTCTGCTGACTAATTGCAATTTTCTGCAGAAATCGCATAGCGCACGACGTGCATTTTCAGTTGCACGGCGTGCACTTCATTACGAAATACAACAAGCAATGCTCTGGAAACAGACACAGCGTGCATTTTCAAGCTGCACGCCGTGCATATGGTATGCGAATTCTATAGGAAACCTGTTGGAATCATGCACGCCGTGCACTTAGGAAACGCACGTCGTGCAGCTGGAGATTTGTTGGTTCGAATTTTGTCTGGAAACATGCACGACGTGCACCCTGGAGATGCACGCCGTGCACTTGGGCGTCTAAAGATCTGCAAAAGACCTGGAACTGTGCACGCCGTGCACCCCCAAAATGCACGCCGTGCACTTTTAAGTGAAATGTGATCAAAAGGGCCGGAGTGCACGGCCTAACACTCTAACCCTAAACCGTGCACCCCGAACCCAGCAGTTCTAACCCAGGCAGCCGCCCGTGCACAGCTCCGCCGTCAACCAGCCGTGCGTCGTTCTTCTCCAGCCGTGCACAGCAGCCCTTCTCCATCCGCAACCGCCGCCGAGCACGCCCGACCTGCAGCAGCCGTGCACGAAGCAACAACGCCGCCATCTCCATCCGACCATCTTTTTCTTCCTTTCTTCTCCGCTCAGTGACACCATCCCGCTCTCCCACCGAGTCGCCGTCTGCAGCAGCACATCAGCGCCGTCACGCCACCACATCCGCCTCATGCAGCCGCTAACCAGCCGAGCACGAGCGCGGACAAGCCAACACCTTCTTCTCAGTGAGCTATCGAGCACAGCTGCCCAGTCATCCAGCTACACCGCCGCCCGATCGCGCCTCTTCGCCCAAAAATCAGAACCGTTTCTGCAGATTTCCAGATCTTGCCCAAATTTGCATGTGCACGCCGTGCACTGCAAAGACACACCGTGCAACTACCTGCCTGAAATAGACTTCCAGTTCACTCGTGCACTCATCTGATGGCGCCAATCAAGAGGAAAGCCAGCAGCCGTCCAGGTTTCCAAGTAGCAGCTGAAGCAAGCTCCTCCACACCGCAACCACAATCCTTTGTACAGTCCACACAATTCATGGTCAAACCTGAAGAAGACGCCGATTATCAGTTTCTCATTACAAGGCGTGTTCTCCCTTCAAGATACATGTGTGAAAAAGCAGTAACCAAACTGGGCTTCAAGGATGAGGTAGTAAACCACTTAAACTTCTTGGGGCTACACTTTCTCTGCACTCGGCTTGCTAAAACTTACCCCCGTCTGGTATACGAGTTTCTTACTACCTTTAAGGCCGAAGGTGATCGTTTTCAAATCTATTTTTAGAAAATCAGTTTCCGTCTCTTGGATAAACCGTTTTGCATGAATCTCGAGCGGTTTAGCAGTTTACTCAAATGCAATTTTGGCGGTTATACTGATTACCCTCCGACTTTCAACATCGATCTGTTTTGGTCCGAAATCACTTCTGATACAGTGCATAAGGCACGGAATGCACGGGCTTCTAGCATCCATAACCCTGTTTTCCGAATCCTTCATCGCCTTCTTAGCACGGGACCATTTGCAAAGAATGAAACGTAGGGTGTTGTAGGGAAGATTGATCTTTTGTTTTTGTGGTGTGTGGTACAAAATGAGCGCATCAGTTCAAGTTATTACATTGTGCACAAGCTGCTTGAAACAAAGAAACAAAAGAAAAGGGAAGCTGGAGACATCATGTGCGGTGGAGTAATTAGCATCCTGGCTATGCAATTGGGGTTGGATGTAGGTAGCTTAGAACCTGCACCATGGAAAAATCTAATGGATATAAGCTATCTTATCTCCTGCGGTCTAATCTCAAAACATGGCAACAGCGAGTCAAAGTTCAAAGTTTATATCACAAAGACACAATTCATCACAATCCCTGATGTGAGCCGTAATAATATCAAAGACAAGGCAACCTGGAAAGTAGAGCTTCAGCCAGAGAATGATGACGGAACACCCGCCAGGGGTGCCAAAAGCTCTACACCAGGACCTACCCCAGGAGCAGCCACCCCTCTGCCACCATCCACGAGTACTCAGACCGAGTACAGCTGGTCAACGCCAGATTTTCAGCATCTCTATACCTACGTGGAGCGGCATTTTGATCATTTGGAGACCTGCCTTGATCAGATGGGCGCGCAGCATGACTCCAGGTTTGACCAATTGAGTGCACAATACTCAACTGTGTACAACATGGCAAACAGGATGGATGCGTGGCACATCTCGCAAGGCCACTACCCAGCACCACAATCCTTCCAGTCTCCATCTCGCCAGCAGACCACATCTCCAGACGCTCCGCACCACGAGTTTCCAGAAGCCCAACAGCAGCCAGGTTCATCAGCCGCAACACCGATGGATATCCCCGACATCGTCAGTCAATTTTTCCCAGATCAGGGAGGCGGGGGATCTTTCTTCTGATATTGTTCATGGCAGGTATCCGGTTGTAAACTCCAAAAGTTTGAATGAAGCAGTGAGGACACTGCTGATTTTAAGCTTAGGGGGGAGCAACCGGATGGTATTTGGTATCCTAGTATTTTTAGCTTTTATTTTCCATGTTATTTGCTTCATGTCATTTGCTTTTGTACTTTTGGTTTGTTCTCTCTTTTAGTTGTTGTTTTAGTTCTTCTTTTTCTAATGGCAAATCTAATATGATATGAGACTCACCCCTATATGCTTAACTGTTCGTCCCCTTTTATGAGAAATTTCAATTGAAGAAATTGTAAAAATCATGTGTAAATAAAATGAAACTTTTGGACCACAAACATGTTGAGCATGGTTGGTTTGGTTTTATACACATCTTTCATTTCATTTGATTTATTCATGTTCTTCACAATTCTTCAATTGTATTTTCATGCTCTTTTTGCTTGAGGACAAGCAATGGTTTAAGCTTAGGGGGATTTGTTGTGTGATTTGTATATCATCTTTTCACATGTTATCACACACAAATTTGGTTCTTTCTAATGTAATTCAGTCTCTTTCATAGTAGTTTTGCCATCTTTTAGTTGTTCTACGTGTCCAATAACTTGTATTGCAAGTTTGTCACAAAAATGACTAATTTCAGATGTTTTTCTATAGAAACAGTAAAGTGCACGGCGTGCAAACTCAAATGCACGGAATGCACCGTTCCAGAGAAGATTTATTTGCTGAAACAGTAAAATGCATGGCGTGCACTTTCAAAGTGCACGGCGTGCAACATCACAGGGGAATTCCGTTCTGTTCAACCACGAAGATGCACGGCGTGCACATCCAAAAGACACGGCGTGCACCTGGAACGTGAATTGCTGAAGAGGCTCTGGAGAGACGCACGACGTGCAAATCAAAAGTGCACGCCATGCACGTATCAGTTTGATGTCAACTGCAGCTCGATTTACAATTGCACTGCAGGTGCACGGTGTGCACCCCAAAGTGCACGGCGTGCACCTGGCAGTTTCAGAATTTCGAAAATGCAGAATACGATTTTAAAAGAAAGAGGGAAGTAATGGGACAGTTACGTTCGACCATTTTGGAAGTTTTCTCTCGTCCCAAAGGCAGAGGAGAGCAGAGGAGGGCGAATGGGGAGGAACTAAGGTGGTTTCTTGAGCAAAGAAGCCATTTCTTCTTCTCCACTTCTCCATTGTCTTCCCCAAAGTGCAGCCAAGCTTCCCCAACTCCGTGCAGCTTCTCGGGAGAGGAGTCAGTCCGTTTTGGAGCAGCTAAAGGAAGGGAATCTCGTCATAAAGCCGGATTTCTTACTCCTTGTGGTTACATCTTTGGTTCTTCTTGTCTTTTCTTCCCAAAACCATGTCTAGCATTGAGAATTCTGTAGAAATTCTATTGTACATAGTTATGGATGAGTAGATCCTTTTTCTTGGGCATGGGAGAGTAACTCCCATGCCATAGCATGTAATGAACAAGTAATTTCGTACTAAATGCATTTGCTTCTTGTTTCTATACCTTGAAGGTGTCGGTAACTCATTTCCTTGCATGTATTGTTGGCCGCTTTATATGCATGAATTCTGCTTTCTTGCTTAGTTTGAGAAAACAAGTAGGTTTGTATGGAGATGCTTTTCTTGGCAAATCTTCTTCTTCTACGAGAGTAGAGAAGAATGAGTTGAGGATCTGTTTGTGATCATAGACGAAATTCATGCACGAGAGTGTTGTTTCGAGTTATGATCGTTACATTTACACCGGGAGGTAAAATGTGACACAACTCTTCCTTGAAACTCGATCTTATGTATGTTTAAATTGCTTTGTTCTTTGATTTCTATGGCATATGAGTGAAATCCTAATGTCCAAGATTCATAAACTTTCTGAATTCAGACTTTCCTTGTAATCCTAGTTTGTTAATTAAAATCTGAAATTTCTTGTAGTTAAAACCTAATCTTTATGCTTTTGGAACAAATCTTTCTGCCCCTTTAAAACCGGTCTAGATTGTTGAACTTTAATACTGTTGCATTCAATTAAGTTATCATTTGCTCCTTGTGTTTGACCTTGACTATACTACCTCCGTATACTTGCGGAGTTTGGTTAAGTTGAGTAAAAGATCATTTTTTTTATGATGGAAACTCGTTAGTGTAAACAACCAACATATATTCTTTAAGTGCTTGGTCATGACTTTGGAGATAATTTTATAGAGAAAGTTGCACAAAGCTATGGGTCTCTATTCCATGACTTTGGTTGGCTGCTTGACTTTAGGAATGAGGGTGATGAAAGTCTTGCTAGCTTCCTTGAGAAGGCGACCTTTAAGGAAGAAATATTTTACAACATGAGTAACCTTGGGACCAATGACAGGCCATGCATCCTGGAAGAAGCAAGTGTTGAAGCCATCTGGACCTGGTGACTTATTTTTATCATCAACCATCACAATACTATGGATCTCCTCATCAATAACTTCCTTAGAAATATCAAGAATCTGCTACTTGGAGAGCATGGGCACTTTTATATCAGGAGTAATCTGGACTAGCATGTGATTTTTGTTAAAGATGGAGTAGTAGTGATTAATAAAAATCTCAGAGATGCTACTGAAATCAGCTATAGTCTGACCATTGTGCTCAATCACCTAGATTTAGTTTTTGATTCTTTGGGTTTCAAGAGATATGTAGAAGAACTTTGAGTTTCTATCCCCACTTTTGAGCCAAAAAACCAGAGATTTCTACCTTAGCATAGATTCCTCGATGTACCTAGCTTCTTTAGCTTCTTGAACTTTTTGCTTAGCTATTTCTCGTAACAATTCATCATTGTGGTTAAGATCAAACTCTCTTTGAGCTTTTAGGGCCTCTTCTTCCTTTATCTTAATAGTCGTGGTAACATCTCCTTTCTGCTCCCAATTCAATCTTTGAAGAGCCTTCTTGTCATTCTTGAATTTGGTAACAATTCTATACATTGGGAAGCCTAAGATGGGAGTATTCCACACCTCTACCAAGGTCTCTTTGTACCCAGGGAGATGTATCCATGCATTGCAAAATCTAAACGGGTAGTTGCATCTCTGGGATGGTGCTTTTAGATGGAGGATCTACATACAATGATCATTGTGGATGGTAGATCTAGTTTCTATCCAGAGCTTGGGAAAGTAGTCAATTAATTTAGAGTTGGTGAATGTTCTGAAAATTTTGATCCTGGTGTTATTAGCTCCTAGCTGTTGGTTGTTCCATGTAAAGTATGGGCCTTTGGAAGGGATCTCAATCAAACATGCAACCAAAATAGTGTCATTAAAGTCCTCCATAGAGCATGTATATGGGGAAGACCTATCTTTCCTTTCTGACACCATCTATACCACATTTAAATCCCCTATAACACACCAAGGGTTGTTTATGTGTTTTCTAATAGACATAATGTTTGTCCACAACCAGATTCTTCTACAATCTTCATTAGTCGTGTAGACTGTAGTGATGTCCAACATCCACCATCAAAAGAACAGGCCATATGAACCATCTATTTAGGCTAAGAAATAAGAGTGAAATTGTAGTTGGGATTATCCCATAGGATAAGAAGTTTGACTTTAGTGAAAGAAAATTAGTTACCAATATAGTTTGCACCAGGACAAACACACTGGGCAAATATGTGAACCTTCCTTCTCTTGATTTTTGTCTCCAATAGGAAAACTATATCAACTTTTTTGTTAGCTACTTCATCTCAAACAACATCTTGTTTGCCTCAAGAGGACAAGCCACGAGTGTTCCAAGCAAGGATGGTGGGTGGGCATGTCATGGAGCTTCCCTTACAGGTGCACCACCAGGGCTACTGGGTTGGGTTGAGGTGTTACTTATGCCTCCTCCATCCTCTAGAGGTTGGAACCCGTTGGTGGAACTCAAGCTCCCTTGGGAAGAGGATCTCATTCTCCTTATATTATGTATCGATGTGGGGTGCTTAGGCGGGAGGAACTTGTCTTGGAAATTTGGTTAAACAACTTGTCTATGGGCCAATTGCCTCGGGCTCTGGGGTGGGTGACAATCTTAGCAGATTGTAGATGGCTTGACTGGATCAGTTTGCAGACTAGAGTCGACAGCAACGTATTCAACACTGGGAACCACTGTTGATATCAAAGAGCTTTTAGAAACAACAAGGATGCTCACCTTCGAATGGCCTTCAGGGGTTAGAGTTGTTCCTGTGGGAAGCTCATCTGGTGGCTTGCAGAGTGTCTCATCATGCCCAAAGATGTTGTAATGGGGGAAACAGGTTGGTATCCATTCGTATTCTACTCAAACTCTATACGGCGTGCCTATGTCCGTCCTCAACTTCACCTCCGTCAGGAAGGGGGAATTGGAGTTCATCAAGACATTGAGCCTGGAGTGATCCATGCGCCTCCTAGCTTTAGTCTGCCTATCTAAGCACTATAGATTGCTAAGATAGGTGGCTATCCTTGCTAGCATTTGCTCGCTCCAAATATGAAGCAGATGATTCAAAATCTTTAGCCAAACTGGGACATCTGTCAACTTTGTCTGCTCAAGAGGTTCCTCTTGTTGCCATTTCTTCAATATCATGGGCTTGCCCCTTACATACCAGGGACCACCTTCAAGGGTCGTCACCATGTCTGTGGCCTTCTAGAACTTAATGATGAAGCACATGTTCGCCCTACCCATGACCTCCATCAATCCATTGGGCTTCTAGACACCTATCAATCAATCTGTTGGGCTTCGTGACACCTCTTTGGTAATCTTGCAGGGTGGGAATGTGAGGGTCAAACCCGATTATGTAACTAACTACTGTGTTGGACCAAAGCATTGTTGTGAGGTTGAGCCCGATTATGTAACCAACTACGGTGTTGGACCAAAACATCATTGTGGCATCCACCTCTAGCTGCGGGATGTTGATTTCATTGTTCTCTACAATGAGGGGCTCCTCACTGATTTTTGGTATCAATGACACCCACTTGCTCCTTAAAGAGAGAAGCCCAGGATCTAGGGGCCATGCTGACCATGGTCTCCGGTTGAGAATCCAATCTTCTCGATTGTGGCCGGGAGCCATTCCTATTCGAAGGCAATCACCTACACTTCCTCCCTAATTTGCCGCTCCTAGCTGCCATCTCAGACCAGAACGAAGTTGAATTTTTTTCCCAGCCACCTTTTTGTCCAAGTTTGGGCTCATCCTCTTTGTGAAAGCATGAGGAACTTGCCCTTAAACATAGTTTCTTATGAGATCCTGGTTGATTATCAATGTTCAAGGATCTCTCTCTATGTACCTCTCATGTTCTACATTTGGGAACAATGAATCGAGGTGTCAGTTTCATGGTTTTGCCCCAAAATTTGTTTTATTGTATCACACACATGTAGGGTATTAGGGTCTTTTGATTCTTTTGCCTTGTTGTCCAGTTGCGCAGGCAACGAGCATGAGTCGGGCCATGTGGATGACTCTGATTGGGCTAGCTAAGTGTGGGCCCACATATGGATAACGTATACCTGATTTGTAATTTTTTGAGTTATTTATTGGTCTTCAATAAATCACAATAAATTAATGATTCATCAGAATAAATCACAAAAATGTTTGTTGGAAAGGTGTTTGAGTAAGGAAGATGTTTTTTGAGGTTTCAAACCCCAAGAAGTTAATACGAGACCATGTTGTCCCTAAGAGCCCAAGTTAGGGTTTAGATGGTAATGAAGACCAAGATTAATTGGAACTATGTTAATTTTAGGACATTAGGGTTTCTACAAACCCCAAGAGATCTAATAAGACTTCTTATCCAATCAATAAGTGGATTCATGCACTCTGAATAACAAGTATGGGTAAAGGGTTTTATATTCGCTTATATTTATGAAATCAGATTACAACTACATCAAGTACATATTTTAATAGATACATTCAAGAAAATTGATTATGAATCAGATTATGGTTTTCATTATTCTTTCTCATATATTTTTATCATCATAATAGGCACATGCTTTCTAAGTCAAATTTAATGCTTTAAGTTACTATGCTCATGATCAATGTTAAGAATATGATGGATGAATAATTATTGTTACTTCCAAGATTAATTCACCTTTTTGGCATAAGCTCTGTGTGAGCAATGAGCACTTGGGTGCATAAGATCTATGTGAGAAATGAGATCTTGGGAGCATAAGCTCTATGTGAGAAATATAAGGATAAAGTATAATATATTTAGCCCAAGACAACAATGCTAATGATTAAGATAATTAAAGATGAAGTTATATAACATGATAAGAATCTAATGTTTATCATGTTTAAATCTATGTTTTTGCAAAATATAGTTTATTTTTAAGTTCATATAATGTTACTCATTTCCATTTACTCTAACATATTTCCATTTTTGCCTTGCATGGTTGGGGACACGATGTCCGTGTAACATCCCAAGATTTGAGGCCTCAGATAAAATGATCTTATAAGGAATGATTGGACTACCCATATCACCAAGGTGTACCTCCTTTTCCCGGAGCCCATCACTAAAGAACTCCATAGTTAAGCGTGCTCAGCTTGGAGTAGTACTAGGATGGGTGACCAGTCGGGAAGTTGACCATGACTTGCGCGTGAGTAAGGAAAAAGTGTGCAGTTAAGGCTAGTGGTGGTCTGTGGGGCCAGTCGTCAATCCTGAAACTCTACTAGAGCCTAGGGTAGTGGGCTCGGGTGTTACGAATTATATGAGAACCAATTCCCCTATAGTAGGTGGGGCCCACATGGGCATGTGGCATGCCGACCTAGAGCCGTATGGTCCAGGCATGTAGGAAAGGGCTATCCATGGTGATGTAGCCACCCTTACGGCGGTATTCTGTGATCGGGAGCTGGGTGTCCACGGGCCATGTTGGGTTTGCACTGAAATGGGGAAATATTATGAGGCCATATAGTTAAGCCTTGACGAGGATGTCAAGAGTCTAAGTGGGGGAGATTGTAACGTCCCAAGATTTTAAGTCTCGGATAACATGATCTTAAAAGGAATGATTGGACTACCCATATCACCAAGGTGCACCTCCTTTTTTGGGAGCCCATTACTAAAGAACTCCATAGTTAAGCGTGCTTGGCTTGGAGTAGTATTAAGATGGGTGACCTGTCGGGAAGTTGACCCAGGCTTGCGCATGAGTGAGGAAAAAGTGTGTAGTTAAGGCTAGTGGTCTGTGGGGCCAGTCGTCATTTCTGAAACTCTACTAGAGCATAGGGCAGTGGGCTCGATTGTTATAGTCTGCATGAGAGAAGGATAAGAAAGCATAAACAAAGAGATTATATCTCAAGAAGAAAAAACTAGGAATCTTAACCTAGTGGGGTGTCAACTATACTAGAATATTATTTTAGATGTACTTTTACGTTAAGGAATATATGTATTAGATTAAAGTAAAACCCTTTAGTTTAAGATATCGAGAATGAGAATTGTTATTTTTCATGTGTTGGTTCAATAAGTTATATTTTATGCAATGACCATCATGTTTGTGACATCCCCAATAAGAGTTAAACTTTTGCTCATTATTGTACATATTTTAGAAAATTATGGTGTTACACTATCCCAGTTGGTTTGATTCTCAGTCCCAAGAGTCACCACTTTCCAAGCAATGTCATAACTCTAGCGCACACTACTACAGAAAAAGCCTTTGGTGTCAGTTATTTAGAGCCTTTAGCGTCGGTTTCCAAGCGACACCCAAGTGGGCGCCGCTAAAGGTCGACACCTTCAGGGCCGGTTTCTAACCAACGCCATAACCCTTCCCACCACGGAAAATGTGCCAGCAAGGGAACTATAGGTGTCAGTTCTTAACAAAAACTGACACTATATCATGATCAAAGAAATCGATTATTAAACAAACACTGACGCCATAACCCCTCCCGCCACTGAAAATGCACCAGTAAGGGAACTATAAGCGTTGGTTAGTAAAGAAAACTGACACTATATCATGGTTAAAAATGAAAGTCATTAAACAATAACCGATGCCATATCCCTGCCAGCACGGCCGTGCCTGGCCACAATAGGCATCTGTTCTTACAGATAACCGACACCAGTCATGGAAGAGACGTCGATTTTTTGCTAATAATTGACATCGTATGTCTTTGGTGTCAGTTTTATACAAATAACCGACGACTATGTTCTGGTTTTTTTTTCTTATCAGTTTGTAGGCCTGCTGTATGGCTGGTCAGCAGGATGCAGAACCTTCAGTTCAGTTCTGAACTGTAGGTTTACAACATCCATTAATATCAGCCAACAACAAGCCACAAACCTGCAAATTCATTCATATTCAGACACGTGTATTGATCAGATACATATATAAACCTACTAAGTCATTTACATTCACATTCAGTTCCATTCATTTTATCTCTTTTCACATTTAGAAATTCATGTATTGATCAGAAAAAGTCATTCACATTCACACATATAACAATTCAGAAAAAGTAATTCACATTCACACAAAAATAATTATGAGAACAAAGTTTAGAAATATCATTCTTTATTCATCATCGTCATCATTGTCCCAATTATATTTAAAAATTCCCACTACTTGTAGGGCTTTTGCCCATTCTTCTCTTACAACATCTAATTCCTCCCTCGTATAGGGAGTATGTACATCCAATAACTTTCCACCTGTGCTGAAGTCAGTTTTAAACACCTGCAAAGAGAATGACACATATATATAATTAATAATATATAATAAGTTTGATATATTTCATATTATCTAATGAGACTATATATAATACCTGATGTATAGTATCGATTTCCATTACGACATATTTGATGATTAGGTCCATAAATCGCATCACATAGTAGGCACATGCCCAACTGTTGTCTTGTGTAGCACACTATAAATTGAAACATACAAAATATTCAAAAATACAAATAAGCACAGTTCATATAAATAATATATACATTGGAGTCAGGAAATTACTTTCACATTCTTCCAAATTTGTGGCTGATTCTTTTTCCTGGGGACCTATCCTCCAGCTTTTTTGAACTTTTCTAAAGCACTACATGTTAATGTAATACATTAAATTGCATAATTAAATAGTAATGTCATAACATATGTTAACGTATATAAAAATATGAAATATTTCTCACGGGAATAATGTCATTTTCATTGGGTGTCTATATAATGTATTCAATTCCTTCCCCGTAGGATCTAGATAATAGACAGTGAATGTCTTGGGGATAATAACTAGTAACTCTCAATGCCTACCACTACAGGTAAGAAAGTTAAAAATTAATAACTCAAAATCCCCAATAAAATGCAATTTTCTTAAGTCCAAATTACAAGCAAAGTAAACTTACTCGACATTGAATGGAGCTATTATCATTGTCTTCTTATTTTTACCAAAATATTCAAAAGCATCATAATAGTATGAAGTAACTGAAGAATGGTCTGTATCTACAAGACTAATCAAAGATGGAACCAAAAATCCCACATGGGAAAATGCAAACTCTGTACATATCGTGTGTAAGTGGCTGCAAAACATGTATTATGTATGCATTAATATATAAGAAACCAGATCACTGTATATAAAACAAGGTATATGGATGTATAAACAAGATCTCACCATATCCACAACTCTATCACAGATGTGTTTAGACCATCATAATGAAACAACTCCAAAATATCTTGTATAAATGCTTGTTATCGTATGATTGACCTGCATTAATACATATGCATTAATGCGTATGCAAAACTTGTATTACGTATGCATTAATACATATACAAAACTTGTATAAATAGATTGTTATCGTATGGTTGACCTGTAACATCATATGGAATAGTAACATTTATAGGACAATTTGAATCATGTTCGCCTATCCATACTGCCATACCCCTACAATTAGGACCTAACGAGGCATGTAGGTCCCTTAGAAGCCAACCTTGTACTTTAGGAGCTGGAGGTGGAGGCCGAGATGTAGCGGGTGTCTTCTTTTTGACCTGTATATATAATTTCAGATCAATTGACTCATATATACACACTAACAAATTAACGTAATGCAAATTTACCATACAATATTAGTATAGATGACATCCGTTTTGTGCCACATTATCACTCAGCCTTCTGTCTCACCAAGTGTTTCAAAATCTAGGTGGGCATATGGCAGTGGAAGATCCCTCCAATCAGGGAGTATATGTATCAGGCTCACACGTACCGCACCAGCTGGTACTAGAGTCCCATGAAACATCTCCCCTGGAAGGGCTGGGTAAGCCTGTGCATCTACAATGATGTATTCTTGACTTTTTAGATGGCATGGCTTCAAACCCTATAAATTTACGTAAAGAATGTTATATACATATATACATAAAAATATCATCTTGAAAAGACTAGCTACTATATATGTCATAAAAATACTTACAACGGACGTGCTAGATGGTGGGTCTACATGATTACTCCCAACCTCTACAATAGGAGAAGAGCGGCCCAGCACAAGTACTGTCTGAGTGGCAGTCTGAGATGCCTGTCACTTGCTAATTGCTTCATTGACTCTCTTATCAAGTGCTTCCTCGACTCTCATATCAAGTGCTTCCTTGACTCTCCTATCAATTAACTGATCTACCTATACATGGATAAAAGAAACACTAGCTTCTGATTAGTGAATTCTTTTTCACAATAACATTCTAAAAAAAGAATAAGTTACCTCAGCTTGTGAAAGTCCCGCTTTTGGGACTAGTTTGCACTGTGATGGCCCAAAGAATGCTTTGATGCCCACACCAGCGCCTGCACCCCTAACACGTCCAGAGCAACTGTCAATTCATCCCTTACGCTCTCAGGGATGAACTTGCCTTCTTTCCTCTACTCGTGCAACTCCCGCTAATCACCATAAACAGAAATTGGTAAGTAAACATAACAATAATCAATATCGATCGATTGCTCTAAGAGTTAAATTTTACCATTTTTGCATCCGTCTCAGTAGTTGCGGGCTTCGTTATATCTCCCTTCTTGTTTTGCCTCCTAGCTATCCACATAGCATGGTGAGGCAGAGGTGCGGGACCAATAGTAGAGGACTCCTGAGTAGCAACAGACTGAGCAATAGACTCAGCCTGTAGTCTTTGGCGAATGCCTACATAGCCTCTTGAACCCATTGTGTGGTCATGCACTTTCAGTGCACGCCTTGATCTTTGAGCA
Organism: Alisma plantago-aquatica; assembly: GCA_963693085.1. NCBI lineage: Eukaryota > Viridiplantae > Streptophyta > Magnoliopsida > Alismatales > Alismataceae > Alisma > Alisma plantago-aquatica. The sequence goes on along the minus strand of OY856410.1, from coordinate 1,157,987,633 downwards.
TCGCTGATAGCCTTGTTAGTAAGCACGTTGATTTGGTTAGTAACACTAAAGGTTAATCTTGAATAGGTGAATACATAAGAATGTATATTAATTAAATTGGGAGTGGCACTTAATACCTTGAATTCATCCATTTTTCTTTGGGTAACAAAGTCCTCCCAGTCTTTGGTATCTTGGTAGTTCTATTGCTTAGTGGCTGCCTTCTGCCTAAATTTATTTTTTAAATAGAATACAAACAAAATTATTAGTGTAGAGTTAGTCAAAAAGTGATCAATGTCTAGAATTGGAAATCAATCAAGAACCTCTTCTCAACATCACGTATGTAATCTCGGGTGAGATTTGTCCTATAGTTCCTTATGACCCTCCCACAGTGTTGCATCACACATTTACGATGCATCTTTTCATCCAGATCAAATATACTCTGCAAAATAGAATTGCTATTAATTAGTATCCTAAAAATTAGTAATCTACAAAAATAGAATTGCAAATAATAATAACTCACGCATAGTTCCTTCCATACTAAGTCTTTCTTCCCCTTAGGAACTTTATGCTAGGATTCAAAAATAGGACTACAATGGCTGTGAGTAAAAACCCCCTGCATGATCGAAATCCACAGCCAGTTTGGGTCCATTGCCCCGTTGTTGTAGTAACTTGTTCATCATTGTGATGCCCCTCACTTTCTCAATTTTTTGTTGCTACTCATCAAGTGCCCCAATTTCTTCAGGGGGTACATCACCAACCTAAAATTTGACAAAAAAACACACTTACACGATATAACTATAAATGAACATATAGATAGAAACCTCAGGGATATATTTTTAAAACTTACATAGTGAGGTGGCGCATGGACGTCCTCACCCTCACGGTAATCATCAACATGGTCATCAGGAGAATGCTCAGCCATCTAAAAGTTTACATCCATATTGTAAAGTTCATATTGTAAAGTTCACATTCACATTGTGAAGTAATTCACATTGTAAAGTTCACATTTACATTGTAAAGTTCACATTCAGAAAAATAAAACATATATAAAAATATAAACATGCATGCCTCTAATATTGTGATCTTTTATCAATTAACAATCCTTCATTGTGATCTCCGCGTACATACAAGTCATCATTAGCTTTCATATTTGGTGGTGTTGGCAACCCAACTGAGAATGGACTGGAGTCATCATACTTATGATAGTACTCTTCTTCATCTATAGGATCTTCAATAAATTGTCTTTTACCATGAAGAACAACCGACCATTTATCATTTGTAGGATCATCTATATAAAATACTTATTTCTCCTGTGGTGCCAATATGAATGGTTCACCCTTCTCGCCGATCTTTTCAAAGTTCACTAATATGAAACCCAATTCATCCACTATAGCTCCTTTGTTGTTATCAACCTAATTACATTTAAAGAGCGGAATTCTAAAATCTACGTAGTCAAACTCCCATATGTCTTCAATGATACCATAATACGAAATTTTAGCTTCACGTGAACTCTTATCCTTTGCAGTTGCAAAAAACAATGAAGACGCTTGAAGGGTGACCCCATTGTTTTGGACGACACTCTTATCATCTTGACGCTTTGTGTAATATGAGAATCCATTTATGTCAAACCCTTCATAAGACATAACATTCAATTTTGTTTTAAAGGCGAGGCATTTGATAGTTTCAGTAAGATTATCTGGTGTTTGAGATAGTTGATGTAAGACTTTATCTTCAAACCACTTAATAAATGTTTTGTTATGCTCTCTAGCAAGCCACATTGAATTGGCTCGAGGATATTGTCTCTTGATGAAATTGGTATGTTCCTTAATATAAACACTCACTTCATCGATGTTGTGTAAAATATACAAGTGACCTTATTCCAACTGCTCACAGCTGATTACTTTCATCTGTGATCCCAAAAGTCCTTTGCCAAAATGCTTTTCAATATTCTTGTCATTAACAGGAGAGTCATGAGCACTCAGAAAGTCATTACAAAAATCCATAACCTCTCTTGCCACATAACCCTCAATAATACTTCCTTCAGGCCGATAATGGTTTTGAACATCACCTTTAAAAATGCTCATGTATCGTTCAAAGGGATACATCTAATGCAAGAAAATTGGTCCCAACATTTTCACTTCCCTAGTCAAGTGGACAACAAGATGTACCGTGATATCAAAGAACGAAGGAGGAAAATATATCTCAAGCTGACATAGGGTAACAAACACTTCTCTTTGCAATTTATCAAGAGTATCAAGGTCAATAACTTTGCTGCACAGACTGTTGAAAAAGAAACAAAGTCTGGTGATTGCAAACCTTACATGCTTCGACAATATATACCGAATTGCCACATGCAATATTTGTTGCATTAGAGTGTGACAAGCATGAGATTTAAGACCTATCAACTTCAAATATTTCATTGATACCCATGTACAGATGTTATATGAGTAATCCTATGACACCTTAACATTTACCAAGCATTCACAAAAAGCATTCTTCTCCTTTCTCGACAACGTGTAACAAGCAGGAGGTAAGTATGTTCTTCGATCGCTACTAACTACTTATGTTAATTCTGTTCTTATTCCAATTTCACATAGGTCCATTCTGGATTTTATCCCATATTTAGTCTAACCTGGTATATTCAATAGAGTACCGATGATATTATCACAGACATTTTTCTCAACGTGCATGACATCGATACAATGCCTGACTGCCAAAGAACTCCAATAAAGAAGATCCCAAAATATTGACTTCTTCTTGAATAAAGATTTGTCACTCCGTATGGCCATCGTACATTGTGATCTCTTACCAAATTCATTGACAACGTCTTTTACTCTTTCATAAACATCCTCCCCTGGTATAGGTTTAGGTGCACTCCATTCCTCATTCCGTCCATTGAATGCTTTGTGCAACCTACGATACGGATGGAATTTTGGAAGAAACCTTCCATGAACAAGATATACAGTCTTGTCGCCGTTTTTTAGTCATATTGAATCATTGTTCTCTTCACATATAGGACACACACTTTAGATCCTTTAACACTATATCCAGACAAATTCCCATATGCTGGAAAGTCATTCACAGTGCAAAATAACATAGCATGCAAACGTAATGTCTCTCTTCGTGAAGCATCATAGGTCATCACACCTTTACCCCAGAGTTTTTTCAAGTCATCAATCAGAGGTTCAAGATAAACGTCGATATCATTTCCAGGTTGTTTAGGACCTGATATCAACAACGACAACATAACATACTTATTTTTCATACAAAACCAGGGAGGAAGATTATATCTAACAAGCATAACTGGCCAAGTGCTATGTTGGCTGCTCAATGTCCCATACGGATTCATCCCATCTGTACAAAGCCCAAGTCTTAGATTCTTGACTTCTTCACTGAATTCAGGGTACAATAAATCAATCTTCTTCCACTGTGGGGAATCAGACGCATGTCGTAGGATCCCATCATTATTTTTCTTAACACCTGCATGCAACCTCAAATTCTTTGCATATATCAGATTGGAAAACAAGCATTGAAACTGTGGTATTATAGGTAGATACCAAATTACCTTGGCAAGTTAACCAGTTTTAGACTCCCCCGAAGTCATCAATTTATACCTTGACGCACCACATTTGGGACAATCTTTCAAATCCACATAGTCCTTTTGAAATAATACACAATCATTCAGGCATGCGTGTATCTTCCTAGCCTCCATTCCCATTGGGTACAACAATTTCTTTAACTGGTATGTTGAGATTGGCAGCTCATTTCCTTCAGGAAGAATTTCTTTCAACAAAGACAATAATGACGTGAAGCTTTTTTCGCTCCATCTATTGTTAGCTTTCAGCTTATACAATCTCAACACAGCAGTAAGCTTCGTAAACTTACAACCTGTGTATAACGGTATCTCAGCATCATGCACAATGTTGCTAAACATGGGAGGTGGTTCGGTGTGCTCTACCCTACAACTATCCAATATCGCATCAACAATGTCTATTGGAACTGGTTCGTTCACATCTACGTCATCGGAGGCAATTTCTTCTTCCACACAAGCACTGCTATCGACATCCATTGATTTCAGGTTTGAAATCTCTCCATGCTAGTGCCATTATGTATATCCTTGTATAATCCCGTTGCACATGACATGACTTTTGATTTCATCACCAATGCTGACTTTCAAGTTGTTACCGCAATGCCTACATGGACAATAGAATCTATCTCCAGGTTGTTTCCTATGTTCCTCGCAAATCTAATAAACTGATCAAGATCATAAATAAACTCTGGGGTGCAGCAATTTGGAATGGACATCCATGATCTATCCATTCTATGATCAAAGAGAAAATAAGTATATATTAGAACAAGATTTGGGTCTAGGGTTAAAAGATTAGGGTTTATGGTTAAAACTTTAGGGTTTAAGGTCTTATATATAATAAATGTGTACCACCTATTCCATTCTTGAACACCTAATCTCACTAGTAAGTGTATAATGTGTATTGGGTTTTCAAGAAAATTTCGGCAGCATTTCCTCGCTATTCTCCAAGTACATATGTACTTAGAGAACAAATAGGGAAATGCTACCAAAATTTTCTTGAAAACCCAATACACATTATACACTTACATCCTAAGTGAGATTAGGTGTTTAAGAACAGTCCCAAACTGGGGACTATCTAAGATTTACTCATTATGGGTGGGTTTCTAGGCCAACAAATACATGTGTTGTCATTGTTATACCTACAATCCTAGTTTTATCATTGATCATATCCTAGTTCTTCAAGTTAGGGTGATTATTGATGTCTTTAGAAGCATGATTGGCAATCTAGGGAAAAGTTCATCATTTACATTCCAAGCATGTCATGTGAGTGCATTAGTATTTCTCTTTTACTAAAACCAAATTGGTGTATTAGTGTGTCTTCAAATAGATAAACACTTGAAGATGACTCAATGAATCTTATGTATAGTCAACTCAACTATAGCTTGTTGGTTCTCATTCATGACTTGCATAATATTTTGTTGATCCTAAATAGAAGCAAAATTTTATGTAAGGACCCTGACCTGCGTTTAGGGTTTACCCTGTCTGTTTTGCTTAACCTTGGCGGTTTGATGCTTGCTAATCACCTTAAGTGGTGATTAGGGTTTTGTTGTGCTTTGTTGAGAAGTTCGAGGGGCTACTTGAAAATAACCCAAGTTTAGGGTTTTGTGGGCAAGTTTGCCATCTTGTGAGATGTTTTCCCTCTTTGCTTCCTCTAGGGTTGAGAGGAAGGCTTGGGCTTGTTGTTTGAGTCCTTTGGGCCTGAGTTGAGCTTGTTTGGGCCTTGGAGTTCCTTGTTTGGGCTTGCTTGAGCCTTGTGTCGCCCAAGGGAGGTGGTGTGTCGCCCAGGTGCCTTGGTGTGTCGCCCAGTGTCCTGGTGTGTCACCCAATATAGCTTGCTTGTGTCGCCCATGTGGCTTGACCTTGGCTGGTGACACATGGTGCACATCTTGGACAAGTGTCTCTTGGCTTGCTAGTGTGTTGGCTTGAACCCTAGGACAAGTGTCCCTTGGGTGGGCGACACATAGCATGGTTGTACCTTGGTTTCTCCTCCCCTTCTTCCTATATAGGTAGCTCTTCTCCTTGCCTTAGTCTCCTTTGGTCCTTTGGTCTCCCCTCCACCCTTGGTGCACGATACCCCTCTCCATCTTGCTTGTGTTGGCCGATACACTTCCTTGGAGCTGAAGTGGTGGCCGATACACCTTCCTGGAGCAGCCTGGTGGACGATAGCTTTGGACCCTGTAGTGCTTTGGAGCTTTGGTGGCCGACAACCTTGGATCTCAAAGTGCATCTTCTTCCTTGGAGCTTAAGGCGGGTTGCATAGTTTCTAACCCTAACTCTTTTACCTCAAGCTTTGATCTTGTTATATGTTAGTAGCCTGGCTTAGTTCTTTGCTTGTGTATCTTGCTTATGTACCTTAGTGGCCTATATCCCCCTTAGGGTTGTAGGGTCCCTTTGTGTACCTTGCTTTCTAGGGTTTGGGGCTTCCTTGAGTTGGAGGTTGAAGGTGACCTAGGGTTGGGTGATATCCCTTCCTTGTGGGCGTGTTGAGCGACACCCTTGTCCTTAAGTTGAACGATACGATGCTTTAGGGTTGGAGTTCCTTGAGTTGGAGGTCGATAGGTTGACCTAGCTTGAGTGTTGGCTGACATGGTGACCATGTTGGGCGACATGGTGCTCTCTTTGGTGGCCGACATGGCACCTTGATGGGCGATGGAGTGAGCTAAGGTCTGGTTGGCCGATATGATGGGAGACATAGTGAGGTCCCTTGTGTTTTGGTTAATGCTCTTGGTGTTGGGCAACACCCTTGCTCTCATGTTGCACGACATAGCATGGTTCTTTGTTGGACGATAGGCTGATGTGCCTTATGGCCGATAGGGTTAGTACCTTGGTGGACGATACCTCTCCCTTGTGTTGGCCGATATCCATGTAGGCCGATAGGGTTAGTAGCATGTTGGACGATACCCTTGCCCATGATGGGCGATAGAGTAGGCTTAGTGTGTTGGCCGATAAGCTTGGTGGGCGTCATGCCTTGTGCCCATGATTGGCCGATATGGTTGATGGTATGTTAGACGATAGGCTTTGTGCCCTTATGGCCGATACCATGGTGGCTGATACCATGTTGGGCGACATGCCTTGGGCCATGATGGCCGATAGGGTTAGTGTGGTGGCCGATACCCATGTTGGGTGATAGGCTATAGATGAGGGTTGTGAGGCTATAGTGAGGGCATGAGTTTCTTTGGTGATGGTCCCTTATGTGATAGAAGTGGATGTTTATCCATTAACTAATAAAACGATGGTGGTGTTTGTGATACCATCAATATGTAATATGTTGCCTTGCAAATAATAAGGATGCTAATGATAGTAATGTATCTAATGATATCCCTCATGTAATAGATGCATGATGTGACCTGTTATGCTTAATTGTTAATGATAATAAGAATGATGATAACTACTCTAGTAGTTTGTTTAATGATAATAATGTTGGTAATAATGATGCTAAGTGACAATTACATTAAAGGTTGCTTCATGATAAGGATGACAATAGTTGATGACATAGTAATAACCTTGTTAATAATAGTGTTGGTTCTGTAAACACAACATGATTTCTATATACCCTGATTGTTTGTACAATCTCAATATAAGGGTAAGTATCAGTATGGTTGTTTAATGATGTACTTAACATATTTGATTACCAAATAACTGTCATATTGATAAGTAGATTATCTTGAATGATATTTCATGATAGTGAGCATATTCCTTATGTTGAATCTACAATTATTGCATACCTTAACCTTGCAGGTGATGACTTAGCCATGAAAGGGCTATGTGACATATGTAATGAGTAACATTACTTTGATAATTGCTCTATAAGATTATGTATGTGATGTGTTGGTCCCATGATGATGACGTGAGCCTTAAGAGGCAGTGACAGTACATGATGAAGGATTGAGACCCCGTGGTATGTGATGATCCTTGAGATGGATCTGGATGGTTGGCAAGAGGCCAAGTGGTAACATGTGATGTTGGATCCTTAAGATGGATCAGGTTGATATGAATAGATCATAAAATAATGTTCTTTACCTTCTGTTATATCTTGCATGTTATACAACTTGGTTGAATCCTACAATCCATCTAAAAGATACTAACTAATCACAGTGAAACATATCATGTAGTTTGCCCTGGCCATAGATCCATCATCGTCAGGACTTGGTGATGGTGAAACAGGTTTTCCTACGGGTTAACCTGGAAGCGCATATTATTGAATATGTGTACGTTGCTCCTAGCCTGAAAATGAGGAGGTAAGAGTGTAACTTCGGTTGCAGACTCAGATATGTGTTTAGAGCATGGTGAACAGGCCCATGGCTCAGGATATGTGATGTATGGAGCATGAATGCGTTCATGGCTCAGAGCACGGTGATCAGGCCCGTGGCTCAGTTTTACTAGCGCCGAGACCTGTACCAAGGTGGGCTAGAGAGATGGGTAGCCTATGGAGCTAACCCTGTGGCTTAGACCACTTCAGCATATGATTGCGGTCCTGCTCGTGTTGTACTCGTGTACTGACCATGAGGTGGGAGGTCGTGGAGTCCGGCTCCTCCATTGACCTTGTATGGCACCGGTTTGGGTTTCGCAACCGAAGGTTGGATTTGAATGGTACGATTCAAATCCTCAGGGCATAATAAAACGTAATACAGCCGTTTAGTATTTACTGATCAAATCAAATACAAAACATTGGTTGAGGCCTTATTTGTGTAATATTCCGTTGTACCTTGCAGGTTATGTGGCAATCTGTCTTATCATGATAGTCAGGTTATGTGACATTATATTCTGTTCTAATAATCCTGTTACATGTTGATATACCTTATCTTGATAATCATATTCTTTTGAAAGACATCTGGTTATATGCTTTGGTATAGCTGGTATGCTTTCCGGTAAGAGTAAATCTTGATATATATATAACTGCTCTTGTTATACCTTTTGTTAGTTAACTGCTGCTATAGTTTATCTTGCTGAGGTTCTATAGTTGCGGTGGGGAGCTATGTTTCCCGCTGGGACAATTGTTCAATTGTCTCACCCCGCTGGTTTACACCCTTTTTAGGTGGTCGAGGTAGACGTGGTCGTGGTAGTGGAGTTGCGGACGAGCAGCTTGAGGAGCAGTAGAAGGCAAGCGATGGACATGCTGCTATTTTGGATGTTTTATAGTAGAGTCTAGAGTCATCCCTGTACTCTCAGGTCCTTGGCAGTGTTTTGACGTTGTTTCACGATGATCGTTCGATGATATCTGTATATCCTGCTGTTGGCCGGATATGGGCCTTTATGTATATAAGGACAGGTGGTGAACTCATGTGATGGATGGATAGCTGTTCCTAAGCTGTGGACACGTATCAGATCTTGTGGATATGTATGTATGGCATGTCTCTGTGCAGGATGAGGACTGGAAAGTAATAGTTTCATAGTTTATCAAGTTTTCCGCAATCGGTTTTAATTAACCCGTGTTTTTGATAATCTGTGGTTATGGTGTTTTCCGCACGTTTTCGCGTAACACCTCGTTATCTGTGTGATAATGGGATGTGTTGCCACATTTTACATGCCCCATATGACCCTAGAATGTTGACATGCCTAGGTTTAAAGCACTCATCAATCTTGAATAATGTTGACATGCCCCATAATAGGGAAAAATCATGATGAGCTAAATAAAAACACAAATCATAAAAAATGGACTGCATAATGAAATAATTGCTTAGTAATATATATATTGGAAGATAAACAAAAGATCAAGTCATTATTTTACAACCAAACATTTTTTTCATGCATCTTTCATTACACATTTATGGCCATTATTCATCTAGTGACTAAGGTTCTAGACTGCCTTTTACAACTTGCTACTTAATGATTGTAATGTTTGGTTGTTGTACAAGAATCACCGAATATAAAGTCCATGAGGATAAACTAATATTTGGGAATGATAATGTGGCTTCTCTATATTAAATCTAATCTGTCTTTCTTTCTTCTTTCCTTCATCCTAGTTTTATCATTTGGTTCATCAATAAAAGAGAAGACTTATTTAATTATTACATAAGTTGTGTGTGAACTTTGAGCTATTTAGGGGCAGTCATACTAAATTACTTTAACATTGTCTACACAAGTAATGAGATTGGGATCGATGTAATAACACTTCTATGATAGTTGGTATCAAAGACTAACACACTATGCATCTATGTAATTGTGAACTTAATATTGCATCTATGTAGACCTAGTCGGCCTAGTTGGCCTGGGCATTCTGTTGAGGAGGGGCACCGCCTGGCCGCCTAAAAAACTATGCCTATAACCCTAAAAATCGAGCATCTATTACCTGGAAGCCAAATGTAGAAATAAGGCAGAAATAAGGCTAAACCCTAAACAAGCAAAATGAAGGAAAGGAGGTCGGGGTAGCTTACTTGCTTAGGTCCAGAACAAGCAAACAAAGGAAAGGAGGAGTAGTGGCGACGGAGCAGCGGAGGTAGCCGGTGAGCAGCGGCAGTGGAGCAGTGACGAGTAGTGGCGGCAACAGAGGATAGAGCATCGGTGGTGGAGAAGGGCAAGCAGCAGCGACGACAGCGGAGGATAGAGTAGCAGTGGCAGGAATCACTAGAGGAAGGGGAAGTCTTGAAGTCAGGAATGAAACAGAGAAAGGAGAAGAGTCTGGCTTGCGCAGGTGCTATTAAGTTAACAATAGACAACTGGCGCTTAAAATAAAAGGCATTGGTCACCACAAAAACCCGACACCTATGTTGAATGATAGTCATCAATTTCAACTAGAAAAACTGACATCTATCTACATATACCGACAAAAAAAATGTTCTTGAAGTATGTCCATAGTCGTCGGTTGCCGTAAAAAACCGACGCAAAGGGGGGTAAAAAGTTTTGCAGGGACATCGCGTGAAAACCCATCGGCGTCAGTTGTTGCAAGAAAACCGACGACAAAAATGGGCCTGATTTCTGTCTCATGACAAAACCTTTAGTCGTCGGTTGTTTGGTAAACAACCAACGCCGTATGTGAAATTTTGGAGGTAATTTTTTTTGCACTGAAAAAATTAGATTTGGCAGGCGATTTTAGGCGTCGGTTTCTTACTGAGAAACCGACGCTAAATAAAAAGCGATACCTGTGTTTGGCCGGTCTTCACACATAGATGTCGATTTATGCTTTCAGCCGACATTGTAGGGTTCAGGCGTCGGTTTTTGGGATACAACTGACGCCTCTAAATGTGACGTTATAAGCCATTTCTATAGTAGTGGCATGAAGTTCCCTCTATAAGGGTAATCTAAAAAGCTTTTAATATCATCATCCACACCTCTATAGAAAAACTCAATGAGTTGATTTTCACAAATATCAAGGTGTTTCACTTGTTAAGGAGTTCATTGTACCTCTCTTTCACTTCTACTAAAGATTCACTAGATACTTGTGTACTATGTGGCCCCAGATTGTGTATGTGAGGGAAGGGAGGTCTAACTTCTCAAGTAATTTGTTATGAAACTAGTCCCATGTGGTGATAGGGTCACTTGTCAAAGAGTTATACCAATTCCTTACTTTGTATATAAGGGAGTATTTGAAAGGAGGATTCTAATAACATTGTCAAAAACTCCACTTTGCTTACTCATTGTACATATATGCACAACATTCAAAATGTGCTCTTGACAACCCTTCCCTTGTCTGCTAGAAAAGGCACTATGTTATAGAAACATAACCCAATGTTCCCTTATATCAAAATGGGAAATGGTGATAGGGGGTGACATAACATGGTTGTGAACATTCATAGCCTTAGGGACTGAGAAGTCCCTAAGCTCTTTTTGTCTTTCAACTTCCAGAGTAGCGGACTGTGACATGCAAATTTCCTCATATACAAAAACATGGGTTTCTTATGCAAGCCTCTTTCTTTGTGCTAAATTATCCCAATTCACCTTTTTTATAATCCCTACTTCATCCATTTTGACTTTGTTGTCTTTACTTAGAGGGTGAAAAGTTTTGTCTATCTCAAGACTAAAACTTAATGCAGAATTAACACTAGTGGAGTGTTGCATACACTAAATTGTGGTGCCTGAGGTGGGAAGATTTTCCACAAGTTTGAATGACGCATACATATTAAATTGAAGTGAATATGTAATAACATCATTGGTAAATAAAATCTTATTAAAAACAATAAAACTAGATTAAATCAAATGATTTCTTTGTAACCAATAACATCTCCAAAATTTGATGTGGAGAATTACTGCACCAATAAATTACCACAATATGGAATCCCAAATTTTACCGAAACAAACATACAATAATACCACACACTAGCAGACGAGTCTTACCACAATACAATTAAAAATTAAATTCCAAAGGATAACAATTTTAAGAAATTGGACAATTGTGTCCAGCTGAACTAAGATGAATATTAAAAACAAAATTATATCTGGTTGGATTAAACTAATTGCAAGAAAACTAAAAGACTAATTAAATTCTAATCTAGACTTATGATGCCAAAGATTGAGGCAGAACTGAGTTTCATTGACACTAATCACATATTTGCATTTATTTCACATTTAGACCTATATTAGTAATTATTTGGAACCATAAAAGTTTCAATCCTTTCAGCTTGAAAGAATTGCACAATGAATATCTATATAAGCTCGATGTCTCATTACTTACAAATCCTATGTTCATGGCTCCAAAGACTTTCCATCGAAAATGCTCATCCGAACATCAACCAAAATTAATAAATTTAAAACCTTAGACATAAAAGCTTCATATATCATGTTTGTGTTGACATGACTAGGGTTCAACCATTGGTAGGATTGAGGGATGAAGCTTTTATTGTAGGACATGTTTCCCTCAAAGATGCCTAAGCTAAAGTGGAAAAACACGAGAAAGTGTGATAGATTGAGCTTTTAAGGTTCTTGAGTACTCAATTGGATAAGTATATTCTTGAAGGTGAGTTTGGAATACCTTTTTTAGAACTATAGGCATGCGTGGTGATGATGTTGTCGTGCTTGGCTTTATATGTTTATGAAGCTAACTATGAAGATTGATGATTTTACTAGTTATTATGATCCAATGATAGCCCATGAAATGATATTTGTTCATTCAAAGGATTTCCAATTGGTTTGGTATAGTTTAAAGTTGTTTAAATGACTAATTTGATGTACATATGACCAAGGTCATATATTGACATATATAACATTGGCATGTCATTAAATAGAACGTGATTTTGCTTTCTTGATATAAAACAAGAGCATGCTACTCCTTCTGTGATCCACACACATTTAATGGGAAAATCACCATCCAAAGATTAAGATTAAAATTGGTAGCCACATGTCATGAGATGTTGCTAGGAGCAGCCTACTCCTTATACAAACAGGAACAACAAATCTTGGAGCCATTAATTATGGTGAGGTTGCTGATGCACATGGCTACGTGGGTTCAGATATGGATTAAGTGAATAAGCCACATATAGGTTTTCTGGATAGGAACTAGGACCCTAGGATTTACTGATCTAACGATGCATATATCATCTTCAAGGCACACTCAATTGTAATGTGGGGGTGGCAGTTTAGCCAACACAAAAGATCACCATCACATCCATGATCATGGGGCGAGGGAGAAAACTGATGGAGCAGTTGTATCTGAATCATTAATATGACCAGTATGGCCCCTCAGTCGTTCCTTTTAAAAGGCTGGAGAAAGAGACCCTCTATAGCAAGGTCTCTCCATCACTGGTAGCATAAGAAACAATAGGAAGGGAATAGAAGGTTTAGAGATCCAGAGGAAGGAAGGGGTGTGGGAAAAGAACCCTCACGACCTTAGAAAGTTGATGACCGGTTAGACTCTAGGTTTCCAAGCTAGATGCTAGCACTACGTGTAACATACCCGACCCTGGGTACCTTACTCATCCTTCCCCTTCCCTTCAAAATATTTCATCAAAATAATATATGGTATGTGTTCATTGTTAACATGTTACACAAACATACACTAAATGAGGGATTTAAAAGTACAATATTTATAATAAAGATATAAATTAGGACTTGATGTGCTAATATCCATAACATTAGATTTTGACTCTCCAATATCTAATAGGAGTATGGGATGAAAGAAAATGAGTTAATATGAAAATTAATGCTACAAATGAATAGGAGAGAATAACTAATACATTATGTGCTTAAGGAAATAACATCAAACGTTTCTAAAATACATAATGAATGTTACATTTGAGTTCCTTATATCTTAATTAGGTTACCTAGTGATTTTCAAGTAAATCTAATGTTATATGCTTCTTCAAATCAAATTGGAAAAGAAGTATATAGTCAAACATAGGTCTAATGATTAGATTAATCGACTGAGCTATTTCCTCTATGGTTCCGCTTTATTTTCTCCCTGTTACACTGTCTCTCTCGAAGGCCACGTTCAATTCAACTCATAACCGGCAGCCGTTTCTTCCCGATTCCTCGCGCGGTCTCCTCTCTTCTCCGCCTCCTCTTCATCTTCCCTTCCTTCCCTGTTGCTACATAGGAGACCAGAACCCTAGCCGCCATCCAGTCATCTTCTTTCTTACGTCTTCTTCTTTCCCTCCATCTTCCTCAACCTCTCCAATTCTCCTCCATCTCTGATGCTACTGCCTAACCATTCATACGCATACATCCACCATCTCCACCACCTGCAAAGACCTCCAGGCTGCCAACTCCCTCGCCAGCCTGCACACCCCCACCTCGATAAACCTACAGTTGTTCGATGCCCGTCCGACTCCCTCATGCACCTCCGTCGAGCCCTCACAGAGACTCCATGCCCTCAAATCCTCCTGACGCTAGCATCCACATCGACGTTTCACTTGGACTCTTCAAACTAGTGCTGCCATCATAGCCCAGACACACCACATAACCTCCGATCCTCCTGCGTCTAGCTTCCATGGTGGCACCTCGTTTCTATTTTCAACTTGCAACAGCTAGTACAACAGATCTGTACAAGATCCCCTGAAAACCCCTCGATCATCTGCAGCCACGGGACACGAATCATCACCGAGAATAGATACCTGAATTGGTAGACATTGCTAAGCAATGATTCATCTCTTCAGACTACAATGACCTGGATACAGACTTTACGTCACCGACCTCACCTCACCAACAATAGATCTGCAACACCACTGCACAACAACAAGGGGAAATGAGCAGAAGCCACCACGATGCCCTCTAACCATTAAAAGGCTCACTATCATGCATCATAATCACTGACATCTGAGCCCTACATTCCTTTCCCAGCAACAGTCACCCCATTGGAGAGATCACCTCTGACTCCTACGACAACAGAAACCTCTCCTCTGTGTCTGGAGACAACTGCAGTGGATTCTGATCTTGCAATCATCACCACCAGTTTCAATGCTTTGAACACCAAGCCTGAAATCGATCCTTATTCATTGTTGAACCAGAATCTGGCGGTGGATATGGAAGCGAGTTATGTTGCTCGAAACATCCCTATCCCATGACTACATCCATTACAGTACAAAAATGGTCAGCAGCGTCACTTTATAATCGACTTCTAAGTGGCCGTCGCTATAGAATTTGCTCTCGGTTTTTTTGACCAAAGAAAACCGACCTTATAGAATAAACACCGACCCAAGAGGTTGTAAAAAATCTGACACAAGCGAGAAAGAAGAGCCTGTAAGGTCGGTTATTATAAAAAAACTGACCCTGTAAACTTTCTCGGACGAGAAATATTTCGACCGAGATTATTTCAAACGAGAAAGAAGAGCCTGTAACGTCGGTTATTTCAAAAAAGTCGACCCTGTAAACTGTCTCGGTCGAGAAATATTTCGACCGAGATTATTTTGGTCGAGAAAATTGTCGACCAAGAAAGTAAGCAACAGAGATTTATCCGGTCGATAAATTTGTCGACCGAGAGACCTTCGGTCGAGAAAATTGTCGACCGAGAGGTTTTCGGTCGACAAAATTGTTGGCCGAGGGAGTGTCTGCAGTCGGTTATTCAATCTTTAGGGTCGGTTTTTTATAAATAATTGACCTTATAGATGACCTATTAGGTTGGTTATTTAATAAAACTGACCCTAGAAGGTCTACAGACTGAGGTTGATAATCAGACCTCTAGGGTCGGTTATTTAAGAAAACTGACGCTAGAAGTTACAATTTTTTTTTTAAATTTCTGCAGAAACAGAAACAGAACATAAGAACAAGAAGATTCATATATTCTGGGAGAGGGGAGCATTGATGTTCAACCGTCACCATTTCAAACCACACATTCATAACAAAAATGATTCATATATTCAGTTGAGTTACACATAATCACATCATAATTTACAAAATGATAGATTGCAAGTCTGAGATGATATTAACAGATACAAAAGTAAATATGAAAGAGTACTAAAACCACATACATAAATAGAGCTGACATATTTAATCCAATACTATATTGACTTCATTTAGAAAAGTATCTGACCACTCTTCTCGGAATTCATTTAAGTCCTCACGTGTGTAAGGTTGAGTTGTAAATATCTGTAACAGAAAATGCACATGCTAATATTTTATAAAATAACTACAATCACTTGTAAATTTATGATGTTATTCTTTATTACTTGATCTATAGTCTGAATGTCATGTGATGCTTGTTTGACAATAGCTTGCATATTTTTCATTACATAGTAGCCACAAGCCCAGTCATTATTTTATATAGGACACTACAAATAACAAATTATCCTTAATGTTAGTAAACTACTATAAACATGAGTTGAGATAAGACTATAAGAGTTGACATATAAGAGTTGAAAATTAATACATATAAGACTAAGCAGTTGTCAAAGTAGCTACCTTGACATTTTTCAAAGTCAATCTCTTTAATTTTGTGGGTATTTGTCATCCAGCTGCACGAAAAACCTTTATACCCCTATCAATTAAACGATAGTTAGTAAAATAGAAATTCTAAATAGAAATATCATGTTGAAGCATTGACTAAATTTATGCTTACTCCATAGCTGGCAATTTCAGTTTGTAACCCCTTGTTGTTTTACCCATTGGGTCAAGATAATAAAGAGTCATAAATTTTGGGACAATCACCACTAATTCCCAATGTCTAGCTCCGAGTAAGAATAAAACAAACATTAAAATAAATAATTTTATTCATTATTAAAATTATATTGAATAATAATACTTACTAGACGTTAAAAGGAATTAGGATAATTTCCTTCCCCTCACTAGTAAAACCTTTGAATGCAGTAGAGAAGTATTCATTCACATCCTCAATATGTGTCTCCACTTGACTAGTGATTGAAGGAACTAAGAATCCAACATTTCTTATATCAAAGTTTATGGTCTCGATATATAAATGGCTATAAAAATTTGTAATTATTTCCATATATAGAAATAAGCTAAAAATGTGTATTGAAATTTTCTATATTGATAGATCCTTACCTTATCCATACTTCTATTATCGAAGTATTCAACCAATCATACTGGACCAACTCTATAATATCATCAAGAAAAATATAACTGTTAAAGTCTCTCCTAGTTGCATCTTCTGTTAAATTGATCAACATTTGTAATCCAGATCTTTGGTTGACTAAGTATCGACACAAACATTTACATCTACTTCCCAACTCATCGAATGTGGATTCTGGAATAAAAGATGGCTTGGGCATAGGATGACGACTAGTAGAATTTTTACTTTTTGGTTTGCAAACTTTTTAATTAAATCACATACTTATATTACACGAGTTCATATATGCAATCAAATATGAAAAATATGGTAGAATTAAGGTATACCTTGTCATTAATAACCAAGTGTCTAGGCCAACCCACCATAGCACCCTCAACTTCTTCAAATGTACTATATTCAGGATTAGGTATGGGTAGTGGTTTGTCCCCCATTCCGTCATACACAAGATGGATGGACACACGACAAATGTCATCAGTAATTTGTTGGAAATGCAATGTACCACCCAGGTTGTATACCTTGCCCCACTACTACAGATATAGCTAATAACATCACATTTTGAGGCGTCGGTTATTAACAAAAACTGACGCCTAAAACCTACAACGTCGGCTAATTACAGAGACCGACATCTATATTTGAAGACCGACCAGACACATGTATCACTTTTTATTTAGCGTCAGTTGCCTAGAATGAGCCGACGCCTAAAATAGTCCACCAAATCCAATTTTTCGAGCGAAAAAAATTACCCCCAAATTTTCACATACGGCGTCGGTTTTTTGACTGAATAACCGACGCCTAACGATGAAAAAAATTACCTCCAAAGGTCGTCGGTTTTTGTGTAAAAACTGACGCTGATAAGGTTTCACGTGTCGTTCCTACGAAATTTTTTAGGGTTAAGATTGTCCAATGGATGTCGGTTTTTTCTGGCAACCGACGCTGATACATGTTAGGTGTTGGTTTTTTAGATAATCGATGCCTTTGTTAACTTAATAACCCCCTTGAGAAACAGACTCTCACTCATCCCCCTCTGCTACATCGATCGCTAGCTCTTCCCCTTCTCGACGCCGTTAGAGCTAGCTCCTGTGGTCAACGTCGTTGCCGCCGCCGAATCCATTCTCCTCTGTCGTTCTCCTCTGTCGCCGCACCTGCTCCTCGCACACCTGCTCGATCCTTGCCTGCTCTGCACCTACTGGTCACCGCCGCCGCTCTCTGGAGCTCTTCGCCTGTTTGCTGCCCGCTGCTTGCACCTACTGGTTGCCGTCGCCGCTCGAGGTACCCTCTTCCTCCTCTTCTTCCTCCTCTGCTCGCACATGTGGTTGAGGTAGCTGGTCAGGACCTGGTGGCTGTGTTGGCTGACCAAGGCCGTGCTAGCCAACACAACCATGGTCGTGTCCAGCCCACAGGTCGTGCCTTGCTTTTATCCATTTGGAAAGGAGGGAGTAGGAAGAAGAAGATACATTTGCAATTGAATACTAATGTTTGACCTAATTCTGTAAATTTTGATGCATGTTGAATTAAGATATTAAAACCCTAATACACATTTTACCATAATCTTAAATTAACTATATTGTTGAAATCTTGTGATCAATCTATCTAAGATATTAAAACCCTAATGATAAATCTCTGATTTTATAGTGATGTGTCGCCCTAACATCTACATGAATCCCTGTTGTATGATGTAGATTGATGATAATGCATGAGCTAGTTTGAAATTTTAAAATCAATTATGAATCTCTCCATCCCTAGGTCATACTAATTTTATGTGTAATCTTTATCTTGATGATGAACATGCATGGACACTTGAAATGTTGAAATCTATGTTATAGAATGACAACACATGTATTTGTTGGCCTAGAACCCGTCCAAGATTTACTCATTAGGAGTAAATCTTAGATAGTCCCCAATTTGGGACTGTTCTTGAACACCTAATCTCACTTAGGATGTAAGTGTATAATGTGTATTGGGTTTTAAAGAAAATTTCAGTAGCATTTACCTGTTTGTTCTCTAAGTACATATGTACTTAGAGAACAGCGGGCAAATGTTGCCGAAATTTTCTTGAAAACCCAATACACATTATACACTTACTAGTGAGATTAGGTTTTCAAGAATGGGATAGGTGGTACACATTTATTATATATAAGAATGACAACACATGTATTTGTTGGCCTAGAAACCCGTCCAAGATTTACTCATTAGGAGTAAATCTTGGATAATCCCCAGTTTGGGATTGTTCTTGAACACCTAATCTCACTTAGGATGTTTTAACCATTAATTATATATAAGACCTTAAACCCTAAAGTTTTAACCATAAACCTTAATCTTTTAACCCTAGACCTTAATCTTATTCTAATATATACTTGTTTTCTCTTTGATCATAGAATGGATAGATCATGGATGTCCATTCCAAATCGCTGCACCCCCGAGTTTATTTCTGGTCTTGACCAGTTTATTAGATTTTCCGAGGAACATAGGAAACAACCTAGAGATAGGTTCTACTATCCATGTAGGCATTGCGGTAACAACTTGAAAGTCAGCACTGGTGACGGAATCAAAAGTCATGTCATGTGCAACGGGATTGTACAAGGCTATACAGAATGACACTAGCATGGAGATATTTCAAACTTGAAATCAGTGGATGTCGATAGCAGTGCTTGTGTGGAAGAAGAAATTGCCTTTGATGACATAGATATGAATGAACCAGTTCCAGTAGACATCGTTGATGCGATACTGGATAGTTGTGGGGTAGAGCACATCGATCCACCTCCCATGTTTAGAAACATTGTGCATGATGCTGAGATACCATTATATACAAGTTGTAAGTTTATGAAGCTTAGTGCTGTGTTGAGATTGTATAAACTAAAAGCTAACAATAGATGGAGCGACAAAAGCTTCACATAATTGTTGTCTTTGTTGAAAGAAATTCTTCCTGAAGGAAACAAGCTGCCAATCTCAACATATCGGTTAAAGAAATTATTGTGCCCAATGGGAATGGAGGACAAGAAGATACATGCATGCCTGAATGATTGTGTATTATTTCAAAAGGACTATGTGGATTTGAAAGATTGTCCAAAATGTGGCGCGTCAAGGTATAAATTGATGACTTCGGGGGAGTCCAAAACTGGTTCTCCTACCAAGGTGATGTGGTATCTACCTATAATACCACAATTTTAACGCTTGTTTGCCAATCCTATAGATGCGAAGAATTTGAGGTGGCATGCAAATGTTAAGAAAAATAATGATGTGATCCTACGACATGCGTCTGATTCCCCACAGTGGAAGAAGATTGATTTATTGTACCCTGAATTCAGTGAAGAAGACAAGAATCTAAGACTTGGGCTTTGTACAGATGGGATGAATCCATATAGGACATTGAGCAGCCAACATAGCACTTGGCCAGTCATGCTTGTTATATACAATCTTCCTCCCTAGTTGTGTATGAAAAATAAGTAGGTTATGTTGTCATCTTTGATATCGGGCCCTAAGCAACCTGGAAATGATATCGACATTTATCTTGAACCTATGATTGATGACTTAACGAAACTCTAGGGTGAAGGTGTGATGACCTATGATGCTTCATGAAGAGAGACATTTTGTTTGTATGCTATGTTGTTTTGCATTGTGAATGACTTTCCAGCGTATGGGAATTTGTCCGGATATAGTGTCAAAGGATCTAAAATGTGTCCTATATGTGAAGAGAACACTGATTCAATACGACTAAAACATGCGGCAAGACTATATATCTTGGTCATCGAAGGTTTCTTCCAAAATTTCATCCGTATCGTAGGTTGCGCAAAGCATTTAATGGACGGAATGAGGAACAGAGTGCACCTAAACCTATATCAGGGGAGGATGTTTATGAAAGAGTAAAAGACATCACCAATGAATTTGGTAAGAGATCACAATGTACGATGGCCACACAGATTGACAAGTCTTTATTCAAGAAGAAGTCAATATTTTGGGATCTTCCTTATTGGAGTTCTTTGGCAGTCAGGCATTATATCGATGTCATGCACGTTGAGAAAAATTTATGTGATAGCGTCATCGATACTCAGTTGAATATACCAGGTAAGACTAAAGATGGGATAAAATCTAGAATGGACCTACGTAAAATGGGAATAAGGACAGAATTAACAGAAGTAGTTAGTAGCGATCAGAGAACATACTTACCTCCCGTTTGTTACACGTTGTCTAGAAAGGAGAAGAAAGCTTTTTGTGAATGCTTGGTAAATGTTAAGGTGCCACAAGGTTACTCATCCAACATCCGTATATTGGTATCAATGAAAGATATGAAGTTGATAGGTCTTAAATCTCATGTTTGTCACACTCTAATGCAACAAATATTGCCCGTGGCAATTCGATCTATATTGCCGAAGCATGTACGGTTTGCAATCACCAGACTTTGTTTCTTTTTCAATAGTCTGTGCAACAAAGTTATTGACCCCGATACTCTCAATAAATTGCAAAGAGAAGTGGTTGTTACCCTATGTCAACTTAAGATGTATTTTCCTCCTTCGTTCTTTGATATCATGGTACATCTTGTTGTCCACTTGACTAGGGAAGTGAAAATGTTGGGACCAATTTTCTTACATTGGATGCATCCCTTTGAACGATACATGAGCATTTTTAAAGGTGATATTCGAAACCGTTATCAGCCTGAAGGGAGTATTATTGAGAGTTATGTGGCAAGAGAGGTTATGGATTTTTGCAATGACTTTCTGAGTGCTAATGACGCTCCTATGAATGACAAGAATATTGAGGAGCATTTTGGTAAAGGAATTTTGGGATCACGGGTGAAAGTAATCAGCCGTGAGCAGTTGGAGCAAGGTCACTTGTATATTTTACACAACATCGACGAAGTGAGTGTTTATATCGAGGAACATACCAATTTCATCAAGAGACAATATCCTCGATCCAATTCAATGTGGCTTGCCAGAGAGCATAACAAGACATTTGTTAAGTGGTTTGAAGATAAAGTCTTACACCAACTATCTCAAACACAAGATAATCTTACTGAAACCATCAAATGCCTCACCTTTAAACCAAAATTGAATGTTATGTCTTATGAAGGGTTTGACATAAATGGATTCTCATATTACACAAAGCGTCAAGATGATAAGAGTGTCGTCCAAAATAGTGGGGTCACCCTTCGAGCGTCTTCATTATTTTTTGCAAGTGCAAAGGATAAGAGTCCACGTGAAGCTAAAATGTCATATTATGGTGTCATTGAAGACATATGGGAGTTTGACTATGTAGATTTTAGAATTCTGCTCTTTAAATGTAATTGGGTTTGACAACAACAAAGGAGTTATAGTGGATGAATTGGGTTTCACGTTAGTGAACTTTGAAAAGATTGGCGAGAAGGGTGAACCATTCATATTGGCATCACAGGCGAAACAAGTATTTTATATCGATGATCCTGCAAATGATAAATGGTCGGTTGTTCTTCATGGTAAAAGACAGTTCATTGAAGATCCTATATATGAAGAAGAGTACTATGATAAATATGATGACTCCAGTCCATTCTCAGTTGGGTTGGCAACACCACCAAACATTGAAGCTGGGGATCACAATGACTTGTATGTTCGCGGGGATCAGAATGAAGGATTGTTAATTGATAAAAGATCACAATATTAGAGGCATGAATCTTTATATTTTTATATGTTTTATTTTTCTGAATGTGAACTTTACAATGTGAATGTGGACTTTACAATGTGAATTACTTTACAATGTGAATGTGAACTTCACAATGTGAATGTGAACTTTACAATGTGAATGCGTACTTTACAATGCGAACTTTACAATTAGTGTTACTTTACAATGTGAAATTTATAATTTGAATGTGAACTTCCAGATGGATGAGCATTCCCATGATGACCATGCTGATGATCACCGTGAGGGTGAGGACGTTCTTGCACCGCCTGACAATGTAAGTTTTAAGAATATATCCCCGAAGTTTCTATCTATATGTTCATTTATAATTATATCATGTAAGTGTGTTTTTTTATCAAATTTTAGGTTGCTGATGTACCCCCTGAAGAAATTACAGCACTTGATGAGCAGCAAAAGAAAATTGAGAAAGTGAGGGGCATCACAATGATGAACAAGTTAATACAGCAAAGGGGCAATGATCCCAAATTGGCTGTGGATTTCGATCATGCAAAATCCATATGGAGTGAACCGCACCTCATTTGTTTCATATCTTGGGGTTCTTACTCGCAGCCATTGCAGTCCTATCCTAGAATCCTGGCATAAAGTTCCTAAGGGGAAGAAAGACCACATATAGAAGGAACTATGCGTGAGTTATTATTATTTGTAATTATATTTGTGTAGATTATTAATTTTTAGGATACTAGTTAATAGCAATTCTATTTAATTTGTAGAGCATATTTGATCTGGATGAAAAGCTGCATCGTAAATGTGTGATGCAATGCTGTGGGAGGGTCCTAAGGAACTATAGGACCAATCTCACCTGATATTACATACGCGATGTTGATAAGAGGTTCTTGATTGATTTCCAATTCTAGACATTGATCACTATTTCACTAACTCTACATTAATAATTTTTGTTTGTATTCTCTTTAAAAAATAAATTTAGGTAGAAGGAAGCCACAAAGAAATGGAACTACCTGGACCCCAAAGACTGGGAGGCGTTTGTTACCCAAAGAAAAATAGATGAATTCAAGGTATTAAACGCCACTCCCAATTTAATTAATATATATTTTTATGTATTCACCTATTCAAGATTAACCTTAATTAGTGTTACTAACCAAATCAATGTGCTAACTAACTAGGCCCTCAGTGAGGTGCAAAGAGCAAGGCGTGCACTGAATGTGTACGACCACACAATGGGTCCAAGAGGATATGTAGGCGTTCACCAAAGACTACAGGCTGAATCTGCTCAGCCTACTACTACTCAAGAGACTGCAGAGTCCTCTACTACTGCTCCCGCACCTCTGCCTCACCATGCTATGTGGATAGCTGGGAGGCAAAACAAGAGGGGAGACATACCAAAGCCCGCAACTGCTGAGGCAGCTGCAAAAATGATAAAAATCAACTCTTAGAGCAATCAATCGATATTGATTATTGTTATGTTTAGTTACTAATTTTTGTTGATGATGATTAGAGGGAGCTGCATGAGCAGAGGAAGGAAGACAATTGTTCACCCCTCAAGGCACAATGGATGAACTGACAGTTTCTCTGGGTAACCCAGAGCATCTTGGACGTGTTCGGGGTGCATGCACTGGTGTGGGCATCAAAGCATTCTTTGGGCCATCCCAGCGCAAACCTGTCCCAAAAGCGGGACATTCACAAGCTGAGGTAACCTATTCTTATTTTAGAATGTTATTACAAAAGGGAATTCAATAATCAGAAGCTAGCATTTCTTTTATCCATGTATAGGTAGATTCATTAATTAAGAAGAGAATCCAAGAAGCAATGGCGAAGTGGCATGCGTCTCAGCCTGCCACTCAGACAGTACCTGTGGCAGGCCGCTCTTCTTCAACTGTAGAAGTGCTTGGGAGTAATCCTGTAGACCCACCACTTAGCACGTCCTCTGTAAGTATTTTTATGACATAATAGCTAGTCTGTTCAAGATGATATGTTTGTGTATATATGCATATAACATTCTTTACGTAAATTTATAGGGGTTGAAGCCATGCCGACTAAAAAGTCAAGAATATATCATTACATAGGCGTCGGCTTACCCACCCCTTAAAGGGTGCATGTTTCATGGGTATCTGGTACCATATGGTGTGGTACGTGTGAGCCCGATTCATGTATTCTCCGACTGGACGGATCTTGCACTGCCTCATGTACACCCAGATGCTGAAACACTTGGTGAGGTAGTAGGCATAGTGATACTGTGGCCCGAAGTAGGTGTCCTCTATACTGATATTGTATGATAAATTTCCATTACTTTAATTTGTTAGTGTGTATATATGAGTCAATTGATATGAAATTATATATACAAGTAAAAAAAGGTGAGACCCGCTACATCTCAACCTCTACCTCCTCGACTACCAAGTTGGCTTCCAAGGGACCTACACGCCTCGATAGGTCCTAATTGTAGGTGTGTGGCATATGGATCGGCGAACATGATATAAATTGCCCTATAATTGTTAATATTTTGGAGGATGCGGAAGGTAAATCATACGATAACAATCTATTTATACAAGTTTAGCATACGCATTAATGCATATGTAATACAAGTTCTGCATACGTACGTATTAATACATAGGTATTAATGCATGTCAATTATATGAAAACAAGATATTTATATAAGTTATTGTGGAGTTGTTTAGTTATCAATGGTTGAACACATCTATGATATAACCGTGGATATGGTAAGATCTTATTTATACATCCATATACCTTATTTTATATACGGTGATCTGGTTTCTTATATATTAATGCATACGTAATACATGTTTTGCAGCCACTTACACAAGATATGTAGAGATTTTGGGTTTTCCCATGTGGGATTTTTGGTTCCATCTTTGATTAGTCTTGTAGATACAAACCCTTCTTCAGTTACTTCATACTGTTGTGATGCTTTTGAATATTTTGGTAAAAATAAGAAGACGGTGATAATAGCTCTATTCAATGTCGAGTAAGTTTACTTTGCTTATAATTTGGACTTAAGAAAATTACTTTTTTATTATGGATTTTGAGTTATCAATTTTTAAGTTTCTTACCTGTAGTGGTAGGCATTGGGAGTTACTAGTTATTATCCCCAAGACGTTCACTGTTTATTATCTAGATCCTGCGGGGAATGAGTTAGAATTATATGGACATGCAATTAAAATGCCATTATTCTCGTGAGAAATATTTCATGTTTTTATATTTGTTAACATCTGTTACTACATTACTATTTAATTATGCAATTTAATAGGTTACATTAACATATGTAGGGCTTTACAAGAGTACAAAAAAGCTGGAGGAAAGGTCCCCAGGAAAAAGTATCTGTCACTAATTTGAGAGAATATGAAAGTAATTTCCTGACTCCAATGCGTATATTATTTATGTGAACTGTGCTTATTTGTATTTTTGAATATTTTGTATGTTTCAATTTATAGTGTGCTACACAAGACAACGAATGGGCATGTGCCTACTATGTGATGCTATTTATGGACCTAATCATTAAACATTCCGTAATGGAAATCGATAAGATACAACAGGTATTATACATAGTCTCATTAGATAATATAAAATATATCAATCTTATTATATATTATTAATTATATATATACATCATTCTCTATGTAGGTCTTTAAAACTGCTGACTTCAGCATAGGTGGAAAGCGTTTCGATGTACATGCTCCCTATACGAGAGATGAATTAGATGTTGTAAGAGAAGAATGGGCAAAAGCCCTACAAAGAGTGAGAATTTTTAGATTTAATTTTATTGACAATGATGACAATGATGAATAAAGAATAACTTTGTTCTCATAATTATTTTTGTGTGAATGTGAATGAAATTTTATGAATTGTCATATGTATGTGAAGATGATCAATACATAAATGTTTCTACATGTGTCTGAATGTGAAAAGAGATGAAATGAATGGAACTGCAGGTTTCTATTGGTTTCTATATGTGTGTGATGAAAAATAATATGAATTAAATGTGCTTATACATGTGTGTGAATCACACATATATAACATTGTCCATCTTGTTAATTTTGCAGGTTTGTGGCATGTTGTTGGCTGATATCAATGGATGTCATAAACTTACAGTTTAGAACTGAATTGGAGGTTCTCATCATGCTGACCAGCCATACAGCAGGCCTGCAAACTGATTAAAAAAAAATCTTAACATAGGCGTTATTTGATCAAAACCGATACCAAAGACATACAGCGACATTTTTTGATAGAAAAATCGACGTCTATGTATACAGGAACCACGACCGTGCTGGAAAGCACGGCCGTGGTGGCAGGCAGGGATATGGCGTCGGTTATTAGTACAAAACTGACGTCAGTTCAGCTGATATGGCCAGGAAACATGGCCGTGCTGGGAAGCACGACCGTGGTGGCAGGGGAGATGGCGTCGGTTATCTTACAAAACCGATGCCTATAGGCCTTTTGCTGGTGCGTTTTCAGTGGCGGGAAGCGTTGTGACGTCGATTCTTTTAATAATCGATGTCTGTAACAATTCTATAGTGTCGTTGTTCCTGAAAAACCGACGCCTATACTCCCTTTGCTGGCGCGTTTTCGGTAGCGGGAAGCTTTTTGGCGTCGGTTGGGAACCGATGCCGAAGGGGTCCCACTTTAGCGGTGCCCACTTGGGTGTCGCTTGGAAATTGATACTAAAGCCCTTAATTAACCGACGCTAAAGGCCTGTTCTGTAGTTATTGTCCCCAAGACGTTCACTATCTATTATCTAGATCCTGCGAGGAATGAGTTGGAATTATACAGACATGTAATTAAAAGGCCATTATTCTCGTGAGAAATATTTCATGTTTTTATATCTGTTAACATATGTTACTACATTACTATTTAATTATGCAATTTAATGGGTTACATTAACATATGTAGGGCTTTATAAGAGTACAAAAAAGATGGAGGAAAGGTCCCCAAGAAAAAGGACCTGTCACTAATTTTGGAGAATGTGAAAGTAATTTTCTGACTCCAATGTATATATTATTTATGTGAATTGTGCTTATTTGTATTTTTGAATATTTTGTATGTTTCAATTTATAGTGTGCTATACAAGACAACGGCTGGGCATGTGCCTACTATGTGATGCTATTTATGGACCTAATCATCAAACATGCCGTAATAGAAATCAATAAGATACAACATGTATTATACATAGTCACATTAGATAATATGAAATATATCAATCTTATTATATATTATTAATTATATATATACATCATTCTCTTTGCATGTCTTTAAAATTGCTGACTTCAGCACAGGTGGAAAGCGTTTCGATGTACATGCTCCCTATACGAGAGATGAATTAGATGCTGTAAGAGAAGAATGGACAAAATCCCTACAAAGAGTGGGAATTTTTAGATTTAATTTTATTGACAATGATGACAATGATGACAATGATGAATAAAGAATAACTTTGTTCTCATAATTATTTTTTTGTGAATGTGAATGAATTTTTATGAATTGTCATATCTGTGTGAAGATAATCAATACATAAATGTTTCTACATGTGTCTGAATGTGAAAAGAGATGAAATGAATGGAACTACAGGTTGCTATTGGTTTCTACATGTGTGTGATGAAAAAATAATATGAATTAAATGTGCTTATACATGTGTGTGAATCACATATATATAATATTGTCCATCTTGTTAATTTTGTAGGTTTGTGGCCTGTTGTTGGCTGATACCAATGGATATCATAAACCTGCAGTTTAGAACTAAACTGCAACTTCTCATCCTACTGACCAGCCATACAGCAGGCCTGCAAACTAATTAAAAAAAAACTTAACATAGGCGTCGATTATTTGATCAAAACCAAAACCAAAGACATACGATGACGTTTTTTAAATAAAAAACTGACGTCTATGTATCCAGGAACCACATCCATACTGGGAAGCACGACCGTGGTGGCAGGCAGGGGATATGGCGTCAGTTATTAGCACAAAACCGACGTCGGTTCAGCTGATATGGCCAGGAAACACGGACATGCTGGGGAGCACGACTGTGGTGGCAAGGGAGATGACGCCATTTATCTTACAAAACTGACACCTATAGGCCCTTTGCTGGCACGTTTTCGGTGGCGGGAAGCATTGTGATGTCGGTTCTTTTAATAACCGACGTCTATAACAATTCTATAGTGTCGGTGTTCCTGAAAAACTGACGCCTATAGTCCCTTTGCTGGCGTGTTTTCGGTGGCGGGAAGATTTTTGGCATCGGTTGGAAACCGACGCCGAAGGGGTCCACCTTTAGTGGCGCCCACTTGGGTGTTTCTTAGAAATCGACACTAAATCCCTTAATTAACCGACGCTAAAGGCTTGTTCTGTAGTAGTACCCGCTGCCACAACATTATATTCTGGAACCTCCACTGCAAGTTTACATTTCATACCAACCCAGAATTGAAATAATATAAGTTATATATGAAGCGGTAAACCAGATACCTATTACAACTATATATATATCATATATATATCATACTAATTACACAACATAAAGAACAAAAACTTACTACATATTGTTGTGGTGGGTCATTGGGAGTGCTCCCATGACCTTCTACAACTGGAGCATGGGCTTGTACCTCATCACTTGAGAGACGCACAATATGAATAGGTTGAGTAGGATGAAATGAAGACATTATTTTTTTAACTTTCTGTGCTACTAATGTTTCAACCTCCTCTTATGTAAGACCTCCTACACAACCTCTTTTAGATTGTGAAGGGCCAAAATAAGACTTAAATCCTATACCAGCTCCTAATCCCCTAACACGGCCAGGATGCTCCTTCGTACCAAGAGCAACTGATAGTTCATCCATGTAGCCAGTTGGGATGAACTTTCCTTCCTTCCTTCCTTTGCTTGTGGAGATCAATCTATTCATAGTTAATAAAAATATTAAATCACAATATCAATTAGATATAAATAAATCTAAGTTTGTGAGAGTTACTCTTTACTTAGTTGGGATAAACCTACCATCTTTGTGCCACCTCCTTAGTTGCAGGGTTGACAATTTCACCTGCTCGATTCTTTCTAGCATCAATCCACTGCAAGTGTCGGGGTGGACGCTCAGCTTGTGTTGTACTAGACTCTTCTCCAGAAGAGAGTTGCTTCTCTTGTAGTTGGCAGCAGAAGGCATAACCACCAGGCCCCAAGCGATGGTCATGCATATTTTTGGACCGTCTTTCCTTTTGGGCCTCGTGAATAGCCTCATCATTTAAAATGAGGTATTGCAATTTAGACTTGGCAAACATATATAAAAAGATTCACCTCCTTAATTGTATAAAATTAAAGATTCATACAATACATCACAATCTTTATTACCTAAAACTCTTCTGTGTTCCTAGCTACAACAAAATTTTCCCACACCTCAGGATCCATAAAAATATACGTATTTGTTGCTTTTTTCTTTTGTTTAGGATTATCTATAAATTCCCTTTTGAGATATGTCTTAAAAACCCTCCATCGTACACCACAATGTTGTAGCACTTTTTTCTTGTAATCTTTTTCATTTAGATGAAAAACACCATATACATGCAAAAGAAGCAATAATGTTGTCTTAAAAAGGATATGTCTTTCCAAGCAAACTAAATTAGAATCAATAAACAAAAATATATTAAAATAATATCACTTCCACTCACATATATATCTTTCCGTAGGAGGTCTTTTACGGCATTAGAAACATCATACCAATTTTCTATATCTATTGGCACCTTACTGTGCGCGGTCGCCCCTACGTAATGCTTGAAAGCACTAGCATGTTCCCCAATAGGTGCTCCTGTGACACCAAACTGGACTGCCAATTTCTCCCCTTTGGCATTGAGCTCCTACAACATACACATCAGCGTGGGACCTCTACTTTTCTTAGCATCACCACTACCATCCTCATGGTGCTCATGCTCAGAATGTTCATCTTCACTTGCCATTTTAGAACCTGCAAGTATACATGATAAAAGAAACATAAGTGATAATAAAAGCACAAGTGGTTGAATGATATATGATGTATATTTAAAATATTATGTGCTTGAATGATAATAAAATAAATAATTCAAAGAATACATGCCTCTAGTATTGGTTGAGTTGTTAGTCAAGTAAAATTCCTTCATCATGGTCTTGACGTTTACAATATTCATCGGTGTTATATTCAACATTTACACTTGGCAAACCAACTGAGAATGGACTGGAATCATTGTACTTTTTGTAGTATTCTTCTTCATTTATAGGATCTACAATAAACTATCTTTTTCCATGAAGAATGAAAGACCAAATTTTATTTTCCGGGTCATCAATATAGAATACTTGTTTTGCTTGGTATTCCATGATGAATGGCTCATCTTTCTCACCAATCTTTTCAAAATTAACCAATTTGAAACCCAACTCATCCACTAAAACTCCTTTGTTGTTGTCAACCCACTTACACCTAAAGATAGGAACTCTGAAATTTGTATAGTCCAATTCCCATATGTCCTCAATGACGCCGTAATATGACATCTTAGCTTCGCGTGGTCTTTTATCTTTGGCACTAGAAAAATACAAAGAACAAGCTCGAACAGTGACCCCACTATTTTGAACTACACTACTTTCAACTTGACGCTTTGTGTAGTATGAAAATCTGTTTATGTCATAACCTTCAATGACAAGACATCCATTTTTGGCTTAAAGGCGAGCCATTTTATGTTCTCAACAACATTATTCGGTGATTCAGATAGTTGATTAAAGACTTTCTCTTCAAACCACCTAATAAATGTTCGATTATGCTATCTTGCAAGCCACATTGAACTGGACCATGGATGATTTCTCTTGATAAGATCATTGTGTTATGTGATGTAGCTACTAACTTCATCGATGTTGTGTAAAATATACAAATGTGCTTGTTCCCACAACTCATGACTGATTCCTTTCACTCATCCTCCCAGAGTTCCTTTGCCACAATAAGATTCAGTGTGATGGGAATTTTTTAGATCGCTAGAAGTTTCATTGCAATTCAAAAAATCATTGTAAAAGTCCATCACCTCCCTAGCCACATAACCCTCAATAATACTCCCTTCAGGACGATAATGGTTCCGAACATCACCTTTAAAAATACTCATGTAGCGTTCAAATGGACACATCCATTGTAAGAAAATTGGACCCAACATATTCACCTCCCTTGTAATATGTACTACAAGATGAACCATGATATCAAAAAATGAAGGAGGAAAGTACATTTCAAGCTGACACATGGTAATAATTACATCTTTCTGTAATGTATCGAGAGTATCAGGATGCATCACTTTGTTGCATATTTCATTCAAGAATAAACATAGTCTTATGATTGCAAACTTTACACGCTTCAGCAATATAGATCAAATAGCCACATGTAAAATTTGTTGCATTAAGGTGTGACAATCGTGAGATTTGAGACCTATCAACTTCATATCCTTCTTTGATACCAATCTATGAATAATATAAGAGTATCTTTGTGGAACCTTAATATTATACAAGCACTCATAGAAAGTCTTTTTCTCCTGCTTTGACAAAGTGTAACAAGCTGGTGGTAAATATGTGTGGTGACCCCTGATCTCCACTGATAATTCTTTTCTTATACCCATTAATTCTAAATATTTTCTAGATTTGATTCCGTCTTTAGTCTTTCCTAGTATGTTCAATAGCGTACCAATGATGCTATCACAAACAATTTTTTCAACATGCATGACGTCAATGCAATGTCTAATTTCCAAAGATCTCCAATAACGAAGATTCCAGAATATTGACCTCTTCTTGTATAGAGATTTGTCACATGCGAGAGTACGACTACTTAAACTCTTTCCAAATTCATTAACAATATGTTTCATCTGATCATATACAACATTTCCTGGTATAGGTTTAGGAGCACTTCATTCCTCAGTTGACCCATTAAAGATTTTGCATTGTCTTCGATAAGGATGCACTGGTGGGAGAAATCTCTGATGATCAAGATATACGATTTTACCACCATGTTTTAGTCAGATTGAATCAATATTTTCCTCACAAATAGGACATGCTTTGTATCCTTTTATGCTATATCCAGACAAATTTCCATAAGCTGGAAAGTCATTAATCGTGCAAAACAACATATCACGCAAACTAAATATCTCTTTATGTGAAGCATCATATGTCATAACACCTTCTTCCCATAGTTTCATTAGGTCATCAATTAGAGGTTGAAGGTAAACATCAATATCATTTACAGGTTGCTTGGGCCCTGATATCAATATTGACAACATGACATACTTATTTTTCATACACAACCAAGGAGGAAGATTGTATATAACAATCATAATAGGCCACGTGCTATGCTGGCTGCTTAATGTACCATAGGGATTCATTCCATATGTACAGAGTCCAAGTCTTAAGTTTCTTGGTTCTTTACCAAATTGAGGGTATAATAAATCAATTTTCTTCCATTGTGGTGAATCAGATGCATGTTGTAGGACGCCATCATCATTGGCCTTTAACTCCCCATGCCAAGACAAATTTTGCACATCTTCTGTATTAGCAAATAAGCGTTGAAATCGTGGTATTATTGGTAGATACCACATCACCTTGGCAGGAGAGCCATTTTTAGCCTTAGCTGAATTTGTGGTCTTATACCTTGACGCACCACATTTTGGACAATTTATCAAATTACTATAGTCCTTCTGAAATAACACACAATCATTTGGACATGCATGAATTTTCTTAGCCTCCATTCCCATTGGGCACATTATTTTCTTTGCTTGATATGTTGAAATTGGAAGCTCGTTGCCTTCAGGAAGAATTTCCTTTAACAAATACAACAGTGAAGTGAAACTCTTATCGCTCCACCGGTTTTGAGCTTTAAGAGTATATAATCGCATCACAACACTCAACCTCGTGAACTTAGTACAACCCTTATATAATGGTTTTTCAGCATCATGGACAATGTTTGCAAATAAAGAAGGTGGATCAATGACATTGTTTTGACAACTACGTAGCATCACATCAACCATATCATCATGAATCAGGTCATCCTGAATCGGTTCATCATTGACATTATCATCATTATCTATATCTTCTATGCTACAACTATTAGTATTGAAATTTTCTGATCCATAATTAAATTTCTCTGCATGCCAATACCATTCATTATAACCTTGTATGATCCCATTGCATATGACATGATTCTTAATTTCCTCAGTAGTATCAGCTTTCAAATTGTTACCACAATTTCTACATGGACAATATAACCTATCTGTAGGTAGTTTCCTATGTTCCTCAGCAAATCTGATAAATTCATCAAGACCTTGGCAAACTCTGGACCGTAACGGTTCTTGATAGACATCCAACTTCGATCCATTTTCTATATCACATCAAAATTAATTATAAAACTAAGCATTTAATATTGATACTATAAGCTGTAAGTTTTTATTAATAGGAAGTTAATTACTTTAATACTAAAGTGTACCACCTATCTCATTTTTGAATATTTAATCTCACTAGTAACTGTATAATGTATGTTTAGTTTTAAATAAAATTTCAATAGCATTTCCCCTAAGTTCTCCAAGTACATCGATATAAATGGCAAATAACCACCCACATATGTACCCATAGAACAAATGAGGAAATACTACTAAAATTTTCTTCAAAACTAAACATACATTATACAGTTACATCCTAAGTGAGATTAAATATCCAAAAATAGTCCCAGACCGGGGACTATCCAAAATTTACTCCTAATGAGTAAATTTTGAATGGGTTTCTAAGTTGATACATGTATAGATGTATTATTGTCATATTTATATATTAAGTTAAACATCATGCATCGATGATCTCATCTATAAACCCTAAAGTATCAATCAGAACACATGTCTAATCTCATATTAATTTCTAGAATTTATATAATGATTACATATGAAAAAATACATGTTTTTATTATTGGTTGGGTTATCAATCATATAAAATAGAAAAAAAATATAACTGTCCAGTTAAAGGCGCACATGCCCACTCTCGGTCGATAATTCGTCGAACGAGAGTCCACCTACGCACGGCGTTCAGGTCCACTCTCAGTCGATGAATTCGTCGATCGAGAGTGGACCTGGATGCCGCACGCAGGTGGACTCTCGGTCGATGAATTCTCGACCGAGAGTGGACCTGGACGCTACCTTGGTCGTGGCGGTGGTACCACGACAGGTATAGATAGACCTATATAAATGGTCTTACCTCTGGAAAGTCTTGCTTGGAAGCGGCGGTGACCTTCGTGGAAGAGGTGACGACCTTTGTAGAAGCGTGGAAGAGGTGACGACCCGGTGTAGTGTGGTGCGACAACAAGGTCTCGGCGGTGCGGCAACGAGTTCTCGACGATGCGGCAAAGAGGTCTCGGCAGTGCGGCAATGAGGTCTCGGCGGTGCGGCAACGACGCCTCGGCAGTGTAACAACAAGGTCTCGGCAGTAGTGGAGCTTTGGGGGCACGGGAGAGAGTGAAATAGTAGGTCTCAGTAGTGAAAATGAGAGGTACTTGTATATCACCGCGCCCGACCGGTAGGGTCGGTTAAAACAAAAAAGTGACCCAAGAGATAAGTGGTGCCCGTGTCGGGTAAATTAAAAACACCCAAACTCCAACTCGGTTGAGAAGTTCGTCGACCGAGGGAACCTCGGTCGAGAAATTCGTCGATCTAGGGGACCTCTAGGGTCAGTTAAATGGAAAAAACCAACCCTAGAGGTACTTATACACGCACAAAGGAAATCTGGATCCAAAACCCTAAACACCCAAACTTAAACTCAGTTGAGAATTTCATCGACCGAGAGAACCTCGGTTGAGAAATTTGTCGACCGAGGGGACCTCTAGGGTCGGTTAAAAGGAAAAAACCAACCCTAGAGGTGCTTATACACGCACGAAGGAAATTTGGATCCAAAACCCTAAACACCCAAACTCAAACTCAATCGAGAATTTTGTCGACCGAGAGAACCTCAGTCGAGAAATTCTTCGATCGAGGGGACCTCTAAGGTCGGTTAAAAGGAAAAAACCGACCCTAGAGGTGCTTATACATGCGCAAAGGCAAAATGGATCCAAAATTCTATTCAGTCGACAATTTCGTCGACCGAGGGGACCTCTAGGGTCGGTTAAAAAGAAAAAACCGACGCTAGAGGTGCTTATACATGCGCGAAGGCAAACTGGATCCAAAATTCTATTCGTTCGACAATTTTGTCGACCGAGGGGACCTACAAGGTCGGTTAAAAGGAAAAAACCGACCCTAGAGGTACTTACACAAGCACGAAATCTGGATCCAAAACCCTAAACACCCAAACTCAAACTTGGTCGAGAATTTCGTTGACCAAGGGAACCTCTGTCGAGAAATTTGTCGACTGAGGGGACCTTTAGGGTCGGTTAAAAGGAAAAAACTGACCCTAGAGGTACTTGTACACACACGAAGGAAAAACTAGATCCAAAAATAAACCCGGTCGACAGTTTTTTTGACCGAGGAGACCTACAAGGTTGGTTAAAAGGAAAAAACTGACCCTAGAGGTACTTATACATGCATGAAAAGAAATTGGATTCAAAATTCAACTCGGTCAAGAATTTTTTTGACCGAGAATCCCTACAAGGTCGGTTATAAGGAAAAAACCAACCCTATAGATCGAGAAAGTACTTTCAGAGGTCTTGTAAAGTTGATTTTTTAAGAAAACTGACCTAAGAGGTCTTAAATGGTGCCCACATTTTTTGAAGACATATAAGGTCGGTTATTTGGAAAAACTGACCCTATGATAGAGGTACGAAGCCAAAATCGAGTAAATTTTTGCCGTGGAAAACTGTAATGGGCTTTCAAATCCCATTGTCTATAAGGTCACTTATTTTATGAAAACTGACCCTATAGAGATTACAAGGTCGGTTATTTTAAGAAAAACGACCCAAGTGGTCTTAAGTGGTGCCCGTATTTTTTATAGACATATAAGGTCAGTTATTTGGAGAACTGACCCTATAGAGTTACACTACAAGGTTGGTTATTTTAAGAAAACGAACCCAAGAGGTCTTAAGTGGTGCCCACATTTTTTGTAGACATATAAGGTCGGTTATTTGAAAAAACTGACCCTACAGGCAGCGGCGTTATTGGCCAAAAATGTAGTAGTGAACTGAAGAGTCCTCAGAAATGCAGCTCAGATGGGCATCTAACCCTGACGCTATAGGAGGTAGCCCTCGTAGAGCAAGTCTCAATCAACTGAAGGTTAGGTTATTGTATCTAGTTTCTTGGTTTATTAAGAACACAATCACTAGGATACCTATACGTAAGTTAATAAAAAGTAAAAGGAACAATGTATGAATCTTGAAAACTTAAGTATAAATACCTATGGTACTGGAATATGATTATCATTGTGTAACATATCAATAATCCATATAGAATTACTAAACGATTCATACATGGAATTATGACATGTTGAATATAATTCTTAAATTAATCAGATCAGTGAATTTTTCTTATATATTGATCTTTATTATGTAAGTGCTGGAATGTATACATGTTAGCTTATCATATAAAAGTATGTAAGCCGATTTTTCCCCTAAATTGTATAACCTAATTGTAAAAGATTACTTAATACCAATGTAGTGGATCGTAGAGTGAATGGAATCAAAATCTGTTGTATGTAAGAATGACTATGATCTAAATTGATGGGTCGATTTGGTTAATGATGATTACATAGGCATGCACATTAACATATTACACACATATATCAATATATGTATATAATTTGACCTATTTTGAACAAGTTCACATGTAAGGAAAAGATCCACAATGACGTAGCTAGTGTACAAATAGGGGTAAGGACGACTTAATATTGTGATGAACCTAGTGAATCCTAATGATGTATTATATCCACTACCTAGACACTTACGTATGTATAATGGGCCACATGTTCACTCAATATGATTAAAAACCCTAACATGTCACTATGAGGCCGGGACTAGGATAAGAACAATATAAAAATATAATAGGAATGTATATGTTCACTTTGACTTGGATAACATATATAATATGTTCCTAGGATGACTACTCGACTAAGGGGACCAAGTGTATTTATTTAGTTGACCTTTAGTCATAAAGATCAGGTATGTACTCCTCCCTATTTTTAACTAGCCATTTGTATGACTAAATTTTCCCATAATGAGGCAATTCTTGAAATACTTACTCTTTTGTTCCACTTGTTGACATATCCTATTTTTCTGAGATTATTATTGACAAGTTGAATTGGGTCAATGACCCCACATCCTATTGAGCTTGTATTATGACACAAGTTTCTGATGAATAATGTATCTTGACACACTATATTATGCATGGTAGATAATTTGACTTGCTAACTATCATAGATGATTATGCGTAACCATTAGGTGTGGTTTTCTACCCGGGGTGTGCTTTTCTACCCTTATATATACAGAGGCATGCTTTTCTGCATATGGGTGTGCTTTTCTACCCAAAATATATTTAGGCCAATGACTTAGTGGTGTTTTGGCCCTTCTATAGTTAATTTAGTCCAATATATCTACATGCTAATAAATGTTGTAATGTGATGATTTATTGTGGCAAGGTTTGTTATTTATTGGATTATTTATACTACCTCATTATTTTTGAAATTCCTTAGTTACTTATCATTGAAACTTACCTAGATTTAATGGATCCTTTTTTATCATAACATCTTACTTTACTTTTTAATGCCCTAGTTAATCTTTTAATGTACATACTCATTTTTTGTTGATTCATATTTTATTTTCTCATTTTTTGGGTGCTCGCTCCACCCAGGTGTAGGTGCTTTACAGGACAAATACTCAGGATGATCATGAGCTCATTGGTAAACATAATGACAGCTTGAGATAGCCTTGTTACCCTCTGAATATGGGTCTATGTGTATATAGATGCATCATTTTCATTTTATGTACCACCCTTAGGGGTGAGAAAGTTATGTACATAGAAATATTTTGTAACTTTGTAAACATTTATGTTTCCCGCTGTTTAATTATTTCATGGATCGTGTTTGTACCATTGAGTGGGCCCACTATTAGATCCCACTCCTTACACAATGAGCCCAACCTAGATGGAGAATATCCCGAGTTCGAAGGACTGTATGGAAGTAGTGCCTTAAAAATTAGGGGTTTGGGATGAGTTTCTGGGGACCTCTGGGAGCTTCCAAAACCATATGTATTGAGTTCATTTATGTAGCTTCACTCCCCTCCCCCTTTTCTCCTTCACCTCGTTGGAGCAAACATCAGCGAGCCCCTCGTATCAGCAAGGTGGAGTCACAACTGCCAATCCACACGACCGACAGTTGGCCACGAGGAGTCTTTGAAGCTTGTAGAAGTAGGAGATGGGGCCAAAGGCGCTTGGGACACTACTATTTCTTCACCGCATGGGAGCAGCCAAAAATGGTAATTTTGGAGGCGAAAGGTACTCCGCTTCATGTGGAAGACCCAATCTTTGTTTCCTCGATCCCCAAACCAACCTCAGAGGTGAGGGCGACTTCAGAAAAAGTATGTAAGAATCTGTGCACCATTGATCGCTCACCAGGGAGAGTGTCTGAATCGAAACTCACACAGCCCCGACAGAGCGCACAACACTAGATGGGAAGACAGAGAACACATCGAGTCTAGACCTATCAAATGGGTGAGTGAATTAAGTCATTGTGGGTTTGGGGTGGGTGAGTTGGGTCATTGCGGGTTTGGGTCCTGTAGGTGCGGGTTAAATAGACCAATGTCAAATAGGTAAAGAAGTAGCACACCCAAATCCGACCCAACGATTTGTGGGTCTCCCGTGGATGCCCATATAATATGTGCACAATGAAAAGATATTGCTAGTTTCTTCTCTACAACAAAAATAGAACAAATTATTAATATTTTTTGGTGTCAACATAGCAAAATGAGGGAAACCTTCCACTAATTTTTGTGTCAAACACGATGTAATATCTATTTTGGTGTTTTGAAATTTAAATTGTAAGAGACAAAAAGAAAACATACATTTTTGCAATGTAAAATTTAAAAAAT
This sequence comes from Alisma plantago-aquatica, assembly GCA_963693085.1. NCBI lineage: Eukaryota > Viridiplantae > Streptophyta > Magnoliopsida > Alismatales > Alismataceae > Alisma > Alisma plantago-aquatica. Next base: position 1,157,948,035 of record OY856410.1, on the reverse strand, counting down.
AATAAATGGTATAGATGCTACAAATAGCACAATATATCACAATAATAATACTATATTTTATTATCATATGTGAAAAGTTCTTGATATATCATGTTTTCATTATTGTCTATTGCATAAAGTGAACAAAATGAGAATATAATTGTTATTATTGAATGTAAAACATACATTACACTATATGTTCATTAAGATAAACAACAATATAAAAGATAAGTAATTTATTTCCATTAGTATACATAATTAACAAAGGATATCAATCAACTAAGTTTAACTCGTCATATTGTATACATTACATATCATCAATTTAGTTGCTTGATAAATGTACGGGTGTTGCATGTCTTAAGAGTCATACATGTTTTATATTTATATTAATATATTATTTATTTGCATGGGTACCTGTGGGTCACCTGTGAAACCCACTAAATAAATGGGTGGGTATGGGTTTGGGTGATTACTGGCGGGTGGTAAATTTTGTCACCCAAACCCAACTTAAACGGGTCGACCCGTGGGTGCCCACAGATTTTGACCCAGTTTGACATGTCTAGTTGGGTTACATAATAGGGTGAGACATGCATACTAGGTCATAGACGTCAAAAATCAGATGGCGCAACTAAGGATCTACGACCCTTAGTGGACATGTGGCAGTGCCAATTGGTGGCAAAGGTAAATGCTGAATTAAATGAGAAAATCTTAGAAAATTCAGAGTAGTTAACCTAATTATAAAAAAAATACAAACAAACTACCTATGTTCTTAGAAGATATGTAAAACATTATGAAACCTTGCATTCAATATTTTAAAGTTTAATCATAGAAATTTCATGCAAGAATTGTAATATAATATCCTATATAATAAATAGTATATGATGACCCAAAATTATGATGATACAACAATAACTTCAAAATGTTATGCATGACTCATTTAATGCCAGATATGATAATATTAGAACATAAAATCATGAAATTATCTTAGTATGGCTATTTAGGGTTAATAACCCTAAATAAAAGGCAACAATTACATTTATGCACAATAAATCTTGAAATTTACATATTACCCTCATATCAGTAATTGGAAGATAATATGTAACTCTAAGATTAGAATAGTGCATATGAACCGTGTTAACATATCAAGGATTCATAAAATGGTTTGAAACCCAAAGTTTAAATACATATAATAATTAGAATTAATATTTGTACATAATTATATGCAACCAAAAAATCATATATGTATCTTAATCTAGAATCTAAGACCAATAACCTAAATTCAAGTTTACAAGACAAGTAAGAATGTAATATATCATAATGATCTAAGTCAAACCCTAAAATGGACACAACTCGAACTATGATGATAATTTGGTGATGGTGTGTGTAATCTTGTTTAATCAGGGGTTGACAAGGATATAGTTGATATCACAGGTTGACCAACACTGGTAGTTGACTCCTAGAATATGTTATGATTAAGATATCTTGATTCAAGGTATGCTTTACCTCTCACTTAGCCTACTACTAAGTATGGTTATATTATGTGTGTAAAAATACTTGGCATATGAATTGGGTGAAATAATTGTTCTTGTATGGTACCTTGCTTGATTTTCTATACATATAGTCTTGAAAACATAAAACATAATATATTTGTTCCATTGTATTGAAGCACTTCAACTCTTTGGTACTAAAGTGTTGAAAAATATGGTACTTCAACTCTTTGGTAGTCAAGTACTTGAAAATGAACTCTTTAGTAGTATGATCACATTGTAATATGATCTAACTCTTTAGTAGTCGATCATAAATGCCTTAATCTTAAACTCCTTGAGAGTCAAAAGAATGCATCAAAACTTCCGACTATCAATGCATGAATATATAATGGAAGATATGCCAAAAAGACATATTATCTTTTGTTAACAAACATCTTTGTTCAAATATGCTTTTGTTATATTATATTACTAGCAAGTTTCAATTTTATCTTGTTGCCAAGTCATAGTATTAGAGAGGTATATAAATCACGTAGCGTACTCAAGACAACATTTTACTATATTGTGTTGATGTGTACTGCTTGTAATATCTTATTTAGGTGATGTGGACATATGATCTTGAAGACTCAAAATAGTTGAGAGTTATATGAAAAGAAGATGTACAGGTGGACCTATTGTCTAAAAGATCATGTTGTATATGTAGTATGTGCGTATGTAAAATTTTATCATTCAATGTGTAATACCAATTTTTATAATAATTCATGTAGTAATTATATGTTGTGCATGCTACTTTTGTTTCCTTCTTGTCCTAGTGTATGGTGTTTGAATTGATATTCTCACTGAGGTGAGTGTTTCAATTAGACGTCAAACACGTGATCAAGGCATTGAAAATTTGGAGACGTCGCAAAAAATGTGCATTGAGAATCAACATGTTTTATACCTTTTGCATTTAATACTTTTGGTTTCTCAGTACTAGATGCTTTAGAATTGCTCAAAAGGGTTCAAAACGTTATGAATACTAATTTTGTGACCCCCAAGTCTATGGATGTAGTTTTCCAAAGAATTGGCCCTGTCATTTAGAAAGGGGTGGCAACACAACATGTTATCATCCTACCTTCCTAGTTAAATCACATGTAATCCTAAACTTTGAATCATAACTGGAATTGAATTAGATGTCATGATCTAAGATTATAAGAAATTGTGTAAAATGAAAGACAAATCCACAAAACATCCAACAAATGATCAACTATAAATTAAACACGATTCATACAAACCATCTGAATAAAGAAATAAAATTGAAAAATACAGGTAGAGGAGGTAGTTCATGCACCCTAGTTAACTGATTAATAGATCCTCATAGCAAGGTCAATACCCCCAATGTAGGTAGAAGACACACTCACGGTCATGATTGTCAGGAGAGGACAACATGGCATGGTGTGTAGTGGTTGGTCTTATGTATTTGTTCTTTTTACCAGTTTTGATCTTGGATACAAGGATTGGGTAGTGTGGAAAAAAGTCTGATTGTTTAGTAGATTTTCTAGAAGGACCAACAATGGTCAGTTAGTTCATTCTTAAATTATTCATTCAACTAAAATTGTCACTGGTCTATTGATACATGTGCATGGCGATCAACAAACCTTGGCTTTCTCTTGTACACAAGTCGATCAAGTACTCATCTTTAGATTTTTTTTAAATACTCATCTTTGGATCGATTGCTTTAATGAGTCAAAATAGAAATGATAGCTGATCACTTTGTATGACAATATGAGGATGAATAGAGCAACATACTTTGTTTTGTGGTTTGGGTCCATAGGAGAAACACAACCCCATTCTTGGGTGAGATATTCTTGGTATTTATAGTCGGGGCATATTAGGTCCTAGGAGGTAGAGGTAGACCTTATCCACATGGACTGATCAAGCTACTATTTCTTGGAGGGTAGGTAATACCGATCAAGGTGAGGGAATACGATGAGGATACCATGCTTGATTGGCATGTTGCTCGATGGCCTTCATCATCAATTTTGGGTTTTTTGGTCGATCTAGATCACTCTGCTATGCTAAACTACTTGCTTGACGGGCCATGCTTGATCATGGCTGGGGAAGCTTCACGATTGTGGTTTCATGTGTGAGGTTTCATTGCAAGCTTCACAAAACACAAAGGTGTTTCATGGTCAATGTTGGTTGATTATGCTTGCAACTCCAGATGATGTGCATGGTTTATATAGTATTTTTGCCTACTCTTGCATGTATTTTCAATCCATTTTCTACCTCAAGTTTCCTCTAATCATGCTATACTTTCTACTTTCTTGTTATCTTTACATGGTCCATGGATTTAATCACAGGTATAATATTTTAACAATAAAATAGGGAATAAGGTTGTAATCCAATCCTATACAGATTCCCTAAGAGATTCTACAACTTTAGAGACAATTATGAAGATAATGATAGAAACACACCATGTGGTTGATATACACACAACGTGTCAGTTACAACATAACACTCGTTCTATAGGAAAGCAGCAAACACGACGTGTTGGCCAACAAATGCAGCGTGCCTCCTCCATCCGGAAGATGTCAAGGATCAGTGTAATGCAACAACACGACATGTTAGTTCTATACACACCATGTCCCTCAATCCAGAACTGTCCAAGTTTTTTCTCAACTTCTAACAAAAAAGTGTATTGACCATCCAACATAGTGTGTCATCTTAGATCACAGTGGCTTCACTACAATTATCACAACGGACACGTTGTATTGGCCAACCAACATATTGTGTTTCCTGTGATTTAAATACAATTTTAAAGGGAAATTGCCCCTTATTTTTAAATTGGAGTGGCACTTTTTGGGATAGATATCACTCATAATTTTGAGCAAGTTATGATCATAGCTGAGAGCAGAGGAGAAGGAGGGTGATTTTTGGGAAGAAGGAGCAGTTACTCAGGAGAGAACCTCTTCTCTAGTACATCTGTCTTCACCAAGTGTGTGAAGGGATTAATTCCTCCAATCAAACCCCTTGGAAGAGAACGTTGCTAGAGTAGAAATAGTAGCAAGGACAAAAAATTCAACTTCTCGTCAGAGTTCTTCCCTGATTTCTCTTCCTCCATGGATCCCCTTGTTCTTTCCCTTCTTTACTCATGTTTTACTTCATGATTCATCACTTGTACATGTATTTTACCACAAGTGTGAGTAGAACCTTGTTCTTGGGCATGGGAAAGTAACTCCCATGTCTTAACTTATATTAACACAAATTTCCATCCTAATACTAGTTTTTTACTGTTTTATGATTGTATCAATGCTTCATTACTTTCTTGCTTTACTAGACATCATGTTTGATTATTTTATGCTTCTACTATCATTTGGAAAGATGTATTTTAGAGTATGGAGATGTAATCTTAGAAACACTTCTTGAATAGGGAAGTGGTTGGGAATGTGCTGAGGATTCATGGATTTTAGTTCAAAACTAAACATATGCACGAGAGTGTTATGTGGAGCTAGAATTATCTCATATTGCCAAGAGGTGTATGAGACACAAACCTCCTTGTATGCTCAACTTGTATATTAGATTTTTGTTCTTCTACTAAGTTTTGATGTGATAATGAAATCTCATTCCCAAGATTATTTAAATCTAATCTTAATCGTCATCCAAGAGGCGTGATATTATCTGTTTTGTTCTTACCCGTTGATTAGTTTAATCAAATCAACCAAACTTTTGTAAATTGGTCTAGATTTTTTATTTTTAATGCTCTTGCGTCTAACTTACCTAGATCTTTGAGGATACAAACTTAACTACAATCGATCTCATATGCTTGTTGGGGGAGAAATGAGTTGAGATGATAAATTATTAAAGCTCATTTGTTAGACCAATCAACAAGTTTTTGGCACTATTTTCGGGGAGATATGATACTTTTTAATAAGAGTAAGAGTGTTTGAGACTAGATCACACAAAAATCCATCACATCTATAATCATTTCTATTATAATTGCCATAATCATTATCATTGTCATCTATATTTTCCATTTTTATTGTGTAACTCACTCACCTTATTTGTCTACATGACTATATGCATCGTTCTAAAAGGGGTCTTGAGCCATCCATATTTCTAGACAAGAAATTTAACACACATTCAACAATCGTTGGAGAGCAAGGAAGAGTGAAAGCTCTTCAAACTTGGAGGATTCACAACCATCATCACCCCCATTCAACACCTTCATTTTTTCCACAATATTCACTCGATCACCAAGAACCAATCATGGAAGATTATAGAAGACTTAAGGGCTTTTTTATCCCTGCTGCCATCGACATATGTGGAACTATTGACCATATAATCATTGAGGCCAACAACTTTTCTATCAGCCCCATAATTATGCAAATGATCCAGCAAAATAGGTTTGGAGGAACCCCTATGGAGGATATGGAATCTTCATATAGTTGAATTTCTACAATAGTTAAATTTATGCAATACATAAACACCTTCAAGATAAATGGTCATTTTGCTGAAGTGATACACTTACTATTGTTTCCATTCACCTTGAGGGACAAAGTCAAGGCTTGGCTTTCTTCCTTACCCAAGAGGTCTATCAAAAGTTGGGATGAGTTGTTGAATGCTTTTCTTGGTAAATATCTTTCACCCACCAAGGACATACAATTAAGGATTCAACTCACCAATTTTAAGAAAAAGAAAGTGAAACACTATATGACACATGGGAGAGATTTAAAGACCTTCAATGTCTTTGTCCTAACCACGGTTTGACTAATTGGCTATTGTTGCAGACTTTTTACAATGGGTTATTCTACAACACCCGTGTGACTATTAATGATGATGCAAATGGAGCCTTCATGAACAAGTCTTATAGGGAGGTATATGATATTATCAAAGACTTGGCAATTAACCATTGCCAATGGAGCTTAGTGAAGACCGACTAACCTCCTTCATCAAGTTCTTCTACCAAAAATCCAAGTTGGAAGTACATTGTTAATGCACTTGATCTTATTGAAACCAAGTTAGATGCCATTCCACATTAATTTGAGAAGTTTAGTACCCATTCCATCCAAGCAGAAGAATAAGTTTATAATGCATGTGGATTTGCAAGGCATAATTATTCATCTTGGTTTGTCCAACAAATGAATGTTGAGGAGATTATGTAACAAGCAAATGTAGTAGGGCATTTTTGGAACAAGAAGTCCTATAATCCCTACTCCAAGAATTACAACCTAGGATGGAAAGATCATCCTAATTTCTCCTACAAAAATGCTAAAAATTCCCAAAACCCACATCACCAATGATGTCAAAATTAGCAACAACAAATGTGCAACCGACAACCCATGAACAACAACAATTAGAGTTAAAATCAACAACAACAACCCCAAATGAAGTCAAGTCTAGAGAGAATTCTTGAGACCTTTGTCTCTACTCAAATTTAGTAAAATGACAAATTTTGCAATCATGGTCAACCTCTCAAAGACGTATATTCTCAACTGTCCTCCAAAGTGGATGCCATTTCTACCTGCACAAAGATGCTAGAGAAACAAATTTCACACCAAGCTCCAGCTAACCAAAGAGACCCTTTTGGTTTTCTAGCAATTCAACCGAATATGAACCCAAGAGACTGAAAATCCATTACTCTAAGGAGCAGAGGTGTAATTGAAAGACCTCCACCATCAAATGAGAAGACAATTGATAATGTTGTTGACAAAGAAGATGAATTAGACCAAAAGAAAGAAGAATGTATATAAAGCACCATTTTCTTACAAACACATTATTCCTTTTCCTCACGGGTTTGCACACAAGAAGCATGATGTCAAATTCAACAAATTCATGGACATCCTCAACAAAGTTTATGTCACCCTTCCCTTGGATAAAGTTATTGTTGAGATACCCTCATGTGCAAAATTTCTCAAAGACATCTTGACAAAGAAGAGAAGGCTTGATCAAGTGGAGATTGTTATGGTATCAGAGTGGATAAGTTCTATCAGAGTGGAGCTAGTGTTATCCTTATTCATGTTTCACTAAGTTACCAACTTAATCTAAGAGATTTGAAGTTGACTAAGATGGCCATTTAATTAACATACCACTCCATCAAGTATCCTGAGGGTATTGTAGAAGATGTGCATGTGCATGCTGGCATGTTTTATATTCCTTATGACTTCGTTGTGTTGACATGAATGAAGTTCCTTCCATCCCTATTCTTTTGGGAAGATCCTTTATCTGAACATTTGATTGCATAGTTTATATTTTAGAAGGTAAACTCACTTATAGTAGCAGAGGAGACTACATAATTTGCTATCTTTGATGCCATGGAAGTTGCAAATAAAAGATAAGACAATTGCCTTGTTGATTGTGTTAATAAACTTCAAGAAGAAGATAAATATTTTTCTGATCTCATCATTAATTATTGTGAAGAAGATGAGTTGGACACCTCCATGAAAACTGAATCTTCAAGTGCTACTTTTATTTGTAACTCACATCCAACCGATGAAGATAATCTATCACTTATGGATAACTCTAACAAGTCTACAAATGAGAAAAATGTAGAACTCAAACCCCTTCCACTAAATCTAAGGTAAGAATTTATTAACCCTGATTCTACTTCTCCCATAATTATAAACCTTGATTTAACCAATGAACAAAAACTCAAATTTCTTAATGAACTTGGTTTGCACAAAGAAGTTACCAATTATTCCAGAGATAATTTGAAGGACATCAATACTTCTATTTGGATCCACAAAATTAATTTAGAAGATGATGCCAAACCATGCATGAACCTTCTACTCATTTAAACCAAAATATTCTTGAGGTTGTGAAAAGGGAAATTTTCAAGTTAAGAGATGCATGGATCATATACCCTATAAGTGACAACCCTTGGGTGAGCACTATTCATGTAGTACCCAAGAAAGGGGGTGCAACTGTCATCAAAGGGGATAATGATGAATTGATCTAATAACATGTAGTCACATGTGTATTGATTATATGAGATTAAAATACAACTCATAAAAATCACTTTCTTTTACCTTTTGTCGATTTGATGCTGAAAATATTAGCCCATCATTCTTAATTTTTTTTATCTTGATGGCTATTATGGATTTTTCCAAATACCAATATACCCTTTGTACTAAGAAAAGACCACATTTACATGCAGCTATGGGATGTATGCTTACAAAAGCATGTCATTTGACCTTTGTAATGCTCCGATGACTTTTAAATGTCGTATGATAGCTATTTTATATGATTTCATCGAGTGAATAGTGGAGATTGTTATGGATGATTTCAGTGTGTATGGCAATTTGTTTGATGAATGTTTATCTAATTTATCCAAGTTTCTATGGATTTGTAAGAAGGTTAACCTAGTTTCAACTAGGAGAAGTGTTATTTTATGGTACAATCTGGAGTTGTACTAGGCCATGTGGTATCTACTAAGGGTATTGAAGTTGACATTGTTAATGTGGAAGCAATTGAAATATGTCTACTATGACATCCATGAAAGATGTTTCAAGCTTTCTTGGACATGCAAAGTTTTACAATCACTTTATCAAGGATTTCTCCAAGATAACCAAACTATTGTGCTCACTTCATGCCAAAGATGTCAATTTTGTTTTAAATGGCAAGTGGCATGCAACTTTCAGGAAGATGAAGAAAACCCTTAATTTTTCTCCATCATTAAACCCTCGGATTGGAATGCACCTTTTGAGATTGTGTGATGCTAGTGACTATGTTGGTGGTGCAGTTGTAACGCCTGAGCCCACTGCCTAAGGCTCTAGTAGAGTTTTAAGAATGACGACTGGCCCCACAAACCACTACTAGCCTTAACTATGCTCTTTGTCCTCACTCACATGAAAGCCACGATAAACTTCCCGATTGGTCACCCATCCTAATACTAATCTGAGTTGAGCACGCTTAACCATAAAGTTCTTTAGTGATGGGCTCCTTGAAAAGGAGGTGCACCTTGGTGATATGGGTAGTCCATTTATTACTTTTAATATCATTTTATCTTAGGCCTAAAGACTTGAGATGTTACAATCTCCCCCACTTAGAATCTTGATATCCTCATCAAGGTTCAACTATATGGACTCATGATATTGCCCCCATTTTAGTACTAACCCAGAATGACCCATGGACAACCAACTCCCAATCCCAGAATACTAGTGCACGAGTAGCTACACCACCATGGACAACCCTTTACAATGTGCTTGGACCGCACGACTCAAAACTGGCATGCCACATGCTCATGTTGGCCCCACCTACTAGAGGGATTATGGCTCTAATACCATTTGTAATGCCTGGGCCCACTGCCCAAGGCTATGTAGAGTTTCAGGAATGATGACTAGACCCACAAACCACCACTAGCCTTAACTATGCAATTTGTCCTTACTCACGCGCAAGTCATGATAAACTTCCCAACTAGTCATCCATCCTAATACTACTTTGGGTTGAGCACACTTAATAACAAAGTTCTTTAGTGATGGGCTCCCTAAAAAGGAGGTGCACCTTGCTGATATGGGTACTCCAACCATTCCTTTTAAGATATTTTTATCTGAAGCCTCAAATTGTGGGATGTTACACCACGAGAGCATGGTCTCAGGTTCAGTATCCGCTGAGTCAGATAATAGTGCCTACATGTCATTTTCATGATTTGTGATATGTCTAATCTTCCATAATTCACAGTAAATCACAGGATGCTCAGAAAAAATGAGCAAAAATATGTTTTGGAAAGGTGATTTCAAGAGGAACTCAAATGTCAATGTTTTAGAATCTGTTTCCATTGAATAGCCCCTATTTTTGTAAGGAGTTAGAATTAACATTTAAAGTGATGAATGAAATACAAAATGATATGTCAAAGTTATGAACGTGCTATTTAGGGTTCAATAAACTCTAGGAATGTGACCATGATACTTCTCTAAGTGAAAGGTAAGTGGTTCATGCCCATGAGTATTTATGTTTATCAAAACCTAGTACTTTACATGCTTCTTAGATGAAACCTTCATGTCTAATGTTATAACTAGATATGCCCATAAGATTTTTTAGACTTTTTTTTCATATGTTCAACTAGAGATGTGGCATGAAATGATTAATGTTCAAGAATTAAGAAGAATATATTTACATCATGTTTCTTAGTAATGTTTCATATCGATGCTCAATACTACAAAATAAAAAATGCAAGTAAGACTCCATACTTCCACGGTTATGTGACATAACCATGTATTATGATTTTAGGTACAAATATGCTATTATAATTTCTATATATATGGATATAACTCTGTGTTAAGTTTTCAAGTAGAAACATGATATTAAAATTTTTTTTATAAATGTAGAGATCTAAGAACTAAGAGGTCATTTAGATTCCTTAGAATGACTAATAGATAAAAGTTGAGTATAATGTGAGAATATGAGTTTTGAACATATTGAGACATGGTCTAGTTTTCAAGGTAAAGATACTATTGGGATTAGAATGTACTGTATATTGAGTTTATGATGATATTATAATATTATGATCAATTAAGTTATGATTAAGTTGCAAGATGAGATTTTATAAGATTCATGTTTTAAGATTTAATATTTTGTCTCATATTAATACATCAAGACCGTACTTAATGAGATTTGATAGAGATTGATTTATCTTGTCAAAATCCATATTTTAGAAATTTGATACTTAAGCCACCTTCTTGTTGTATTTGTATATATATAGTTCAATTTATTTTCTTAAACCCAAATATCATAAATCCAACATCTAGAAGAAAGTCATATATTAAGTAAGAGTTTCAGACTATGGTTCATCTAGATAATAAGAATATCATATTTAGATTCAGACTTAGATTACTCATTATGTGAGTAGCTGGATATTAAAAAAAGATACAAGATAAGGGTTTTATGCCGAATCTCAGTTATGTAGTAATTGAGATTGATATTCATATTCATATTCATATTCTGATGTAGATCCAGTTCAGAATTCAAGAGAAAAGGTTCAGATTCAAAATTCAATAAAAGTTGAATACTCAGTATTCAGTTTCAAATAAGTTTAGATTCAAAATTTTGTAAGCTCAGACAAGATAATTAGTTCTGAACCTTCACATATTACATTATATGATAAGTCCTGATTTAGAGAGTCTCATGATGTTTCAGAGGCATCTGTTGCTAATTCAGAGAAGTGTTTATTCCGTTTTAGAGGTACTTTGGTACCAATAGAGGGCTTGTTGCACCATAGAGGACACTTCGGTGTCAATAGAGGGCATGTTGTGCTAACATAGGATTAGTTGCACCATAGAGGACACTTCAGTGTCAATAAAGGATGACTTATTGTATAATGGTGGCCAAAATCAGATAAAAATCATTAATAAAAGATACCTTAGTTTAGAGCATGTCTTTCACCTCATCGATGAGTATGATGGGATAAATTTAGATAAGAACTTTATGACCCAAACACTTTGGTGTAGGTAATGAGACCCAAGTACCATAGTACAAGTCTCCATAGAATGATAAAGTAGAAATATAAGAATTTAGTTAAATAAATAAGAGATAACATGTTTTAGATTTTATTAAATGCTCGATGTTAGTTTTTGGTATATAATATCCAAGAATATTTTGCAACATTTTAGTTCTATAGTAATGTATATTTTAGTATACTCATGACTCTTACTCTAACGACCATTTTCCCCAATGCATGACTGGGGACGCGATGTCTGCAGGAGTTGTAGCAATTGTAGAACAAAAGAAGAAGCAAATGACTATGAGATTTTCCCAAGCTTAGCCTGATGGGGTGCCATTTACCAAGATGAGCTAGAGATTTTTGTATCATTTATCATGCATTAGTCTTGTTAGTTGAAGTTTGGTTAATATATTACATTATAAGATGAACAAGTTGTAGTTTTCCTATCGTAGAACCATGTATGAATTAGATTTCATTCAATGCAATCATTTATTCAAATTGTAAAAATCATCATTTCATGACACCCCCTTGAGTTAGAGTGTCTCGGCTCAATGATATTTATATGTTGTGAAATTGAGGTGTTACATTATGGTATCAGAGCAATTTGGGAAATGTACATAAGGCAAACATGATTCTCATAGTCACCTTAGAATGAAAATATAATATTAATGTTTAGGGATAGATTTCCAAAGAAGGATACCATGGCCTAGAATGATTAAGAGTTTTCACCTTAAAAGAGATATAGATATCATAGATAGATGTTTACCTAGTTAAGATCTTAAGTATCAACTTGACCCTAGCTAATGAGATAGCCTCTCCATTCTCAATGGTATGACCAACCAATTGAGAATTGAAGAGAGATGACATAAGTAATAGAATTTGATGTATCTCTACTTTCTTACTAGTCCATGTGGTATGGAACACATGTATTAGTATGTTAGTGAGAGATAACAAGTCAAGATCCCACATCTCTGGGTATGTGTCTGATCACCATATATCTAGGAATATAGGATTTACCTACAGAACCTAAGATTAGATAGTCATCTACATCTAATGTTAGAGATTCATGACAAGGTTGAGGTAGATTTCCTATGGTATAGTGCCAAGTTTGGTCTCATAAACCCTAAGTATGATTTCAGCATTTGACCAAGGTAATAGTTAATGCTCACATACATATTTAATGAAATTTAAATCATATGTTACATATATCTTCTCATGTGAAATTTTGAACACAAATGGACCTTGATATGTTAACTATCAGAGAATGAAGAGGTAGGCAAAACCCTAAGGTGGGTAGTAGCCTAAAGAAAATTTTGAGGATCAAATTTATTTTAAGGTGAGTAGAATTGTAACATCCCAAATTTTCAAGAATAATTTAATCCTTAGAATGTGGTGTTAATTAAATAAAAATAGTTGAGAGTCTTAATGAAAAAGACCATGAAATGATTTTTTTAAAAGGATAACCAAGTAAGGAAAAATAAAATGGGACTCAAAATAGATTTTATCCTTCATATATGCATAATGTGTTGCTATTAACTTCAAATGTTGAATAGATGTTTTCCCTTTTCACTTTTCTCTCTCCTACCATTTATTATAATCAGAGGAAATAAAGTGAAAGATAAAAAACTTAGAATTCAAAAATATACATATGGAATAAGATACCTTGTCCAAGAAGATTTCCTTTTTTTTCTTTGTATAGCTTTTAATGATAAGAAGAATCATTAATCCCTTTTTCTCTCTATCCTCCAAGACAACATTCCCATAAAGGCATAAAGAGGGATTTAATTAAATCTTGAAAGGATATTCATTAATCATCTCATTTTTGGAGTCGAATAAAACAATTATGAAAAGATATTACACTATTTCATCTTTTAAGTACATAATTCAGAATAGTAACTTTAGATTAATTAGTGGACATAATTTGGTCAAAATGGAAATCTAGGTGGACAAGAAGGGTCTAGACCACTTATTGGATGTGTGGTCTAAATTTAGTCAAGTTTTGACCTTTTTTGACCAACCAAATTAATTAAACACGTTTCCATATAGTTTTGAATTAGATTTAATAGAGAATATCATTAATGCATCGACTTTCTCTATAATATGAAGATTTCTCACCTGAAACATGCTACTTTCATTATTTTCTCCTCCTTTGCATGCATCCAAAGGCTGAGGATTCACTGACACACAATCCAATGGCTCTAATGTCGTCCTCTACCTCTAACTTTCTAGCTGACAGAATCAACTTCACAATGTGTTATTTGTCGACCATTCTCTCCCTTATCTCTACTTTGTATCATGAGCTATCTCCACCATCACCTTCATCTCTTCACTATGCATCTAATGACCCCTAGATCACCCTCTCTCTGATGTATACACAAAACACCTAAATAGGGTTTTGTCTCCCTCTCCTTCAATACCCAATTCTGCCACCACACCTCTTTTCCTCCTTACTCCAGGGTTCTAAGAGAACCCTTAGGCCCTGAATCATCCTCCTCCAACCTTAATTGGATCCCCAATAACCCCGAGCTCATGGTCCTACTCAGCCTTTCTCTCCGTCAGCCTAAAGCTACAACCCACTAGAGACAGAGCCTCAGGTGTAATTGAAGGTCGGGTAAGCATCTAGGAACTTCCAGTTTCCTTTTCATTTTTCCCATTTCTCCTGCGGTAGCCTTAGTTGTTGTCTCCTATATACAAGTTTTTAGACTTCACTGATTCTTTCCACCATGACATTTCAATGCATCTCCATCCTTGGTTTTTCATTGCCTGGCTTCATGAGACTCTTGGGAACGATTTCCCTTACCTAGTTTCTTATCTCCATAACTGAAGCTTTGTTTCCCATATTCAAACTCCCCCCTATTTCTGGTGGTTTCTTCTATGTGTTTAGGTATGCACCATTTTCTAGATTCATCATGTTTGTTCCTTTGAATCCACCTTGATCATACACAACAATGTACGACATGACTTTCCTCTTTTTTATCTTTTCATCTCATTCCTCTTACTGTCCCATGCATTCTATTATTTTCTGATGAGTCAAGGTTGTAGCTCCAACCACACCTTGACCCTTTGTTGGGGGTCATTGGCATCGTTGCCATGAGACTCAAAATGTAGAAATAAAGCTCTTTCAAGACATACTATGTTGAGAAAGGCACATGACATGTCTAATGGCCATAGATGCGTTTAGAAAATATACTCGAGATTCACATGTTGTGTGTAGAATCAAACACATCACTTCTACCACTAAGTGAACACTGGACAATTTATTTCAGATCAGAAATGCCATATCAATATGTCACATGTTGTATTGTACCTTTACTAAACTTCTAGAGTGTCTAGCATGCTATACACATGTCATGTCGAGGTTTTCACACATTGTGTCATCTGAACTGAATTCACGAAAATTGTCTGTATGAATCTGACACACCGTGTCATTTTTTTAACGCGCCATGTTGGAGATAAATGATTGTATAAGTTTGATTTTTCTTTGTTTTCTAGTGCACCTGCAATGATGTTGGGATATAATCTATGAGGGCCTAAATTTATTACATTCATCCACATCAAGTTTATTTTTAAAAGAAAATTTTCTTCGAGGAAATGGCATGAAGAAAATATATCATAAGGGTGGGGTCAACTACCACAAAGGACGTCCATTTAGAGTCCGGAGTGAGTTTTAGGTTTTCTTTAACAAATGTTAGCGAGCGAGTATGAAAATCCCTTTTTGATCTTCTCTCCTTCTAGGTATAGCTTGTACAGTTAGACATTGACTTTGAACGTCGAGTACTTCCTCTGGATCTCAATAGTCCCATATGGAAAGGTCTTCAACACAAGGAATGGGCCATACCACTTGGAACATAGCTTTCCTAAAAAAAGCATTAAGTTGGAGTTGGAAAGTAGCACTTGATATCCTTTAGAAAAGATTTTTCTTCTAATCTTATTATTATGGCATGCCTTTGTTCTTTCTTTGTAGATTTCTTCATTTTCATATGCATCTAGACGAATATCTTCAAGCACTTGGGGTTGCAACAATCTCTTTTCTCTCGCTTTCTTCAAGTCAAAGTTTATTGACCATAGAGCCTTGTACTCTAAATCCAGAGAAATGTGGCATGACTTGTCATAAATGAACTTGAATGGTGTTGTGCCAATAGATGTTTTGAATGTTGTCCAAAATGCCCATAATGCATCATCAAGCTTGAGCGCCTAGCCTTTTCTTCATCTAGAAATGGTTTTATCTAGAATACTTTTTAGCTACCTATTCAATACTTCAACTTGTCATGTTGTTTGAGGGTGATATGGAGTAGATATCTTATGCTTGACTCCATACTTGTTGAGATGACTATTGAAGTGCTTTTCATTGAAGTGTGTGCCTTCATCAGATATCACATCTCATGGGACTCCAAATCAAGGAAAGATTGTCTTCATGAATATCTATATTATATATTTTTCATGCAGGCTTAAGTAGGAATAGCTTTAGCCCACTTGGATACATAATCACAAGCAACTAAGATGTACTTGTAACCATAAGAGGATGGGAAGGGGCCCATGAAATCCACACCCCATACATCAAATGCCTCTATCTCAAGAATGGAGTTTAGAGGCATTTCATTTTCTCTTGATATACTCCATGTCCTTTGACATTTGTCACATGCTTTGACATAGGTGTGAATGTCTCAGAATAACGTTGGCCAATAAAAAACCTTCTTGCAAAATCTTTGTAGCTATCTTCTCTCCTTCAAAGTGTCCTTCATAGGAAGAAGAGTGGCATTCTTAAATGACAGTTGAGATCTCCTCATCATCTACACACCTCCGGATGAGCCCATATGTTCCTTGCCTGAACAAAAGTAGATCATACCAATAGTAATAGTTTACATCGTGTAGAAACTTCTTGTTTTTTTTATAAGTGAGATCAGGGGGAAGATGTATGGTACCAAGGAAGTTGGAAATATAAATCGACCAAGGGGCCAAAAAAGAACCAATAGCATATAGTCTTTCAATAGGTAGATAAATATCAACATGGATAGAATATGTTGCATCTATGTTCAGCCGTGACAGGTGATAAAAAACATTGTTCTATGTACCTTTCTTGTCTCTTATGTTAAGGTCAAACTTTTGAAGCAATAGTATCCAACGAATTAGGTGTGGCTTGGCATATTTCTTGTTCAACATATACTTGATTGCATCATGGTTGGTGTATACCACAACCTTGGATCCCACAAGATATTATCTCTATTTGTTGAAACCATATGCCATTCCTATCATCTCTTCTCTGTGGTGGCATGATTTAGTTGTGTTTCATTTAGGGTCTTATTGACATTATGTATGGCATGGAGTTTGTTATCTTTCCACTATCCTAAGACTTCCTTAACATCCTAGGTCTTGAGGTATCAAACAAAATGATCTTAAAAGGAATGATTGGATTACCCATATCACAAAGGTGCGCCTCCTTTTCAGGGAGCCCATCACTAAAGAACTTTGCACTTAAGTGTGCTCAGTCTAGAGTAGTACTAGGATGGGTGAACAGTCAGGAAGTTTATCCTGGCTTGCATGTGAATGAGGACAAAGGGCATAGTTTAGGCTAGTGGTGGTCTACGGGACCAGTCATCATTCCTAAGACTCTACTAAAACCTTGGGCAGTGGGCCCAGATGTTATAAATGGTATCAGATCCCATTCCCCTTTAGTAGGTTCGACCCACATGAACATGTGGAATTCTGGTCTTAATATGTACGATCTAGGCAAGTTGGAAAGGGCTATCCACTAAGATGAGATGGAGCCACCCTTGCGTTGGTAGATGTGGATGGGAGTTGGGTGTCCATGGCCATTCTGGTTCTGCACTGAAATGGGGAAGAGATTATGAGATCGTATAGTTGAGCTTTGAAGAGAATTTCAAGAATCTAAGTGGGGGAGATTGTAACATCGTAGTATTTGAGGCCTTAGATAAAATGATCTTAAAAGGAATGATTACACTACCCATATCACCAAGGTGCACCTCCTTTTTAGGGAGCCCGTCACTAAAGAACTTTGTGGTTAAGCATGCTAAACCCAGAGTAATACTAGGATGGGTGACCAGTCAAGAAGTTTATCATGGCTTGCGTGTGAGTGAGGACAAAGTGCACACTTAAGAATAATGGTGGTTTGTGGGGCCAGTCGTCATTTTTGAAACTCTACAGACCTTTAGGCAGTGGGCCTGAGTGTTTACATGGGGCCCAATAAGGGACTGCCATGTTGGCATCATGTTTTATAGTGAAACAAACATGTGGTGGTAGTTGAAAATCAAAACATACCCTTGCAGGAAAGAGTGTGGTAGCGGCAGTGGATATTGGAGGAAAGGGATACAAAACCCTATTTGGGTGATTCTTGTATACATTAAGAGAGAGGATATCTAGTAGCCATTAGATGCAGGGTGAAGAGATGAAGGTGGTGGTAGAGAAAACTCACAAGATAGTGGAGAGACGAGGGAGAGAACTATGGGAAAAGAAGGCATTGTGAAACTATTTCTATTAGTAAGAAAGTCAGAGGTAGAGGATGACATTAGAGTCACTGGATCATGCATGTGTGAATCCTCAACCATCAGATGGTGCACATAGGAGGAGAAATTAATGAAAGTAATGCGTGACATGTGAGAAATCTCCATACTATGGGAAAATCAATGCATTAATGATATTCTCTATTTAATCTAATTCAAAACTATATGGAAACTTGTTTAATTAATTTGGAGGGTAAAAAAAGGTCAAAACTTGACCAAATTTGGACCACAATCCCAAAACTTGACCAAATTTGGACCACAATCCCAATAAGTGGTCTAGACCATTCCCATCCACCTAGATTTCCATTTTGACCACATTATGTCCATTAATTCATTAAAAGTTACCATCTTGAAATATGTACATAAAAGATAAAATAGTGTGGCACACTGATTCCCTCCTCACACATTCTGTTTGACATGGATGGTTCTCAGCAAAACATCACTCGTTGAAAAAAATGTTGCAAGGTGTATGACCCACTAGAATCTAAGTGTTCATGCTGTACAGAACTGAAGATGTAAACAATTCATGATTTGTTCTAGAGGGAGATGTGGGATCATATTGATAATCTCATGCAATAACAACATGGATCCTCCTCATATGAGAAAATCAAGACATGGTGTTTGATGAGTTGGTTGTTTGGGTTTATTCCTAGTATAGTTTGATGTTATGTGTGGTGAGAGATGCTCCAACTACTATGAAGGGAAGGAGTCCAAATTTGATTGGTGATCGCAGAGACAATTAATGTGATCAAGAACTGTATGCATACTAAATATTTTCATTTGTAGGGAGAGAGGGTTCCATCAATGTGCATGTAATATGAGGCTAGGGGAGTCGTGTCTTATGTTGCACCCATCAGATTTTTGGAGCTAGAAAATGAACATTTCTATGGGAAAATGAAAGAGATATAAAAATTAATGGGAGATGGTGGTGTGGTAGATTGGTGAGAAAAGTGACAGTAATATGGTGATTGCATTCAGGTGTTGGATAAGTGTTGAGAGATATGATGAATCTTGATCTAAAAGCTTGATTGTGGCTCTAAAAGTGTGCAATGATGAAAACTTAGATGTGATAGTCATTGAGACTGGTATTTTAATGATGGTTTAGATTGTGTGTCATAATGGCACACATTACTATAGAGTTATGCACTACTTTCATTAGATTAGGAAAGTTGTGGAGAATGGTGTTAAGCTTGGTCAAGTGATCTATTATGACTCAAACATCACAACAAAGGCCTTTAGTAGTTAGAGGCATCATATGATTAGGTCAAGATATTTAGAAACCCAATGATGCTACCTAGATACATTCCAGGTCTCCTTTTTTATGGTAGAAGAGGTTCCCATACATTAGGAAGATTTGGAAGAATACATAGGTTATACACTTACCCAGACAGTCCAGGTCAGGTTTTTTAGGGTCTTTGGTGTTTGTTCTTGAACATGTTGTACATGATTGAGTGGTATAAATTTGTGTTTGCTCTCTCATTTTTGGGTTAATTGATGGGGGTTGTTTCTTTTGGGTCCACGTGGTGTGGAGGTGGCCCAATTAATGGTTGATGTGAGCCATTGTTAGAGGGGGTCTGGTGAATATAGTCCTTGAGGTTGATGAGAAAAGGGGTAAATGGATAATTTGAGATGCAAAGTTAATCTAAGAAATTCAATTGATCTGGGAGGAATATTCATTCATATATACCAATAAGTCATTTACATCTCAACTAAAAATTTTAGAATATCCATGTTAGGATGAGTTGTTTCATAAACGTTCTATGTAGAGAAAAATTGATGAAAGATCTGGGATTTGATTATGTGAAGATTGATGCATGCCTGAATGATTGTATGATATATTATAAGGACCTTGCAACATGATATGCATGTGTCTGTTATGGGACTTCTTGGCAGAGAAAGTAAATACACACCAAAAAGAAATCCAAAAAAATTCCTTTAAAGCAATTCTTTCATTTTCCCCATTATTTTAGGTTGTAAATACTTTCCATTTGTCCAGATATGGCTGAGAATATACAATGGCACCATTGAAAAAGAGTAAAATATGGTAAAATAGGACAATTGGTAGTTTCCATAGCAGGGAAACAATAAGATGCAAATTTTATGGAGTTTGGTCACAAGCTACACAATGTTTGTTTAGGACTAGAAAGTGATGGATTTAATCCAATTGGAACCATATTTGTTTTACAATACTTGGCATGTTCTATTGATACCTTATAACTTACCCCCGTTGTTGTGCATGAAGAAACCAAAATTCATAGTGTCCTTGTTCACTCCTAGACTAAAAGAACCTAGCAATGATATTGACATATATCTAGAGCCTTTAATCAACAATCTACATGAACTATGGAAAATTGCTATCAACACTCATGAAGTTTTTGTAAAAAAAACTATTAGAATGAGATTTGTTGTTCAATGGAGGATAAATGACTTTCCAACATATGTCTACCTTTTTGGGAATGCTAAAAGAGGGTAGTTTTATTTTCCATGTTTCCATACTAATACTGGATGGTACTGAATAAAGCATGGAAAGAAAGATTGCTATCTATATCATATACACTTTCTAGGTGATGAACAACCTTATTTGTGAGACAAGAAGAACTTTGATGAAAAGATATAATATATACAAACATCTAAGACTATCAATGGTGTTGAGATTCTAAATGAGCTTGAAGGTTATGAGAATGTGACATTTAGAATAGAAATAAGAGACATGCACATTGTGGAAATGATGTAATGTGATGGTATCGAAGACATGGTGTTGTTACCAAAAGCATGAGAGAAGACTAGTATCTTCTATCATGTGCCATATTGGAATAATATTGTGATCATACATAATTTTGATGAAATGCACATTGAAAAACTATATGTGAGAGTATTCCAAACACACTTTTAGGCCTTGAAGGTAAGTCTAAAGATAAATTTCAAGCATGATTAGGTTCATTTGATTTAGGATTAGAAAATGCTTGTGGGATAAAAAGCTCGATAGTCAGAAATATGATATACCACATGGTATCTATATTTTGAATAAAAAATAAAAAAAAATTAGTTGTCTTGAGTTCAATGGAAGTGCCATGTGCGTATTTGACAAATATATCAATGCATATTAACTTGCTTGAAAAGCAATTTTTGTCTTTGAGAAATCATGATACCATGTAGTAATGCAGAAGTTATTAGTTATTGCGTTAAGGAAGTCATCTTTTAAATAATTTTGTGTACCAATATATAGAGTGTGCCTTTATTATAATCAAATATGCACAAAGTTATTGATCCTGGGGATCTTACCACCATCCTTTTACCCTACTATGGTGCACTTGACTATTCATCTAGTCATTAAGACAAATTACCTACCAATTCATTATTGTTGGATGCATCACGTTGAAAAGTACTAAAAACATTAAAGAGATATGTTTGTAATGAGGCACGGTCTAAAGGAACTATTGCTAATGGATTATTGGCATGAAGTGTTTTTGAACTTTTGTGCAAGATACTTGGAAGTAATAGATATAACATGGACTTAGTGCCTTCATAATCATGATGAGTCAACTATTGGAGCATCCGTGAGAAAGCAGTTTGCCAAGTGACATCGGAGCAAACACATCATTTTGTCCTCTTTAGCACAATATGTATATATCCTTCTAGAGTGTAAATTTAATTACCTTGTTTATTTTTGTCTTATTATAGTTTCTTATTCTCATGCCAATTAAATTTGTAGGCAACACATTGTTGATTTACAAATGAATCATCCTTAAATATATCCTAGAAATCTTGAATTGAAGCACCACCATGAATTTCTTGGGTGTTTTAAAGGCATGTATGTAATCTCATCCATTAATATAGCCCCTTATGAAAAATTAACTTATTTCATAAATTTGTAGACCTTTTAGATTATAAAACACAAAATTGATTTTTTGGAGGAGATTTGGTTGCCCAAGGAGAAAGATATGAATAGTACTCTATGAATAGATCAAAAGTTCATTCTAAAATATTGTACTCCTAGCTTAAGCACTGAATATTGGTATCTATATATCAACAAAGACATCTACCTATGACATATCTAGGGTCACAATCCAATTAATTCAGATGTTGTTAATTATGACAAACTTGAGGAGGTTATCTAGATCGAGTATGGCCTCAATATACAAAATTCATTTTTAGTACACTTGGTTTGATGAGATCACTTTATCCGGTTGTAAATTTTATGAATATGGATTCACTCTATTGAATTTTTCAAGAGTCTCAGATAAGAATGAATAACTTATATTTTCTTCCAAATCTCAAAAATACTTTTAGGTCCAGGAACCTATCGACACCAAACTCAAAAATACTTTTACGTCCAGGAACCTGTCGATGCCAAATATAAAAAAACTTATATTTGCTTCAAAGTCCCATAATGAGATATGCCAAATATGTCTAAGATAGGAAAGTTATGTGTGGATTTAATCGTCATGGTAATAATATCTTGAAGATATGAACACCATTTCTTAGACAAGGAAGGATTTGGATGGTTCAACTATTGTCTGTCATAATCCTTTTGAGTAGGGAATAGAAGATTGCATCTAGTTTGTGTGGTCTTCTACATTCTATGGGATCTTATTGTTCTAGAAATATACATAAATGTAGAAGAATGGCTTTTCATGTTTAGTGTTAACTTAGGCTTGAAGAAAAAAACCATGCTTCTTATGTTGACCACAAGCAACTGATTGAAGAGGACAACTAAATGTAGCCCAAATTAATTGCAATTGGAATGCGAGGGTCATAGCTCTTATTTATTCTAGTATGTTATTATTATTCACATGTAATATAGATTGTCCTTGTATGTATCTGTGTTTTTATAATACTTCTTCCTTTTAAAACATAGATGGATAGGAAGTCATTTAGATGGCACATAAAAGTGAAGTTCAAGAAGCTACTCCACATAAAGAACCACCTCAAAATATTATATTCTTGTTAAAGAAACAATAAGGTGAGGAAGATTGACACAAATAAGTAGAGTTATAGTTCATACTCCTACTCCCTATGAAGTTATAGTTACTGCTGAAGAAGCAATTTGCAATCACAATTGAAGAAGCAACTGTATTTATAGTTAAAGAAGCAACCCACAATTACAATTGAAGAACAACTACAATTATAGTTCCTACTATTAACCCCACTTCCACTCCCACTCTTACTTCTTCACTTCATAAGATCATTGAAGAACTGCCTTAGGAAAGGTGCAATATAGGGCCCACCATTGGTTCTAAGTTGAAGCCTAAACTTGGAGAGAGGAATCATGTGGTGTTTTGTGAAAATGTATTTGAAATCAAATAAGCAAGAAGTCTATTAAGTTCAATGATTGGAAATTATCTAGAAAGGAAAACTTGTGTCTCGTGGACAACTATTGTCCACAAATGCCTCTATCTTCATTTACCGGTACGAGGGAGTTTATATCACTGAGAATGTATTATGTTACATTTAATATAATTATGTGCAATATAATTAATTGTATTTATAATGTTTGTCAAACAATTTTTTATATGATTGGGCATCCTGAAGCTTTGGAGATGGCATGGATGCACATCAGTTCTAGTTTAACCGACTGGATAAAATGAAATAAAAACGTTGGTCCAAAAATCAAAACTACACGAACACAATGAGAAAGGAAATTCTAAAGGATCCCTGTAAAAATCTTGAACATTTTATGCGCTTGATTAATGAATGCAGTACTCCTAAAACTCAAGTGTGCAAAAAAATGCTTGTATAACTATAAACATAATGTCCCAGGTCTTGAGTCCTTAGATAAAATGATCTTAGAATGAATGCTTGGACTACCCATATCACCAAGGTGTACCTCCTTTTTAGAGATACCATCACTAAATAACTCCATGGTTAGGCGTGATCAACCCAGAGTAGTACTAGGATGAGTGACCAATTGGGAAGTTGATATGGCTTGTGCGTGAGTGAGGACAAAACACACAGTCAAGGCTAGTGATGGTATGTGGGCCCATTCGTTATTCCTGAAACACTACTAGAACCTTAGGTATTGGCTCTGGGTGTTACAAATGGTATTAGAGCCAAAACCCCTCTAGTAGGAAGGTCCCACATGGGCACATAGCATGCTGGTCTTGAGTCGTACGGTCTAGGCATGTTGAAAAGGCTATCCATGGTGATTTAGCCACCCTTATGTTAATAGCCTTGGTCGGGAGCTGGGTGCACATGGGTCATTTTGGGTCTACACTAAAATGAGGAATGATTGTTGAGGCCTTCTAGTTGATCCTTGATGAGAACATCAAGAGTCAAAGTGAGGGATATTGTAACATCCCAGGTCTCGAGACCTTGAATAAAATGATCTTAAAATGAATAATTGGGTTGCCCATATCACCAAGGCACATCTCCTTTTTAGGGTGTCCATCACTAAATAACTTTGTATTTAAGCTTACTGAACCCAGAGTAGTACTAGGATGAGTGACTACTCAGGAAGTTGATCATGAGTTGTGCATGAGTGAGGATAAGGCTCTCAAACAAGGCTAGTAATGGTTTTTGGGGCCATTCATCATTCATGAAACTCTACTATAGCCTTGGGTAGTGGGTATGGATGTTATAATTAAATTGTCAAAATTATAAGTGAACGATTTTTTTTGCAAACTAGGATATTACTGGAAAAAATAGAATCAATAAAACACTACTAGAGATAAAACTTTTGCAATGAAGGGTAATGAATTGGTAACAAACACATGTTGCTATATGCATGTTTAAGTGCATATATAAATTCTTATGTATATCATTCGAATGACAATAATATTTTTGGATCTAGAGAAAGAACTTGCCATGCTCCAAGTGATGCATTTGTTAAAAGATATATACATCAAAGATGCAAATATCATCTTGAGTAATATATATATATATATATATATATATATATATATATAGAGAGAGAGAGAGAGAGAGAGAGAGTCAGGCTAGAATACACTCGAGTGTACATATCACACGAATACACTCAAGTGTTTTTGCATATCAAGACTATTTTTTGCAAAATGTAAACCATTGATCTTCACCGTCATACTATAACTAGGATACATACAAATTTTGAGTCCAGTTGGATGAGTGTAAGTCACTCATCCAAGGGCAAAAAAATCAACGTGTGAAACTAATTTAAAATGCATAATTTTTGTGGTCTTTATAACATGACCTGTAAATGTCCAAATGTGCTCAAATTTTTTGTATGATATATTCACAAGATATTTAAGAAGACCAAAGGATTAGATTTTTGAAAAAAATATTGCATCATGAAAAACTACTTGAGTGTATTCTGCTCTGAATACACTCGAGTGTATTCTATCCTGACTATATATATACATATATATATATTGTCTAGAATAGGTGGAAGGACTATATATATATATATATACATACACACAGAGAGAGAGAGAGTCAGGCTAGAATAAACTTGAGTGTACATATCACACACTACACTCAAGTGATTTTTGCATATCAAAACTATTTTGTAGAAGAATGTAAACCAATGATCTTCATTTTCATACTATAATTAGGCTACATACAAATTTTGAGCCCATTTGGATGAGTGTAAGTCACTCGTCTGAGGGCAAAAAAATCGACGCATGAAACTAATTTGAAATGCATAATTTTTTGGGTCTTTATAACGTGAGCTATAAATATCCAAATGGGATCAAATTTAATATATGAGATATTCACAAGATGTTTAAGAAGATCGATGGATTAGATTTTATAAAAAAATGTTGCATCATGAAAAACTACTTGAGTGTATTCTGGTCTGAATACACTTGAGTGTATTCTAGCCTAACTCTCTCTCTCTCTCTCTCTCTCTCTCTATATATATATATATATATTCCTTCCACCTATTCTAGTAATTGTATACTAGTAGGAAAAAATCATTGAGCACCATCAACCTCCACATAGCCAACTAGATGATGGTATCCGATTCATACAATGGAAGAGATCAAAGATGTGTCAATCAATCACACCATCAATCCTGCCAAAACCAAGTGCACATGATCGTTAGATGTGGGCATAACAACATGGGTGCCAAAGTGTCACTTTTACACGTAACTAATGAAATTTTATATGCTGAGAATAACAAGTACAAGGTGAGTGATTTATTGTTACATTATTTATCAATTAAAATTTTATAATTAATTGATTTAATGCAAACTTTTGGCACTTTACAGGTTGAGATGGAAGAAAAAAACCAATTAAGGAAATGGCGAGGAAAATATCAAAAAAATTGAGTGCTTTAACTCCTTTGCTTGCCTTAGTGCATGTTTATGTATTATATATTTCAACTATCTCTAAGATACTATGTGTTTGTATTTGAAAGAGAGACCGATGTATATTTAGACAAGTCCAACCTAATTTTGTGGGGTCACTCTTATAGTGGATTTTGATTCCTGGGGTAGTGGTCATCACATCCACAAGTGAAATAATTGATGATTATACTTACATTCTCATGTGCAATTGCTTTATGTACTAAATACTTGTCCAATGTCATCTACAAAGTAGAAATAGTATCCCGTGTATGCACCCAGGATATATGCACCAACACTCATGATATAGGTTGCCTCTTAATCATGTATGCTAACAATCAAGATTGTACATATCTAAAGATAAATAGGTATGCTAACAATCATCACCTAATCTTGAGGGGTTTATAGACTACAAGTCTCATGGAAGAGGTATGTATCTTATGCCTTTCAAGAAGGTAGGGAGATGCATAATGTAATACTAAAACTGTACCAACATGTATTGTTACCTTTCATAGATTTTCCCTTTCAATTGATAACATTGATATTAGAGTTTTATTAGAAAAATATGAGCGTTGGATCCCATTGCTATCACAATTCTTTGGGATTGTGCGTATACATTATGTCTAAGGTGGTGGAACTTAGCTGTAGTGCAGGGATACCCCAAAGTAGTATATGTATATACAATAAACTCGTATTTCTTAGTTTGGAGGAGGGTACACTAGAAAATTGTAGGGTTTTGGATACGATGTTGAAATTTGGGACCGATGTCATGTCACGCCCTTAGCCTACAGGGTTTGTCTAGTCATAATTGCGTCGATAGATTTTTGTGTGCATTGGTAGGGGTCGTCACTGATAGGTATTATGTATTGTGGTCCACTTACTCTGCTCTTCATGATTGGTTGCTTTTGGTGGTCATTGTAAAATGACTTGCCTTGCCTCCTTGTTCATTTGTTATGTCCTACAAGATGTATAGTTGTTCAATTTATCTTGAATCTCACATTCCAAAACTAATATTTTACATAATACTATGGAAATCAAGCCAAACATGTGGGTAGAACACTTCCTAATGCATTCTAATGATACAAGAAGCTTCTCATATTTCCTTCTCTTTGGCTACTATTATTTTCTTGATATGTGCTACACTAGTTTGATTTTTTTGATGGCTCGCCTCTTTTAGTTTTGGGCCAATAATGCTAGATTAATGACAACCTTTTTTTTCATGTTGCATACATTTCTAATATTGCATATATCATTTCCATGTTACAACCATCAATGTGGAAACACACATATTTTTTCCATGTTGAGTGTGATATGTTTCTTTATACATTCCTTAAACCAAGTTTATTAATGTTTTATGTTTTGTGATCAAGAATAATGGGGATACTCCACAGTAAATGTAGAATGAAAATAACATTAGATATAGCCCCCAAGGTGGAAGTAATATAAGCAATGTTAGAGAAAATCAATGAAGTTATAATGAGGTGACATTGTTGTCACATTTTGAGATGGTGCAAGTTCATTTTTTGAAAAGTTTGAACTATGTGAGATGTATGTATATAATACTATGAATTCATATGATAAACATACTCTCTATGTGAGCCGGATATGGTTAAAATTTTATGTGAGCAAGATGAAATACTTGATGAATATCACCATTAATTATATAAATTTAGAATTATTTTCATGTGGTGAATGATGATCTATTATTGGTGTGTATTTCTTTTTCTTAGGCATTGTTCCCATGTTTTTTTAGTGTCTCCACTTTAAAACTTTCAACAGGGAATTATAAAACATAAGGTTTCCATCTTAAAATGTATATCAAGTTACATGTTATGTAAATTTAATATCCATTTCAAAAATTCCATCAAGGTTTTATAAACACAAGAGTATCTATATTGGTCATGGATAGGGCTTGGTGAACATTATAGGTAGGAACTATTGGTTAGAGATATGACCAGGTGAACATGATTTGATAAAGAGTATAAAATTCTTTTAATGTCTCATATGGTCAAGGACAAGCATTGGCTGGTATGATACATTTGTAGGGACACACCTTCCTTAACATGAGTTGACATGAGTTTAAAACTCATTTTGTAGCACATGTTTGATGAGATTTCCAAAATTATTGGTCTGAGAATGGTCTTGGCATAATTTTTAGCAGATGTGACTTTTCCCGACAAGGCATATGTCTAGAAATGTCCCTGCCTAATAGGTATTAATTAGGGATTTGGCCTTCACCTTATCAAATTTTTGTTGTAATGGGTTAATCTAGATAAAAAACATGTGTAGGACATCAACTTTATCTCCATATATGAGTAAGGTATTAAACAACCCACAACATTCATCCAATGATTGTTTTGTATATCCTAGCAAGGAGCAGTAAGTTCGAATTATATTAAGTGAAGATCACATGTCCATGAGCATATTTGCTCTTGTACCATTCTAAGCATCAATATTCATCTCTACCCCAATCCTATCTAATTGTTATTCGTTGGACTCTGTCTCGGTGTTATCTTTAGTGATTGCTTGATTGTTATAAAAATACATTAGGCCAAGACTCTCCAAAATGACTCCCCTCTCTTCATTCTGCTCCGTACCCCTCTATAGCTGAATCCGACCAACATGGTTGACATTAGGTTCGTGTTTTTCTACCTCTCTAGGGATGACCAACCCTTGATCGTGGAGGGCCTAGAGAAGATTCAGTACAACCATACCCCCTCCTAGACTGTCCTAGAGAGAACTTTAACAATGACAAGATGTACCACTTCTTCAGTGTAGCCAGGGTCTTCAACTCCACATCCTTGGACTACGTCATGACAGCGGACAAGAGAACATACCTCTGCGTCCCACATGTGGAGTCCATGCGACCGCTCCCACCTCATGATTTGTACTGAACATGAACCTGTTGGCAAAAAGGACCCGAAGGGGAGCTTGAAGTGTTTGTACCTGATGTAGTGTATGTGTGTGGTGGCATCAGAGTTTTCCAGGAACAAAACATGTCAGGCTCAAGGACAAGCAAGTGCTCCATCATGCAGATAAGTTTCCTATTTTCCTCTCTCATTTCTTCTATCTTCCTTCTTTTCTTCTTGTTCTACAATAGTCCTTTCTTCCTATTATGTCCTACCAGAAGATACAACACTGATTGTGCGCTAGGTAGATCAATTTGTATTGATGGCTAATGCTTTTAATTAATGGGCATTTTATGTCCCAAGAAGAGTGGTTCTTGTCACGATCTTCAGATTCTGAGAAACATTAGGACATGAAAATTGTTTAATTGTTGATCCAACGAAAATATCAAGTAGATCCTCTATGAGTCATTGGATATGTGGTCAAAGCTCTTCCCATGGTGCTACATGGACATTAATCTAAAGTTCCTTGATAGTGCACTATAACAAGTTGCAACATAGCTTCTTCTTTTCTAATAGGAAGACTATATCCAATCAGTGTTATACATCATAGGATTCTCTTGCATTGTCCACATCTATTTTCCCATTAGTTTCCACTGAACTATATGAAAACATCTCAGTTTAGTAGTAAAGTTCAAAAATATACCAACATCTTTATAAGTCGGTATCTTATTCCAAACTATTATTATTCACATCTAATGAATGATGGATTGATAATTAACATATCCTTGATGTTTCTCTTACAGAAATTGACATCATCTTGCACCAGAGTTTTTTAGAAGAAATATAAAACTTTAAGTTGCAGTGTGCCACCACTGTATGGGATCTGTTTCAATTTCTAAAATGCAAATTCTGACACATATTTGAAACAACTTCACCGTCCGGTCAACTATCTTGATTGTGTTGATTGCTACCTTTTCTTGAAGCAACATGTACACTCTCCTTAAAATGCATCCTAAGGTTCTCTATATGCTTTTAATTTAGTTTCTATTACGGACTGGTTTATTAACATTATTTTGGAAGCTCATTCAATGCTTTGCACGTTTTGAAGTCATGTATATGCATTTTATTTGAAGTAAAACATGGTATTATATAATTTTCATTTTTGTTTGTAGTAATTATACACCAAATGTGCATTGGTTTAGAGGGTATTTTTCCCCATTGCATATCATGTGTAAACCTCGTCATGTATCTACACTTGAAGACATGGCTTCGATTCATTCGATTGAAAAAAAGTATAATTCAACATTTTAGGTATTACATGAAAAGAAATGATTTGTTTGAATAAAAATGTCTTGGAAACCCAAGACGTCTCACTTTCTCTCAATGGCATAAGTTAGAAATGGTAGGTTGAGCATAGATGCAATGTTCATTAATAAAATATTATTATGAGTGTAAACATGAACTTTATACCTATATAGAAACATGATTCAACGGTCATAGCATGATAAGTAAACATAAATACATAATATGTATATTAATAATGAAATATAGGTATACGTCATAAGATATGAAATTCATAAAATGAAACATATGCAACAATCAAATATATTTTCCTATAAGGAATAACATGCTTTTATAGCCAGTACAACATTTTTTGATAGAAAGTCTAAATATATAGATATTGTTTGCAAACTAATACATCTACGAACATAGTGGAGTACATGATAAAAACACAGATTAACAACACCATAAGTGTGTATTCTGTGTTTGGGTTGACGTCCTAATCTGATTAAGTGATAAAAGCATGAGAAATAGCAGAAATAAAAGTTGATGGTAATATTCTGGGAGAGGCACCCATTAACAATCTGCCTTAGAAAATGGAAATGATTGAGATAATATCTAATTAGTTAAATGTCTAGAAGCCAACGTCATCAGCCAAAATCTCATCCAGGGTGTAGTGATATCCTTCATTGGTGTCGTCGTCAAAGATCGCCATATGGGTGTCTTCATCTTCCATCACCTATGTTAATGTTGATGTCTGACCTGTAGTGCAATAAGATAAACATAGCGTGCTCAATCTCAATGAATATATAAGTGATAGGACGAGAAATATTGTTGTATTTTCTATTATTTCTCTCTAACCAAATGTTCCATAGAATCACAATCATCAAAGACTGGTTCATGATTTGATTGTATGGGTTTGAGGTTTCTAATGAGAGTGGGAGTGTGCAGGAAGTCGGTAACAAGATGTGGTTGGAAGAAGAGGTTTATGATCTGAAGTGTAAATGGAAAATGAGTGAAAAGATAATCTGTGGTTTCATCTTTACTAAGGCATAAGTAACATCTGGTTGGTCCTGAGAAGCCTCACTTTCTAAGGTTGTAATATGTGAGAACTTTGTTCTTAGCAAGGAGATAAAGAAAGATCTTTTTACTTTTGTAGCCATTTGGTTTTTTAATATAAAGTGAGATCAGATATGTGTCCTCTGTGGGTGAGATAAAGATATGATTTTTTTTGGAGTATAAAGATTTCCCCATCTCCATGATATGCAGTTGGTGGTGTAGTATTCAAGGGTGTGTATGATATCTTTTATGGTTCAATGTTGAGGTATTGTGTGAGATGTGCTTTAAGTTTGTTTTGTCTATTGCTGGTGAGGAGCTGGAGACAGGGGCGGACCCACGGGGGGGGGGGGGTGGGCAGGGGCCACGACCCCCCCCCACAAAAAAAATTAAAATAAAAAATGTAACTATATATATGTATGTATACATATGTTTGTAAAAGTATATTGATAATTTATATTATATTTACTATATATTCATCATAGACATGCACTTGGTGTAGTGGTTTAAAGTTGCATTTATAACTAAGAGGTCTCAAGTTCAATCCTTTGTGTATGCATTATTCATTTTTCACAATACATACAAAATGCAGATTCTATATATATGTTGTTTGACACTAAATACATGGCTAGACGATGTAGTGGTAAACATGTTTGCTATTGTATTTGAGGTCATGAGTTCAAATCCTATATGACATACTTAAATTTTTTTGTCCACCCCAATCGCGAACTCCTGGTGCCGCCACTGGTTGGAGAGCTTTGAATGTGTTAATTTCTTCAGGTTTTGTGGTACACTGAGGTTGTATGTAATGGTTTTGATCATGTTGTTGTGAAACCATGAATCAAACCAAAAGTTGATGTTGATGGAGGTATGTGGTGGTGTGTTGATCATATGAACGATGCAATTTATTAATGAATTTCTGTAGTGGTGAAGATATGCATTTTTTGTTTTGTTCCATGGATTAGTGTTATGGTAGTATTTGTGCAGAATGAAGGGTTTCTAGATTTTTGATGTGTTGGTCATGATTTTTGTGATTAGGCAAATAACATATGTTGAAGTCAATGATGCCCCATCCTCCATAAAGAGTGGGAGAACATATGGTATTCCAGTAAACTAAGTGTATCTTGGATTTATCTGATTGTATGGGATAATGGTTTCATATGCATCTTCTTCTAGTAGAGTCAATCATGTGCCGAGTCTTGGCTAGTATTGGTATGCATCTTAGGTAGTGGGCGGCGATGGGAGTAATGGAGTTGTCAAGCAGAGTTATATGACCTACCAAACTAATGAAGTTGTTAGTCCATGATGGTGAGTTTCTTATGGATTTTGTCGATGATAGGCATCCAATAGTGGTTTTTGTGTAGGGTGTGGGGAAATAAGTAATCCAAGGCACATAACTGGAAAGGTTTGAGTTTTGCATCGAAGTATGGTTTGGTATATGTGGATGATCTCTAGTGAAGTGTCTATGCCTATTATAGATGATTTCCCAAGGTTAATTTTGAGTCCAGAGATGTACGAGAAAAGTTTGATGATATGAATGGTGTTAAGAATGGCATTGTCTTCAAGTTTGACCAGAATCATAATATCATCTGCATATTGAATGATATTTTCAAAGCATTCATTTAGAGACTATATTAGTCTGTGGGAAGTGCCTAGTTTGATCATGTTGGTGAGAAGTGATGTGACCATGATGAAGAGGTAGGGTGATAAGATGTCACCTCTTGTCTGAGACCATTTGTGTTTTTGAAATGTCCAAAAGGTGATCCGTTAATGATGGCGGAGAATGTGTTTGTTGAGATACATGCATGGATCAAGTTAATCCATTTAGTGGAAAAACCATATCCCTACATTGTATGGGTGAGATACTTCTAGTTTACAAAGTCTAGGTTTTTCTTGACCTGAGAGGGTATCTACAATATTCTGGGGGTGTTGATCTATTATCCTTGAGAGAGGTTTCAAATCATTGATGGGGTTTTAGTTACACTACAGAAGAGCGAGTGTGATGAACCCCACATGGACAAATAACACGATACACACTACATTTGGATGTTAATTGTTTGCTAGGATGTTCGAGGTTTGTCTACGCCTGAGAATGAGAGAAATTGTGGTTACATATATAGGTTCCTTCTCCTAAATAGTAGGATTCAACAAACTCCATTTTCTTTACTTTATTTTGATTTGTTTTATATCATTTTACTAGACTTGTTCTAGTTCTTTGCATATATCAACTATCAATTTTTCTTAACTAACATAAGAACAAGATCATCGACATCGTAAACGTTCCCCCATGTCCTTGTATTTGACCTTGTATATCTACTTCGACCCTATATAGAGTTGTGGGGGTCTTTGTAGGTTTTGGGTTATAAATTTGAAGTATGATCCATCTTTGGGATTGCGCCTCCACTTTCACGAGTGTCATCTCAGGACCAATCAACTTTTGGCACCATTTCTAGGGACATGGTTTTCCACATTTACACACCAAAAGATTTTGTTATATCAACATAAGCTTGTGTATGTATGCATAGTTTTTCTCTTATTTTTCACATACTCATTCATACAAACTGAGTTACTTTTTCTTATACCTTTTCATCCATGGACCTTGCTTTAGCAAGATAGATTATCTGTTCCACCTATCCTCCCAAAATTTTCCACATCCCTAACTGCTAGTAAATAATTGAAAGTCGTGCACTTCAACTTGTCGAGCTATATTCACCCCCGTCGTTGTCATAAGTAAACACTTCAAAGAGGATATTGTAGATCAACTCTTTACCTCAACTTCTTTACGGGATCAAGAACTGACCATAGTAGTGGTGCTAGCAAAAGAAAGAGTTGATGAGCTCATATCTTATTAGCACCTCATCTCCAAGACCAAGTTGATCCACTTTAAGAGCTACTCCAAAGACAACATCATCATCTCCAAGTAGCCACCAAGATTGCAGACTGCAATAGGAATATGCTTTAGACTATTGAGTAAGGAGTTAGCCAAACACAATATCTTATAGCAACAAAGCTTCAAGAACCATACAAAACATCAATGGTGAGTTTTAAAAGTGCTTCAACTCAAGTTTGACAGATTTAGAATTATGTTATTGAGCATAGTAGGAGGCTTCAAGACCTAGTTGGTTTAGTGTTCACTCAATTGCAATTGATAGAGTAGTAACAAAGATTACACTAATCAAAACCACTTCATTGATAATGATGAGGAACTTATCTCCCCTCCTATTCGATAAATCTATTAGACTCATTTGGATTTTTCTATGAAGACTCACTCATCCATGGGAAGCTTTCATTTTATCCAGATGATTTAGTTGAATAACCAATGGAGGATACATATCACCCACAAGAATGGTTTCATGACGATGATTACTTTTACCCCTTTGGGAAGTTCTTATTGCCCTAGTTTCCTCCTCAGTGCCTTCTTTGATTTCCCTTTTAGTAGAGGGAACCCTCTACTTCTATTTTAGTGGGAATGAAATCCATCGATGAATCCATTACTTCTAATATGATAATGAAAAGCGAGTGAGTAGAACCTTTATCCGATGCTTCCTTTGCCTACGAAGCAACCTCACAAATGGAGGGACAGTTTGAGCAGCTTGATTCAACTTTTATCCCAAACCAAAGTGATACCTCTAACATAGAGACGTGTCACTTTGCTTCAACAATCATGCCTATCAAGGTTTCGAATAAGTTGTTTGAAGAGGATGATGACGACTATTCAACTTGGGGAAGTGATAATGCTGATGACGACTAGCTGGAGCAGCATGAGCTGACATTTTCTACCACTCCATTATAAGGATTGGTGAGCATTGAAGGAGCAGGATGGACAATTCATCACAACATGGCTTCAAAACATGAAGATTACCCAAACCCCACAGAAAATGACAAGCTTCAGGTAGTAGGATCACAATTGGACTTATCCGGGGTCACTTTTCATACATAGATTGGGGGTTCTAGAATTTCAATGATAAATTTTCAGATCATCCACTCTCAAATTCAAATATGGAAGCATCCACCTCACCTTGCACCAATACTTTTAGGCACACATCCATATACTTACATCTGGGAGAGCACAATCTATTTAATGCCTAGGACTTCACCTCTATGAAATTCAAGATTATATCAACACAAGAACAAGTCCACCATCTCGAGACAACAACTCGCCACAATAGACTCAGAATGCAGATTGTCTATTTCTAAATATGCTCACCATAAGCAATATGCGGGTAACCCAAAACTCAAAACTAAGGAATTGGGATCTGAGTGTAGGAATTGTGGGGTATCCATCCCCTCTCTTCCTACACACAATTTTAGTCATTTTCAATTTTATCTTTCCTTTAACTAGTTAAATATAATTTACTCTTCTTTACATCATTTATATATTCTTTATTACACCATTCATCCACTTCTGCCATTTCACCACTACAGTATCTATGATACAACCTTTCTAAATAGGAATTAACTTCATATGCTTGAGTAGGGTGAACATCAAGTTTTATCCTTCCTGATGTTTTATATCCAAGATTTTCATCATTTACCAGTCAAAACCGACTACACAAGAGGACAAAATCAACCATTCATGACTGAATTGGGCCTCCATGTGTCCAAATTTGATGAAATATTTTTTTGTACCCCTTCTCACGACATTCTAAAAAGAATATTCTGCTTTTGACCTCTTTTAACCATTTTTCTCAAGTTTCCATGACACTTTTTCTGGTGCACTGCCTAAGCCAAATGACATTCTTCTAAAAGCATAGGTGTTGTAGATACAGGTGAAGGTGGTCTTCTCCTGATCATCATGGTGGATTGACACTTGATAGAATCTAGAATACCCATTTAAGAAGAAAATTATGAATTATGAGCTAATCTTTCCAGGACTTGATCAATAAATGACGGTGGGAAATGGTCTTTTTTGGTTGCATCATTCAATTTCCTATAGTCTATACACATTCACCTCCGAGTCATGGTCCTTGTGGCTACTTCATCTGCCTTCTCTCCTTTCATGACAATTATTACTCCCTTCTTCGATACTACATGTATTGGACTCACCCAGTTGCTATCACTAATAGGGTATATAATCCCTGCATCATGTAGTTTCATGACCTCCTTCTTGACTTCCTCCATTAACATCTGATTCAATTTTTGTTGGGGTTGGGCTAATGGCTGAGCCATTTCTTTCAGATTGATTCTATGCATTCATACAGTTAGGCTCAAGCCATTTATATCTTCTATTGATTAGCCAATGGCTTTCCTATAGGCTCTAAGATCCTTCAACATCTTGTTCATCTATTTGCCAGTCAATGGGGAGTTAACTATCACTATGTTCCTTTCTTCATTATCTAGGAATTCATATCGTAGTCCTTTAGGTAGTTGTTTCAACTCTGGCTTTGGCTTGGGTGTTTCTTTTTCTTCAGGAGTCTGCTCTAGTGATGCATACTTTGTTTTTTCTAAGGTTATATCTTCTTCATCACTAAGCTCTTATTCAGGTTGATTCAAGTAATCTATAATCTCTACTACCTCAAGATCTTCCAATTTGAGGTCCAGGTTGTTTAGAGCTCTCATAAGCGGATCAACAATGCCATTATTTTCTTATACCTCTTCATAGTATTGGGTGTAGCTATCCATGAAATAGACCGTCTCGAATAGGGAGGGTCCCCTCATAGCGTCTTGCACATGAAAATCAATATGGTTGTTTCCCACACAAAGAGTTATTATACCTTTTGTCACATCGATTAGGGCTCTACCGGTGGCAAGGAATGGTATTCCGAAGATCATTGGACACGTCGGTCCCTCGATCGTGTCAGTCACCACTATGTCAAATGGGATGAAGAATCATCCTACAAGAATTGAGACCTCTTCTCCTATTCCTACCGACTTTGTGAAAGTGTGATAAGACAACTGAATTCTCATACCGATTTTTACTATGTCAGTAAGTTCAAGCCTTTGAGCCATAGTTAGTGGCATGAGGCTAATGATCGCTCCCAGATTTGGTAATACATTCCTTTCCATATTGTCTCCCGCATTGAAGAGAATGGTAAATGCCCCCGGGTCTTTCTTTTTTGTGGGCATTTTGGCTTGACCAAAGGCACTTGACATTTTGGCTAGCTTCACTATATCAATGTGGTCTCTTCTTCTTCTTTTCATGATGAGGTCCTTGAAGAACTTAGTATATGTAGGCATTTCATCGATGGCATCAAGGAAAGGAACATTTAGGTGTGGTTTCTTCACGACTTCCATAAACTTCTTGTACCTCTTCTTAAGATGGGCTTTGATTAATTGGTATGGAAAGGGAACTCTTGGAGAATAAGAATATCTTTGGGTGAAGACTTCTTCAATTGGGTCTAACTTCTTTGTCTTTACACCTTTCTTCCCCTTGCCTTGTTCTTTATTCTTGTTCTTCTTTGTGGACTCTTCCTTCTCAAATTCTCCATCTAATGTAATAGGTTTAGATGGTGGCTTAGAAGTAGTGTCTTCTTTAAGGTGACTCTCATCTTGTTGCATTTCTACAACCCTTCCTGAACAGAGAGTGTCCATCTTTGCAGTCTGTGTGTTAGAGGAAATCTTTCCTTGAGGGCTCTTTATCAGTTCACATAGTTGTGCCAGTTGTTGGTCAAGTTGTCTTTGATGCGTCTGCATATCAGCCATCTAGGTCTACATCATCATGAAGACACTTGAGTTGGTGATGGCACTTTGGGTCATATGGTCATTCACTGAGACTTTCCTTTTTACAAAACCAAACAGTTGGTCCATCATGTCAGGCTGATTGTTTCTTTTAGATTAGCCTTGATCTTGATTTCATCCATTTTGTGTTCTTCTATGGACTTGACCTTGCCCTTGGTTTTGGTAATTAATTCTATTATGATGGTAGTTCTTAGTCTTTGTAAACTGAGCATGCCCACCTCCTCTTCTAAATTTTGGTGGTGGTTTAGATGCCCCACTTAGCTGGTGAGAGTTTTTCACAACATGTTTGTTTCTATAATTGAAACTAGGGTGATTTGGTTTCTTGACGTTTACATAGGAAACATTCTCAGTTTCTTCCTCTTCCCCGCTTTCCTCCCCGGGTTGAGTATAGATGCAATTATCAATTCCATGGCCTCATTTTCCACATGTAACACATTTCATTACCTTCTCTATAGCTTTCTCACCCTTGCTTCCAGAGTCCTTTAATTATTGGACATCTGTAGCAATCTTCTAAATTTGGGAAGTGATATTTTCTAAGGCCTTAGATTCAACAGAATGTCCTTCATATGTCACCTTCTTTGTTTAACATCAGTCTCCTCTGTCGAAATCCATGCCTTCTTGCACAACAACCATGTTGTCAATAATCTTCATAGTATTCTTTGTGTTTTTACCTAGGAAGTCACTTCCTGCGGAAACATTCATCAAAGTTATCTCAGTATAAGTAAGACCATTATAGAAAATAGTGATGAGGTGGCCCTTGTTATAATTATGATGCACACAGTCTCTTTGATACTCTTGGAATCGTTCTCATGCCTCATATAAATTTTTTCCAGGTTTTTACATGAATCCATTTATGTTTTTCCTATTTCTAACAACCTTCTCCACCGGGTAGAACTTGGTGATGAAAGCATCAGCCAAGGGTCCCCAATCGTTGATTTTCTTATTAGGTAAA
Source organism: Alisma plantago-aquatica (assembly GCA_963693085.1). Taxonomy (NCBI): domain Eukaryota; kingdom Viridiplantae; phylum Streptophyta; class Magnoliopsida; order Alismatales; family Alismataceae; genus Alisma; species Alisma plantago-aquatica. The sequence goes on along the minus strand of OY856410.1, from coordinate 1,157,908,563 downwards.
AAAAGGTACCATGACAAGGCTTTGTCCCTTAAGGATAAGTTGAATCCCTTACAATACATCACTTCTTGTGGAACTCCCCTCATCTTGATAGTGTCACAAATGCTTTTGTTGGCATCAAGATGATTGTGGGGGTTCTCATCTTTATAATTTTCTCTAAAAGACTTGTTTTGAATCATGGCAATGACACTTGGATTCAGTTTAAAGTTTGGGGCATCAAATCTTGGAACGGAAACATGGCATCTCGACTCATTTGCCCTTGTAGCGGCTAGATCTCAGAGGGAAGGGCCTCCTTCATCTTCATCTTCTTCATTGTTGTGGTTATTGTCTTTGTGCTCACGATGGTTCCTCTGGTTCCTTCTTTCTCAATGGCAATGGTGTTCTTCATGGCATCATTCCTCACACTCCTAATCTTCTCGATGTTCTTCACATTCATCTTCACATCATTGTTCATGTTCATCTTCACGTTCATCTGCACCATGAGGTATCGGTATGCGACCTTGTTCATTTCCATCAGAGTTCCCATCATCATGCTCGAATTTGGTTTCTGGTGGAGATTGAATATACTCCACCCTTGCATTCTGGTCACTTCCAGTAGGCCCTTTATTGCGAGGCGGCATGCTGACGCGAGGAGGAGGTAAGGTGATATTCCCAACATGCTTCTCTCTAAGATACCTAAACAATTCGCATGATCGAGTTAGAAAATTGGACGTGTAAAATGAAGTATTCAAGGTAGTTAGATATAACATATTGGAAATAGTAAAATCAACTCTATTGCTGGGCCTGAGGCACTGGTGTATAGAAAGTAAGTTTAGGTTCTTAAAAATTCCAATTCCTTGTCCCCAACAATGGTGCTTAAAAGTTGACTGGCCTAAATCACACATCCAAAATGGAGTGGATCTAGAGTAGTGAGACTCTTAAATTTATAACCTGACTCTCAAGCCCCCACAACTACTATAGTGGGTCTGGAGTAGTAGATCGGGGTCAAACCACAAGGACAAGTAACAATAAGTGCTAAGAATGTAAAACCTTTGACTCAGATACACTGAATAAAAGGATAGATTAAGATAAGCATCCCTAATGGAATGGGGTAGCTTCAACCAAGCAAACAAGTAGGGGAAATAAAAAAACAAAGCAAGAGAATAAAAGCAAACAAGCATGTGGTAACAAAATATATATGGGAACTTGGATTGGGTTTCACCTACTAAGATCTCTCACCAACATGAAACACTCACACCCTTTTTACACCCTCATCAAAGTTACAAGCAATCACCATATATGTATATTCCCTCCTCCCTCAAGCTTTAGATAAATCTAGATTATGAGGTTGTCTCTCTCTCGAGATGGTAAACAAACAATCACAAAGATAACCATATGATCATTAGCTTTAGCATTCCAACATTCTCATGCATTCATGCAACTTCATAGCACTAGATAAGTTTAGCACTACTCTTTCAAGGCACTAACAATCAAACATCACAAGACGGTAGCTAATCATGCAAGTGAAGAAATAAGAACAAGCATCGGGACATAACCATTGCTAAGAGCATATGTATTCAATCAGATTCAAGTATATACATGTTGGGAGAGCCTTAGTGGATACTCCCAACCCAAGCAATATGTTTAGCCACTCATGTTAGTGAGTAGCATTACAGATTTACAAACATGGTAGGACATCATAGAGAACAATGATTTGGATGTAGATGGATGACTAGATCTAGAAGGGGAGAAAAGGGATACACCAACTATGATAAAAAACAATCACCGTTTGTGCACTTTGCCTTCATATCTGGATCTAGGATGGGTGATGATGAACGACAACTCCTTCTCTCAAAGAAGATGGTGACGATCTTCTCTTTCATTAGGATCTTCATCTTCAGAGGTAGAAGATTGATGGATGTGGATGAAGGTGACTATGGAATGTGGCAACACTTTATCATCTCCAAGATATCGTGACCCCCTCCATGCATGAAGTGGGTCTCTATTTATAGGCATTGGCAACCAACTTAGTGGTCATTTCAGTCACTATCCTCAATAGCATCTTTATCGACCACTTGCTTGGCTTGGTGCTTTGCTCATTGTACGGTAAGTGGGGATATCTATCGCTAAAGTTGACCGGTATAGAAGTTAAAATATTTACCGCTAAGTTGGGACAGTAGAGGTCGTTAAACGATGTTGGGAATAGCGACTGTTATGAGTGAGGTGGGTACTAGCTACCGTTGTTGTAGCTCACAGCTTGACGGTCGCTATGGTTGACTTATACCATCGGTCTTTATGCTTGAATTTTCGTAGCAGTCACTATAGCTCTAGTGACAGGAGAAGAGGTTAGCTACAACCATCTTCCTCAATTAATTGGAGTGATGTCAATCTTTCAATCGAATTGTTTGTGACCTCTAAGAAGTTCATCCTGAAAGAATGAAGGAGGGGTCAACTTAGGTAATGAAAGTAGAGCTCAAGAAATGATTAATATTGTCAAACAAGGGTATAATAATTACGACTAGATGGGGGTAAATTAGGAACTCAAATGTCTAAAAAATTAGATGTTATCAAGGGCATGCAACAGAAATACTACCACTAGCTACTGCAAACTACCATGCTGCCCCCAAGCCGTGTTCTCAACACTCTACCCATGTTGCCACAACCCCAACCAGACCAGGTTCAATCCAATCTAGTTGGGTACAACCCCAATATAGTCTATTTCATAACCATCAAAACCAACTAGGATCAAACCAATGCAGTCGAGTTCATCCCCAAACTCGACCAAATTTGACCCGACTCGGTGAATTTCGTCACAACAACATGGAAGTGATGAAGAGAGGTTTTAGAAGGTTGAAAATGATGCTCTCAAGAAGGAATGGAGAAGGGATTTACTTTTTACCAACAACGCATGACAACCGCTACCCACCACGCACCACGAGGACCACAAACCTTGCATACAAGGATGAGACTCCATGCTCAACTTCTGTAGGATTTGGGCCATGCAAATCTGACCCTGACTATAGGCATGTCTCCACTACACCCACAACCACCTTTAGCAGAGAGTCAGATGGCGTGGAGGAAGTAACAAGTGATATATGATCCTTGTCACACTGCTACTCGGGATTATACACCACGGTGGTGTTGGGTTTTAGGGGAGACAGAGAAGGCAACGGAAACAAAAAAAAATCTCCCCAACCCATACCGAGGAAACGTGTTAACGTCTATATAATATGAAAGGATGGTTTGTGGAATCATACCTTGTCCCGAGGCTTACTCGGCGACAATACCTCACGCAATGCGCGGTCTTCAACTCCGGACTTCGACGGCGTCTGTGCAGCTCCTGGTCGCACCGGGACTGACAACTCCTACTCGAACCGGACTGTCGGATGACAGTTGTCCTCCTAAGCGGCAATGTCCTCCCGCCTCTGTAGTAGTCCACACGGACCACCTGGAACTCCACACTCCTTGTCCCACAAGGAAGTGGAAGGAGTCACACCCTCCTGTTGACGTACTAGTCGCCAACACGCTCTCCTGCCTCCTGTTGCAACTGCAGTTGTCCTTCCCTTGCTGCACCTCCCTTTTGCGGGAAGCACTTGCTCGGGCTCTCTCACGGTTACCAAAACCAGAGAGAACGACAACTTGTAGAGCAACTGGTTGCACTGAGCTGTACTTTGAGAAGCCCCCAATACCCCAATATATATAGGAGAGTCATGGGACAGGGTTCTCTATCCCGGGCAATGCGGGACTAAAAGCAGGAGTAGAAGGGTTCGAGAATTTTCCACAAAAAGCAACCGGTTCGCAACTTGAAATGATCGGTTCACAACTGAACCGATCGGTTGGACCTGAGCCGATCGTTTGGGGCACTCCAACCGATCGGTTGGTGCCCTGAACCGATCAGTTCATGGTTCTAATCCAGCTCAAAAAGACTTTCCTTGTTTCTTTCCCAATTGGTATCGAATACCAATATTATTCCCAATCGAATTGGGCAATTTGAAACCAAAGGAAAATTCTTGCCGACATGACTTTCCCAACTGGTCGGTTGCACCAGTTGAGCCGATCAGTTCAACTCTTGAACCGGTCGTTTCAACCTGGGCATGAGCCGATCGGCCTGGACACTCTAGCCGACCGGTTCAGCAACCTCAGCCGACCGGTTCATCACATGAACCGATCGGTTGGGAGCACAGGTTGGGTAAAATCAGTCAATTGCGATTTCAATCAATCCGATACTCCAATCAATGCGTCCAACACCTTGAACCATACGATATTGAGCTATCGACTGATTGAGTGTTTAATTGAACTACTAAACTCCTTTAGTAATCAATCTAAACATTGCTTTGTGGACAAAACTCCTCTTCCAGGTTAAATCCTATGTGTGTGACCCTGCAGGTCCATTTCACGTTGGCAGTGAAAGTCCATAATACTTATGACTTCACAAGCAAAGAGCGGTGCCTAGTCACACATCAGTGCTACCCAAGTGAAAGTAGAAAGTTGGAGAACAACTTTCATCCTACAATCCGTGAATGGTGTTACAGCGAATGTATAATTCCTTTGTCACTGATATCCCGAATGAACTCGAGGCATGGAACAGTCATCCTGTCAACGTTCATTCACTTCCTTGATCTCAGAGTAGACTGGAAGAGATATGTATGACATCAGTATCATATACTGATTCACACATGTGTGCACGCCTTTCTCAATCCTACTCATCAAGTGGCCATGGATATCAAACTCCCTCAGGAGGGACAAATCCCATATCTATCACTCACCCCTCAAAAGCCCCATGTGTCAAAGCCACCCAATCATCACCTTTATAACAACCCATGTTTCAGGACTGCGTTTGATGATGTCAAAGTGTGCCCAATGACATGTGTTGAGTGCAGTGATTTCAGGTCTAAGAATCACACTCACCACCATCACTGTGAGTACTGACTGTGACTACCATCTCATGTTTCCATGTGTCAAACTCACGGTGGGTCTGTCCGGTACACTTGTTCTCTAACAAGCACCTATGTGTTTGGTTTGATATCTCTATATCATGACTAATGAGATTCTATCATCAACCAACACCACAATCTAGTCTTGTGTGTCATTGTTGTCTATCTACCTTCCATAATGACATCCGACTAGGGACATAACAAGAATGTACAAACTCTTAGCATCCGTATGATCTCATCGTTCAGGTCATGAACCTGAAAGCATACGTCATTGAGTACTGTCATTCTCTAGACATTCAATCTGTTCTATCACTATCTCATATGACTGAACCAGAAAGAATTGGAAGCTCGCCTTTGATGTTTATCAAATCAATCTTAATGTATCCCACCAATCATCACATGATTGGCTCTCAGGGCATACATACCAACAGACTCCCACTTGCACTGCGAGCCAATCACCCTTGAATCATATTCATAGTGATCTTCAAACATGTCCCACATGTTACTGTGCTCTTAGTGCAAACATAGTGAGTAATGTCAACACCTTGCCAAAGTCTGTACAAATTGCATGTCTCACATCTCTTCACTGTACGTCGCACGTATGAGATGGAGTTGCCGTAATATGCGATCTAGTATTCCATTTGCTAACCTTTAGCCACATTGCATGATCAAGGATTCCGGACTTATCATCAATGAGTGGAATATAAGTTCATCTTATGAACTTCCAGATCCACATAGTATCTACTACTGTTTACTAACACATAGATACTCGACATTTCCCTTTTAAATGGCTTTATTGGAACATTTCCAATTATCAACAAACTTTCACTTTTATACATCTTATGTATATATTGCAATTAATTTTCTATCCTTTCGGAAGTTCGCATCAATGTAACTCTTTCCATAGAACTAGTACTTCACAAGCACTTATCAAGTTCTCATGGTATTCCAGTAACCCTTACTGGAAATAGACATCCATCCACTCGTCATGTCACACATGCGAGTTATCAGGATGAGCATATCATATTGCCATGTCCCACATACAAGATGATGAATGCATTTTATTCTTGCCATGGAATACATGCAAGATAATGGGATGATTACATACATGATAGATCCATATATATTCATACTGTTCCCATTCTTCATAAGAATTGGACACTTGGCCTTGGGATACTAACTCCATGTAACATGGACAAGTTTTCTCCCACTGAATCTATGCATATTGAACACTTCAGTACAGATTGCCAATGTATGCTCTCTCTAAGAGATTTTCAAGAACTATCTCTATAGATCTCTATTTCTATCACATAGGAAACATCTCTATCTTCCTTAAAGATAATTTCCACATTCAGATTTCCAATCTAGAACATTTCCATTTCACATCAATATGTGGAATGTGAACACGCTCCCACTAAATCACAGATCCCTTCTTTATCTTTGACATATCAGTCAAATCCTTTGACTATATCATCAAAGTAAAGATCCAATTCTGAGTTGCTTGTACTCAATCAATCACATTGATTAGTCCATTGTAACTTATAGACTTCATTTAAATTAGTGGATTCATAAACCTTATAGGCTGTGTCACGTACACATCCTGGTTTTATTCCTCATAGGAATGCGGTTTTAGTATCCATATGCCAAATGTCTTAGTCATTAAGTTGCAATCAACAAGCATCATCCTTCTCAAAATGTTATCCATGTGTCTTAACACTTAAGACTCATCTGCACTTATGGATATGATCCAATGAGTGCTACCATCAAGGTCATACCTTATGGTTCACATGGAAATCATTTAGGATGTAATGGTTTTAAAACCATAACTCAAGATTCGGTTCCTCATATTCATCTTGATAGTTGACTCATCACATGAACAACTCATCACATAGATAATTGAGGTGTATCTGTTAAAGATATGAGAATTCACAACCCTTGTGATTCTTAATTTCTTTTATTAGTGTGGGGTATTCTTTTATTAAGAAGAATTCAGTTATTTGATAATCATTCTCTAACTCCTTAGAGTATGATTCCTTCTTGATTCAGACATCACCATGCCTTAATCATGAGTTCACTATGATACACTATCATAATCACTCATAAGGATCTCAAACATTTGGTCCAAGTATTTCATTCATTGATTTCATCAAGAATTAATACTTTACCAAATTTGTACTTCATTTATGATAATCTTGAACACTTCAAGGTATTCATATTGGTATTTCTCTAAACACCATTTGAAGTATTAGCATTTATTCCAATAGGTATGTAAATACATCACATGTATTATACCTAATAGGATAATCACTCTCCCACTACATTAGTGAAGATTGATTAATCATGTCCAAGATATTCATGTCCCTTCCTGGTTCTCTAACCAAAAGAGTCTAGTTTTATCCATCATATGGAAACTAGAAATGAATTTCTCATGATTAATGCTAATTAAATTGTTTGAGTTATCTATAACTTTCAGGTATCGTCTTATCTTATGCATATCATATATCACAAGACGAAATAAGGCATTGCCACAAAGATCACATCTTTAAGATTGAAAACATAACTTTATTAATTGCCATCATTGTCATACAATATGCAAAATAAAGTGTTTCTATCTATTGGCAAGTATGAAATAGCAGTTCATAACTGTATTACATGCCTTATTGGCTGAAAATAAACTAAAATGTATTCCTATCTATAAAGGCAACACTTGCCCCAAGTAAGAATGCTTTACACTTTATATCTTGGTATCATATACCTCAAAAAGTGTTACAAGTTTATTTACATGACACCTTCAAGTAGAGGCTTCAGTCGCCTCCTTCTTCTTTTGTTCTTCCAGGTAGAGAGGACAATTCCTTTTCCAATGTCCTGGCTTTTGACAATGGTGGCAATTTCCTTTCTTTGTCACACCTCCCTTGGCCTTGAGAGCTGAAGATGGCTTGGACTCCTGGCTAGCTTCAGAACCTTTCTTAGCTTTGCCCTTGCCCTTGCGCTTGGACTTGCCTTTCTTGCTCGTGATCACCCTCACGGACTTAGGCTTGTCCTTCTTCATCTGTAACTCGACTGTCCTCAACATGCCCAACAACTCTGACAGTGGCCTATCAAAGTTGTTCATGTTGTAGTTCATCACAAACTAACTGTAAGATTCTGGCAACAATTGCAGTATCACGTCAGTAGCCAACTCTTGGCTCAGTGGAAATCCCAGTCTCTGTAGGTTCTCCACATACCCAATCATCTTGAGTGTGTGAGGACCAACTGGATCTCCTTCTGTCATGATGCACTTGAACAACGCCCTAGAAACATTATACCTCTCTTGCCGTGCCTGATTTTCATACATGTTCATGAGATGCAGAATCATCTCTATGACACCCATGTTCTCATGTTGCCTCTGCAACTCATGGTTCATTGAACATAGCATCAAGCACTTTGCATCAATGGCATCATCAGAATGCTTCTTGTAAGCATCCCTTTCTGTCTTTGGTGCATTAGGAGCGAGTTCCTCTGGAATTGGAGTATCCAGGACATAGAGCTTACGCTCTTGAGTGAGAACAATTCTCAATGTCCGATACCAGTCGTGGAAGTTTGTCCCATTTAGCTTGTCCTTGTCAAGGACCGATCGCAAAGAAAAGTTGTTGTTGTTTGTTGCCATTTGAACTACAAAAAGGAAAAAATGCAATTTTAGTCCAAAACTCATTTTTGACTTATTTGATTGATTTGAAAGTTTGACGATATAATTAGGCCTTTAATTAATTATCGCTCCCACTATTTTTCTTCAAATTGATAGCCCTCACCATCAATTCGGAAGATTGCAGCGTACAACCTTCTAGTGGGCAAGATCCTGAAATCCTCTAAGCCATGGACCAGCTAGGGCTGTCACCCACAACATAGATCTCTCAGGTAGGCAAATTTTGCCAATTGCATCATATGCAACTCTTGATAAGATGTCATCTACAACTCCTTGCAATGATCATCTCCATGCCTCAAGGCGCTAGATCCTATCTAGGTCACCTTGTTAAGTCCGACCCAAAGCAAACACGATGAACATGCACCCTGCTTGGGCAGACCCACACGTTCATCCTTCACGCTTCCACGAGATAGACGGTGCACCACGCTTGGGCGTGCCCACACTTGGTCGATCAAGCTTTTCACGTGTGTCGCATTTGGAAGGCATCTAAAACTTAATATTTTAATGAGGGATTTGGTTTTATATACATATACATATCCAATCACCACAATACATAGTACGTATCATATACATGCTATATCCCACAGAAAACATGCACAAAACGATAAAAGCGATGATTATGGCCATCCTAATGTGATTCCTCGAGCCAAGAGGGATCACGGTCATCTAGGTCTACATCACATGCAACCTGTACAAGATGAACTTCTGTGCCTTGCCTTCCGAGTTGATCAACTCATCACATGAATGATCTGTACTCTCCAGCCGGTCGTCTGGGTGCCACCAGCCGATCGGTTGGCTCCTCCAACCGATCGGTTTACCTAGACGTCGTGCATCTCGCCATGTCCGCCACCCGCTCATCTCGCTCCTCGAACCGGTCATCAACCAATTGGTTCACTCCTTGAACCGACCGTCTACAAGGTCAACCGATCGGTTCACTCCTTGAACCGATCGTCTGAACAGTCATCTTGATGTCCTCCGGTCTTCGACGTAATAGGAAATAAAAATCTATCCTATTTATTACATTGCTTTAAAAGGGAAACCCCGATTTACATTCGAGGGGAGCAAAGGTAGGAAAGAATCTCGAATTATTTCGAGTTACATCAGGAATAAGAGAGGGAAGATCGGTGCGCAGACCGAGATGTAAGCAACCACACACAACCAATCACAGATAGGGGTTTATAGGCCATAATCATGCTACATACATCCACCACAAAACTCGTTTAAGGGCGGCGCGTATAGAGTGCATTAATAATACATATCATATATGTAATTAGGGATTTGTGGATTTAGGATTGGACATGCATAAAGCTGATATTATTCGCATCACATGCAATAAATAAAGGCGACAAACCAAAATCGATCATATCGATATTCCTAAAATATAGAGCAGTTGACGTGGCTCTGATACCACTGTTGGGTTTTAGGGGAGACAGAGAAGGCAGCAGAAACAAAAAAAAATCTCCCCAACCCAAACCGAGGAAACACGTCAACGTCTATATAATAGGAAAGGATGGTTTGTGGAATCATACCTTGTCCCGAGGCTTACTCGGCGACAATACCTCGCGCAATGCACGGTCTTCAACTCCGGACTTCGACGGCGTCTGTGCAGCTCCTGGTCGCACCGGGACTGACAACTCCTACTCAAACCGGACTGTCGGATGACAGTTGTCCTCCTAAGCGGCAGTGTCCTCCCGCCTCTGTAGTAGTCCACACGGACCACCTGGAACTCCACACTCCTTGTCCCACAAGGAAGTGGAAGGAGTCGCACCCTCCTGTTGACGTACTAGTCGCCAACACGCTCTCCTACCTCCTGTTGCAACTGCAGTTGTCCTTCCCTTGCTGCACCTCCCTTTTGCGGGAAGCACTTGCTCGGGCTCTCTCACGGTTACCAAAACCAGAGAGAACGACAACTTGCAGAGCAACTGGTTGCACTGAGCTGTACTTTGAGAAGCCCCCAATACCCCTATATATAGGAGAGTCATGGGACAGGGTTCTCTATCCCTGGCAATGCGGGACTAAAAGCAGGAGTAGAAGGGTTCGAGAATTTTCCACAAAAAGCAACCGGTTCGCAACTTGAAATGATCGGTTCACAACTGAACCGATCGGTTCGGCCATTGAGCCGATCGGTTGGACCTGAGCCGATCGTTTGGGGCACTCCAACCGATCGGTTGGTGCCCTGAACCGATCGGTTCATGGTCCTAATCCGGCTCAAAAAGACTTTCCTTGTTTCTTTCCCAATTGGTATCGAATACCAATATTATTCCCAATCGAATTGGGCAATTTGAAACCAAAGGAAAATTCTTGCCGACATGACTTTCCCAACTGGTCAGTTGCACCAGTTGAGCCGATCGGTTCAACTCTTGAACCGGTCGTTTCAACCTGGGCATGAGCTGATCGGCCTGGACACTCCAGCCGACCGGTTCAACAACCTCAGCCGACCGGTTCATCACATGAACCGATCGGTTGGGAGCACAGGTTGGGCAAAATCAGTCAATTGCGATTTCAATCAATCTGATACTCCAATCAATGCGTCCAACACCTTGAACCATACGATATTGAGCTATCGACTGATTGAGTGTTTAATTGAACTACTAAACTCCTTTAATAATCAATCTAAACATTGCTTTGTGGACAAAACTCCTCTTCCAGGTTAAATCCTATGTGTGTGACCCTGCAAGTCCATTTCACGTTGGCAGTGAAAGTCCATAACACTTATGACTTCACAAGCAAAGAGCAGTGCCTAGTCACACATCAGTGCTACCCAAGTGAAAGTAGAAAGTTGGAGAACAAATTTCATCTTACAATCCGTGAATGGTGTTACAGCGAATGTATAATTCCTTTGTCACTGATATCCCGAATGAACTCGAGGCATGGAATAGTCATCCTGTCAACGTTCATTCACTTCCTTGATCTCAGAGTAGACTGGAAGAGATATGTATGACATCAGTATCATATACTCATTCACACATGCGTGCACACCTTTCTCAATCCTACTCATCAAGTGGCCATGGATATCAAACTCCCTCAGGAGGGACAAATCCCATATCTATCACTCACCCCTCAAAAGCCCCATGTGTCAAAGCCACCCAATCATCACCTTTATAACAACCCATGTTTCAGGACTGTGTTTGATGATGTCAAAGTGTGCCCAATGACATGTGTTGAGTGCAGTGATTTCAGGTCTAAGAATCACACTCACCACCATCACTGTGAGTATTGACTGTGACTACCATCTCATGGTTCCATGTGTCAAACTCACGGTGGGTCTATCCGGTACACTTGTTCTCTAACAAGCACCTATGTGTTTGGTTTGATATCTCTATATCATGACTAATGAGATTTTGTCATCAACCAACACCACAATCTAGTGTTGTGTGTCATTGTTGTCTATCTACCTTCCACAATGACATCCGACTAGGGACATAACAAGAATGTACAAACTCTTAGCATCCGTATGATCTCATCGTTCAGGTCATGAACCTGAAAGCATACGTCATTGAGTACTGTCATTCTCTAGACATTCAATCTGTTCTATCACTATCTCATATGACTGAACTAGAAAGAATTGGAAGCTCGCCTTTGATGTTTATCAAATCAATCTTAATGTATCCCACCAATCATCACATGATTGGCTCTCAGGGCATACATACCAACAGACTCCCACTTGCACTGCGAGCCAATCACCCTTGAATCATATTCATAGTGATCTTCAAACATGTCCTACATGTTACTGTGCTCTTAGTACAAACATAGTGAGTAATGTCAACACCTTGCCAAAGTCTGTACAAATTGCATGTCTCACATCTCTTCGCTGTACGTCGCACGTATGAGATGGAGTTGTCGTAATATGCAATCTAGTATTCCATTTGCTAACCTTTAGCCACATTGCATGATCAAGGATTCCAGACTTATCATCAATGAGTGGAATATAAGTTCATCTTATGAACTTCCAGATCCACATAGTATATCTACTACTGTTTACTAACACATAGATACTTGACATTTCCCTTTTAAATGGCTTTATTGGAACATTTCCAATTATCAACAAATTTTCACTTTTATACATCTTATGTATATATTGCAATTAATTTTCTGTCCTTTCGGAAGTTTGCATCAATGTAACTCTTTCCATAGAACTAGTACTTCACAAGCACTTATCAAGTTCTCATGGTATTCCAGTAACCCTTACTGGAAATAGACAACCATCCACTCGTCATGTCACACATGCGAGTTATCAGGATGAGCATATCATATTGCCATGTCCCACATACAAGATGATGAATGCATTTTATTCTTGCCATGGAATACATGCAAGATAATGGGATGATTACATACATGATAGATCCATATCTATTCTTAGTGTTCCCATTCTTCATAAGAATTGGACACTTGGCCTTGGGATACTAACTCCATGTAACATGGACAAGTTTTCTCCCACTGAATCTGTGCATATTGAACACTTCAGTACAGATTGCCAATGTATGCTCTCTCTAAGAGATTTTCAAGAACTATCTCTATAGATCTCTATTCCTATCACATAGGAAACATCTCTATCTTCCTTAAAGATAATTTCCACATTCAGATTTCCAATCTAGAACATTTCCATTTCACATCAATATGTGGAATGTGAACACGCTCCCACTAAATCACAGATCCCTTCTTTATCTTTGACATATCAGTCAAATCCTTTGACTATATCATCAAAGTAAAGATCCAATTCTGAGTTGCTTGTACTCAATCAATCACATTGATTAGTCCATTGTAACTTATAGACTTCATTTACATTAGTGGATTCATAAACCTTATAGGTTGTGTCACGTACACATCCTGGTTTTATTCCTCATAGGAATGCGATTTTAGTATCCATATGCCAAATGTCTTAGTCATTAAGTTGCAATCAACAAGCATCATCCTTCTCAAAATGTTATCCATGTGTCTTAACACTTAAGACTCATCTGCACTTATGGATATGATCCAATGAGTGCTACCATCAAGGTCATACCTTATGGTTCACATGGAAATCATTTAGGATGTAATGGTTTTAAACCATAACTCAAGATTCGGTTCCTCATATTCATCTTGATAGTTGACTCATCACATGAACAACTCATCACATAGATAATTGAGGTGTATCTGTTAAAGATATGAGAATTCACAACCCTTGTGATTCTTAATTTCTTTTATTAGTGTGGGGTATTCTTTTATTAAGAAGAATTCAGTTATTTGATAATCATTCTCTAACTCCTTAGAGTATGATTCCTTCTTGATTCAGACATCACCATGCCTTAATCATGAGTTCACTATGATACACTATCATAATCACTCATAAGGATCTCAAACATTTGGTCCAAGTATTTCATTCATTGATTTCATCAAGAATTAATACTTTACCAAATTTGTACTTCATTTATGATAATCTTGAACACTTTAAGGTATTCATATTGGTATTTCTCTAAACACCATTTGAAGTATTAGCATTTATTCCAATACGTATGTAAATACATCACATGTATTATACCTAATAGGATAATCACTCTCCCACTACATTAGTGAAGATTGATTAATCATGTCCAAGATATTCATGTCCCTTCCTGGTTCTCTAACCAAAAGAGTCTAGTTTTATCCATCATATGGAAACTAGAAATGAATTTCTCATGATTAATGCTAATTAAATTGTTTGAGTTATCTATAACTTTCAGGTATCGTCTTATCTTATGCATATCATATATCACAAGACGAAATAAGGCATTGCCACAAAGATCACATCTTTAAGATTGAAAACATAACTTTATTAATTGCCATCATTGTCATACAATATGCAAAATAAAGTGTTTCTATCTATTGGCAAGTATGAAATAGCAGTTCATAACTGTATTACATGCCTTATTGGCTGAAAATAAACTAAAGTATTCCTATCTATAAAGGCAACACAAGCCCCAAGTAAGAATGCTTTACACTTTATATCTTGGTATCATATACCTCAAAAAGTGTTACAAGTTTATTTACATGACACCTTCAAGTAGAGGCTTCAGTCGCCTCCTTCTTCTTTTGTTCTTCCAGGTAGAGAGGACAATTCCTTTTCCAATGTCCTGGCTTTTGACAATGGTGGCAATTTCCTTTCTTTGTCACGCCTCCCTTGGCCTTGAGAGCTGAAGATGGCTTGGACTCCTGGCTAGCTTCAGAACCTTTCTTAGCTTTGCCCTTGCCCTTGCGCTTGGACTTGCCTTTCTTGCTCGTGATCACCCTCACGGACTTAGGCTTGTCCTTCTTCATCTGTAACTCGTCTGTCCTCAACATGCCCAACAACTCTGACAGTGGCCTATCAAAGTTGTTCATGTTGTAGTTCATCACAAACTGACTGTAAGATTCTGGCAACAATTGCAGTATCACGTCAGTAGCCAACTCTTGGCTCAGTGGAAATCCCAGTCTCTGCAGGTTCTCCACATACCCAATCATCTTGAGTGTGTGAGGACCAACTAGATCTCCTTCTGTCATGACGCACTTGAACAACACCCTAGAAACATTATACCTCTCTTGCCGTGCCTGATTTTCATACATGTTCCTGAGATGCAGAATCATCTCTATGACACCCATGTTCTCATGTTGCCTCTGCAACTCATGGTTCATTGAACATAGCATCAAGCACTTTGCATCAATGGCATCATCAGAATGCTTCTTGTAAGCATCCCTTTCTGTCTTTGGTGCATTAGGAGCGGGTTCCTCTGGAATTGGAGTATCCAGGACATAGAGCTTACGCTCTTGAGTGAGAACAATTCTCAATGTCCGATACCAGTCGTGGAAGTTTGTCCCATTTAGCTTGTCCTTGTCAAGGACCGATCGCAAAGAAAAGTTGTTGTTGTTTGTTTCCATTTGAACTACAAAAAGGAAAAAAATGCAATTTTAGTCCAAAACTCATTTTTGACTTATTTGATTGATTTGAAAGTTTGACGATATAATTAGGCCTTTAATTAATTATCGCTCCCACTATTTTTCTTCAAATTGATAGCCCTCACCATCAATTCGGAAGATTGCAGCGTACAACCTTCTAGTGGGCAAGATCCTGAAATCCTCTAAGCCATGGACCAGCTAGGGCTGTCACCCACAACATAGATCTCTCAGGTAGGCAACTTTTGCCAATTGCATCATATGCAACTCTTGATAAGATGTCATCTACAACTCCTTGCAATGATCATCTCCATGCCTCAAGGCGCTAGATCCTATCTAGGTCACCTTGTTAAGTCCGACCCAAAGCAAACACGATGAACATGCACCCTGCTTGGGCAGACCCACACGTTCATCCTTCACGCTTCCACGAGATAGACGGTGCACCACGCTTGGGCGTGCTCACACTTGGTCGATCAAGCTTTTCACGTGTGTCGCATTTGGAAGGCATCTAAAACTTAATATTTTAATGAGGGATTTGGTTTTATATACATATACATATCCAATCACCACAATACATAGTACGTATCATATACATGCTATATCCCACAGAAAACATGCACAAAACGATAAAAGCGATGATTATGGCCATCCTAATGTGATTCCTCGAGCCAAGAGGGATCACGGTCATCTAGGTCTACATCACATGCAACCTGTACAAGATGAACTTCTATGCCTTGCCTTCCGAGTTGATCAACTCATCACATGAATGATCTGTACTCTCCAGCCGGTCGTCTGGGTGCCACCAGCCGATCGGTTGGCTCCTCCAACCGATCGGTTCGCCTGGACATCGTGCATCTCGCCATGTCCACCACCCGCTCATCTCGCTCCTCGAACCGGTCATCAACCAATCGGTTCACTCCTTGAACCGACCGTCTACAAGGTCAACCGATCGGTTCACTCCTTGAACCGATCGTCTCAACAGTCATCTTGATGTCCTCCGGTCTTCGACATAATAGGAAATAAAAATATATCCTATTTATTACATTGCTTTAAAAGGGAAACCCCGATTTACATTTGGGGGGAGCAAAGGTAGGAAAGAATCTCCAATTATTTCGAGTTACATCAGGAATAAGAGAGGGAAGATCGGTGCGCAGACCGAGATGCAAGCAACCACACACAACCAATCACAGATAGGGGTTTATAGGCCATAATCATGCTACACACATCCACCACAAAACTCGTTTAAGGGCGACGTGTATCGAGTGCATTAATAATACATATCATATATGTAATTAGGGATTTGTGGATTTAGGATTGGACATGCATAAAGCCGATATTATTCGCATCGCATGCAATAAATAAAGGCGACAAACCAAAATCGATCATATCGATATTCCTAAAATATAGAGCAGTTGACGTGGCTCTGATACCACTGTTGGGTTTTAGGGGAGACAGAGAAGGCAGCGGAAACAAAAAAAAAATCTTTCCAACCCATACCGAGGAAACATGTCAACGTCTATATAATAGGAAAGGATGGTTTGTGGAATCATACCTTGTCCCGAGGCTTACTCGGCGACAATACCTCGCGCAATGCGCGGTCTTCAACTCCGGACTTCGACGGCGTCTGTGCAGCTCTTGGTCGCACCGGGACTGACAACTCCTACTCGAACCGGACTGTCGGATGACAGTTGTCCTCCTAAACGGCAGTGTCCTCCCGCCTCTGTAGTAGTCCACACAGACCACCTGGAACTCCACACTCCTTGTCCCACAAGGAAGTGGAAGGAGTCACACCCTCCTGTTGACATACTAGTCACCAACACGCTCTCCTACCTCCTGTTGCAACTGCAGTTGTCCTTCCCTTGCTGCACCTCCCTTTTACGGGAAGCACTTGCTCGGGCTCTCTCACGGTTACCAAAACTAGAGAGAACGACAACTTGCAGAGCAACTGGTTGCATTGAGCTGTACTTTGAGAAGCCCCCAATACCCCTATATATAGGAGAGTCATGGGACATGGTTCTCTATCCCTAGCAATGCGGGACTAAAAGCAGGAGTAGAAGGGTTCGAGAATTTTCCACAAAAAGCAACCGGTTCGCAACTTGAAATGATCGGTTCACAACTGAACCGATCGGTTCGGCCATTGAGCCGATCGGTTGGACCTGAGCCGATCATTTGGGGCACTCCAACCGATCGGTTGGTGCCCTGAACCGATCGTTTCATGGTCCTAATCCGACTCAAAAAGACTTTCCTTGTTTCTTTCCCAATTGGTATCGAATACCAATATTATTCCCAATCGAATTGGGCAATTTGAAACCAAAGGAAAATTCTTGCCGACATGACTTTCCCAACTGGTCGGTTGCACCAGTTGAGCCGATCGGTTCAACTCTTGAACCGGTCGTTTCAACCTGGGCATGAGCCGATCGGCCTGGACACTCCAGCCGACCGGTTCAGCAACCTCAGCCGACCGGTTCATCACATGAACCGATCGGTTGGGAGCACATGTTGGGAAAAATCAGTCAATTGCGATTTGAATCAATCCGATACTCCAATCAATGCGTCCAACACCTTGAACCATACGATATTGAGCTATCGACTGATTGAGTGTTTAATTGACCTACTAAACTCCTTTAGTAATCAATCTAAACATTGCTTTGTGGACAAAACTCCTCTTCCAGGTTAAATCCTATGTGTGTGACCCTGCATGTCCATTTCACGTTGGCAGTGAAAGTCCATAACACTTATGACTTCACAAGCAAAGAGCAGTGCCTAGTCACACATCAGTGCTACCCAAGTGAAAGTAGAAAGTTGGAGAACAACTTTCATCTTACAATCCGTGAATGGTGTTACAGCGAATGTATAATTCCTTTGTCACTGATATCCCGAATGAACTCGAGGCATGGAATAGTCATCCTGTCAACGTTCATTCACTTCCTTGATCTCAGAGTAGACTGGAAGAGATATGTATGACATCAGTATCATATACTGATTCACACATGCGTGCACACCTTTCTCAATCCTACTCATCAAGTGGCCATGGATATCAAACTCCCTCAGGAGGGACAAATCCCATATCTATCACTCACCCCTCAAAAGCCCCATGTGTCAAAGCCACCCAATCATCACCTTTATAACAACCCATGTTTCAGGACTGTGTTTGATGATGTCAAAGTGTGCCCAACGACATGTGTTGAGTGCAGTGATTTCAGGTCTAAGAATCACACTCACCACCATCACTGTGAGTACTGACTGTGACTACCATCTCATGGTTCCATGTGTCAAACTCACGGTGGGTCTGTCCGGTACACTTGTTCTCTAACAAGCACCTATGTGTTTGGTTTGATATCTCTATATCATGACTAATGAGATTCTGTCATCAACCAACACCACAATCTAGTCTTGTGTGTCATTTGTGTCTATCTACCTTCCACAATGACATCCGACTAGGGACATAACAAGAATGTACAAACTCTTAGCATCCATATGATCTCATCGTTCAGGTCATGAACCTGAAAGCATACGTCATTGAGTACTGTCATTCTCTAGACATTCAATTTGTTCTATCACTATCTCATATGACTGAACCAGAAAGAATTGGAAGCTCGCCTTTGATGTTTATCAAATCAATCTTAATGTATCCCACCAATCATCACATGATTGGATCTCAGGGCATACATACCAACAAGTGGGACACCATGTAGGCCCATACATAGGGGCACCACATCACACCTCGTCAGTAGGGGATGATTGTTGACGTAGTGTTATACATTGTCCATATTTTGATGATGACTTAACCATTCCATTAATATGTATCAAATTCCAGGTATTAGGTATAAGAAAAGGATCATTTGCATCAAGCCCTATCTTGATCTAGTTCAAATTAAAACCAATGCAAATGCACATTCTTGGAGAACAACCTAAAACCCTTAGGATAATTTTTGCAATCATTTGTATTGATGTTTTGATTTGTAACTAAGATGAAAATAAATATAAGTGCTTAATTTGAATGTTTAATCACTATAATGACTATTTCTAAAATTCATCATAGAGTGTCTGTTCGGTCGAGTTTCATCCCTGATAAACTCGACCAACACCCTTGATGAATTTTGGGATTGTCCAAGTTTGGTCGAGTTTGTCTCAGGACAAACTCAATGGACACCTTGTACTGACAAATCAGATTTAAGAGATTGGTCGAGTTTCATCCAGGATAAACTCGACTGATGCTTCAAATTTTCTTTGTAGCACAGTGTTATCGGTCGAGTTACCTTTATGGAAACTCGATCGAATACACTGTATAGAGTGTGTAGAAAAAGTGGTTGTATCCACTGGTGTGTTGCAAAGATATAAAATAGATTTTTTGCAACACCTCAAATGATTATAAATCATTCCTAAGAGCTCCTAAACACTAGTGGACATCCCCAACTATAAATAGGACCCCTTGGACTTCATTCCAAGTTTGCTCCTTCATGCTATTCAAGTTCATAGATATAGATGAGTGCATTTAGTCTACTAGAGCCCCTTTCTCTATCTTGTTTACAAATCTAAACTTCCATATTAGTGAGTTAGGATATTTGTGAGAGAGCTACTCCATTGTAGTTTTGTCAAGCTCTCAAATCTTCCCTTTCTTAACCCCTTTCTTCAAGAAAAGTTGGTGAAAAGCTTCTCTGAGTGAATGAGAAGGTGCAAAGCTTCTCCAAGGTGAAGGAGAAGGTCAAGGCTGAAGATCCTTGAGGTGGATAGGTAATTCCTTCTAGGACGAAGACTCATTGCAAGAAGGGGAGCTCCTTGGTGAAGGTGTCCAATTGCTTGGAAGAGTGGGTAAGCCCTAGTAGAAGTTGAAGATTCATTTATTAAGGATAGGTAAGACCCCGGTTGGACTTATTGGATCTTTTTGTTCCTTAAAAAGGAAGGTTGGGTATCCTTGTTTCGGAAAAGAAAAGTATTCTTGTATGTATTATGATGGTGTATAAGTATACATTGGTTGCAAAATCCCAGAGCTTGACCTCTCTAGGTAATGGACTGACTTTGTCCTAGTTTGGGGATTGGAACCACTCTACATAGCTTGTTCTTATGCTTAATTCAATCTCTCTCATCCTTATTATGTATGCTTAGTTGCACTCATATTACACATTTGCAATCTTGTCTATTGAAGTAACATGAAGGTCTAACAAGTTTTGTGTGTTTTTTTAGCTCTATGCACCCCCTCTAGAGCCCTTTGATCCAAATAGTGGTATCATAGAAACAGTCTTGTTCGGCAAGATCTCCCACGTGAGAAGATGGGTGACAACCTCTTAGGTTCTCTATACTTGCAGGGTGGATTCCTCATGAGGCCTCCAATATTCGACGACACAAACTTCCTTCATCAAAAGAAACGAATGCAATTCTACTTGCAAGGGATGAGATACGATATGTGGGAAGAAGTCATCCTTCCCTACAAGGGCCAGCTGGAGATGTTGCCACTTAGAATGAAGCTACACTCAAGAAGGCACAACTAAATGCAAAGGCTATAAGTATCATCTATGCAACCCTCATTCCTTTCAAGTTCAACTGGGTCTCCTCTTGGGACACATCTCATTTGATATGAAACAAGTTGTGCATCACCTATGATGGCACAAAGCAGGTCAAGGATTCTAAGATCTACATTCTCAAGGGTATCCTTGAGAACTTCAAGATGGGCAGGAAGGAGATAGTGGTTGGTATGTACATAAGGCTCAATACCATCATCAATGGACTTGCTACCTCAGGCCACCCCATGGATAGAGGGACCATCAACTCCTGGATTCTAAGGTCTCTCCCCAAGAGATGGGAATCCAAGGTGACTTCTATTGAATAAGTTAGAAGCCTTGGTGACATTGCCAACGAAGAGCTCATTGGTAATCTTCAAGCTCATGAGCCAAGGCTGGACAAGCAAGAGGAAGATGAGAAGCAATAAGAGAAGGAATCAAAGAATACCAAAGATAACACATTCAAAGCTCAAGTGGAGGCAATTGTTCTTCAACAACAACTTGCTTACCGGTCCTCTCCTCCTTCCTCAAGTGAAGATGAAGCCCTAATGACCATGAAGCTAACTACTCCAAGGGGAAGCACTTCAAAGAAAATCCCTCCTCCTCCTCCTCCTCCTCTACTCCAAGGTGCTATGAATGTGGTAAAAAAGGACATTACATAAATGATTGCTCCAAGGCAAAGAAGTCCTACCATGAGAGCAGCTCTAAGATGAAGGAGGACTACAAGAAAGATGGAAAGTATAGGAGGGAGGACAAGAAGGATAGAAGGATAAAATATGCAACCCACACCACATGGGAAGAGTCTTCTTCTATTGATTTAGGCTCCAATGAGGGAGAATGCCACCTTGCACTCATGGCCTCTACAAGTGATGACATATAAGAGGTACGTGGGGTAGGTTTAAATGGACTTTATATAGAAGCCTCATTGATATGCTTAATGCTTCCCACTCTTCTTATTCACAATAAAAATCAAAGAAGAAGATGTTAGGAAAGATCATTGATGACTTGTATGCTAAGATTGATTTGGTTGAGCAAAATGAGAAATTGCATCTTGATAATATTGATTCTTTGCAAGGCCAATTTCTTGATCTTGAACTCCAATGCAATGAAGTTGAAGTAGAGAATGGTATTCTACTTAAGAACATCAATAGTATTAAGGAGGCAATCCAAACCCTCCTTGATGAGCTTGTCTTACTTAGAACTAAAAATGATGATCTTAGACTTGATTATGATGTTATTAAAGATGAAAATAGAATCTATCTTGATGAGCTTATCATGCTTAGAACTGAAAATGCTAGATTGCTCGCTCAAATTAATAATATTTCTTATAAACCTTTAGTGCCTAGTAATGAAGTGGCTAGCATTACTCTTGAGAGAGATTCTTATCATAATAAAGCACTCTATCTAAAGGCTGACTTGCTTCATGCTCAAGATGATTTAGATAATATTTTTTCTAATTTCATTACTCTTAGTGATGATAATCACACCCTTACAACTTCCTTGTAGGATTTCCTCAAAGGGAGAAAGTCCCTCAATGAATTACTAGAACTCTACCAAATATAGTGGTAAAAGTGGTTTAGGATATGAGGGAGCTCCAACCTCTCTTCCCCCTTCTTTGGCCCCAGATCAACCCTCTTTGCCTCTCCCAACTTTAACCTAGGTGATTAGGTGACATGTTGCTTGTGTTCTCCTCTTTGTTGGTGGTCTTCTTCGCTCTATCTGATCTCCATGGTTTTCAACCATAGGAAACACACCAAACCAGCTGGATTTCAATCCTCCTCCACTTCTCCTAGGCACGTCTCTTTTGACGAAACTTCTTTTATATCCTCTCAAGCTGTGAATAGGTACAATGATCTTCTTCCTAGAACTCCTTTCCCTTTCCGTTCCTTGCATGAACCTTGTTTTGCAACTATTGATGACTAAGATGGTGTGCTTTGAACATCTCATCAACTTATTTTGTCACCTCACTAGTTGCAAAACAAGGTTCATGCAAGGAACGGAAAGGGAAAGGAGTTCTAGGAAGAAGATCATTGTACCTATTCACAGCTTGAGATGATATAAAAGAAGTTTCGTCAAAAGAGACGTGCCTAGGAGAAGTGGAGGAGGATTGAACTCCAGCTGGTTTGGTGTGTTTCCTATGGTTGAAAGCCATGGAGATCAGATAGAGCGAAGAAGACCACCAACAAAGAGGAGAACTACAGTTGAAAACTCATGTGTAGAGTGTGCACCCATCTCCCTTATCCTAACTTGATATATGGTCTGTTTGCTTACCATCTAAAAAGTCCCTTTTCCATGATCTTGGCTACAAAATGAGTAGAAAAGGTGTTTCTATTAGTGAGAACACTATCAAGAAGTCTTTACACCCTACCTCCTCTACCATACTAGGTACCTCCACATACACCCAATCTCCTCCACCTCTACCACCTATACCTGATCGTGCCTCATTTTTGGTGTCAAATGAAGCCCTTATGGAATATATGATACACCAACTGGTGTATAACCTTCAGGTTCAGGACCACATCCACCATGACCTAGTTTAGATCATGTCACACATGAACCTGTCCTACAATCATCCCTTCCCCACCTACTGGCCCTAACCAGGTGTTAACTATGCTTCTTATGCATATAGTCAGTTCTACCTGCCCCCTTCACCTACTACTTTTGACGTACCCCCTGGCTCTGAGGTGTATCTTCCCCTACTGCTTATCAATCGAGTGCCACACCAATTCTTACTCTTCCTCTGTGACCTACCTCTACCATGCTTTCTAGATTTGATGAGGTTTCTATGCCTAGCTTTGACCAAGCAAATGCTTTAGCTACATCTGATATGTTTTGGGCTGAGCAACATGCCAAGTGGCATGCTACTCGCTCCTTTAGACCTCCTGAGGATGAGGAGATGACCAATGGTGATGCTGAGAATGAGGATGGTGATGGAGATGGGGATGAGGATGATGCTGGTGATGATAGATCTAATGATGGAGATGAAGGCGATGACACACCTACTGCACCTGATGCACCTTCAGATAGTGATGAGGATTACCAATCGGAGCATGATGACGTTGATGATGACCCAGTTGATATAGATAGCCTAGATGTTTAATTTTTTTGTCTATAGGGTATATATATATATATATATATATATATATATATATATATATATATATATATATATATATATATATATATCTTTTTGTAAAATTTCATGTACTGGACATATGGGCATTGTATCTAAGGCATACTATCTTTACATCTCATCATTTCTCGCTAGCTTGTACTTTTCATATCCAGAGGACATCTACTTTTGTTCTAATCTTATATTTTGTATCTTAACTCTTTGGTTGGCTATACCCTACAAGTTCTTGGTATATGTGTTTCCATATTTTGTTTATGATTCTAGCATGCTTTTCTCTCTCTATCTTCTCTATTTGGTGGTTGCTTGTGTAGTTTATGCCTAGGGATAAGACCTTTGTTTTTATATCTTCTACCCCCTACTTTTTTATATGAAAAAGGGGGAGAAGTGAGTTAAATCATATTACTTTGTGATCTTTTTCTAGTCTATTCTCTGAAATATCATGTGACTTGTAAGAGGACCCAAAAGCATATATGTGTCATGCTTATTTTTATTTTTGGAAGATACTAACCATACATGTGAAGAAATAGAGAAATTAAGGTAAGAATGAATTGAGGGGGAGCAATAGCAATTGTTCATTCATGTATCCCCTTACAATTCACAAGGTAAAAGTTTTAATTTTCAAGTCCTCTTCAATATGTTGAGGAATGGTTTGTCATAGTCAAAAGGGGGGAGAATGTTGACCTAAGTGTTATACATTGTCCATATTTTGATGATGACCTAACCATTCCATTCATATGTATATAATATTTCTATTTGAGATTGATTTTAGGCATTAGGTACAAGAAAAAGATGATTTCCATCAAGCCCTAGCTTGATCTAGTTCAAGTCAAAAGCTATATGCAAATGCACTTTCTTGGAAAATGCCCTAAAACCCTTAGGACAACTTTTGTAATAATTTGTTTTGATGCTAAGACTTGTAACTAAGATGAGAAAATATCAGGAGTGCTTAATTTGAATGTTTAATGACTCTAATGACTATTTCTAAAATTCATCACAATGTGCATGTTCAGTCGAGTTTCATCCATGATAAACTTGACCGACACCCTTGATGAATTTTGGGATTGTCCAGGTTTGGCCGAGTTTATCTCAAGACAAAATCGACCGACACCCTACACTAGCGAATCAGATTTAATAGATCCACTGAGTTTCATCCAGGATGAACTCGACCGGTGCTTCAAATTTGCTTTGTCGCACAGTACTATCGGCCGAGTTACTTTTATGGAAACTCGACTGACTGCATTGCATAGAGTGTGCAAAAAAAGTGATTCTAGCCGTTGGAGCATTGTAAAGATAAAAAATAGATCTATTGCAACACCCCAAATGATTAGAAATAGTTCCTAAGTGCTTCTAGACACTATTAGACATCCCCAACTATAAATAGGACCCCTTGGACTTCATTCCAAATTTGCTCCTTCGTGCTATTCAAGCTCCTAGCTATAGTTGAGTGCATTCAGCCCACTAGAGCCCCTTTCTCTGTCCTATTTACAAATTCCAACATCCATATGGGTGATTTAAGCTATTTGTGAGAGAGCTACTCCATTGTTGTTTTGTAAAGCTCTCAAAGCTTTCCTTTCCCAACCCCTTTCTTCAAGAAAAGTTGGTGAAAAGCTTCTCTAAGTGAAGGATAAGGTGCAAAGCTTCTCCAAGGTGAAGGAGAAGGTCAAGGCTAAAGATCCTTAGGCGGATAGGTAATTCCTTCTAGGAGGAAGACTCGTTGCAAGAAGGGAGATCCTTAGTGAAGGCGTCCAACTGCTTGCAAGAGTGGGTAAGCCCTAGTAGAGGTTGAAGATTCA
This sequence comes from Alisma plantago-aquatica, assembly GCA_963693085.1. Taxonomy (NCBI): domain Eukaryota; kingdom Viridiplantae; phylum Streptophyta; class Magnoliopsida; order Alismatales; family Alismataceae; genus Alisma; species Alisma plantago-aquatica. The sequence goes on along the minus strand of OY856410.1, from coordinate 1,157,882,662 downwards.
ACTCTCAAGGATAGGTAAGACCTCGGTTGGTTTATTGGCTACTTTGATTCCTTAAAAAGGAAGGTTGGGTATCCTTGTCCTAGAAAAGGAAGGTATTCTTGTATGTATTATAATCGAATATAAGTATACATTAGTTGTAAAATCCTACAGCTTGACCTCTCTAGGTAGTGGATTGACTTTCTCCTAGTTTGGGGATTCATAGCTTGTTCTTGTGCTTGATTCAATTTCTCTCATCCTTTCTATGTATGCTTAGTTTCACTCAAATTACACAGTTACAATATTTCCTATTGAAGTAACTTGAAGGTATAAAAGGTTTTGTGTGGGTGTTTTTAGCTCTATTCACCCCCATCTAAAGTTCTTTGATCCAACAACCAACATTGTGATTATGCAGAGAGAGCAACATCCTTGTTCTAATTCTCCTCATCCCATGACTCTGGCCCTATTGGTAGGACATGCTTCACCCTCACTGATGTTGCCCAAAGAATCCTTCCTGCTTCTCAATTATATCATAGGAAATAGAAGCAACAATTTGAAGCATTGGGCAAGGACAAGTGCAAGATGGTAGGTCCAAAGTACGATGATCCCGTCACCCTCATGTCACTCAACATATAGGGCTAGGTCGATAGGTAATGTGCAGCCATTGACCTTGACATTCTTGCATATACACAATGCAAGGTGTATCCTAGGCTCACCTATGAGTTCCCTACACTTGAGATGCATGAGGATGCACATCACATGTTCCTTCACTTCTGCTTGTCGAATTTGGATTGACAATGTTATTGAGGACCAACTGAATGGCTGGTTATCACACTCCATTGATGACTACACTGAGATATCCAGGATGAATCGAGACTAGGGACAATGATTTCAACACCCTTAATGTCTGGGAAGTGCTCATTGGGGAAGGTATCTACAATGCCAGCTCTGCCAAGGCTTTGCAAATCTACAACCCAACACTACACTATCTACAATGGGTGATCATGAACTATGTCTTGGAGAAGCAGGATAGTCAGGGGCAGTCAACATGTCTGATCTCCAAATTTTTTGGTGTGCCATGATAGGGAGAAAGGTGAATGCGGAGAACCTTGTAGTTCATCACTTTCACAACTCTTTTAGAATGCAACACAACTTCATGCCATTAGGAGGGAGTGATCTCATTCATTGCACGTCATCTTAGGGTCAGACATGACAAATTCTCCCTCATGGAGAACAAAATTAGGTGGTCCAAGTTGGACTTGGACTACCTCATGCATGTTGCGGTGGTCAAGGCCATAATAGATGGGTTTTACACATATTTAATTAGAACAACAACAAGGTTTACTGTCAGAAAATGCATGATTTGTATTCAGGTGTTGGTCATGAACACTACTCTCCTAGATGCTCAGGGAAACAAACATTAGGACACGAGACTGCAATAGCCTCTGGTTCAACACCACAAATGCCTGCATTTTAGGAGGTTGAGCAGAACCTTAAGGCAACCTTCCATGATATTCCACATCAGGAGTGCCCCACACTGAGGTGCCTATTTCTTCTTGTTGATAGACTCCTTAGCCCAAGCAACATCCTCCACACTTTGACATGGGGAACCTCTATGAAATACTAATGAGCATTCAATATAGCCTAATGAGCTTCCAAACAGATTCGGGGCACTATTTAGATGTAGTGGAGCGGGATGTGCAGTACCTCACATAGAAATTTTACACAATCTTTCCACCACCACCACCTTCAACCTTCTAATAGCATTTCCAACAACCACCCAAGACTTCTCCCAGCCATTCTAGCACCAGCCACAGATGGACCCCGACAACAAGTGATCACCAGGCGGTGGCAAAACTCGACACCATGGTCAACCAGTTCTTCATAACTACCCACAATAGTGGTATCCCCTATCATCCACATATTGAGATTTACTTGAGGACGGGCAAAATTTTAAGCTTAGGGTGGCAAGGTGTATCACCCTCTATCTTTTCCACTTTTTGCTTCCCTTATATTTTCCCTTTACGCATGCATGTTTACCTTTCACGTCTCTTGCATTTAGAGTAAACTTTTTAGCTTAGTAAGACTTTTGTTTTGTAATTTGTAACCATTTTTCTATCAAGGAAATTGCACGTATACAATAACTAAATGATTATTTTTAGGCCTGAATTCACATTTCCCCTATCTTAACTGCTTGATCTCTTTCTTAACTAGCTCATTGACTCTTTCCTTAAGTTTGGCAATCAACCTAAGGTTATCCACCTTTCTAATGGTTTAAAATGATGTTCCCTTGATCTATGTTGTGAATGACAAACCCAAATATGGGATTGTTGGAAAGAGATAGAGTTTGATCAAAACTCCAAGCCACATCATTCACAGACTGACCTCTATTATAAGGATCTTTGAATCATAATTTCTATCTTTCACATAGGTATCAAGCGGATAATGATGAGTTTTTGAAATGTAATCAAGTTGGAATGTTTTCCTTTTATGGTTTGCGTGCCCTCTTACATTAAATTGAGTCAAAAAGATGAGAACTAAAAATATGCGCCCACAAACCCCAAAAATATTTGAAATAGTTTTCACCTAGGCCTATAAATCAAAATGTAGAGAATAAAAGCCTAAGTGTAAATGAAAATATGAGTGTTTGTTTTCTCTTTCATGAGAGTTGAAGATGGTTCCCAATGAGTCTATGGCTACATTCATGAACACAGATATGATGTTCCTAGTAGTGCCACCATGAATATCATTATAGAGTACTTAGGAACCCTTAGGAGGCCTACGAGATCATCCCAGTAGCAGGGTTGGTTTGAGCACAGTACAAGGAGTTTGTCTCACTACTTTGGGCCAACTGGCTCAGACTACATGGATGGTTACTCATTACATGGATAAACCTGATGCTGATCAAGACCGTCAGAAGTCATTAGATTCTTTTTTTTGTTGCTTCTTAGGACCCGAATAAGTGGGAGACATGTTGTTCCTAATTAGTATACATGAATACACGATAACAACTCATTACTCACCTCCATCACCCACCTGATTACCTCTGTGATGATACTTTAATGTTGAATTGTTGTGTTTCAAACCCTCATGAGTATTGACATGTTGCAATGAATTTGCTTAATCTTGCATGGATGCTCTTTGATCTCACTTTTGCTGCTTGATTGGTGGAAGTTTGTTTTGAAATAGCATGGATCAAGAGTATTGTTGTTTCAACTATTTTTCTTAACCTTAGCATTTATCACTAATCTTAATTCAGATGTTATCTTTTTGTTCTTTGAGCACAATCTTGCTCGAGGATAAGCAAAGTTTAAGCTTGGGGTGGTTGATAACACCCAAATTTAGGTGTTTATGTTAAGTATTTATCTATGTTTCATGCCATTATAGCCTTCATATACCCAAAATAACTATAGATTTTTATCTTGTTGTAATTTATACATCCTTGAAGGTTAAGTTTCTCAACTAGCCAATTTTGGGACTTACATGCACCAAACCCAAGAAGATATCAATTCTCTAGATTTTACCCGACAAACCTAATTGGGTTCAACACCTGACTTTTTGCATTGGTACACGCCAATGCTCCATCGACTCTTTTCCTTTGGGAGACAACTTTTGATGGTATCTTCCAATGGTAACTTCCAATGGAACCAACCAAAGGATGTTCACGAAGGTCTCTCTCCTTATGGCGCCTTCTGATGGTGCCTTCTGATGGATCATATTCTGGTGGTCCCTTCCAAAGGTTACAAATGATGGCCAACAATTAGTCATAGGAACGCTTCCACGACCACCTTATGAAGGTGCGATCCCGGTCGGGTTCCCCCAAACCTAATTAGGTTCAACATTTTTCCTTCAAAAGACAACTAAAGAACAACATCTAATGGTTTGCCATTTTATGGTTTTCCATCCGATGGTTCACCTCCTGAAGGCTTACCTTCCAATGGCGCCTTCCGAAGGCATCAATTGGAGGCACACTTTCTGATGGCCTCCAAAAACTATACTAGGAGATTGATGGATCAAACCTGGTCGGTTTTAGCCTCACTTAACATATATGCTCTGCCTATCCCTTATAAACACCCACCCATTGCTACCTAGCAAGGGGTTTCGAACTTTAGTTCTACACACTTGTGTAGTTCCAACCATTGGTTCCCATTGCTCCTTGGGAGAGATCTAAGGTTCGAGAGGGCTGAAGAACACATCCTACATGCATCCCTTTAGTTTGCCTCCATCCACCATCATTTTCCATCATCTTCTTCCCCTTCCTAGCAATTTCTACCATCATTCACTCACTTCCAACCATCTCTAGCCATCTTCCACCTCCATACATACATCAAAGTTGTTGTTTGGGGCAGATTCAAGGAGAAAGGAGGCCTAGAATTCAAGAAGATCAATGAGGAGGACCCCAAGGATGATATTCACCCCTTGTGGAGGCTAAGGAGTGAGAGAAGCCTCACTTATACGGGCTAAATCTCTTCTTCTACCCCTTTCTTCTACTTTTATCCTTCATTTTTGTACAAATGATGTTCTTCCATCTTTGTTTGATCCCAACTATGCTTGTCCATGGCTAGTTGAGCTCCTTCGTGTCTATGCATCCTGTTTTGGGCATGTTTATGTACTTTTTCCTTAAGCAAGTAGTTTTATTCTAGATGTATTACAGTTTCTATTCTATCATCTCTTTTTCAGTCATCATTATTGGTTTAGTCGATTTCTTTCTTGCTTGAACCTACATTTCTACCAAGACTGTGAGATTTTCTATAAAAATGAATAAGGGAAGGTAGTTTAGATCAAAATCTAAATATAGTATGTCCAATGGAAGATCTATCTAGAACACAAGTCAGAGAGATCTGACCCTAAACCCTAAACCTGAGTGGGTCCAGGTGAACTCGGTTGGGTTCCCTCGAACCTGGTCGAGTTCATCTCTACTCGACTATATTCAAGGACCATGATCTATGCAGATTCTCTATTGTTCCTAGCATCTTCAAATATCTTTCACCTGAGAGGGTATCCAGAATATTCTAGGGTGTTGATCCATTATCCTTGATAGAGATTTCAAATCATTGATGGGATTTTAGTCATGTTGTGTGAGAGTGAGTGGGATGAACCCCACAAGGACAACTACCACCAATACACGCTACATTTGGATGTTAGTTACTTGCTAGGGTGTTCGAGGGTTGTATACACTGGAGAATGGGTGCATAGATTATCCAACTTATGGTTACATAGCTAGGAACTCCTTCTCTTAATTAGTAGGATTTGACATACTCTATATTCTCAATTTTATTTTGTTTTGTTTTATATCATTTTGCTATACTCGTTCTGGTTCTTTGCATATATCAACTATTGATTTTGGTTATCTGACATAAGAATGAGATCGTCAGCATCCTAAACATCTCCACGTCCCTGTGTTTGACCCTATATTGAGTTGTGGGGGTTTTGAAGGTTTCAAGTTATAAATTTAAAGTTTGGTCCATCTTTAGGATTGTGCCTCCACTTTCAGGAGAACTGTCTTGGGACCAATCAAAATTCGAGGGGTTCATATCTCTCATTGGTATCTCATGCCATGGAAGGCAACTTGCCTATAGGTTGCTCGGAAAATCTAGTACATTACATGCCCTCAAGCCTTGATCTTGTTCTGGGAAACTTTGTGTGAGTCTATTGAGGATAGGGAACTACCGCTCGAAGCCTCAAATCACCAAAGGTGTCACAACGGTAGGAGATGAGAAGAAGGAGAAAGAGTGATTGTAGAATCAACAAGAACATGGGGTAACCATAGGCAACCACACAAAGAATGAATACCGTCGTGAAATTAGCCAAGCACAAAGAACTCAAGAAGTGACTTTTTGCCTCTTTAAGCGAAGTGACTTCCTCTTTTGTTTAGATAAATTTTCCATTCCAGAACAAAGGGAAAAACCCAAGAAAACAAGTGAAAAGGTAGTCTAGGGCGGCTTGTCCTTGAGAAAAATCATGAAACAACAATGGGTTCACTGAGAAGGAAAGCTATGATCTCTACCTTCTCATGTAGAAACAAGAGGTGAACAAATCTTAGAAGGGTCCACATGAGTCTTCCTATAGACCCTCATGAAGGATTTGGGAGGTGATCCAAACATCACAGTGTCTGAGCCACAAACTTGGCCATAGTTGAGAATCAAGGCGAGATTGGAAGGACCCGTCCTGATATGAACTGTTGAAAATAATTGACAGTGTTCGATTTATGGGTTATTTGTGATTGTGAGAGGTATCTATAACATATTAGAAATTGGACTATGGAGATATCACAATCCAGTCTCTCATTGAAACCCCATATATTGATAAACAATTATTGTATGTGTATATGGATATTATTTTATAAAAATGCAAAAAACTTCATTCTCAAAATCGGTCATATACCCTGTGATTCTTATTAATCCCAATTTAAAAACTATTTGTTTTTTAATAAAAAAATAGAAAGTATATCATCGATTGATCTATGTGTATGTAGTAGGGGATAAGTTTGTCAAATTTTTTATTACATCTTTCTTTTTAAGTTTTTACATTTTCATAATTTAGTTTAAATAAAAATTAGACACGTATTGAAATCTGAGAATTTTTTAAAAAGTAATTTAAGAGTTAAAATTTCGGGAAGAATGACAAATAACACCACGTATAATGTTCCAAGCAAACACAACACATAGCTTTACTTCCGACAACCACATAATAACTGAACACGATGGCCATGCTTCAAACCTTATCCCTTTTTTTTCAATGGACTCAAAGTCAAGTCTAGCCTTCCTCCATACCTCTACTCCCCATCACCCTATACATCTAGGCCCTTAACTAATGCATTACATGCAACCATAAAGACACCTTTGTTCGGTGAATCAATGATCACCTAGATGGCCTCCGCGTGCCTTGTCCAAGACCCTGAAACTGCCCTCTACACTTTTGTCTAGAACTTCAACTTACAAACCAAGATGAAAATTTGCTCTTCCAGCCAGTAGTGAGATGGAACTCTGACTCTCTACAACTACCACAAGGTCCTTTCCTCACCCTTTGTAGATTACAACCTGACACCCAAAACAACTATAGATGTAGATTCTTTTTGCATCGTCTCCATTATCACTTGCCATCACCACCTCATACCTCCAAATTCCAATCATACCCATGACTCCATAAACCTTCCACTAGTGGAAAGTGGGGTGTATCCGAAGGGTGTGGTATGATTATCTTTAACACCAGGTCAACCTCAACAGTCCTGACTGGTTCATCCAGAGTGAATAGATCCACTGCCTTCGTGGATATCCGATAAGATGCACCAGTAGATTAGAATGCCTCTCCTTATCTTATTCCCCCGATAATTCCCCTAGCCGCTCTTTTACAGAGCACCTATGCCTACACGACTGCCTTCTATGATTGATGAAGCTCTCCATCACCGCGCTACAGCCCCTGACCTTCACCAGTCACATGGCCTCCTCCATCCTCCTCTCTCGTCCTATAGTCATATATCCCTCACTTTGTTGCTTTTATCCCTACAAAATCACACATATCCCTCACTTCTTTGCTTTTATCCCTACAAAATCATCACAGTCATCATCACTATGAGGGTGAGGACGCCCTGTACTCATCGCCACCGCCAACAGAAGGATGTGGATGCACGTCTAATCAGCTATCGATGGTAGATCTGGCCTCCGGTGATCAGAAACAATCCCCCCTCCTCGATGGCCGCTCGTCTTCTCCTAATCTAGTGAGTAGTATTTGGATCTCTCCCCATCTCCTGTCTCTATTTCCTCCCTCTTCGGAATCTAGCATACATGATTATGTGGCTGCATGTGTCTCTATTTTTCATATACTACCAAAAAAAGTATGAATATGGACTTGACTACAACAACAACTAGCTGCTTCAACCCAAAGAACGCAAGTCCCAAAAGAACGTCAGCCACTCCTATTTCCATCAGCATTGGCCAGGTAAGCTTTTTAGCTTTTATACAAGAATGATTTGATATTGACTCTGTCATTCAGTCACATAGGTAGTGATGGATTACTGGACAGTAGGTTCCTCATGTATCTAACTACAAAAAATAGGATATTATTATCTAGCGTTTCCATGATTCCTCTCATGTTAGCATTAAAGATTGTCATGCTCTCCCTTCTATGTACCTTTTTTGAAAGGTGGAATCTTCTAGATAGATTTATTTCCATTGTTAGTTGCAGTTCATTCATGATGCCATTGACTTGTAGTGTCCTATATTCCATGGACATTGATAATTGCACTTCAATTACCATGCTATAGACTTGTATGTGTGCTTAATTCCCTGAACATTGTTAGAATTGCAGTCCGGACATCACACCATTGACTTTTACGTGTGCTTGGCTTATTTATGTTCTGTTCTAAAACCATTTTTTCCTAAACCAACCAGATAGCTCAGGTTCAAAAATTTAAATAATATAAAATGTTTTTTCCTACTCTTGCCATCACTTGAGCTAGCAATGCTAATAAGTAGAGTTACTATTTCATAACTACCAATTCTTTACTTATCTTTTTTTCATATAATTTTTTTAGACAATGTAATTACAGTCTCGAGCCATTTTAACCAACTTTCAATAGGCAGAGCCCGCCAAGGGAAAGTTTAGTGTTTAGAAACTCCATATTTGATACAATGATGTAGAAGGAAATTGCATTTGATGGTGATGATGGTGGTAGTGGTAGTAGAAGGAAGAGCGTCACAGAGGCTACTGCTTCTATGTGGGGAGATAATGACATTAGATCTGTATAAGGTGATTTTTTCTTGCAAACCCATCTCTCTCCCTTGAATATTTTAGAATGAATGGGCTTGTGTAATGTTGTTGACCATCTCGTTTAAGTTGAAACTTTAAGGTAAAAATGTTGTTTCTAATTACTATTTTGTGGGTCCATGAACATATATCAAAGTAACAAAGCTTGGATCCTAGCATGGGTGGTCTTATACAGTGATAAAGCATAGGAACAACCCATGATACTTGAGGTAATTAATTTATTAGTTGTAGACATCATTTAGTGAAATGTTTATGTTTGTGTGTATTTACTAAACTTCATACCACTCACATGTATATTCTTCCAAAGAGTACAAGAAAATATATATTTAGTTTCAATATAGTTTGTTGATCAGGAAATGCAATAGAACACTAACTACATATCCTCTAAAATAACTTGACTATTAGTGTAGTCTAGTAGTTATTCTTCATTTTGAGATTTGACTCTAGTTGAAAAAAAACATCTACCCTCTTTTTTCCATAATTGTGCATTTTACAAGCCATCCATCTAAACTAAACTAGTACTTGTATAACATAGGTAATGACATGGCATTCAAAGGTATTACTTCATAAATATATTGTCTTGCTTAATCTTCTTTAATGTGTCATTTCATTTGAGCTCTTGCTTCACAATGAAATCAAAACATAAGTTATTTTGTAGCTACAGACCATGACCACTTCTAATATGTATCTGAGTAAGGTGTTTCTACAATTTTTCCATTCAATCTAGGGGCATTATTTATATTTTATTATGATAGATACTTATAACTAACTAGAGGATATCTAATGTGATGCTTATACATTAAGCCAACTAATGGACTTATTGAAAATACAAGTTGGTACAAGAAGATTTTTCAGAGAAGAAAAGTCTTATGACAATAGATGACTACAAGAATTAAAATTATGGTGATGTCTCCTAACCCAATTGATGTCCAAACAAAATGACTCTAGGGTATATATTGTGTTCAATAACAAGTAGTAGTGGAATAAGATACGACAATGTTAGTTCTTGTAACATTCATTATTTAGGTAAATAGTAGGAAGCATGAACACTTCTTGGGAGGTACCATGGCTATCCTTCACACGTATTCGACAAAAACACACGGTGGTGTGGCCCAGGCATGACCAATACTTTTTTAATTAGTGGGTTTGACATGATCAGGACATGCAGCCCATACAATTCCACTTAATAGGGACCCCCAAAGAAACCCTTCTCGTTTAGCTAGACTTAACCCTTTCCTTGATGAACCCTCTCCAATGTTGAAGCTTACAATGATCTTCTAGACAAACTATACCAAAAAAGACAACAATAAGTCTAAAATCGTTGAAATATTATAAGAGATACATAATTCTTCATCTATCTTTAAAATTCAAAACATGAATTATGAATATTAATTGGATAAGGTGATGGTGTTTAACCTGCATAGATACATCGATATATGCCCATGCCCCATCTTTGCCTATGGTCGCCTAAGTGGGCAAGGTGGCCTCCATGTCATCCCAAGAGGGCATGCAAAATTCAGATTTTGTTAAGTGGGTGGCTTGGCGAACTTGCCTTTGATGACATATCATTAATGATAGGTTTCTACTCTCTTTCTGTATTGGCAGAATTTTGCTTGATTTCTTCTTTTACACTCTCAATAGATACAACGATATATGCCCATGCCCCATTTTTGCCTATGGTCACCTAAGTGGGCCAGGTGGCCTCGAATTCATCCCAAGCGGGCATGCAAAATTTAGATGTTGTTAAGTGGGTGGTTGGGCAAACTTGCCTTTGATGACAGATCGACTAGGAAGCAAGGAATGAAGTTTCTCTGGTATCGGCGGTACTTCGACCAAAATATCGATACCGATGGGTACTGATACAAAAACATGTGTGCGTACTGATAAGATCACAAATACCGATAATATTGACATGTAAACTGCCAATACTGCCATGTTTTGATAGTTTCGGTGCAAAATACACTACTAACTTCATTGTACCGATCGAAACTGGCGGTATACCAACAATTATACCGTTTTTTTGCGAGAATGATTGTTGTTACTTATTGAGAGGAGAAAAGAAGGTACACTTGGATGATTTTTGTCGATATGATCTAATACAAACCTAAATCAAGGTAATTCTGACTAATCTCTTTCATTTCTACCATTAGCAACCTCTCCATCTCTTTTTCCTACTTTTTTCTTCCACTTTCGCCTAAAAAGTGTTTTTTACCGCCAAAGCCTAGTATTACTCGAATTGTATATGTTTACGCAATCTATACATACATCTATAAGTATATTATGTAGATATGCAATATTATCACTAGATCTACTGACTCACAACACTATTAATTACTATTATCATACAATTTATCTAAGCATATGACAATTAGTATTTGATGTAATTAGTTAGTTATTTATGTTAAGTGGAAGATGTTTTACTAAAGAGTAATGTGAATATAATATAAAGGAGTAATATACACTTATATATTATTGCACATGAATAAGCAACACGAAACATTTCCAATAATGATGTGTATGAGGAGCATATGACTACATACAACTACCTTTATAGGATGCACATGTATGGCTGCAATATCTCAGTATTATTAACTCATTACTGTATGGAGAATCAACACACCACTCAACATACAACTGATGCGAGTTGTAAGTAAATGTGTTATTTGTATGTTGTAAATTGTATACTATTGCATAATTTTGTGTATTTAAGTTTGTGGTTTGTGCTAGTAAAATTTCATATCTTAATTCCTACATTTTGTCATCAAAATCCTTCATTGAAATCCCAATGAAACAAGACAGATTCCTTACCTCCCACACAATGGATCCCCCACTACACACCGAATATAGAATTTTATTGCATAAAACGCTGCATATAGGTTTAGAGATTACACCTGTAAAGTTTCATGAATTAATTCATTCATTTTAGCATCAAAACGGCCAGGATTACATCTGTCAGTATTTTTGTCGGTATACCGGTAAATACCTATTTCGAAGCTGTCGAAATGGCATCGGTAACGATAGCCTTGTTCCTTGGCAAGGAATAAAGTTTCGCCGGTATCAGCGGTATTTTGACTGAAATACCGATACCGACGGGTACTGACATGAAAACATGTGTGTGTACCGATAGGATCACAAATAGCGATAATATTTACATGTATACCACCAATACCACCATGTTTTGATGGTTTCGGTGCAAAATACACTACTAACTTCACTGTACCGACCGAAACTGGCAGTATACCGACATGTATATCATTTTTTGCGAGAATGACTGTTGTTACTTATTGGGAGGAGAAAAGAAGATACATTTGGATGATTTTTTTTCGATTGGATCTAATACCAACCTAAATCAAGGTAATTCTGACTAATCTCTTTCATTTCTACCATTAGCAACCTCTCCATCTCTTTTTCCTACTTTTTTCTTCCACTTTCACCTAAAAAAGTGTTTTTTACCGCCAAAGCCTAGTATTACTCAAAATTTTATATGTTTACGCTATCTATACATACATCTATAAGTATATTATGTAGATATGCAATATTATCACTAGATCTACCGACTCACAACACTATCAATTACTATTATCATACAATTTATCTAAGAATATGACAGTTAGTATTGATATAATTAGTTAGTTATTTATGTTTAGTGGAAGATGTTTTACTAAAGAGTAATGTGAATATAATACAAAGGAGCAATATACACTTATATAGTATTGCACGTGAATAAGTAACATGAAACTTTGCCAATAATGATGTGTATGAGGAGCATATGACTACATACAACCACCTTTATAGGATGCACATGTATGGCTACAATATCTCAGTAATATCAACTCATTATTGTATGAAGAACCAGCACACCACTCAACATACAACTGATGTGAGTTGTAAGTAAATGTGTTATTAGTATGTTGAAAATTGTATACTATTGCATAATTCTGTGTATTTAAGTTTGTGGTTTGTGCTAGTAAAATTTCATATCTTAATTCCTACATTTTGTCATCAAAATCCTTCATTGAAATCCCAACGAAACAGGATAGATTCCTTACCTTCCACACAATGGATCCCCCCTACACACCCAATATAGAATTTTATTGCATAAAACGTTGCATATAGGTTTAGAGATTACACATGTAAAGGTTCATGAATTCATTCATTCATTTTAGCATCGAAATGGCCATGATTGCATATGTCAGTATTTTTGTCGGTATATCAGTAAATACCTATTTCCAAGCCGTAGAAATGACATCGGTATCGATCACCTTGTTCCTTGCTAGGAAGCACCCAAGCACCTGTCTCAACAAAGCATGAAGCTTTTTCACATTGTGTTCATTATGCCCTCAATGTAACACCCCCTCTTTGATTTGTTCTTTGACTCCCCCCTTCTCAATTTGCTCCTCATTCCATCCTTTCTCTAGTGTTCTCCAGCTCTCATTACCAACGTTGTCTTCTCCCTATAAAATTTTATTATCCAATGATCTCCCCCTCTTAATTGTCCCCCTCTCAATTCTATTTGTTACTTTCCCCTCTTCCAATTTCATGCCAACAAGGAGCATGTTTTTCTTTTCAGAGCTAATAAATGGAAAACAATTTGATGGTAAATTGCTAACCATTTTGGATGTCATAGGCATCCATTTGGTCTATCCGATAGTCAAAGCAAATGTAGCACCCAATAGGGTCAAGATCAATTAGTATGTCGTAGGTGATATTTCTGACTTAGGTGAATACTGTGGAGGACCCAACAGGGTCAAGATCAATTAGTATGTCGTAGGTGATATTTTCTGAGTTAGGTGATTTCTATGGAGGACCCAATAGGGTCAAGATCAAATGTAGCACCCAATAGGGTCAAAGATCAATTAGTATGTCGTAGGTGATATTTCTGAGTTAGGTGATTGCTATGGAAGATCCCACCATTTTTAGGGTTATGAAGCCCTATTCGAAATAGATCAGTGAGAGGATGCATGGAGACATCATACAAAGTATATAAGTCAACAAAGGACATCATGCCGGTAAGGAGCATGCTTCTCTTTTTAGAGCTAATAAATGGAAATCCATTTGATGGTAAATTGCTAACCATTTTGGATGTCAAAGGCATCCATAAGGTCTACCTGATAGTCAAAGAAAATGTAACACCTAATAGGGTTAAGATCAATTATTATGTGGAATGACTCCTACAAAATGAATACCATTTTCTCTAAAACACTTTGGCCATTATTCAATATGACCTCTATTGAGTTTTTTTATTGCATGGATTATATACCTCACTTCCTTTTCCTAGTGATGGTAGTAGAGCCAAGGTGATGCGTAGTTTAATTTTAACAATTTTTTTGTCAATATAAATAGGTACTGATCGAGATGGACTCAAACTTTATACACAAAGTATATATCCATTGTCAATATCATTTTTGAATAATTTTTAATGTGTTTAACACACATTTACAAATTTGCCCACCATTATAAGGTGATTCCCATTTGATCTTCCCTAAAAATCATAATGGTTGAAAACTACAATCACTATGTTGGGGACATCTTGGTTTGCCCTTAAATATTTATTAACCTTTTCAAACTTACAAACTCGAAGGCACTCCAATTGCGCGTCACCACCTGCTTCATCTAAGATTCATCATATATGATACATCAATGCAAATTTGCCCACCATTAGAAGGTGATCCCCATTTGATCTTCCCTAACAATCATAATGGTTGAAAACTACAACCACTATGTTGGGGACATCTTATAGACCCCCTTAGTCGACCAAGCTAGAGTTCTTCCATCTAGGGGGGAAGACCGCAAAACTTATATAATTAGGGGGATTTTTTATGTGGGGGAAGGACATCCACTTGTCAAATGGCCAGAGAAAAACATATTTTTAGTACACCTTAGAATTTTGGCATTTCACCTGCCAATTCCCTTTTTTTTAATAGTTGAAGCACACATCAATTTGGATGGTCATAAAAAGGCTTCTTCCATGTGATTTTGATTGAATTTCAATGTATTGCTTTGTTGTCTATGCCCGAGTTCATCCCTCCTTGATAGTATCATGTCTCCTTGCCCCATATGGGAATGTTTCAGTTGAACTAGAGAGTCTATACCACTACCCTATACGCTAGAAATGGCCTCCGGTACCGCATGCGGATATGGTTTTGTTGATCTTTTGTGAAACATGGATACTGAGTGAGCTCTTCTCTTCACTATATCCCATTTGTAGAGGCAGGTTTCTTATGCTAAAGAGACGGTTGGTTGATGAAGTAATCTTGAATGACTTTTCAAATATTCCTATGTGGATTAAAATTTGCATACTTCCTACTTGAATGTAGGGATGAATATCTATTTAGTAGAGTTGGCTTGATCTTGTGTATTCCTCAATGCATCAACATAATTACAAAGGCATTTTAAGTGAAATTTTAGCCCATGAAGTAAAAATACATGAAGGTTAATGCTAGGAAATTATACTTGGAAGCATAAATAGATAACTCGATGGCCGGGATGGCAGAATTACCCACCCGAACCAAACCGAAACCGATCTAGACCAAACCAACCCAAAAAATGTGGTTTTAAGAGCTATATTTGGGTTTCAGTTCAGTTCGGGTAAACCAAAAGTGCACATTCTTATTCGTTTGGGTTTGAGCGAAACCAGAAAAAACCATTTAGATTCGTGATTTCCAACCTCATTCCCTAATATGGTTTCTCAGACAAACTGAGAACACTCTTTATTTCTTAGGGAGGAAGTTGGGAGTCTGGGTGTGAGGGTTTCCCAAAACACTAGCCGCTAGTGCTTTCCCTCTCGGGCACAAAGTAACTCCTCAATAGCTGGAGAAGCTATCGAACCAGGCTCGTGAGGTAGTAGTGAAGGTGGCGGTCTACCATAAACCACCTCAAAGGGAGTGAATCTGTGAGCCAAATGTTGTTAAGTATTGTACAACACTCTACCCAGGGGACTCAACGCAACCAGTCTTTGGCTATGTACTACAAAAGCATCTCAAATAAGTCTCCAAACAACGATTCAACACTTCTATTTGACCATCTGACTGAGGATGATATGCCAAACTTTTGTAGAGCTTTGTTTCATTCCCTTTATAAAGCTGGTGTAAGAATTCGTTGTTCTAAGATGTACTCAAGGATGCGGTGATCTATTTTGATGACAAAATGATTTCCCAACAAATAAGGCCTCCTTTCTGGACACACTCAACGATTGCCAGAATATTCCTTCTCATGCGTTGACAAGTTCAACTACCTTCCCTTTAAATCCTGGTTGCAATATGTGATGGGGTGTTGATTTTGGGATAAAACCCCTCCTATTCACAAGATAGATGCATCGCTCTCCACCACGAAAAGAATGGTGAAGTCTGGCATAGCAAGGACAAGGGCAGTAGTCAATGCTTCCTTTAAATGCCTGAAGGCCTCTTCTGCCTCACCTCCCCATTCAAGTGCATCCTTCTTCAACAGAGATGTTAAGGTATTTGCTATCAAAACAAATTGTCTTATAAACTTCCTGTAATATCTGGCCAGCCCCAAAAAAACCTCTCTATTGTTTATGTCTTAGGTGTCAGCCACTGCTGTACATCCTTCACCTTCCCTTCTTCCATAGCTACACCTATTTTGGACCCCACATGTCCCAAGATATTGAACCTTCTGTACTACAAAACAACATTTACTCTTCTTCGCAAACAACTTATGTCTGAGCAAAATGATTAACACCTCCTTCAGGTGCTCCCTATGCTCTTCCAAAGTCTTGATATACACCAAAATGTCATCAAAGAACACCAAGACAAACCTTCTCATCCTGGTCCTGAAAATCTCATTCATTAAGTGTTGAAATGTTGCTCGCGCATTAGTTAGATCAAACGGCATCACAATAAACTTATAGTGCCCTTCATGAGTTCTAAAGGGTGTCTTTGGTATATCCCTCTCAAAGACCCTTATTTGGTGGTAGCTCGACCTTAAGTCCAACTTAAAACCACTATGCTCGATGGAGTTAACCCAATAATTCATCGATTATAGGAATGGGATGTTTGTCCTTAATCATTTGTTGATTAAGGGGTCTGTAGTGTACACAGAATCACCATGATCCATCCTTCTTGCCCTTCTTCCTCCACTGAATGTAGTTGAAGCATCATAGCAAAGGCTGCCCCTTGCAACTCTTGCATCACTTCTCCTGTGTCAATCTCCCTTAACCCCTTCGGATTCAATCCCTGGATTTGATAGTTGACCCCTTTTGCTACAAACATCATGGTCATTTGCTTGTAATTATTGCTTATTGTTCCCAGCTTTTCCGGCCAGGCCATGCCCAAAACAAGTTGTTTACACCCCAAGGGTAGGATATGGATGTATTCGATTGCTCGATAACCTTGTATTTGTACTTCACACTGATGTAATTTTCCCTGAGACCTGAGGATGCCATCACCCCCCACTTCTACCTCCAAGGATTTGGTCTGTTGAACCTATAAACCCCATTCTTTGACTAAAGAGGGATCAATAAAATTATGTGTCACTCCCGAATCCACAAATACCAAGCAGCGTCTGCCTTCCACCGGCCCCACACTTCTAACTGTTGGGTTTTCACCTCCCCCGTCACTGAATATAGTGATATAGTACTCAACCGGGAAGTTTCTTCTTCCATTTCTTCTGAAGGCAATGACGTTCCCAATGATGATGACTCCCCGATGGTTTCCTCCTATTCAGTGAGGACTTCCCACTTCTCCTGATCTTCCATATAGATCATACAAAGGAGTTTACCCTAATAATGATGGCTAGGATGATGTTTCTGGTCGCATCTAAAGCACAACCCCTTAGCCCTCCTGTCTTCACATTCCTCTAGAGTGAGTTGAGATGTTATTTGACCCACACAGTTTCCAGGTGCTGGCAGCCGAACTTGGTTGAGGAAATTGGGCAGCCCCACTAACAGAGGAGCATGGGTTTATGCTCGATACTCCACACCCAGAATTGGTCCTCTTGAGTTCAAAGTAATCACTGGCCGCATGAATTTGCTGCTATTAGTCTGGGTTTCTAGATTCAAATGTATTGTCGTCGATATGTGATTGTATTGTGGTGGATATGTGAATGGTAGAAAAAAAAATGTATAGGTCTAAAATGATGTGCATTAGTGGTATACAATTGCTTGGAAATGTACATATCTGAAAAACAAAATGTAGGTTGCTTACATGTGATACATAATATTTTATTCCCTTTGTTTCTAAAAGTCTTGTTTTAAAATAATATGTAATGAATTTGTTACAACTATGGCTGGAATTCTATAACGTCATACAAATTGATGTTTTAAAAATGGTTACTAGTGGTGTTTGACTGGTCTAAAATTAGGTTTTAAATGATTTGAATGACTTAATAATGTGATGCATTAAAAATAATATAATGTTGTTTTCAAGTATAATTCTATCTGACTCATCATTTGGAGGAGGTACAGTGCCATGTTCATTGAGTGAACAGTCAACGTCGGATCATCTATGATGCTTTTCACTTGTAATATAAAAAAAATTGTTTTTGGATACAAATTCAACAACGTTGAACACAAGATGTGATTAGAATAATTTGTGATAAATCTGAATCGAGAAATAAGGGTTGACCAAATGGAAATCATGACACTGGTAATATGTACAATTCAATTCTCAATCTTAGTCCAATTCGGGTTGGCTTGGATGGGCTCGAGTTTTGTGTTCGGGTTCGGTTTAAGTTCGGATTTGGTTTTAAGATGTAGTGCGATTTTGTATTTAGTTCAGTTTTCAATGCTTCCGGTTTGGTTTGGTTTGGATTCGGTTCGGGTTGGAAAAAACCCACCCATTGCCATCCCTAAGTGTCGATGGAAGTAGGATGAATCTTCTTCTTCCAATGTAAATAAGGCTGAATTTAAAATGATGCAGATGTTATTGTTGTTGTTGTTAATGCTTATTTCCAAATTTCTATGAGAAGTAAGTGCACCTATTTATCTCTTAAAATTCTTGTCCATGATTCTTGTTAAATAATATGGATCATAAGTTTTTGGTTATAAACATTGCAGGTTGCATACTCTGAATTGACTGAAGTTGGCTGCAATTCTTCTGTTTCTATAATCATATACTAATTTGGTTACAAACTCTATCAACATTAACATCCAACTAATACATAGTTCAAAATAGTGAACCATATCTATTCCCAAATGTTTAAAGGAAAACAATATCTGGTTTTGAAATTGTTTTTCTGAAAGTTATCTCTTTCTACAACATATTTAAGGAATTAGAGACCTCTAAGCTAATGAAGTCCTTGATGTTGTTCCTGGCAGATTGTAGTGAATACGAGAAACGTTCTTATGGAGACCGTTGACTTTTCAGATAACAACAAAACTTCTATGGTGAAGTTTGTACAAACTTCATCTTCTCTGGCGTGAAAAGGAGAGGCTATTTGTAAAATTGTTTCATGACCCCAGAAAGATTGAAATCTAATTGTGAAGGAATTAAAGCTGTTGGGAGTTATTGCTCCAAATAACGTGTTGTACGTTGATGGTAACATGCTGGTCTTATTGAGACTGAACTGAATATACGTAGGGTAAATTCAGTTGTCTCCGCAGATTTCAGCATGATTGTTCAGAAGTTTGTAAAAAACATAGATGCTCTCATTAATGATATCTAATTCTTATTTTTGGAGCATACGTCAGTTTGATGCTTTTTGTGGCTTCTTGCTATACTTTTCCTTTATTGTCTCATGTATATGGCGAACAAAATTTGTAATAGCAGACATGGAATATGTACAATTGTATAAAATGTAAGGGGAAAATGATTGCATGCAAAAGCTATGTGGTTTAGCATCAGTTGGAAGAAACAGACTGCCTGATGTCAGTCTGTTTGATATTTTTTTATTTAGTTTTATATTCTCAAGTTCAACGGTTGCTGTCATTGCGTTATGAATTTTTTATGTATTTCTTTTAATACTCAAACTGAACGGCTCGCACGGTTGATTCAGAATAGGACCGTTGAAGTTACATGCAAGATTAATGGAGCTACAGATTACGGACCAAGCTCAACGGTTCTATCTAGATACAGCCTCGCACCCGTTGATTCTATTCCGGACCGGACAGTAGTTGCCGTTGAGGATAGCTAATGTTGTACTAGTGTTCCTAAGAGCTTCGAACTAGCAAGCAAAATCTGTGATTTCCTGGAGTTAGTGACTAGCACCATGACCACCAACCTTAGAATGTAGTTTGTTCTCAGCCGTAAGAAGCTTGAGCCCTTGGCTGCACGTCAGCCTTCATAAGAAAGCATGTTGTTTAGTAGCAGGAATAAAATAGAATGAGATATGCAGCTCACGACCTTTTGATGGTTTCATTCTTGACTCCAAGAAACGCCAGCAGTTTGCGAGAAGTCAGGTTGCTACCTCACGCTCAGGCGGTCTACAGAAAGAAATGTCTAGGTAACAAATAATCTTGGCTCTACATTTTTACCTCATGAACTAATAGAATAGACTAAACAGATAATTGGAACCATGAATAAGTATGCAAGTTAAACTATTAATTAGTTAACACTTCAGCATCTACTACGTAGTATGTAAATACATGTACCAAAATCTTACCTATCCAGAAATCTATCACACATGAACCAGCCATAGACTACATATCTGAATATATGGCACTCTGGTTTAACAACATGATCAGTTATGGGTAACAAACTTACTAATAAACTGATTAGTTTGGACATATACAAATAAATTTGTAACTGATAGGCTAGTCTGCGTTGTTAGTAGTAACTGATCAGTAGAGCATTGTCTATCCTATTCGTTTGTGAAGGCACTTCGGTACACACTAGTATATGTAGTAGCATAATAATTAATACATATACTAATAACCAATGCATGATTTCATGACCTACTGTCCCTTATTACTCTAACGACGTCTACACGCATGGACACAAATACTTCACACCCACATGCATGTATACAAGTAGTTCATAGTCCACATGCATGAATGCAGATAGATGAAGTCTATGCACAAGTATCGCTGAAATACATGCTGATATGGAGACTAAACATATCTCAATATTATACGATATAGGTGGGTATACACGATAGCGCACAATAGACACATTAGTAGATGAAAATTTTGAAATTTCTGAGATTACACCTCACTGAATTTTTAAATTCCTGAACCTCACTTAATAAGGGTATAGTATAAAAAGCTTATTTATCAAAAACAACTTTTATGAATATATTGATGACTTTTGGGAAGGACATTAGATTCTTGTCAAACTTCAAATACAACAAATAACATTGCTTCATGCATCTAAATAGATATCAAGTACTTTCTATACTTGTACATGTATTGGAGATCTAAGTATTTGTATTTGAAGAATTACTCACTAGTACAGATACCACCTTTAACGTCGTTTAAAATGTGTTTTTTACGTCAGTTTTCAAGCGACACCCAAGTGGGTGACACTAAAGAATCATACAACTCGATTCCAGTACGGACGACATAGATCCGACAAAATAAGAAATGACACCATTAGCACCATAGGCGTCAGTTATGTCTTTGAAAACCGACGCCTATCACCATATTCTGAAGAAAAAAATTGGTATAGTCGTCGATTTTTTAATGTGTAACCGATTCTTATCTCCATGCTCGAACAAAAAAAAATTGACCCATGTTAGAGCATACCTATTGATTTCCTATATTTAACTGACGATGTTGACATTGTGTGACATTTTTTTAAATAACCGATGACTATGTATTTTTTTTTTATTATCAGCTTGCAGGCCTGTTGTCTGATTGGTCAGTGGGATGCAGAACCTGTAGTTCAGTTCTGAACTGCAGGTTTACAACATCCTTTGATTTTAGCTAACAACAGCCCACAAACCTGCAATAATACAAGATGATCAAGATTATATATACATCATGTGATTCACACACATGTAGAAACACAATTAGTTCATTCACATGATTCACACACATGTAGAAACATGTAGTTCTATTCATTCAATCATTTTCACACTCACACACATGTACAAACTGTAGTTCCATTCATTCAACCATTTTCACATTCACACACATGTAGAATCACATTCATTCATTAATATTCACATTCACACACATGTATATATATCAAATTTTAAATAAGATAATTAAAAAAAAGTTATTCACACATGTACATATAAGCTTGTCTTTCAAAGTTTAGAAATGTCATCAAATACTTAAATAATTATGACATCAAAGTTTAGACATGTCATTCTTTATCATCATCGCTACCCCAATTATAATAAAAAAATTGCCTCCTTTTCAAAGGCTTTTGCCCATTGTTCTCTTATGTCATCTAATTGTTCCATCGTATAGGGATCATGTACATGTAATAACTTTTCCCCTGTAATGAAGTCATTAGTTTTAAACACCTGCAAAGAGAATAACATATATATATATATATATATATATATATATATATATATATATATATATATATATATATATATATAATTGATATGTTTGATATTTTCATATTATCTAATGAGACTATACTTATAAATGATGAACAAGACTATATAATACATGTTGTATGTTTTTTATTTCTTGTGCAACATATCTGACAATTAGGTCCATGTACTGAATCACGTAGTATGCCCAATCATTGTCTTGTACAACACACTATAAATTTTATCATACAAAATGTTAATAAATAAAAATAAGCATAATTTACATAAATAATATATGCATTGGAGTCAGGAAACTACTTTTACATTCTCCCAAACTAACGATTTCTTTTGCTTGCCCATGTCTCCTCCAACTTTTTTGAAATCCTTTAAAGCCCTACACATTAATGTTACACATTAAATTGCATTACTAAATAGTAATGTTATAATAGATGTTAACGGATATTTATAATAGATGTTAATGGATATAGATATAAAAAGTTTCTCACATGAATAATGGCCTTTTGATTATGTGTCCCGAACTGGCTAATTCCTTCCCCTCAGGGTCTAGATAATAAACAGTCAACATCTTGGAGACAACAACTAGTAACTCCTAATGCTTACCACTGAGATAAGAAAGTTAAAAATATATAACTCAAAATCCTCAATAAAATGTAATTTTCTTAAGTCCAAATATAAGCAAAGTAAACTTACTCAACATTGAATGGAGCTATTATCAGGCTCTTATTTGCTTTATCATAATATTTAAAAGTGATAGAGCAATATAAGGTAACTGATGAAGGGTCTTTATGTACACAACTGATCAGGGATGGAATTAAAAATCCCACATGGGTAAATGAAAATTATGTACAGACCCTACACTACTACAGAAATAGCTTATAACGTCACATTTAGAGACGTCGGTTATTACTGAAAACCAATGCCTAAACCCTACAACATCGGCTAATTACAGAGACCGACATCTATATTTGAAGACTGTCCAGACACAGGTATCGTTTTTTATTTAGCGTCGGCTTCCTATCATGAACTGACGCCTGAAATAGCCCGCCAAATCCAATTTTTTGAGCGAAAAATAATTACCTCGAAAGTTTCGCATACGACGTCGATTTTTTACCTAATAACTGACGCCTAACGATGAAAAAAATTACCTCCAAAGGTCGTCGGTTTTTGTGGAAAAACCGACGCTGATAAGGTTTCACGCGTCGTCCCCGCAAAATTTTTTAGGGTTAAGATTGTCCAATGGATGTCAGTTTTTTTGGCAACCGACACTGATAGATATTAGGTGTCGATTTCTTAGATAACCGACGTCTTTGTTAACTTAATAACCCCCGCGAGAAACAGACTCGATCCCCATTCTCTATTACATCGCGAAATTAGCCCCTGCTGTTCCCCTCTCGACGCCGCCGGAGCTCTTGTGGTCGTCGCCACCGCTAAAGCTCCTATGGTCGAAATTAGCCCCGAAGCTCCTGTGGTCGACGCCGCCACCGCCACTGAAGCTCCTATTCTCTCTTCTTCCTCCCGTACGGCCGTGATCAAGCCGCCGCCCCTGCTCTCTTCTTCCTCCCGCACAGCCGTGGTCAAGCCGCCACCACCTGATCAAGCCGCCGCCCCTGCTCCTCACACCGTCAGAGCTCGAGCCTGAGGTCGCTGGAGGAGTTGTTGCAACTTCGGAGCTCGAGCCTGAGGTCATCGGAGCTAGCCTCTGCTTCCCCTACTGCTAAGTAGGTTACATATCTTGATTTTAATGATTTCCATCAACTGATTAGTATTTACTTATCTACTGATTTGTATTTACTTATCTATTGATTTGTATTTATTATCTACTGGTTTTTATTCATTTATCTATTGATTAGTAATAATGTACTGTTTTAACTTGCCTAATTCCCATGCTTGACCTAATTCAATAAATTTTGATGCATGTTAAAATAAGATTCAAACTTGTCCATTCTAGCATCCTAATTTGATTTGATTATGTGCTTTGAACCTTGAAACATGTGTGTTAAAGATACATTGATGATGAATGTCAAAATTAACTCACATGTGTGTCTTCTATTTCTAAAATGATTATGTGAACTCCTAAATCAGTAACATATATTATTCTTTGTACACCCAAATACCTTGTGAATCATGTATGCGCCCTAAGGTAATTAAATGCCTAAATCTTGACTTGAAATATGACCTAGTATGTATGTTGATATATGAAGCTCTAGTTAAAACTTCAAGATTGACCCCTGATTTAAATCTTTGATATATGAAATCATGGTTTATTTACTATTTAGTATTTAGTGACAAGCATGATTAAATGATGTTACACAAAACTTAGGATATGAATGATGAAACTAGGATTGTAGGTATAAGAATGACAACATACATGTATTTGTTGGCCTAGAAACCCATCCAATAATTACTCATTAGGAGTAAATCTTGGATAGTCCCCAGTTTGGGACTGTTCTTGAATACCTAATCTCACTTAGGATGTAAGTTTATAATGTGTATTGGGTTTTCAAGAAAATTTCGGCAGTATTTCCCCGTTTGTTCTCTAAGTACATATGTACTTGGAGAACAACAGAGAAATGCTACCGAAATTTTCTTGAAAACCCAATACACATTATATACTTACTAGTGAGATTAGGTGTTCAAGAATGGGATAGGTGGTACACATTTATTATATATAAGAATGACAGCACATGTATTTGTTGGCCTAGAAACCCATCCAAGATTTACTCAATAGGACTAAATCTTGGATAGTCCCCAGTTTGGGACTGTTCTTGAACACATAATCTCACTTAGGATGTAATTGTATAATGTGTATTGGGTTTTCAAGAAAATTTCAGTAGCATTTCCCCGTTTGTTCTCTAAGTACATATGTACTTGGAGAAAAGAAGGGAAATGCTGCCGAAATTTTCTTGAAAACCCAATACATATTATACACTTACTAGTGAGATTAGGTGTTCAAGAATGGGATAGGTGGTACACATTTATTATATATAAGAATGACAGCACATGTATTTGTTGGCCAAGAAACCCGTCCAAGATTTACTCAATAGGATTAAATCTTGTATAGTCCCCAGTTTGGGTATGTTCTTGAACACCTAATCTCACTTAGGATGTTTTAACCATTAATTATATATAAGACCTTAAACCCTAAAGTTTTAACCATGCTTAAACTCTAATCTTTTAACCATAGACCCTAATCTTGTTGTAATATATATTTGTTTTCTCTTTGATCATAGAATGGATAGATCATGGATGTCCATTCGCAATCGCTGCACCCCAGAGTTTATTTCTGGTCTTGATCGGTTTATTAGATTTGTCGAGGAACATAGGAAACAACCTGGAGATAGGTTCTATTGTCCATGTATGCATTGCGGTAACAACTTGAAAGTCAGTACTGGTGACGAAATCAAAAGTCATGTCATGTGCAATGGGATTGTACAAGGCTATACAGAATGGCACTGGCATGGAGAGATTTCAAACCCGAAACCAGTGGATGTCGATAGCAGTGCTTGTGTGGAAGAACTTATTGCCTCCGATGATGTAGATGTGAACGAACATGTTCCAGTAGACATCGTTGATGCGATGCTAGATAGTTGTGGGGTAGAGCACACCAAAACCGATCCACCTCCCATGTTTAGAAACATTGTGCATGATGCTGAGATACCGTTATACACAGGTTGTACTAAGTTTATGAAGCTTAGCGTTGTGTTGAGATTGTATAAGCTGAAAGCTAACAATAGATGGAGCGACAAAAGCTTCACGTCATTGTTGTCTTTGTTGAAAGAAATGCTTCCTGAAGGAAATGAGCTACCAATCTCAACATACCACGTAAAGAAATTGTTGTGCCCAATGGGAATGGAGGCCAAAAAGATACACGCATGCCTGAATGATTGTGTATTATTTCAAAAGGACTATGTGGATTTGAAAGATTGTCCAAAATGTGGTACATCACGATATAAATTGACGACTTTGGGGGAGTCCAAAACTGGCTCTCCTGCCAAGGTGATGTGGTATCTACCTATAATATCACGATTTCAACGCTTGTTTGCCAATCCGATAGATGCACAGAATTTGAGGTGGCATGTAGACGTTAAGAAAAATAATGATGGGATCTTACGACATGCATCTGATTCCCCACAGTGGAAGAAGATTGATCTATTGTACCCTAAATTTGGTGAAGAATCCAGGAATCTAAGACTTGGGCTTTGTACAGATGGGATGAATCTGTACAGGACATTGAGCAGCCAACATAACACTTAGCCAGTCATGTTTGTTATATACAATCTTCCTCCCTGGCTGTGTATGAAAAATAAGTAGTTATGCTTTTGTTGTTGATATCGGACCCTAAACAACCTGGAAATGATATCGATGTTTATCTTGAACCTCTGATTGATGACTTAAAGAAACTCTGGGGTGAAGGTGTGATGACCTATGATGCTTCACGAAGAGAGACAATTCATTTGCATGCTATGTTACTTTTCACTATTAACGACTTTCCAGCATATGGGAATTTGTCTAGATATAGTGTCAAAAGAGCTAAAGCATGTCCTATATGTGAAGAGAACACTGATTCAACAAGACTAAAACATGGCGGCAAGACTGTATATCTTGGTCATCGAAGGTTTCTTCCAAAATTCCATCTGTATCGTAGGAAGTGCAAAGCATTCAATGGATGGAATGAGGAACAGAGTGCACCTAAAACTATACCGGGGGAGGTTGTTTATGAAAGAGTAAAAGACTTTGTCAATGAATTTGGTAAGAGATCACAATGTACTATGGCCACACAGAGTGACAAATCTTTATTCAAGAAGAAGTCAATATTTTGGGATCTTCCTTATTGGAGTTCTTTGACAGTCAGGCATTGTATCATTGTCATGCACGTTGAGAAAAATGTATGTGATAGCGTCATTGGTACTCTGTTGAATATACCAAGTAAGACTAAAGATGGGATAAAATCCATACTGGACCTACGTGAAATGGGAATAAGGTCAGAATTAACAAAATTGCGTGAAATGGGAAATTCGAGAACATACTTACCTCCCGCTTGTTACACGTTGTCTAGAAAGGAGAAGAAAGCTTTTTGTAAATGCTTGGTAAATGTTAAGGTGCCATAAGGTTACTCATCCAACATCCGTAGATCAGTATCAATGAAAGATCTGAAGTTGATAAGTCTTAAATCTCATGATTGTGACACTCTAATGCAACAAATATTTCCCGTGGCAATTCGATCTATATTGCCGAAGCATGTAAGGTTTACAATCACCAGACTTTGTTTCTTTTTCAACAGTCTGACTGTCACTCAAACAGTACCTATGGTGTCCCGCTCTACTACTACTACAGAGGTTGGGAGTAATCATGTAGACCCACCACCTAGCACATCTGCTATAAGTATTTTTATGATATAGTAGCTAGTCTTTTCAAGATGATATGTTTTCAAGATGATATGTATATAACATTCTTTACATAAATTTATAGGGGTTGAAGCCATGCCGTCTACAAAGTAACGAATACATCGTTGCAGAGGCGTCGGCTTACCCATCCCTTCCAGGAGAAATGTTTCATGGGTCTCCATTACCAGATGGTTAGGTTTGTATGAGCCCGCTACATATATTCCCCAATTGGATGGATCTTCCATTGCCATATGCCCACCCAGATTGTGAAATGCTTGGTGAGGCAGAAGGCGGAGTGATATTGTGGCCCAAAGCAGATGTCGTCTATACTAAAATTGTATGGTAAATTTACATTACGTTAAATTATTAGTGTGTATATATGAGGTCAATTGATCTAAAATTATATATACAAGTTAAAACGAAGACACCCAGAGCATCTAGGACTCCACCTCCACCTCCTACATTACCAAGTTGGGTTCCACATGACCTACCTGCCCCGTTAGGTCCTAATTGTAGGGGTATGGCAGTATGGTTAGGCGAACATGATATAAATTGCCCTATAAATGTTTTTATAGATGTGGATGTTGTAGGTCAATCATACGAAAACAAACTATTTATACAAGATATTTTGGAGTTATTTCGCTATGATTGGCTGAATACATCTTTGATAGAGCTACGGATAAGGTGAGATCTTGTTTATACATTCATATACCTTGTGTAGGATCCGGTGATCTGGTTTCTTATATATTAATGCATACATAATAGATGTTTTGTAGTTACTTAGATAAGATAAGTACAGATTTTTTATTTGAACATGTAGGATTTTTTATTCGATCTTTGATTAGTCTAGTAGCTAAAGACCCTTCGTCAGTTCAATAATATTGTTGTGATGCTTTTACAAATTTTAGTCAAAATAAGAAGACGGTGATAATAGCCCCATTCAATGTGGAGTAAGTTTACTTTGCTTATAATTTGGACTTAAGAAAATTACATTTTTATTGTGGATTTCGAGTTATTAATTTTTAACTTTTTTACCTCTAGGGGTACGCATTGGGAGTTACTAGTTATTATCCCCGAGACGTTCACTGTCTATTATCTAGATCCTAAGGGGACTAAATTGAATCCAAAATATGGACATGCAATGAAAATGGCATTATTCCGGTGAAAAATATTTCATTTTTATATACGTTAACATATGTTATTATATTACTATTTAATTATGCAATTTAATGTGTTACATTAACATGTAGGGATTTACATGAGTTCAAAAAGGTTGGAGTAAAGGTCCCCAAGAAAAAGAACTAGCCAATAATTTGGGAGAACGTGGAAGTAAGTTCCTGACTCCAATGTATATATTATTTATGTGAATTGTGCTTAGTTATATTTTTTAATATTTTGTATGTTTCAATTAATAGTGTGCTACATAAGACAACGGTTGGGCATGTGTATACTATGTGATGTGATTTATACATATGATTATCAAATATGCTGCAGTGGACATCGATACCATACATGAGGTATTATATATAGTCTCATTAGATAATATGAAATATATCAATCTTATTTATATATTATTTATCATATATATACATCATTCTCTTTACATGTATTTAAAACTGACCCCACTACAGGTAAGGCCTTATCAGATGTATATGCTTCCTATACAACAGAAGAATTAAATGATGTAAGAGAACAATGGGAAAAAGCCATACACGTAGTGGGGTTTTAAAATATAATTGGGATGTTGATAGCGATAATGACAAAAGAGTGATATTTTGTAAATGAATTTTTCTGAATTGTCATATGTGTGAATGTTTCTACATGTATGACTGTTTATACATGTGTGAATGCAAAAATGAATAGAACTGTAGGTTGCTACATGTGTCTAAATATTTCTACATGTGTGAATGTGAAAATGAAAGGAACTGCAGGTTGCTACATGAATTTTCTACATATGTCTGAATATTTCTACATGTGTGAATGTGAAAATGAAAGGAACTGCAGGTTGCTACATGAATGTTTCTACATGTGTCTGAATGTTTCTACATGTGTGAAAATTGAATGGAACTATAGGTTACTAAAGGTGTGAAAATGAATCTTATTAATTTTGCAGGTTTGTGGCCTGTTGTTGGCTGATATCAATAGATGTCGTAAACCTGCAGTTCCATTCCACTGAACTGTAGGTTTTTGCATCCTGCGACTAGCCACAGTAGGCCTACAAATTGATAAGAAAAAAAATCAAAACATAGGCATCGGTTATTCGTCGAAAACTGACAACAAAGGCTTACATCGTCGATTAATAGCAAAACATTGTCGTCTAATGTGACCAGACAACATGGCTATGCTGGCCAGCACGGCCGTGGTGGCAAGTGATATGACGTCGGTTATTACTAAGAAACTGACGTTGATGGTTTCCTAGATGGCGCCCTTTTGTAGCACGGAGGGTTTGGGCGTCGGTTTCCCTACTAATAATCGATGCCTATAGTGCCCCTGCTGGCACCCTTTTTGTGGCGTGAAGGGTTTTGGCATCAGTTTTCCCACTAATAACTGATGCCTATAGTGCCCCTACTGGCACGTTTTGGGTGGCGTGAAGGGTTCTGGCATCGGTTTTCAAACCGACGCCTAAGGGTCCACCTTTTAGCGTCGCCCACATATGTTTTGCTTTTTAACCGTCGCCAAAGGTCTTAATTAATCGACACCAAAGGTCGGTTTTGTAGTAGTGTTATGTAAGTGGCTGCAAAACATAAATTACATATGCATTAATATATAAGAAAATAGATCACTGTATATTAAATAAGGTATATAGATATATAAATAAGATCTCACCATATCCATAGATCTATCATAGATGTATTCAGCCAAGCATAAGTAAACAATTTTAAAATATCATGTATAAATATATTATTGTCGTATGCTTGGCCTACAGCCTCCTCCTTAATAGAAACAATCATAGGATAATTTTTTAGATGCTCGCCTATCCATATTGCCATACCCCTGCACTGAGGACCTAGCAAGTCGTATAGGTCCTTTGCAAGACAATCAGGTAATTTAGCACGAGGTGGAGGTGGAGGAGGATGAGTTGTAGTGGGTTTCTTCCCTTTGTCACGTATATATAATTTCATATCAATTGTTATATATATACATATATACTTTCTTAACGTAATGTAAATTTACCGTACATGATCAGTATAGATGGCATTGATTTCGGGCTACAAGATCACTCCGCCTTCTGCTTCACTAAGTGTGTCAACATCTGGGTGGGCATATGGCAATAGATGATGTCTCCAAGTAGCGAACACAAGCCTCAGGCTCACACAAACCACACTATCGGATATTGAAGTGCCATGAATTGTGTGCCCTGGAAAGCATGGGTAAGCCTCGCCCTCTGCAACGAAAAATTCTTTCAATTTTAGATGGCATGGCTTCAACCCCTACAAATTTATATAGAGTATGTTATATACATAAATAAACATATCATCTTGAAAAGACTAACTACTATGTCACTAAAATACTTACAGCGGATGTGCTAGGTGGTGGGTCTACATGATTACTCCCAACTACCTCTACCGGATCACTCCCAACCACCTCTATTGCAGGGGAAGAGTGGCACACCACAGGTACTGTCAGAGTGGCAGACTGAGATGCCTACCACTTGCTTAATGCTTCCTGGACTCTCTTATCAACTGTCTCATCTACCCTATACATGGACAAAAGAAACTCTTTTTTATTCATGAATTCCCTTTCCAATAATATTTTAAAGAGATAATAGGTTACCTTAGCTTTTGAAATTCCCTCTTTTTGGTCATGTTTGTGTTGTGATGGCCCAAAGAATGCTCTTAGGCCCACTCCAGCCCCTGCAACCCTAACACGTCCAGGATGTTCTGGGTTACCGAGAGAAACTGTCAATTCATTCCTTATTCCATCAGGGATGAACGAGCCTTTCTTCATCTGCTCATGAAGCTCCCGCTAATCATCATCAATAGAAATGGGTAAGTAAACATAACAATCATCAATACAAATTTCTTTGAGAATTGAATTTTACCATTTTTGTAGCCACCTCAGCAGTTGTGGGGTTGGTTATATCTCCTTTTTTATTTTGCCTCCCAGATATCCACACATCGTGGCGATGCAGAGGTGCGGGAGTAATAGTAGAGGACTCGCCAGTCTCAATAGTAGGAGCAGGAGGCATCTAAACGGAAGACGTCTGTAGTTTTTGGCGAAGAGATGTATAGCCACCTGATCCCATTATGTGGTCATGCACATTTAGTGCATACTTTGCTCTTTGAGCATCACTCATATCCTTGTTAGTAATCACATTGAATTGGTTAGTAACAATCAAGCTCAATCGTGAATAGGTGAGTTCATAAAAATGTATATTAATTAAATTGGGAGTGATGCTTAATACATTGAATTCATTAGTATTTTTCTGGTAACAAATGACTTCCACTCAGTCGGGTCCAGGTAGTTCCATTGCTCAAGGGTTGACTTCTTCCTTCTATCAACATCTCGTATGTAATTTCAATTGAGAGTTGTCCCATAGTTCCTTAGGACCCTCCCACATCATTGCATAACCATTTTACGACATAGGCTTTCATTCAGTTCAAATATACTCTAAAAATTTTATATATTTAATAGAGTATTCTAAAAAATAGAATTGTAAATAACTTATAAAAATAGAATTTCAAATGATAATATCTCACACATAATTTTTCCATACTAAGTCTTTCTTTCCTTTAAAAATGTATGCCAAGATTATGCATTTACACCACAATGGCAGCGAGTAAGAACCCCAAGATATGAAACAAACGAGTTACGGTTGACCCCAACTGGATTTCCTACATGATTAAAATCCACAACCAATTTTGGTCCATTGCCCCTTTGTTGTAGTAACGTGTTCATCACAGTGATGCCCCTGATTTTTTCAATTTTTTTTCTACTCATCAAGTGCCACAAGGTTTCCTGGGGGTACATCATCAACCGAAAAATTGACAAAAAATACATATAGGATATAACTTATAAATGGACATATATATAGCTAGATATAGGATATATTATAAAACTTACATTGTGAGGCGGTGCCTCACCATCATGGTAATCATCATCATGATCATCATACTCATGATCAGCCACCTGAAAGTGTTATACAAAAAATAATCAAACATTTAACATTTAATATTTTAAAAAATAAAAACATGCCTCTAATATTTAGATCTTTTATCACTTAACATTCCTTCAGTGTGATCTCCACGCACATATAAGTCATCATTAGCTTCAATATTTGGTGTTGGCAACCCAACTGAGAATGGACTCGAGTCATCATACTTATCATTGTAGTCATCTTCATCTATAGGATCTTCAATGATCTGTCTTTTATCATGAAGAACAACAGACCATTTGCAGGATCATCGATATAAAATACTTGTTTTGCCTGTGATGCCAATATGAATGGTTCACCCTTCTCTCCAATCTTTTCAAAATTCACTAATGTGAAACCCAATTCATCCACTATAACTCCTTTGGTGTTATCAACCCAATTACACTTAAAGAGCAGAATTTTGAAATCTATGTAGTCAAACTCCCATATGTCTTCAATGATACTGTAATATGACATTTTAGCTTCACGTGGACTCTTATCTTTCTAACTAGAAAAAAAAATAATGAAGATGCTTGAAGGGTGACCCCACAGCTTTAGATGATGCTCTTATCATATTGACGCTTTGTTTAATATGAGAACCCATTTATGTCAAAACCTTCATAAGATATAACATTCATTTTTGGTTTAAAGGATAGGCATTTGATATTTTTAGAAATATTATTTGGTGTTTGAGATAGTTGATGTAAGACTTTATCTTCAAACCACTTAATAAATATATTTTTATGCTCTCTAGAAAGCCACATTGAATTGGCTTGAGGATATTGCTTCTTGATGAGATTGGTATGTTCCGTGATATAAACACTCACTTCATCGATGTTGTGTAAAATATACAAGTGAGCTTGTTCCAACAGCTCATGGCTGATTACTTTCATTCTGATCTTAAAATCTCTTTGCCTGAATACTCAATGTTTTTGTCATATACAGGAGAGTCATTACCACATAGAAAGTCATTGCAAAAATCCATAACCTCTCTCGCCACATAACCCTCAATAATACTCGCTTCAGGCCGATAATGGTTTCAAACATCACCTTTAAAAACGCTCATGTATCATTCAGAAGGATACATCCAATGCAAGAAAACTGGTCCCATCATTTTCACTTCCCTAGTCAAGTGGACAATAAGATGTATGATGATATCAAAGAATGAAGGAGGAAAATACATCTCAAGATGACATAGGGTAACAAACACTTCTCTTTGCAACTTATTGAGATTCTCAGGATCAATAACTTTGTTGTATAGATTGTTGAAGAAGAAATAAAGTGTGGTGATTGCAAACCTTACATGCTTCAACAATATAGATCGAATGGCCACGGGCAATATTTGTTGCATTAGAGTGTAACAATCATGAGATTTAAGACCTATCAGCTTCAGATGTTTCATTGATACCAATATACATATGTTGGAAGAGTAACCTTGTGGTACCTTAACATTAACCAAGCACTCACAAAAATCTTTCTTCTCCTTTCTAGACAACGTGTAACAAGAAGGAAGTAAATATGTTCTCTGATCAGTACTAACTACTTCTATAAATTTTTTCCTTATTCCCATTTCACGTAGGTCCATTCTGGATTTGATCCCATCTTTAGTCTTACCTGTTATATTCAAAAAAGTACCAATGATGCTATCACAGACATTTTTCTCAACATGCATGACATCGATACAATGCCTAACTTCCAAAGAACTGAAATAAGGAAGATCCCAAAATATTGATTTCTTCTTGAATAAAGATTTGTCACTTTGTGTAGGCATGGTACATTGTGATCTCTTACCAAATTTATTGTCAAATTCTTTTATTCTATCATAAACAACCTCCCCTGGTATAGGTTTAGGCGCACTCTGTTCCTCATTCCATCCATTGAACGCTTTGCGCAACCTTTGGTACAGATGAAATTTTAGAAGAAACCTTCGATGACCAAGATATACAGTCTTTCCGCCATGTTTTAGTCGTATTAAATCAATGTTTTCTTCACATATAGGATACACTTTAGATCCTTTTACACTGTATCAAGACAAATTCCCATATAGTGGAAATTCATTAATAGTGCAAAACAACATAGCATGCAAATAAAATGTCTCTCTACGTGAATCATCATAGGTCATCTCACCTTCACCCCAGAGTTTCTTTAAGTCATCAATCAGAGGTTCAAGTTAAACATTGATATTATTTCCAGGTTGTTTAGGGCCCGATATCAACAACGACAGTATAATGTACTTATTTTTCATACACAACCAGGGAGGAATATTGTATATTACAAGCATAACAGGCCAAGTACTATGTTGGTTGCTCAATGTCCCATATGGATTCATCCCATCGGTACAAAGCCCAAGTCTTATATTCTTGACTTCTTCACCAAATATAAGGTACAATAAATCGATCTTCTTCCACTGTGGAGAATCAAACACATGTCGTAGGATCCCATCATTATTTTTCTTAACCTCTACATGCCACCTCAAATTCTTTGCATCTATCAAATTGGCAAACAAGCGTTGAAACCGTGGTATTATAGGTAGATACCACATCACCTTGGCAGGAGAACCAATTTTGGACTTCCCTGAAGTCATCATTTTATGCCTTTACACCCCACATTTTGGACAATCTTGTAAATTTACACAATCCTTTTGAAATAATACACAATCATCCGGGCATGCGTGTATCTTCTTAGCCTCCATTCCCATTGGACACAAAAATTTATTTAACTCGTATGTTGAGATTGGAAGTTCGTTTCCTTTAGGAAGAATTTCTTTGAATAAAGATAATAATGACATGAAGCTCTTGTCGCTCCATCAATTGTTAGCCTTCATCTTATACAATTTCAGCACAACATTAATCTTCATAAACTTAGTACAACATGTGTATAACGATCTCTCAGCATCATGCACAATGTTCCTAAACATGGGAGGTGGATCAGTGTGCTCTACCCACAACTATCCAGCATCTCATCAACGATGTCTATTGGAATCGGTTCATTCACATCTATGTCATCGGAGGCAATTTCTTCTTCCACACAAGCACTTCTATCGATATTTACTGATTTTAGGTTTGAAATATCTCCTTGCCAGTACCATTATGTATAGCCTTATACAATCCCATTGCACATGACATGACTTTTGATTTCGTCTCCAGTGTTGACTTTCAAGTTGTTACCGCAATGCCTGCATGGACAATAGAAGCTATCTCTAGGTTGTTTCCTATGATCTTCTGCAAATCTAATAAACTAATCAAGACCAGCAATAAACTCTGGGGTGCAGTGATTTGGAATGGACATCCATGATCTATCCATTCTATGATCAAAGATAAAACAAGTATATATTAGGGTTTAGGGTTAAAAGATTAGGTCTTATATATAATAAATGTGTACCACCTATCCCATTCTTGAACACCTAATCTCACTAGTAAGTGTATAATGTGTATTGGGTTTTCAAGAAAATTTCAGCAGTATTTCCCCGTAGTTCTCCAAGTACACTGATGTACATGGGCAAATGCCCACCAACATATGTACTTAGAGAACAAACGGGGAAGTGCTGACAAAACATCATGAAAATCGAATATACATTATACACTTACATCCTAAGTGAGATTAAGTGTTCAAGAACAGTCCCAAAATGGGGACTAACCAAGATTTACTCCTAATGAGTAAATCTCAGACGGGTTTCTAGGCCAACAAAATACATGAATGTTGTCATTCCTATACCTACAATCCTAGTTTCATCGTACATATCCTAGGTTTCATGTAACATCATTTAATCTAGGTACCATATTCTATAACATTGATTTCAACATCTCCAATTTCCATGCATGTTCATCATCAAGATAATCATTACACATAAATTAGTCACGACCTAGGGAGGGAGAGATTCATAATTGATTTCAAAATTTCAAACTATCTCATGCATTATCATCATCAATATACATCATACAATATGGATTCATGTAGATGTTAGGGTGACACATCACTACAAAACTAGAGATCTAACATTAGGATTTTAATATCTTAGATAGATTGATCACAAGATTTGAGCAATATAGTTAATACAAGATTAGGGTGAAATGTGTACAAGATTAGTTCTCAAATATAGCGCTTAAACATGCATAAATATTTATTGCAATACATGGGGAATTGTTTGGGGATATCAAACCTAAATAGCATAAGGGGAAGCAGAAGCTCTAGCGGTCGGTGAGCTTCAGGGTCCTGAAGCCAGGCCCGAGCTCTGGCGGCAATGAGCGCAGAGCTCCTCACCTACGGCGGCATCCTTCCAACAGAGCGGCTCACCCTACGGCGGCATCCTCCCAGCAGAGCTCGGCTCCTCAGCAGCAATAGCTCCACCACAGCAGCTCCTTAGTGGCGGCAAGCCAACAACGTAGCGGCGACGACGAGGAATCAGCAAGACAACAGTTTGGAGGAGGAAGACAATCGTTGGCAGCGGAATTGCCCTAATGAAATCACAATGAAACAGAGAAGAGGAAGAGTCTTTTTCATACGGGTGGTAGTAAGTTACCTTTGGTCATAAGTTTTTGCAAAAACTGATGCCTAATACAAATAGGCGTTGGTTACACGTGAAAAATCGACAACTAAGTGCAATTTTAAATAAAAAATTTATATCCAATTAGGATTTTAGTCATCGGTTTCTAGGTATACAACCGTCGTCTATTCACATATCACAACAAAAAAATCGTTACCGTAGTTGTCAGTTACCTAACAAAAACCGATGTCAAAAAAGCAAATTGGGGGGAAAATATTTTCGTGGGGACAACGCGCAAAAACACCTAGTCATCGGTTCTTTGTCAAAAACCGATGACTAATGAGGGAATAAATTTTGCCTTGCGAAGGGTGATTAGTCATCGTTTATTGACAAAGAACCAGCGATAATAAGAGATAAAAATTTTGTGGGGCCATGGCGTGAAACTTGTGTTGTCAGTTTATGTACATCTGACGCCATATTGAAAATTTTAGAGGCAATTTTTTTCCCTAGAACATTTTATATTACGGGTAATTTTAGACATTGGTTTTTTGACAAATAAACTGACGTTACAGTAAAAGTGGTACCCGTGTCTTTTGTAAATCAGCTGAACTTCACATATTGGTGACGGTTGTAGTATTTAGTCGACGTCATTGGTTTAAGGTGTCGGTTTTTTATGTTTAGCCGACGCCATCCAATGTGACATTATATATCATTTTTGTACTAGTGACTAATATATGTAAATAAGTATCTTGAATCTTGTACCAAGGACTTGGTCATATGGTAACAATAGTATTGTCATTCCATTATGTGGTTACATAGGACTCCAATCATATCATATAAAACTCACGTTAATAACCCTAGAAGCAAGTATATTAACAATATGGATGAATAAAACTCCTAAACTAATGAAATAAGACACAATCACTAGCTAAAAATGTAAGCATATGTAACTTAATAATTCTGACCCAATAGTAATCGATTTCTCTGTAAACTAGCAGACTGTTCGTGAATAGTTCTTGGAGCTCAATGCTTGCATATTTGAATATTGTATACTTTGTTTCAAGGGACGAAATTACTATTTCTATTTGAAAATTTTATTTTCCTCTGGAATGCATGCATGATTAGATAGGTTGGTTGACTTAATATTACTTTTCAAAATTTAGCATTTCTCTTTGAAAGGCCGGCAATATTTATTCTTAGAAAATAGTAGCACATTGTTTAAATATAAAAAATTGTAGTACGGTGCCCACTAGTTTATGTGGAAGTACGGTTCCACAACTAGTTTAAGTGGAAGTACGGTTCTATGACTCTGTACAGAGAAAGGACATAGGAGTCCCTCAGTATATTGGGAACTTCAGTTAGTGTGTTGTTGCTCCCATGGAGAGAGCATGAGGCTTCAACAACAAAATAGACATTGACATGTGCTATCTATTATGATTGAATTCCAAGTCTTGAATATTGAATTTGAACTCATAGTCTTGAATATTGAAATATGATCTTTTTATATTGATAGCCCTTGTTACAACTTGATACATTCCTACATGTTAAATTCTTTGCATATTCTCATTAACAATTCCTGATAGTTAGTTGCATGTTTTAATGACTTTCCAAATAATTGATTTTATACCGGTCCCTCTGACTGACCCATCTTTCTCATTGGCCCATGTGTGGTTACATTCCTTACAGGAATCCATGGATAGATCATGTGCTTCAAAATGACTTACAAGAGACAACATGAGACATGAAGGAGATGCCCTCTGTTGGAGATAAGATTTGAATGAGTGTTGAGATTAGTTTACTAGTTCTCATGTATAGAAATTTAAACTTCTACACACCGTGATGTAGTGTATGATGTAAAGATTGTTATATTTTCCTCTGAATAAAATATGTTGAAATTTGGTCTTGTAAAGATCAGGTTTTTACATTATGGTATCAAATGGTATCAGAGCAATACACAATCGACGCTCATGCATGTCTTGTTAAAATATAGATTGAATTGATAAATACAACTAGAACAATAGAACATACTCAAGTAGGTAAGAATAAAACTTAGTACTCCTAGATCAACATAACTTTAGTGACAACTGGGAATATGAGTGAAAAATTACTAGAAACCTAGGTATTCACATTTGTACCCCAGTCGATCGATGTATGGAGCTATTAGATACAATTAAGAACTATCATTATTCTTCATTATGTATAAGACAATAAATTCAATATATTTGTATATGAAACCCAGTGGTTATTGGAATTCTCAACTAGATATCTAGTCTCCTAGTGGCTATTGGGTTTCTCCACTAGATTTTTGGACTCCTAGTTGCTATTGGGTTTCTCCACTGCATTTCTAGACTCCTAGTGGCTATTGAGTTTCACAACAATAGCATTGAAGTTCATACTCTCTAGAATGCTTAGTTGAAAAGATTGTGATAAAAAAAGAGTCTCATGAACAAGTATAATAAAATGTTATGAACATATTTCTAGTGAAAAAATAAAATGTCACTCAAAAGTAGTCCACAATAACTTTTTTTCACAAAAATCATGATAGTAGAGGATTATGGAAAAATACTATAAGACCTAAAATTGTAGCTTAACCCTCATTTAAAGAATTATTTATGCACTAGTTGTATGGAATAATGCAAATAACGGTTAAAAGAGTGTTATATCATCCCAATTAGATCTCAGAACTTGCACACTCGTATAAAATGAAAATTTATAATTTCCAACCATCCGGTTGACATCGTAATTTTTTTTCCACTCAAGAATTTTTTTTATAAAATTAAAGATATGTTTCATTTAAATATTTTATATGGAGCCGTTTTGAACAAGTTTAATGCCCATGAAGGAAATCTAGATAAATGATAACATAAAATATTTTCCAATTTGTATGATACTAATGTGATTGGATGGAAGTATGTCACTGTTCGGAAAATCGGCCGCTTAGGCCGAATAATCGGCCGAATATTCCTTTTTGGGGGTCTACCGAACCGATTATCAATAATTGGCCTATAATCGGTCCAGGACCGATTAATCGGCCGATTAATCGGCGATTTTCAAAATCAAATGCTAGTAATAAATTTTTTTACATTAATTTTTTCTAATACTGCTATTGGTCATTACAATTACATTCTCTTCTTCCAATTTACATATTTGGTCTTCTCCTCATGTTTTCTCTATAAGTTTATAGTTAGTGTTTATTGAACTGATCCTTACTATTGATGTTTTCTTCTCTAAGTTCATCAATGTTTCTAATTACTTCTTAATGCAAGATTAGTCTATGACTTATCAATGTTTCTAATTACTTATCAATGTTTTTTCCCTAATTTAATGCAATATTAGTCTTATCACTTATCAATGTTTCTAATTACTTATTAATGCAATATTAGTCTATGACTTATCAATGTTTCTAATTACTTATTAATGCAATATTGGTCTATTACTTATCAACGTTTCTAATTACTTATTAATGTGATATTAGTCTATGACTTATCAATGTTTGTAATTACTTATCAAAGTTTTCTTCTCTAATTTCATCAATGTTTCAACTACTTATGAATGCAATATTAGTCTATTACTTATAAATGTTTCTAATTACTTATCATTGTCATTATTATATGGTCAATATATAATTTACATATCTTTATGATTAATATTAAAAAAAATGAAAACCGATTAAAACCGAATATACTCCCGCTTATACTCCCGCATACCGTATATACTCGATTCGGTACCCTCTCCGCCCGTACACCGATTACCGCTTTTCAAAACACTGAAGTATGTGTATTACCTCATAACAAGGATGTGTTAAAATAGAAGGAAGTAGGTTTTGAGGATGAAATCTTTTTTTAGAGAGAGAGTTGTAACATACTAGAAATTGGACTCTGGAGATATCACAATCCAAACCCCATATATTGATAAACAATTATTATATGTGTATATGAGAATTATCTTATAAAAATGCAAAAAACTTCATTCTCAAAACTGTTCATATGCCTTGTGATTCTTATTAATCCCAATTTAGAAACTATTAGCTTTTTAATAAAAAAAATAGAAAGTTTATCATCGATTGATCTATGTGTACGTAGTAGGAGATAAGTTTGTCAAAAAAAGAAATTTATTATATCTTTCTTTTTAAGTTTTTACATTTTTATAATTTAGTTTAAATAAAAATTAGACATGTATCAAAATCTGAGAACTTTTGAAATTGTAATTTAATAGTTATAAATTTGGGAAGAATGACAAATAACACCATGTATAATGTTATAAGCAAACACGTCACACAACTTTACTTCCGACAACCATAGAATAACTGAACACGATGGCCATGCTTCAAACCTTATCCCTTTTTTTCAATGGACTCAAAGTCAAGTCTAGCCTTCCTCCATACCTCTACTCCGCATCACCCTATACATCTAGGCCCTTGACTAATGCATTATGTGCAACCATAAAGACACCTTTGTTCGGTGAATCAACGATCACCTAGCTGGCCTCCTCGTGCCTTGCCCAAGATCCTGAAACTGCCCTCTACACTCCCGTCTAGAACTCCCAACTTAGTTACAAACCAAGATGAAAATTTACTCTTCCAGCTAGTAGCGAGATGGAATTCCGACTCTCTACAACTACTGTAAGGTCCTTTCCTCACCCTCTATAGATTACAGACTGACACCCAAAACAGCTATAGACGCAGCTTCTTTTTGCATCGGCTCATTATCACTTGCCCTCCCCACCTCATACTCCAATCATACTCATGACCCCATAAACCTTCCTAAGAGCTCCGAACTAGCAAGCAAAATCTGTGATTTCCTGAAGTCTAGTGACTAGCACCACGACCACTGATCTTAGAACGTAGTTTGTTCTCGGCCGTAAGAAGCTTGAGCCCTTGGTTGCACGTCATCCTTCGCAAGAAAGAATGTTGTTTAGTAGCAGGAATCAAATAGAATGAGATCTGCAGCTCACGACCTGTGGATTGTTTCATTCTTGACTCCAAGAAGCGCAACAGCTGCAGCAGTTTGCGAGGAGTCAGGTTGCTACCTCACGCTCATGCGGTCTACAGAAAGAAATGTCTAGGTAATTAACAAATAATCTTGGCTCTACATTTGTACCACATGAATTAATAGAATAGACTAAACAGATAATTGGAACCATGAATAAGTATGCAAATTAAACTATTAATTAGCTAACACTTAGCATCTACTACGTTGTATGTTAATATATGTACCAAAATCTTACCTATCCAGAAATCTATGACACGTGAACCATAGAGGCATAGACTGTATATCTGAATATATGGCACACTGGTTTAACAACATGATCCGTTATGGGCATGGTTATCACAACCGAACCCGACCGGCCGGTTGAATCGGGAACCGTGTCACTCTACCGGGTCGGTTCTCTCTCAAAGCCGGTAATGAAGTCTGGCCGCCATCAAACCGGTGAACTGACCGGTTGAACCAGCGAACCGGTCCGGTTTTAGCCCAACCGGCCGGTTCTCTCACTTTACAAGTAAATGTATTTTTGTTGTTAGTTTTTGTTAATCAACATTAAATACAATATAAATGTTGGTATATAAATGTCCACGAATAAAATAATATAAGTTATTTGGTCTATTTATCAAGTTATTGTGAGCAGTTGTGCTATTACTCATATTTCATAACTTTTGCAGTGATATTTTCTATGAGTATCAGAGACATTTCTATGTTTAAACTATTAGTGACGTCATGATGATGTCACCGGTTGAACCGGTGAGACCAGTGGTTGAACCAGTGAACCGTGAACCAGAGCCCTCACCGTTTCGCTGACCGGTTCGAGTCTGACAACCCTGGTTATGGATAACGAACTTACTATTAAACTGATTAGTTTGGACATCTACGAATAAATTTGTAACTGATAGGCTAGTATGCGTTGTTAATAGTAACTGATCAGTAGAGCATTGTCTATCCTATTCGTTTGTGAAGGCACTTCGGTACACACTAGTATATGTAGTAGCATAATAATTAATACATATACTAATAACCAATGCATGATTTCATGGCCTAGTGTCCATTATTACTCTAACGATGTCTACATGGATGGACTCAAATACTTCACACCCACATGCATGTATACAAGTAGTTCATAGTCCACATGCATGAATACAGATAGCTGAAGTCTATGCACAAGTATCGCTGAAATACATGCTGATAACGTTAGAATATGGAAGCTAAACATACTTTAATATAATACCATATATGTGGGTATACACGATAGCACACAATAGACATATTAGTAGATGGAAAAATTGAAATTTCTGAAATTACACCTCACCGAATTTTCAAATTCTAGAACCTCACATGATAAGGGTATAGTATAAAAGAGCTTATTTATTAAAAACAACTTTTATGAATACATTGACGACTTTTGGGAAGGACATTAGATTCTTGTCAAACTTCAAAATAGAGAACAAGTAACATTGTTTCATGCATCTAAATAGATATCAAGTACTTTCTATACTTGTACACGTATTGGAGATATAAGTATTTGTATTTGAAGAATTACTTATACATGTAAAGAAATATCTTGAATCTTGTATCGACGACTTGGTCATATGGTAAAAATAGTATTGCCATGCCATTATGTGGTTACATGAGACTCCAATCATATCATATACAGGTTAATAATCCTAGGAGCAAGTATATGAACAATATGGATGAATAAAACTCCTAAATGAATCAAATAGGACACAATCACTAGCTACAAATGTAATCATATGTAACTTAATGATTCAGACCCAATAGTAATTGATTTCTCTCTACACTAGCGGACTATTCGGGAATAGTTCTTGGAGCTCAATGCTTGATTCGGACCCAATAGTAATTGATTTCTCTCTACACTAGCGGACTATTCGGGAATAGTTCTTGGAGCTCAATGCTTGCATACTTGAATGTTGTATAGTTTGATTCAAGGTGCGAAATTACTATTTCTATTTGAAAGGTTTATTTTCCTTCTAAATGGATGCATGATTGGATAGGTTGGTTGGGTTAATATTGCTTTTTAAACTTTAACCTTCCTCTCTGAAAGGTCACCAAAATTTATTCCTAGAAACTAGTAGCACATTGTTCAAGCATCGGAAATGACAGTATGGTGCCCACTAGTTTATGTGGAAGTACAGTTCCACAACTAGTTTAAGTGGAAGTACGGTTCCACGATCTCTATGCAGAGAAAGGACATAGGTGTCCCTTGGTATATTAGGAATTTTCGTTGGTGTGTTTTCGC
The DNA here is from genome assembly GCA_963693085.1 of Alisma plantago-aquatica. NCBI lineage: Eukaryota > Viridiplantae > Streptophyta > Magnoliopsida > Alismatales > Alismataceae > Alisma > Alisma plantago-aquatica. The sequence continues at coordinate 1,157,838,267 of OY856410.1, read as the reverse complement.
TCCCATGAAGAGATCATAAGGCTTCCCCAACAAAATAGACATTGGCATGTACTATCTATAATGATTGAATTCCTAGTCTTGAATATTGAATTTGAACTCCTAGTTTTGAATATTGAAATTTTATCTTTTTTATTGATAGTCCTTGTTACAACTTGATACATTCCTACATGTTAAATTCTTTGCATATTCTCATTAACAATTCTTGGTAGTTAGTTGCATGTTTTAATGACTTTCCAAATAACTGGTTTTGTATTGGTCCCTCTAACTGACCCATCTTTCTCTTTGGCCCATGTGTGGTTACATTCCTTACAGGAATCCATGGATACATCATGTGATTCAAATGACTTAGAAGAGACAACATGAGACATGCAGGAGATGCCCTCTGTTGGAGACAAGAATTGAATGAGTGTTGAGATTAGTTTACTAGTTCTCATGTATAGAATTTAAACTTCTGCACACTCTGATGTAGTGTATTATCTAAAGATTGTTATATATGCTTCTGAATAAAATTATGTTGATATTTGGTCTTGCAAAGATCAAGTTTTTACATGATGGTATCAGAGCAATACACCATCGACACTCATGCATGTCATGTTAAAATATAGATTGAATTGATAAATACAACTAGAACAATTGAACATACTCAATTAAGTAAGAATAAAACTTAATACTCCTAGATCAACATAACTTTATTGTCAACTAGGAATATGAGTGAAAAATTACTAGAAAACCTAGGTATTCACATTTGTACCCCAGTCGATCGACGTATGAACTATTAGATTACAATAAAGAACTATAGGGCTTCTTCATTATGTATAAGATAATGGCTTCAATATATAGATTTCTAGACTCCTAGTGGCTATTGAGTTTCTCCATTAGATTTTCATACTCCTAGTGGTTATTACATTTTTCGACTGCATTTCTAGACTCCTAGTGGCTATTGGGTTTCTCCATAATGGCATTGAAGTTCATACTCTCTAGAATGCCTAGTTGAAAAGATTGTGATAAAAAAGAGCCTGATAAACAAGTATAATAAAATGTTATGAACATATTTCTAGTGCAAAAATAAAATGTCACTCAAAACTAGTCCACAATAACTTTTTTCACAAAAATCATGATAGTAGAGGATTATGGAAAAACACTATAAGACCCAAAATTGTAGCTTAACCCTCGTCTAAAGAAAAATGTATGCACTAGTTGTGGATCAATGCAAATAACCATTAAAAGAGTGTTATATCATCCAATTAGAGCTCTGAACTTGCTCACTCGTATAAAATGAAAATTATAATTTCCAACCATCTGTTAACATTGTAATTTTTTTTCTCCACTCAAAAAAAATTATACAGTCAAAGATATGTTTCATTTAAATATCTTATATAGAGTCCTTTTGAACAAGTTTAATGTCCATGATCGAAATCTACATAAGTAGTAACATAAAAAAAATTCCAATTTCTATGATACTAATGTGTTTGGATGGAAGTATGTAGATTACCTCATAGCAAGGAGGTTTTAAAATAGAAGGAAGTAGATTTGGAGGACGAAATATTTTTAGAGAGGGAAACTTTTAATATACTAGAAATTGGACTCTGGAGATATCACAATCCAATCTCTCATTGAAACCCCAAATATTGATAAACAATTATTATATGTGTATATGGGCATTATTTTATAAAAATGCAAAAAACTTCATCCTCAAAACTATTCAAATACCTTGTGATTGTTATTAATCCCAATTTAGAAACTATAGCTATTATATAAAAAATAAAAAGTATATCGTGGATTGATCTATGTGTACGTAGTAGGGGATATTTATTATATCTTTCTTTTTATGTTTTTACATTTTTGTAACTCAATTTAAATAAATATTAGACACGTATTGAAATCTAAGAATTTTTGTAATTGTAATTTAAAAGTTATAATTTTGAGAAGAATGACAAATAACACCATATATAATGTTTCAAGCAAACACACCACAGAACTTCTCTTCCAACAACCACAGAATAACTGAACACGATGGCCATGCTTCAAATCTTATCCCTTTTTCCAATGGACTCAAAGTCAAGTCTAGCATTCCTCCATACCTTACTCCCCATCACCCTATACATCTAGGCCCTTGACTAATGCATTATGTCCCACCATAAAGATACCTTTGTTCGGTAAATCAACGATCACCTAGCTGGCCTCCTCGTGCCTCGCCCAAGACCCTAAAATTGCCCTCACTGGAATAAAAATGGCTTATAACGTCACATTTACAGGCGTCGGTTGTATCCAAGAAACTGACGCCTAAACCCTACAACGTCGGTTGAATATACAAAGTGACATCTATATGTGAAGACCGGCCAGACACGAGTATCGTTTTTTATTTAGTGTCGGTTGCACAATAAGAAACTGACTCCTAAAAACGCTTGCCAAATCTAATTTTTCCAGTGCAAGAAAATTACCTCCAAAATTTCACATACGGCGTCAGTTGTTGACTAAGAAACCTGCGACTAAAGGTTTTTTGCGAGACAGAAATCAGGTCCATTTTTGTCGTCGGTTTTCATACAATAACTGACGCCGATGTGTGTTCGTGCGCTGTCCCCGTGAAAATTTTTACCCCCAAAATTGCCCAATTGGCATCGGTTTTCTATGGAAACCGACGACTATGGTCGTAATTCAAGAACTTTTTTTTTGTCGGCATATGTAGATAGACGTCAGTTTTTCTAGTTGAAACCAATGTCTATGATTGAACATAGGTGTCAGTTTTTTTTGTTTTGACCGACGTTGTTGGATTTTAGGTGTCGGCTTTTGAAACAACCGACGATGATGGTTAACTTAATAGCACCTGTGAAATAGACTCTTTCCCATTTTATCTGTTTCATCGCGATTTCACTAGGTCTCTGGCGATTGTAGCAATTTCGTCGCCTACCGCCTGCCGCCTACTGCTCCTCCTCCGGTCGTCCCTGCCCTCCGTCGCCGTTCTTCCTTCCCTGCCGCCTGCTGGCCATCGTCGCCGGTCTTCCTTCCCCACCGCCGGTCCTCTTCCTCCAGCTGCCATCCGGGCCTCTTCCTCCAGCTGCCAGCCGTCGCCACTGTGAAGGACGTCGCAGCTGTGAAGATCGCTTGAGGAGCTGTTGCACCGTCAGAGCTCGAGCCTGAGGGCGTCGGAGCTAGCTTCTGCTTCCCCTACTGCTAGGTAGGTTACATATCTTGAACTATGTGTTGTATAGGCGGGCGCCCAGGCGCACCTAGGCGGCCTAGGCGGCCCAAGGCCTGCCTCAACCTGGGCACCCAGAAGTAATACATGTAACAAAGTTTTTTATTTTACTGATTTCCATCAAATAATTAGTATTTACTTATCTACTTATTTGTATTTACGTATCTACTAATTTGCATTTACTTATCTACTGATTTGAATGTACTTATCTACTGATTTGAATATATATATCCACTGATTTGTATTTATGTATCTACTGATTTGTATTTACTTATCTACTGATTTGTATTTACTTATCTACTGATTTGTATTTACTTATGTGCTGATTTATATTTATTTATCTACGGATTTGTATTTACTTATCTACTGATTTGTTCATCTAATAATTTTTAATTCGTCACATTATTTAAATTTAGGCCTTTGTTTTTGTTCATCTACTTTTTCAAATTATTTAATCAGCTACTAATTTTTCAAATTACTTATCTACTGATTAGTATTTACTTATCTACTTATTTGTATTTATTATCTACTGGTTTTTATTCATTTATCTACTTATTAGTATTAATATACTATTTTAACTTGTCTAATCCTCATGCTTGACCTAATTCAATAAATTTTGATGCATGTTGAAATAAGATTCAAACTTGTCCATTCTAGCATCCTAATTTGATTTGATTATGTACTTTGAACCTTGAAACATGTGTGTTAAAGATACATTGATGTTGAATCTCAAACTTAACTCACATGTGGGTCTTCTATTTTTAAAATGATTATGTAAACTCCTAAATCAGTAACATATATTATTTTTTGTGCACCCAAATACCTTGTGAATCATGTATGCGCCCTAAGGTGATTAAATGCCTAAATCTTGACTTGAAATATGACCTAGTATGTATGTTGATATAAGAAGCTCTAGTTAAAACTTCAGGATTGACCACTAATTATTACATTATAACATAATTGAATCGTGTATTTGTGTTGTTGCAGGTGATGTTGACTTGTTGTTGATTTGCATATATTTCTTCTTCAACCTTCAAGTGAGGTATAATAGTATCACTCTCCCAATGTGCCATTAGGCTTCATTTTGATTCAAATCTTTGATATATGGAATCATGGTTTATTTACTGTTTCGTATTTACTGACAAGCATGATTAAATGATGTTACCTAAAACTTAGGATATGAATGATGAAACTAGGATTGTAGGTATAAGAATGACAACATACATGTATTTGTTGGCCTAGAAACCCGTCCAAGATTTACTCATTAGGAGTAAATTTTGGATAGTCCCCAATTTGAGACTGTTCATGAACACTTAATCTCACTTAGGATGTAAGTGTGTAATGTGTATTGGGTTGTCAAGAAAATTTTGGTAGCATTTCCATGTTTGTTCTCTAAGTACATATGTACTTGGATAATAGCAGGGAAATGCTGCTGAAATTTTCTTGAAAACCCAATACACATTATACACTTACTAGTGAGATTAGGTGTTCAAGAATGGGATAGGTGGTACACATTTATTATATATAAGACCTAATATTTTATCCATAAACCCTAATATATACTTGTTTTCTCTTTGATCATAGAATGGATAGATCATGGATGTCCATTCCTAATCATTGCACCCCAGAGTTTATTTCTGGTCTTGATCAGTTTATTAGATTTGCCGAGGAACATAGGAAACAACCTGGAGATAGGTTCTACTATCCATGTAGGCATTGCGGTAACAACTTGAAAGTCAGCACTGGTGACTAAATCAAAAGTCATGGCATGTGCAACGAGATTGAACAAGGCTATACATAATGGCACTGTCATGGAGAGATTTCAAACCTAAAATCAGTGGATGTCGATAGTAGTGCTTGTGTGGAAGAAGAAATTGTCTTCGATGACGTAGATGTGAACGAACTAGTTCCAGTAGACATCGTTGATGTGATGTTGGATAGTTGTGGGTAGAGCACACTGATCCACCTCCCATGTTTAGAAACATTGTGCATGATGTTGAGATACCATTATATACAGGTTGTACTAAGTTTACGAAGCTTAGCACTATGTTGAGATTGTATAAGCTGAAGGCTAACAATAGATGGAGCGACAAAAGCTTCATGTTATTGTTGTCTTTGTTGAAAGAAATTCTTCCTGAAGGAAACGAGCTGTCCATCTCAACATACTAGTTAAAGAAATTGTTGTGTCCAATGGGAATGGAGGCCAAGAAGATACACGCATGCCCAAATGATTGTGTATTATTTCAAAAGGACTATGTAGATTTGAAAGATTGTCCAAAATGTGGTGCGTCAAGGTATAAATTGACGACTTCGGGGGAGTCAAAACTGGATCTCCTGCCAAGGTGATGTGGAATCTACCTATAATATCATGGTTTCAACACTTTTTTGCCAATCCAATAGATGCGAAGAATTTGAGGTGGCATGCAGATGTTAAGAAAAATAATGATGGGATCCTACGACATGCGTATGATTCCCCACAGTGGAAGAAAATTGATTTATTATACCCTAAATTTGGTGAAGAATTCATGAATCTAAGACTTGGGCTTTATACAGATGGGATGAATCCGTACGGGACATTGAGCAGCCAACATATACTTGGCCAGTTATGCTTGTTATATACAATCTTCCTCCCTAGTTGTGTATGAAAAATAAGTATGTTATGTTGTCGTTGTTGATATCGGGCCCTAAACAACCTGGAAATGATATCAATGTTTATCTTGAAACTTTGATTGATGACTTAAAGAAACTCTGGGTTGAAGCTTTGATGACCTATGATGCTTCACGAAGAGAGACATTTCTTTTTTTTTTGGTGCAAATAGGGTGGGGTGCCTCTTTACTAATTGAGAGAAAAAGGTAATTACAAAGCATAACTACCAAAATGGAAAGAAGGAGACTGAAAGGTACAGCCTCTATAAAGAAAAGAAAACTGTACAAACAGAAGAACTATCTATACAAAGCTAAAGCGAAGCAAAATCGTTAGTGCAGCATGTCCAGAGATCTTCCATCTCCATGCAGGCACCCTCGAACACCCTTCTATTCCTCTCGAGCCAAATCATGTAAATCATGCAACTGGCAAGAAGCTTATCCTCTCTTCTAAGCAGCAGCAAGTCATCCTTGCTATTAACAAAGATTTTGGACTTCTTCAAGAACAGATCCCATAAACCTCTAGCATACGAACAGCAGAAAAAGAGGTGCTCCAGGTTCTCTTCATGAGCTTTACAGAAATAGCATCTAGAAACGATATAGAACCCCATCCTTTTAAGATAATCAGCAGTAAGGAGCTTTCCAAGATAGAACTTCCATAAGAAAATAGACCACCTTCTGGGCATGCCATCAGACCAAATCCAAGAACCCCAAGGAACATTCTCCCATTTAGTTCTACAGATATCCCAACCATCTTTCATAGTAAAGGAGGAACCCCCTCTAAACAGAATAGCATCTTCAGCATCAGCATGGATGGTTTGCTTGTTAAGAATATCCTTTAAGGCATCACCACCTCTAATCTTCGGAAAAATCCAATTACCATTCTCAATAAAGGAGCCAACTCTAACTAGTTTGCCTCTCCCCACATGAAAGACAAGCTGAGGGTCAACCACATCAATGAGTCTAACTCCATCATTAACCCAAGGATCAAGCCAAAATAAGAAAGAATTTCCATTACCAAGAACAAAACAAACGTGATTCAGGAGAGTTTTCCTCTGTTCAAGCATCCTCTTCCAAACCCAAGACGAATTTGATTTAGCTTCCACAGACCAGAGAGAGTCCTCTTTCATATACTTTTCATGGATCCATCTGACCCATAAACTGTCCTTCTTAGCAGCAATAGCCCAAAGGTTTTTAAGAATACCTCCAGTAGACCAGTCATCAATGGATCTCACTCCAAGACCCCTTCCAGTTTAGGTCTACAAATATGTTTCCAGGAGACATTATGAACAGATTTCTTTCCCTCATGATCCTTCCAAATAAAATCTCTCATAGATTTCTCAATCGATTTAATAACAGACTTGGGAAGAGGGAAAGCAGCAGTCCAAAAGATGCTATACGAGGAAAGAGTAGAAATGACCAATTCAACCCTTCCAGCTTGAGATAACAAACGCCCCTTCCAAGAAGCAAGCTTACTATTAATCTTATCCAGAATGGGGGTACAAAGACCCTTAGTGAGTCTCCCAGTGAACAAGGGAAGACCTAAATAGCGAACAGGTAAGGAACAAACATTGATATCCAGAATATTGGCAATATTACCCAAATCAGCCTTTCTACTCAAAAAAATCTGACTTTTATCATTATTGAGCTTAAGACCTGAAGCATTATAAAAAATATCAAGGATCAACTTCCAGCAAGAAGCAGTACTGTCATCCGCTTTTGAGAAAAGCAAAAGATCATCAGCAAAAGATATATGAGATATATAATTATCTTCAGACAAAGAAATAGGAATAAGGCTTCCACTTCTGACTTCATAGCTGATGATAGATGAGAGCCCCTGCATGGCAATAGTGAAAAGAAAGGGAGCTAGGGGATCCCCCTGTCTCACCCCATTGGAAGCAACGAAAGCATTAGTCGGGGAGCCATTGACCAGAACCTTGTAAGAAGCAGTTTGAAAGCATTCATTAATCCATGTGAGCCAGCAAACAGGAAACCCCATCTTCGATAAAAGGAAAAGAATATAATCTCTCCTGACCGTATCATAGGCCTTGGCCAAATCAACTTTTATGCACATGTCCTTTTGACTACCAACAAAGGAACTTAGGACATCATTAGCTAAAAGAATAGCATCTCCAATTTTCCTACCATGGATAAACGCAAATTGATTAGGATCAATAAGCGTAGGGAGGATAAACTTCACCCTATTGGCCATTATCTTAGTGATAACCTTGAAAGTAACATTGCACAAAGAGATGGGTCGAAAGTCCTTTAAGCTAATAGCCCCTGGCTTCTTTGGAATAAGAGTAATAAAGGTGCTATTACACTCCTTCAAAAGTTTCCCAGAACTGAAAAAGCTTTGAACAACCCTAATGATGTCATCACCAACAATATCCCACACAGATTTGAAGAAATAGGAGTTAAACCCATTGGGTCCAGGGGCCTTGTCATCCTTCATGTTTTTGACAACATCAGTGATTTCTTCCTTAGAAACCACTTTACGAAGATCATCAAACTGAGAGTTAGAAATAGTAGGAACAGTCCAATTATCATTCCAATGGAATTCATCACTACAGGTACCATTAAAGAGGTTATCATAAAACCCTCTTATAGTATCCTTAATGATATCGCCATCATAAATCTTATCACCCATGTGGTCTTCAAGCACATTAATATTATTGACAAGTCTTCTCGACTTAATGGAAGCATAGAAGAAGGCAGAATTCCTATCCCCCAATTTCAACCATTGTATCCTGCTTTTTTGTTTCAAGAAGTTTTCTTCATCTTTCAAAGCTTGAACGGCCTCCTGTCTAAGAACAGAGAGTTGAACACTTTTAGCTTCATCATTAGGATCAGCATCAACCTCTTCTTGTAAGCATTTAGCCCTAGCTTCAAGTTCTTTGGCCTTCGATAGAAAATTTCCAACACTATCTCTGTTCCACCTTCTCAAAGCACTAGTGACAGCATGGAGTTTTTGATATACCATGTACATGGGAGTACCTTCATACACATTTCCATTCCAAGCTTCCTCCACAACTTTTCTATAAGAGTTTTTGTTGGTCCAAGAATTGATGAAGCGAAAAGGACTAAACCCCTTTTTGCTTCTGTCAAATCTCAAAGCAATGGGTCTATGATCACTCACTATAGAGGAAATGACTTCACCCCAACAAAAGGGAAATTCAAAAAGGAAGCTCAAGTCACAGAAGATACGATCAATTTTAGAGAAAGTACTCTTACCATTCTTGCTATGGCTGTCCCAAGTATAAAACTGTCCCTTCATAGACACTTCAATGAGACCAGTTTCACCAAGAATACAATTAAAATCCCTCATACTTCTACTAGATGGGGGATGTTTACCCAACCTCTCCCCAGGGAGCCTAACAGCATTAAAATCACCTAGAACACACCACCTTTGTGGGTTGTAACCAGCAATAGAAGAAATAGAATTCCAAAGAAGATTCCTTTCATTATCATCATTAGCTCCATAGACAGCAGACATATCAAAGCACATTCCAGCTTTCCTGATATTGCAGTGAATAATTTGCTCGTTAACAAGAGCTTTGTTCACCTCCACGTTAGAGTCCATCCACATGATAATGATTCTGGTGTAGGAATAGAAGTCAGAATTGTCAATATAGAAAGCATTGCGCCAGATCGAGTTAACAAAGTCTTGAACACCATCTTTTTTAATTCTAGATTCTAGGATGACGTAAAAATCCGCCTTATTACTCCTAATCTCATTGTAGATGTGAGAGATTTTATTAGCTCCACCCCTCACATTCCACGACATAACATTGAAAGGACTAACCATTAGGGATGGGCGGTTTGTCGTTCCCATCATTCTCCTCATCAGTAGACAGTAAGGAGAATTTATTCAGAGCCGGGGGGATATCCCTGGTATTCACAGCTTTCAGAGCCACCTTTGGGGGAGATCTAGATTTCTTCCTTCTTGTTTCCCACACTGCTTCAGGTGAAGTATTAGGAGTAGTCAAGATCTGAACTCCAATCCCAATTCTCTGAGATAGCGGATAAGAAGAACTAGAAGCAGCCACAGCAGGAACCTGTTCCCTGGGATTCATGTCAGCAATCGCTACCTGCTTCCCCTTATCCAACGCACTGATATCAGTTTCATCTAGGGAAATAGTTGAATCTTGGATAGCTTCAACAGCATCAACAAATATCTCCCCATCATCTGGTTTGTTCGTAGTAGAATTAGCTTTAGGGACCCAAGCCTTTTCCCTCTTATTACCATTTCTGTGTTTGTTCGAAGCTGGCATTTGCAATTCTGAAGGAGCTCCACACAGACTTGATTCATGGCCAAATAGACCACAGACCAAACACCTAGTGGGCTCCCATTCGTACTCAAATAAGATAGTGTCCAACTGACCGTCATCACTAGCAATCTGCAACTCCTTAGGGAATGTGAAGTTTAGAGGAATAAGAACCTGCAGACGAGCATACTCAAGGCGAAGAAACTCATTTGTAAATCTATCCGGTTGAAGTGGGACTCCCAAATATGAGCCAATTTTATTGAACATCTCTGCGTCCCAGAGTTCCAGCGGCAGGTTAAACACCTTAATCCAGATTGGAACTTCAGTAAGTTTAAGCTTCTCCAATGGCTCACCTCTCTCCCAGCGCTTGATGATCAATGGCTTCCCGGCGACGAACCACGGGCCTCCATCAATAGCTGTGTTCAAATCTTCATCCTCCGAGAACAGAATGATGAAGTATCCTCTGCCCCGTGATCTCACTTCAATGGAGCCTTTGGCCTGCCAGATCTGGGCAAAGTGTCGTGCAAGAACAGGCCAGTTAGGCTTCAGACCAACGACGTATCCTGCCGCTGCCTTGCTCCATCTAGTAAGGTTCCTATCAGCAATAGATTTCGAGTAGATCAGTTTGCCATCCTGAAAGTCGATTGGCGTCTTCTTCAAGCAAACAGGACCACCACTCCTCTTCTCCTTGAACAGATCAGACCACGACTTTGCCTCCTTCGACACAGAGACAACATTATTTCTCTTCTTCACTACAGCACCCGGATCTGGAGGATTGGCCGAGGACGACGGCGCCTTCATCGCCTCCTCGCTCGCCCCCCCCCCCGTTTGCCTCCTCATTCGCCAGAGCGGGAGCCATTTTCGGCGGATCTGGAGGATTGGCCCTCATGTAGGAGTTCGAAAAATATGAGCAAGATAACTACGTAGGGATCACAGCCAGCATCAAGAAGATCTCCCTAATCATTGAAGAGAGTAAAGGAATCCAGACCACCCAGAACAACCAATAGTTTGAAGACAAGATCATCCCTCCAAATGAGGAAGCTCAAGAGAGACATTTCGTTTGCACGCTATATTGTTTTGCATTGTTAATGACTTTCCAGCATATGAGAATTTGTCTAGATATAGTATCAAAGGATCTAAAGCATGTCCTATATGTGAAGAGAACACTGATTCAATACGACGAAAACATGGCGGCAAGACTGTATATCTTATTCATTAAAGGTTTCTTCCAAAATTCTATCCGTATCATAGGTTGTGCAAAGCATTCAATGGACGGAATGAGGAACAGAGTGCACCTAAACCTATACCAGGGGAGGTTGTTTATGAAAGAATAAAAGACTTTGACAATTAATTTGGTAAGAGATCACAATGTACCATGGCCACACGGAGTGACAAATCTTTATTCAAGAAGAAGTCAATATTTTGGGATCTTCCTTATTGGAATTCTTTGGCAGTCAGGCATTGTATCGATGTCATGCACATTGAGAAAAATGTATGTGATAGCGTCATTGGTACTCTATTGAATGTACCAGGTAAGACTAAAGATGGGATAAAATCCATAATGGACCTACGTGAAATGGGAATAAGGACATAACTAACAAAACTAGTTAGTAGCGATCAGAGAACATACTTACCTCCTGCTTGTTACACGTTGTCTAGAAAGGAGAAGAAAGCTTTTTGTGAATGCTAGGTAAATGTTAAGGTGCCACAGGGTTACTCATCCAACATCCGTAGATTGGTATCAATGAAAGATCTGAATTTGATAGGTCTTAAATCTCATCATTGTCACACTCTAATGCAACAAATATTTCCTGTGGCAATTCGATCTATATTGCTGAAGCATGTAAGGTTTGCAATCAACAAACTTTGTTTCTTTTTCAACAGTTTGTGAAGAAAAGTTATTGACCATGATACTCTTAATAAATTGCAAAGAGAAGTGGTTGTTATCCTATGTCAGCTTGAGATGTAATTTCCTCCTTCGTTCTTTGATATTATGGTACATCTTATTGTCCACTTGACTAGGGAAGTGAAAATGTTGGGACTAGTTTTCTTGCATTGGATGTATCCCTTTGAACGATACATGAGCATTTTTAAAGGTGATGTTCGAAACTGTTATCAGCCTGACGGGAGTGTTATTGAGGGTTATGTGGAGAGAGAGGTTATGAATTTTTACAATGACTTTCTGAGTGGTAATGACAGTCCTATTAATGACAAGAATATTGAGCATTTTGGTAAAGGGATTTTGGGATCACAGATGAAAGTAATCAGTCGTGAGCAGTTGGAACAAGGTCACTTGTATATTTTACACAACATCGATGAAGTGAGTGTTTATATCGAGGAACATACCAATTTCATCAAGAGACAATATCCTCGAGCCAATTCCATGTGGCTTGCTAGAGAGCATAACAAGACATTTATTAAGTGGTTTGAAGATAAAGTCTTACATCAACTATCTCAAACACCAAATAATCTTACTGAAACTATAAAATGCCTCACCTTTAAACCAAAATTGAATGTTATGTCTTATGAAGGGTTTGACATAAATGGATTCTCATATTACACAAAGCGTCAAGATGATAAGAGTGTCGTCCAAAACAATGGGGTCACCCTTCAAGCATCTTCATTGTTTTTTGCAAGTGCAAAGGATAAGAGTCCACGTGAAGCTAAAATGTCATATTACGGTGTCATTGAAGACATATGGGAGTTTGACTATGTATATTTCATTATTTTGCTCTTTAAATGTAATTGGGTTGATAACACCAAATGAGATAGTAGATGAATTGGGTTTCACATTAGTGAACTTTGAAAAGATTAGCAAGAAGGGTGAACCATTCATATTGGCATCATACGTGAAACAAGTATTTTATTTGATGATCCTGCAAATGATAAATGGTCGGTTGTTCTTCATGGTAAAAGACAGTTCATTGAAGATCATATAGATGAAGAAGAGTACTATCATAAGTATGATGACTCTAGTCCATTCTCAGTTGAGTTGTCAACACCACCAAATATTGAAGCTAATGATGACTTGCATGTGTGCGGAGATCACAATGAAGGATTGTTAATTGATAAAAGATTGCAATATTAGAGGCATGCATGTTTATATTTTTTTATATGTTTTATTTTTCTAAATGTGAACTTTACAATGTGAATGTGAACTTTACAATGTGAATGTGAATTTTCAGATGGTTGAGCATGAGCATGATGACCGTGATGATGATTATTGTGAGGGTGAGGATATCAATGTGCCGCCTCACAATGTAAGTTTTAAAAATATATCCTATATTTCTATCTATATGTCCATTTATAGTTATATCATGTAAGTGTGTTTATTTTGTCAAATTTTCGATTGATGATGTACCCCCTAAAGAACTTGGGGCACTTGATGAGCCGCAAAAATTTTTAAAAAAGTGAGGGGCGTCACTGTGATGAAAAAGTTACTACAACAAAGGGGCAATGGACCCAAACTGGCTGTGGATTTTGATCATGTAGGAAATCTAGTTGGAGTGAACTGCAACTCGTTTATTTCATATCTTGGGGTTCTTACTCGTAGCCATTGTAGTCCTAATGTAGAATCTTGGCATAAAGTTCCTAAGGAGAAGAAAGACTTAGTATGGAAGGAACTATGTGTGAGTTATTATTATTTGCAGTTCTATTTTGTAGATTACAAATTTTTTGGATACTAGTTAATAGCAATTCTATTTTGCAGAGTATATTTGAATTGGATGAAAAGCTGCATTGTAAATGCATGATGCAATGATGTGGGAGGGTCCTAAGGAACTATAGGACAAATCTCACCCAATATTACATACGAGATGCTGAGAAGAGGAAGAAGAAAGCCACTGAGCAATGGAACTACCTAGACCCCAATGACTGGGAGGAGTTTGTTACCAAAAGAAAAACTGATGAATTCAGGGTATTAAGTGCCACTCCCAATTTAATTAATATACATTCTTATGTATTCACCTATTCAGGATTAACCTTTAGTGTTACTAACCAAATCAATATGCTTACTAACAAGGCTATCAATGATGCTCAAAGAGCAAGGCGTGCACTAAATGTGCATGACCACACGATGGGTCCAAAAGGGTATGCAGGCATTCGCCAAAGACTACAGGTTGATTCTACTACTCAGTCTGCTACTACTCAAGAGACTACAGAGTCCTCTACTATTGGTCCCACACCTATTCCTTGCCATGCTATGTGGATAGCTGGGAGGTAAAACAAGAAAGGACATATAACCAAGCCCGCAACTGTTGAGGCGGTTGTAAAAATGGTAAAATTCAACTCTTAAAGCAATCAATATTGGTTATTGTTATGTTTACTTACCAATTTCTATTGATGGCAATTAGCAGGAGCTTCACGAGCATAGGAAGGAAGGCAAGCTCATCCCTGAGGGCACAAGGGATGAATTTACAGTTATTCTTGGTAACCCAGAGCATCTCAGACGTGTTAGGGGCACAGGCGTTGGTGTGGGCATAAAAGCGTTCTTTGGGCCATCATTATGCAAACCTGTCCCAAAAGTGGGATTATCAAATGTTGAGATAATCTATTCTTTTTTTATAATGTTATTGCGAAAGAGAATTCAATAATCAAAAGCTAACATTTCTTTTATCAATGTATAGGTAGATGAGTTAATTAATAGGAGAGTCGAGGAAGCACTTGATAGGAGACTCTGTGAAGCAATTAGCAAGTGGCAGACATCTCAGACTGCCACTCAGACAGTACCTGTGGTGTGCCACTCTTCTCCTACTATAGATGTTGTTGGGAGTAATCATGTAGACCCACCACCTATCACATCTGTTGTAAGTATTTTTATGACATAGTAGCTAGTCTTTTCAAGATGATATGTTTATGTATATATATATAACATTCTTTACATAAATTTGTAGGGGTTGAAGACATGCCGTCTAAAAAGTCAAGAATTAATCGTTGCAGAGGTCGAGGCTTACCCACCCCTTCTACGGGACATGTTTCATGGGACTCCAGTACCAGATGATGCGGTTCGTGTGAGCCTGATACATATACTCCCCATTTGGAGGGATCTTCCATTGCCATATGCCCACCCAGATTTTGAAACGCTTGGTGAGGTAGAACGCGAAGTGATATTGTGGCCCAAAACAGATGTCGTCTATACTAATATTGTATGGTAAATTTACATTACGTTAATTTGTTAGTGTGTATATATGAGTCAATTGATCTGAAATTATATATGCAGGTCAAAAGGAAGACACCCGCTACATCTCGGCCTCCACCTCCACCTCCTGAAGTACCTAGTTGGCTTCCAAGAGACCTATACGCCTCATTAGGTCCTAATTGTAGGGGTATGGAAGTATGAATAGGCGAACATAACCCAAAATGTCCTATAAATATTTCTATTCCGGAGGAAGCTGTAGGTGAATCATACGATAACAATCTATTTATACAAGATATTTTGGAGTTGTTTCGTTATGATTGGCTGAATACATCTATGATAGAGCTATTGATGTGGTGAGATCTTATTTATACATATATATACCTTGTTTTATATACGATGATATGGTTTCTTATATATTAATGCATACGTAATACATGTTTTGCAACCACTTACACACGATCTGTAAAGATTTTTCATTTTCTCATGTGGGATTTCTAGTTCCATCTTTGATCAGTCTTATAGATAAAGACCCTTCATCAGTTACCTCATACTGCTATGCTACTTTTAAATATTTTGGTAAAAGAAGAAGACGGTGATAATAGCTCCATTCAATGTTGAGTAAGTTTACTTTGCTTATAATTTGGACTTAAGAAAATTACATTTTTATTGTAGATTTTGAGTATTAATTTTTAACTTACTTGCTTCTAGTGGTAGGCATTGGGAGTTACTAATTATTGTCCCCAAGATGTTCACTTTTTATTATCTAGATCCTACGGGGAAGGAATTGGACACATTATATGGACACCCAATGAAAAGACCATTATTTGCGTGAGAAATATTTCATATTTTTATATCTGTTAACATCTGTTATTACATTACTATTTAATTATACAATTTAATGTGTTACATTAACATGTAGGGCTTTAAGAGAGTTCAAAAAAGTTGGAGGAAACATCTCCAACATCTCCAAGAAAAAGAAACAGTTACTAAATTGGGAAAATGTGAAAGTAATTTCCCGACTCCAATGCATATATTATTTATGTGAATTGTGCTTGTTTGTAATTTTGAACATTTTGTATGTTTCAATTTATAGTGTGCTAAACAAGACAACGGATGGGCATGTGCATACTATGTGATGCGATATATGGACCTAACTATCAAATATGTTGCAATGGAAATCGATACCATACAACATGTATTATATATAGTCTCATTAGATAATATGAAATATATCAATCTTATTATATATTATTAATTATATATATACTTCATTCTCTTTGCAGGTGTTTAAAACTAGTGACTTCACTATAGGTAAAAATTTATTATATGTACATACTCCCTATACGATGGAAGAATTAGATGATGTAAGAGAACAATGGGCAAAAGCCTTACAAGTAGTGGGAATTTTTTATTATGATTGGGATACTGATGACGATAATAATAAAGAATGATATTTCTAAACTTTGTTCTCTTAATTATTTTTGTATTTGATGACATGTGAATGAATTGTTTTGAATTGTCATATGTGTGAATGTGAAGATGATCAATACATGAATGTTTCTACATGTGTCTGAATGTGAAAAGGGATGAAATGAATGGAACTGTAGGTTGTTAATGTGTGTGAAAATAGAGGAAATTTGAAATGGAACTATTGGTTTCAACATGTGTGTGATGAAAAATAATATGAATTAAATGTGCTTATACATGTGTGTGATCATAAATTGTTGTCCATCTTGTTAATTTTGTAAGTTTGTGGCATGTTGTTGGCTGATATCAAGGGATGTTTTAAACCTACAGTTCAAAACTAAACTGCAGGTTCTGCATCCAGCTGACCAGCCATACAACAGGCCTGCAAACTGATAAGAAAAAAATATGAACATAGGTGTCGGTTATTAGTATAAAACTGACAACAAAGACATACATCGTCGGTTATTAGCAAAAATTGACATTTATATGGCGTTGGTTATTAGTATAAAATTGACGTCTTTGTCTGGCTATAGTGTCGGTTATATATAGAAACTGACGCCGATGGTGCCCTTGCTGGCACATTTTATTGGTGACAGGAAGGGTTATGACATCGGTTTTTGTAAAACGTCGACGTCTTTGACCTGGATATAGTGTCAGTTTTATTAAATAATTGACACCTATAGTGCCCTTGCTGGCACATTTTTGGTGGCGGGAAGGGTTATGGAATCGGTGTTAAAACCGACACTGAAGGTTTCAACTTTTAGCGGTGCCCACTTGGGTGTCGCTTTGAAACCGATGTCAAAGGCCTTAAATAACCGACACTAAAGGTCAGTTCTGTACTAGTGCCTCTACACTCCCGTCTAGAACTCCAACTTACAAACCAGGATGAAAATTTGCTTTTCCAACTAGTAGCGAGATGGAACTCCGACTATCTACAACTACCATAAGGTCCTTTCCTCACCCTTTGTAGATTACAGTCTGACACCCAAAACAACTATAGATGCAACATCGACTCCATTATCACTTGCTCTCACCACCTCATACCTCCAATCATACCCATGACTCCATAAACCTTCCTAAGAGCTCCGAACTAGCAAGCAAAATCTAGGGGGAAAAAATAAAATGACACGTTTGGCCATTTTAATTCCCAGAATAGCACGTTTTAACTTAATTCCCAAAATGGCACATTTTGGGGCAATGCGTCCCCTGTGGAGACACATTGCTTTCTTCAGAGGCAATGCATCCCATTGCAGGACGCATTGGCCCCACACAAGTGCAATGTGTCCCGAAACAGGACGCATTGCTCTGTGACAGAGCAATGCATCCCGATCTGAGACGCATTGGTCCCATCGTAAAATAATGTGTCTCAGAGTTGGACGCATTGTCCTTCGGTGGGGCCAATGCATCCTGACACGGGATGCATTGCCACCAATGTACCCCACATGGGGATGCATTGAGTAATGTGTCCCCATGCAGGATGCATTGCGAGTAATGCGTCCCCATGCAGGATGCATTGCTGTTTTACAAAAAAAATTACATTCATTATTATTCTTTAATATATAATGTTTGTATATTAACAACATTGATTATATTTGCACATTTACTATTCTTTCACTTGTATTTGAATGTCTATAATATAGCCAATTATTATAAATTTGTTAATTTTAATAGCTCTGGACATGCATATGGATTATAGAAGTGGTATTACAACCAACACTAGTTGCTTCCTAATTGATTATATAAGAAGAAATTAATCTTAAAAAATGAGATATCATTAAAAACAAGGTTAAAACATGAACCAACTTGATGAGAAAATAATACACAATAGAATAATATGATAGATCCAAAATGAACCAATATGATATCATAATATGATAGATCCACATACAAGCCAAATAAATGCCTGAACAAAGGCATATATACAACACTACACAATATGTACAAAATTATGAAAATCTAAGCACGTCCTCCACGCCCACGACGTCCTCACCGACCTCCCTGTACATCTGGCTCATGAGTACCGGTCATCTGGAGATGCCTCAATGGGGGACAACTACATAGCAGTAGGCTGATGAGGACCAGGGAAGTAATGAAAAGATGGAGGTGAGGTGAGGGGTCTCTGAATACTAGGATGTGGGGCATCAGGTGGGGTGCATCCTGAGAAATCAAATGGAGTCGGTGAGTATGTGACATAGGACGATGGTGGTCAAATGTCATGAATAACTGGAGGTGGGAGTGGAGTGTATGGAATAGAAGAAGGACCTGCTCCATAGTAGGATGTTGGTGGAGATGGGGTGATGTATGAGGAAAATGAACCAGCTCCTGAAAAGTATGGCCCTGTCGATTCCCATTCCATGAACTGAGAAGTGGGAGTGGGAGTGGGCTCAGCAGCAGTAATCACAGGAGTAGAAGCAGGAGTAGGAGTGGGAGTAGGAGTAGGAGTGGGCTCAGGGGATGTGGTATGAGTGGGTATGGGATCATATGGAAGAGCGTAGTCAGGAAGACTGTCAAAGTAAGTCCCCTGGATGCCATAGATATCATCTTTGATCTGTGTAGGGGCATGTTATAAAGCCGCTCGAATCCGCACATGTGATTCCACTTGTTCAAACAAAGTATGTACAAATAATAAAGACCAATTACATATATTACAAATAATAAAGATAAATAATAACAATTTGTAAAAGAAATATAAATGATACTCACAAATTGTTGTTGACGATAACTTTGTGGGTATTATGTCGTCGGAGGTTGGGATGGAGGGGCAGTACGTACTGGGGATGATATCATCCGTAGTGCGCCTGTGGATTGAACATTGTCTCCATTGGTGGAGGGGGGGCTAAGCTCTCACATATGTTGTTCCACAGTTGTACCTCATGCCTATAATGATGCAACCAGTCCTCAGTCGTATGACCCCTCCCATCTATCCTACTAAGGCGTGGAAACTCCAGAGTAGGTTGTACTTGAACAAATCCAAATTGTCTAAGTACTCTGTCAGGGAAGTGCCACTCTACTACTGTGTAGCACATTAAAGGCACTCGTGCCAACCAAATATCCCGACCCTCTTGGCATAAGGCTGGAAGTCTCTCCAGAATATCAATAGTGTAAGGAGTTAACTGTATCTGTTATTCAAATAGATACAACATGTATCATATAAAACAGAGTAAATTGCATAAAAAATACAACATATATCATATAACATGTTAGTAGAAGTAATTTAGTTATACCTGAGAGAGCAAAATCTGGTCAAATGTTGAATCATACAATTGGACCGATCCTCTCATAGTATCACTCCTTTCAAGAAATGTAGGCCACCTATTAAATTGACAAACTAAATTTAGATAAACATTACAAAATGTTTGAACAAATGTATAAAAAAATTGTGTAAATATTTACATATAACCCAAGGGAACATTTTCTAGCCACTCCCCCCAGTTCATAACAATTGAACCTGGGCATCCAATTTCTAACCTCTCCTAACACCACATCTGCAATAGACATACACAACCAGATAGGTGGGGGGTTTTCCTAGAATGGGTGGTAGCCTTGTACAACTCCCTATACAAGTATGCTAAAGTTGTAGCACCCCAAGATAGAGTGCTACAACTAGCAAAGTCAGACAGAAGTGGGAGGTGTCGTACATGAACCCTGTCCCCGGTACTATCAAGAATAAGGTAACTACCTAAAAAGTATATGAGATATGCTCTAGTGTACCTTATCCTATTTTGTATTTGTTGTTCTTCATCTCCCAAAGAGAAATCCATATCCCTAAAGGTCTCACGCAACCATATCAAGAAGATATTCCCCTTAGACATCCCATCTGGTGCATCTCCTAAGAAACTCTCACAAAGGTGAGACCATGAAGAAAATTTCCCCTCATCTATGCCTAAAGGATATGAAGCTATAACCGATGGCCCATCAATCCTAAGGCCTAAAAGAACTGCAACATCCTGAAGGGTTGCACTCATCTCAAAAGGGGGAAATCTAAAAGTATTGGTAGAGTTGTCCCACCGGTTAACTAAGGCAGTGATTAAATTGGGATCAAGGTGGATAGGTTGTAGCCTATGAACAAGCCCAAAACCAGCCAAACAAATGTTTTCCAAAACACCCGGGTCAGTAATAAGCCACTGTGACAACATAAAGTGGTGTTGGGAGAGTCAGAAGGATGCTCATCTAGGAGCCATATCTATGAAAAGTGCCAATATTACATTAAATGAAAAGTGCAAATATTACATTAAATGAAAAGTGCAATTATTACATTAAATGAAAAGTGCAAATATTGTACAACATATACGTTTGTCAAGATTCTTCATTAGATAAGATGAAATTAATTCAAATATATAAACTACCAAACAATATTAAAATACAACATGAACTACTAAAAGAGAAATATTACAATAATTAGTTACTGCATTTGATTCAATATCTCATCTAGAGATTCATAAAATGGTCACAGTTGATGTACAACTCGATGTATCTCTGGATGTGATATAGATAACTAGTTTTTAACTTGTTCATTGATTGGCATTGCTTTCTATTTCATGTGATCCCAATACCAACCAGGTAGCTCAATAAGTTCTTCATACATGTGAAATTTCTAGTGAAATTTTGCTTGTTCTTTTGTCACTATAAATCCTAACTTGTTGTACAACAAATCTGATACGTCATTCCAGTCATCATCCAATAGAGTTTGATGAGCCATTTTTCCCTATAGGCACTTTGTAGCTATTATTTGGATTAACTCTACAGACATTTGAAATGTCCATGTCCTTCGATGAGCCATCTATAAAAAAAACCCCATTATAAATTCATTCTTTTAGTGAAATTGCAAACATTACATGACTTGATTAAATTGAAATTGCAAATATTACATTACTTGAGTAAATTGAAATTGCAAACATTACATGACTTGAACAAACTAAAATTGCAAACATTACATGCCTTGAGTAAATTGAAATAGCAAACATTACATGACCAAACATCATATTACATTTGGACAAGTGCGTCTATTATGGCCCTTTCTGCCACACTTATGACAATGATATGTATATTGATTTGGATCAACATCCATATTTGAAGGCCTTCTTTTTTTTCTTTGGTCTTCCAGCGTGCCTTCATTTCCTTGGGGGTAATAAGGGATAAATGCCTCTGCTTTCATCAAAATGAGGCCAATACCTCTTGTCGGGAATATCACGAAATTTAGTTTTGTATGCATTTAAATAAGCTTCATTTGTGTAATATGGGCTCACAAGTGCGTCAATATCATAATTGATAGATCTTGCAGCTACCCAAACATGAGCACATGGAAAATGCCATTGTCGTGGAAAACTACAACTGCATGCACTTACACCATTTGGACGCACGAAGACTTGAAATTGATGTTTGTCCATGTCATCAACAAGCCATTCATCATTGTTCATGCGGATGTTTACTGATAGTTTTTGTGCATCCTGTGATACATCAAAAAGCTTATCATGAAACCTAAAGGGTCATTTAAAACCCTTTTGTGCACGACCATATGCTTGTTTACGCCTCTCCAACCACATTGTAACAGAGTGATAGTATGTGGCAACAATAAGTGCTTGTATTGGTAAACCTCTAACACTTTTAAGACTCCATTTAACCCTTCAACATGATTGCTAGTCAATGACCCATACATGTAGCCTCTGTCATATGTGAGAGACCACTGTACTGGATTTTGGGCTATCAAATACTCCTTATCTGCCGGTTCTATGGTTTCTATATCAGCCATTAGATGATCAAATTCATGTGTATCAGTTGTGGATCCCACCTTCCACAAAAGTTTCTTCAACTCCTGTGACTTGAACTTTTGATGGAAGTTCTCACGAAGATGTCGAAGACAATAATGATGTTGAGCCCAGTTAAATTTTGACCTAAGTGCTGGAAAAATTCCACTCATTCGATCAGAAATAATACACAGATCTATATGGCGTGGAATGATTGGAATACAAGTTTGTAGAGAACCAAAGAACCACTCCCATGAGTCCTTATTTTCTGCCTGGAAAACAACAAAAGTAACTGGAAATAGACCATTATCAGCATCTATGCCACATGCAATGAGAAGTGTGCCAAAATATTTTCCTGTTAGAAATGTGCCATCAGCAGTAAGAACAGGCCTGCAATAGGCCCAACCCCTCACAGTGGACCAAATGTCCAGAACACCCACTTGAATCTATGAGTGCTTTCAGTTTGAAGGGTATAATCATCCACAAGGTGAGAATATATAGTTCTTGGAATAAATTGTGACAGAGAAATCAGGATCGGCAACAAAGTATGATATGATGATTCCCAGTCTCCAAATATTTTATAGACAGTCTTCCTCCTCGCTAGAAATGCCTTATTGTAAGATATATGGAGCCTTAGTTCATCATTCACCTTGTCACAAATTTCTCGTGTGGACATATCCAATCTTGATACTAGGATTGGCATTATCATACGAGCAATATAAGATGATGTGACTTGGCGATGGTCCTGATTCAGAACAGTTAGTTGACAATTGTGGCTTGTACTATAACGTTTTACCTTCCACATGCCACCTGCTCTTTTGGACTGGAAAGTGGTCAAACTCCAAGGACATCAATGGTCATGGATACAAACAAATTTAAGATGATGATTATTTGAGTGTTGCGTTTGATATTGGACATTCTTTTGTACTGACCATTTTTAGATTGTCTCAACCATTACAGCTTAGGATGCAAATAAAGCACCACTACTACAGAAACGGCCTTTGGCGTCGGTCGTTTAACCCCATTTGGCGTCGGTTTCCGACCGACGCCTATGCGGGCGCCGCTAAATGTCGAACACTTCGGCGTCGGTTTTTTAACCGACGCCTATTTATTCTATAGGCGTCAGTCGTTTAGTATATAACTGACGCCAAAAGTGCCCTAGATGACGCCATTTTCTGTGGCGCGAACACTTTTGGCGTCGGTTATATACTAAAACACCGACGCCTCTACTTCAAGACGACACGGCCGTGCTTCCCTGTACGGCCGTGTTTAGTACTATAGGCGTCGGTTTTATATGAATAACCGACGCCTTTTGCACCACGTCCGTGCTATCCTGCACGGTCGGGTTGTTTGTACTATTAGGTGTCAGTTTTTATCAAATAACCGACGTTGTATGTCTTTGCTGACGATTTTCTATAAATAACCGACGCCTATTTATATTTTTTTTTTCATATCAGTTTGCAGGCCTACTGTGGCTGGTCAGCAGGATGAGAACATGCAGTTCAGTTTTCTGAACTGCAGGTTTACGACATCCATTGATATCAGCCTACAAACAGGCCGCAAACCTGCAAAAGTCACAAAGAAAATTTCACACAAGTACATACATTCAGACATCAATTCAATTCTCACATTCACACATATAGAAACATTCAAATACATGTATTAACATTCAGAAATATTCATTTACAAAGTATCATTCATTATCGCTATCAACATCCCAATTATATCTTACAGTTGCCACTTCTTGTATGGCTTTTGCCCATTCTTCTCTTACTTCATTTAATGCTTCCATCGTATATGGAGCATGTATATTTTTTAAGTGTTTACCTGTAGTGTTGTCAGTTTTAAACACCTACAAAGAGAATGATGTATATATATAAGTAATAATATAAAAATAAGATAAGATTGATATATTGCATAGTAACTAATGAGACTATATATAATACCTCATGTATGGTATCGATGTCCAATGCGGCATATTTGATAATCATCTGCATAAATCGCATCACATAGTATGCGCATACCCAGCCATTGTCTTGTGTAGCACACTATAACTTGAAACATACAAAATAATACAACTAAGCACAATTCACATCAATAATATATATATTCGAGTCGGGAACTTACTTGTACGTTCTGCCAATTTATTGGCTGGTTCTTTTTCCTTGGGACCGTTCCTCCAGCCTTTTTGAATGCATCTAAACCCCTACATGTTAATATAACACAATAAATTGCATAAGTAAATAGTAATGTAATAAAAGATGTTAACGGATATAAAAATGAAATATTTCTCACCAGAATAATGGTATTCTCATTACGTGTCCAATTTTAGGGTTCAATGTACTCCCCGCAGGATCTAGATAATAAACAGTGAATGTCCCGGGGACAATAACTAGTAACTCCCAATGTCTACCGCTAGAGGTAAGAAGTTAACAATTAATAACTCAAAATGCAAAATAAAAATGGAATTTTCTTAAGTCCAAATTATAAATAAAGTAAACTTACTTGACATTGAATGGAGCTATTATTATCGTCTTCTTTTGCTGACCAAAAATTGTAAAAGCATCTATACAGTATTGTTGAACATTATCAGGGTCTTTAGCTACCAAACTAATCAATGATGGAATCAAAAATCCCAAATGATCAAATGCAAATTGTTTGCAATGATCTTCGACTAAGTAGCTGCAAAACATATAGGCATATGCATTAATATATAAGAAACCAGATCACCGGATCTTACACAAGGTATATGGATGTATAAACAAGATCTCACCTTATCCATGTCTCTATCATTGATGTATTCAGCCAATCATACATAAACAGCTCAATAATATCTTGTATAAATAAAGAGCTATCGTATGATTGACCTGCATAATCTGCATCTAAAGAAATAATTATAGGGCAATGTACATTATGTGCCCGTAGCCAACATGCCATTCCCCTACAAGCAGGACCTAACGGGTATGTTAGGTCAGTTGGAACCCAATCGGGTAATGCGGGAAGTGGAAGTGGAGGCCTAGGTGCTCCTGGTGTCTTCTTTTTAACCTGTACATATAATTTCAGATCAGTTGACATCATATATACACATTAACAGTCTAAATCAATGTAAATTTATCTTACAATTTCAGTCGTGTAGACGACATCTGCTTTGGGCCACAATATCACCCCGCCTTCTGCATCAGCAAGTCTATCAATATCCGGGTGGGGATATGGCAATGTAGCTTCTCTCCAATCGGGTAATACACGTATCGGGCTCACACGAACATAGCCCTGTGGCATTGGAGTCCCGTGAAACATTGCCCCAGGAAGGGACGGGTAAGCCTGCGCCTCTGCAACAACGTAGTCTTGCATTCTTAAGCGGCATGGCTTCAATGCCTACAAATTTACGTAAAGAATATTATACATATATACATATCATCTTGAAAACATAACAACTTGAAAAGACTAACTACAATGTCATAAACAATACTTACAGCAGACGTGCTAGGCGATGGGTCTCCAGGATTACTCGCAGTCTGTGCATCAGGAGAAGAGTGGGTCGCCATAGGCATATTGGAAGCCTGAGATGCCTACCACCGCAGCAATTCTTCCTTGACCTTCTCAGAAACTACATCGTTGACCTTCTTAGCAACTAAATCCTCAACTCTCTTATTCTCCTATACATGGATAAAAGAAACATTAGCTTCTTATTAATGAATTTCCTTTTGCAGTAACATTCTAAAAAAAGAATAGGTTACCTCTTCTTGAGAAAGTCCCGCTCTGGGTTTGCGCTGGGATGGCCCAAAGAATGCTTTGATGCCAACACCAGCGCCGGCACCTCTAACACGTCCAGGATGCTCTGGGTTACCCAGAGCAACTGTCAATTCATCCCTTGTGCCCTGAGGGATGAACGTGCCTTGTTTCCTCTGCTCGTGCAGCTCCCGCTAATCACCATAAATAGAAATTGGTAAGTTAACACCACAAATAATCAATATTCAAACGATTTCTCTAAGAGTGTTATTTTACCATTTTTGTAGCCGCCTCAGCAGTTACAGGCTTCTTTATTTCACCCTTCTTGGTTTGCCTGCCAGCTATCCAGATATCATGGCGAGGCATGGGTGTGGCAGACTCCTGAGTAGGAGCAGACTCCTGAGTAGCCGCAGACTCCGCCTGTAGTCTTTGGCGAACGCTTGCATAGCCTTTTGGACCCATAGTGTGGTCATGCACATTCAGTGCACGCCTTGCTTTTTGTGTGTCACTGAGGGCCTAGTTAGTATGCACATTAATGATTTGGTTAGTAGCACTAAATGCTAATCTTGAATAGGTGAATACAATGTATATTAATTAAATTGGGAGTGATGCCTAATATCTTGAATTCTTCAGATTTTCTTGAAGCAACAAAATTGTCCCAATCTTCTTTGTCCAAGAAGTTCCATTGTTCAAGGGCTGACTTCTTCTTCTTATCACCCTCTTTTATGTATTCTCTGTTCAGATTTGTCCTATAATTCCTAAGCATCTTTCCAGCGCGTTGCATCACATTTTTACGATGCAACTTCTCATCCAATGCAAACAGATTATGTAAAATAGAAATGTTATTAACTAGTATCCAAAATAGAATTGCAAATAATAGAATTTGTAATCTACAAAATAGAATTGCAAATAATAATAACTCACGCATAAATTCTTCCATATCAAGTCTTTTTTCCCTTGAGGAACTTTATGCCAATTGTCATACTTAACACCACAATGGCTCCGAGTGGTACACCCAAGATAGTTTACAAAATTATTGCGGTTCACTCCAATTGGATTTCCTCCATTATCAAACTCCACCACCAATATGGATCCACTACCACTTAGCGCTAATAACTTCTTCAACAGAGTGATGCCCCTTTTCTTGTTAAGTGTTTGGTGTTGCGCATCAAGTTGCTCCAGTGCTTCAGTGGGTACAGGTGCATCAACCTAAAATTTGACAAAAATAAAACACACTAAATTAGCCCAATATAGAAATATAGGATATATGACATAACTAGAAGATAATGAATTTTATAGAAATACAGGATATGTTTTTAGAACTTACATTAGTATCCTCGCCATGCTCGTCATGGACAGCATGCTCATCATGGACTTCATGCTCATCATGGACATCATGCTCATCATGGTCAGCCATCTGAAAATGTCATTTAAAATGCAAACATTTAGCATTTGTATTAACTAGAAAAAGGCAAACATTTAGCATTTGTATTAACATACATGTCTCTAAAATTGTGATCTTTTATCAATTAACAATCCTTCATTGTGATCTCCGCGCACATATAAGTCATCATTAGCTTCAATATTTTGTGGAGTGGGCAACCCAACTGAGAATGGACTGGAGTCATCATACTTATCATAGTACTCTTCTTCATCTATAGGATCTTCAATGAACTATCTTTTACCATGAAGAACAACCGACCATTTATCATTCGCAGGATCATCGATATAGAATATTTGTTTCGCCTGTGATGCCAATATGAATGGTTCACCCTTCTCGCCAATCTTTTCAAAGTTCACCAAAGTGAAACCCAATTCATCCACTATAACTCCATTGGTGTTATCAACCCAATTACATTTAAAGAGCGGAATTTTGAAATCTATGTAGTCAAACTCCCAAATGTCCTCAATGACACCGTAATATGACATTTTAGCTTCACGTGGACTCTTATCCTTTGCACTTGCAAAGTACATAGTCGACGCTTGAAGAGTGACCCCACTATTTTGGACGACACTCTTATCATCTTGGCGCTTTGTGTAATATGTGAATCCATTAATGTCAAACCCTTCATAAGACATAACATTCGGTTTTGGTTTAAAGGCGAGGCATTTGATAGTTTCTGTAATATCATTTGGTGTTTGAGATAGTTGATGTAAGACTTTATCTTCAAACCACTTAGTAAAAGTCTTATTATGCTCTCTAGCAAGCCACATTGAACTTGCTTGAGGATGTTGTCTCTTTATAAAATTGGTATGTTCCTCGATATAAACACTCACTTCGTCCATATTGTGTAAAATATACAAGTGAGCTTGTTCCAACTGCTCACGGCTGATTACTTTCACCCGTGATCCCAAAATTCCTTTGCCCTCCTCAATATTCTTGTCATTATCAGGAGTGTCATTACCACTGAAAAAGTCATTGCAAAAATCCATAACCTCTCTCGCCACATAACCTTCAATAATACTCCCTTCAGGTCGATAACGGTTTCGAACATCACCTTTAAAAACGCTCATGTATCGTTCAAAGGGATACATCCAATGCAAGAAAACTGGTCCCAACATTTTCACTTCCCTAGTCAAGTGGACAACAAGATGTACCATGATATCAAAGAACGAAGGAGGGAAATACATCTCAAGCTGACATAGGGTAACAACCACTTCTCTTTGCAAATTATCGAGAGTATCAGGGTCAATAACTTTGCTGCATAGACTGTTGAAAAAGAAACAAAGTCTGGTAATTGCAAACCTTACATGCTTCGGCAATATAGATCGAATTGCCACGGGCAATATTTGTTGCATTAGAGTGTGACAATCATGAGATTTAAGACCTATCAACTTCAGATCTTTCATTGATACCAATCTACGGATGTTGGATGAGTAACCATGTGGCACCTTAACATTTACCAAGCATTCACAAAAAGTTTTCTTCTCCTTTCTAGACAACGTGTAACAAGCGGGAGGTAAGTATATTCTTTTATTACCCATTTCACGTAATTCTGTTAATTCTGACCTTATTCCCATTTCACGTAGGTCCAGTCTGGATTTTATCCCATCTTTAGTCTTACCTGGTATATTTAATAGAGTACCAATGATGCTATCACATACATTTTTCTCAACGTGCATTACATCGATACAATGTCTGACTGTCAAAGAACTCCAATAAGGAAGATCCCAAAATATTGACTTCTTCTTGAATGAATAATTGTCACTCTGTGTGGCCATACTACATTGTGATTTCTTACCAAATTCATTGACAATGTCTTTTACTCTTTCATAAACAACATCCCCTGGTATAGGTTTAGGTGCACTCCGTTCATCATTCCATCCATTGAATGCTTTGCGCTTCCTATGATATGGATGGAATTTTGAAAGAAACCTTCGATGACCAAGATATACAGTCTTGCCGCCATGTTTTAGTCTTATTGAATCAGTGTTTTCTTCACATATAGGACACGCTTTAGCTCCTTTGACACTATATCCAGACAAATTCCCATATGCTGGAAAGTCATTAATAGTGCAAAACAACATAGCGTGCAAACGAAATGTCTCTCTTGCTGAAGCATCATAGGTCATCACACCTTCAGCCCAAAGTTTCTTTAAGTCATCAATCAAAGGTTCAAGATAAACATCGATATCATTTCCGAGTTGTTTAGGGCCCGATATCAACAATGGCAACATAACGTACTTATTTTTCATACACATCCAGGGAGGAAGATTGTATATAACAAGCATGACTGGCCAAGTGCTATGTTGGCAGCTCAATGTCCCGTACGGATTCATCCCATCTGTACAAAGCCCAAGTCTTAGATTCCTATCTTCTTCACCAAATTTAGGGTACAATAGATCAATCTTCTTCCACTGTGGGGAATCAGACGCATGTCGTAGGATCCCATCATTATTTTTCTTAACATCTGCATGCCACCTCAAATTCTTCGCATCTTTCGGATTTGCAAATAAGCGGTGAAACCGTGATATTATAGGTAGATACCACAACACCTTGGCAGGAGAACCAGTTTTGGACTCCCCCGAAGTCGTCAATTTATACCGTGACGCACCACATTTTGGACAATCTTTCAAATCTACATAGTCCTTTTGAAATAATACACAATCATTCGGGCATGCGTGTATCTTCTTGGCCTCCATTCCCATTGGGCACAACATTTTCTTTACCTGGTATGTTGAGATTGGAAGCTCGTTTCCTTCAGGAAGAATTTCTTTCAACAAAGTCAACAATGAAGTGAAGCTTTTGTCGCTCCATCTATTGTTAGCTTTCAACTTATACAAACTCAACACAGCGCTAAGCTTCGTAAACTTAGCACAGTCTGTGTATAACGGTATCTCAGCATCATGCACAATGTTTGTAAAGATAGGAGGTGGATCGGTGTGCTCTACCCTACAACTATCCAGCATCGCATCAACGATGTCTGCTGGAACTGGTTCGTTCACATTTACGTCATCGGAGGCAATTTCTTCTTCCACCCAAGCACTGCTATCGACATCTACTGGTTTCGATTTTGAAATCTCTCCATGCCAGTGCCATTCTGTATAGCCTTGTACAATCCCGTTGCACATGACATGACTTTTGATTTCCTCGCCAGTGTTGACTTTCAAGTTGTTACCGCAATGCCTACATGGACAGTAGAACCTATCTGTAGGTTTTTTCCTATGTTCCTCGGCAAATCTAATAAACTGATCAAGACCAGATATAAACTCTGGGGTGCAACGATTACGAATGGACATCCATGATCTATCCATTCTATGATCAGAGAAAACAAGTATATATTAGGAAACAAGTATATATTAGGAAAAGATTAGGCAGCATTTCCCCGCTGTTCTCTAAGTACATATGTACTTAGAGAACAAACGGGGAAATGCCAACAAACACATGTGATGTCATTCTTATATATAATAAATGTGTACCACCTATCCCATCCTTGAACACCTAATCTCACTAGTAAGTGTATAATGTGTATTGGGTTTTCAAGAAAATTTCGGCAGCATTTCCCCACTGTTCTCTAAGTACATATGTACTTAGAGAACAAACGGGGAAATGCTACCAAAATTTTCTCGAAAACCCAATACACATTATACACTTACATCCTAAGTGAGATTAGGTGTTCAAGAACAGTCCCAAACCGGGGACTATCCAAGATTTACTCCTAATGAGTCAATCTTGGACGGGTTTCTAGGCCAACAAACACAATAATAGATATCTACAATGAAGCCGGACTCCATACAAACAGTATATAATTTAGTGATTGTTCATTCTAATTTATACCAATGTACAAGTAATATAAAAAACACTGATTGTTCACATTCTAGGCCAACAAACACATGTGATGTCATTCTTATATATAATAAATGTGTACCACCTATCCCATCCTTGAACACCTAA
Organism: Alisma plantago-aquatica; assembly: GCA_963693085.1. Taxonomy (NCBI): domain Eukaryota; kingdom Viridiplantae; phylum Streptophyta; class Magnoliopsida; order Alismatales; family Alismataceae; genus Alisma; species Alisma plantago-aquatica. The sequence continues at coordinate 1,157,806,688 of OY856410.1, read as the reverse complement.
TCTCACTAGTAAGTGTATAATGTGTATTGGGTTTTCGAGAAAATTTCGGCAGCATTTCCCCGCTGTTCTCTAAGTACATATGTACTTAGAGAACAAACGGGGAAATGCTGCCGAAATTTTCTCGAAAACCCAATACACATTATACACTTACATCCTAAGTGAGATTAGGTGTTCAAGAACAGTCCCAAACCGGGGACTATCCAAGATTTACTCCTAATGAGTAAATCTTGGACGGGTTTCTAGGCCAACAAACACAATAATAGATATCTACAATGAAGTCGGACTCCATACAAACAGTATATAATTTAGTGATTGTTCATTCTAATTTATACCAATGTACAAGTAATATAAAGAACAATGTGGATTATATGGGACATAAATTCATTGTTCATTTTCCAACATTAGGTTCAACACTTGAAACATACATTCATTTTCAACATAAAAAAATTGTATCATTAGGGTCCAACATGTGCATTATATGGGACATACACATCAAGGAGGTCATAAGGGAGGATATTTGCTTATTTATGAGTAAGCGATATAAGATTAAGATCCATATAAAAATTAGGGCAGAAGGAAGAAATAAATCTTCTTTAGGATACAATAGACCCTTATGGATGTATTTAGGGCCATAGGTACCATCATAGAACAAAAGGGGTACACTCTAGGATTTAAGATCACACTACATCATGTATTTTATACAAAACTACATGTATGTGTATATAAAAAATATATTTATAAGGAACTTCTATACATATCTAATCAACAAATCAGTAATTAACTAAGTATTCATCAATACTTACTATTAATCAGTATCTCTAATCATGAAAATCGGCAAGCAGATCAGTAATTGTAAATAACAAACTACGAATTGTTGAATTAAAGTAATCACTAAAGTAATACTAACCAGTAGTACCAATCATTAATCACTGAATAGGTGGGCAACAGCAGGGCGAGGTACATGGGCAAGCGAGCAGGGCGAGGTCGAGTAGGTCGAGTAGGTGGGCGGCGGTGACACCGACGAGCTCCAGGACCACCGGCACAAGTCAGGCAGGTAGCGGCAGCGACACCGGCGAGCAGGGAGCGGCAGGCGGCGGCGGGCAGGCAGGCGGTGGAGAAGGAGCAGGCAGCCGGTGGCGACACCGGCAGCAGAAGGAGCAGGAAGCGGCGGCGGCGCACAAGCAACAGCAGCAGCGGAGGGTCGGGCGATGGTAGCGGAGGGTGGCGGGCAGCGGCGTCGGTGAGCAGTAGCAAGCGCGGGCGATGAAGACAATGAAACAGAAAAGGGGACCTAAAGTCGATCGATCGTGCGTCTAATAAGTTCGTAAAGGGCGTCGGTTATCTAACAAAACCGACGCCTAAAGTCTTCAGCGTCGGTTCCTATTACAAAACCGACGTCCAATTAGATAAAATTTGCCCTAAATAAATTGGCGGGAACCACTATCGGCGTCGGTTATCTAAGGATAACCGACACCTAAGCTGTAAATTTTCGCACAAATTTTCATCTTATATAGGCGTCGGGTTTGTGGTAAATAACCGATGCCGTATGTGACATATTTTTTTTGCTCGAAAATTGGATTTCGCGGGCAGTTTTAGGCGTCGGTTTTTTACCAAAAAACCAACGCTTAATACAAAGCGGTACCCGTGTCTTGGCTACAGACGTCGGATGACCTAGATGACCGACGTTGAATGTTATAGGCGTCGGTTTTCCTAAATAACCGACGCCCAGAAAAGCGACACTGAATGTTGTTTCTGTAGTAGTGCACCCTCATATATTTTAGTGCTGGAAGGGTTGTAATTGAGACGAAATTCCTGATGAAAATCTTCCACCCATTGTTCATCTTGAAAAGCTTCATAGTTGGTATCAATATGTTCATGTCGGGGCCATTCTTTACCAAATATAGATGGAATGGAACTCAATGTTGTAATAGAGTCAGGGAATAGATGTCCATGCTCATCATCAGTTTCATTCAATGACTCATCATCATGATCACTATTATTATCACCTTCCTGATCACTATCATTATCACCTTCATGATCACTATTATCATCACCTTCTTGTTCACCCTCCTCAACCTCAACACCAATACTCTCAATAGTAGGATTTTGAGAGAATTCAGGTGGTTGATTCCATTCAGCAGTTATATTACTGCTACATGGTTGGGATTCAAATTGATTCAACAAACTAATGAAACTAGATTGTTGGTGGAGAGATTTTTTTTTAAGAAACACATCAATATAGACATAATATAAAAGTGTGAACAAGGTTCTATATGCATCATCATCATCAACTTGTAAGAGCATATGATCTTTTCCAGGGAAATGATAGGATATATTGATAGAGAAGTGGTTGGGATTGATGTCAAGTATTGTATGGATATATGATTTTAGTTCGGATAGGGTATTGATAAGTGAAATATGTATGGGTCTAACAGATTGACTAGAATAAGACCCATCTGAGAGAAATTGACCATTATATCGAAGCTTGAAATATTTTGAATGTGAACTAGATGCCATGTTCCTATCATTATAAAATAGTAATTCAGATTTTAGAACAATAATTTAACTTTGACAATAATTAACATGAATTAATATTTTATATCATGAATTAATATTTTATAGTATGAATTAATATTTTTGAACATTGACATCAATTTTAGAAGAGTAGTTCAGATTTTAGAACAATATTTTTTCTATAACATTAACATTCTAGAACAATAATATTGGAATTTGGAATTATAATTTTAGAATTTAGAACAATAATTTTAGAATTTGGAACAATAATTTTTTTAACAGTAAATAACCTTTAAGTGTCATTTTCTATAACATTAATTTAGTAATGTGGAATCAAATAGTAGCAATATAATTATTTTATTTTAATATTGTATAGTAATTTTAGGTACAAATTTTAGATAAAAATATAGTAGAAAAATTACCTCAAATGGCGAGATCTCAAAACCCAAGAACAGAAAGAAGAGAAAGAATCCCGGCCAGACAACGAAGCAATAGAAATCCGAGCAGCAAAGCAATAGAAGAATAGCATCAAGATCGTCCGAAATCAACTCTAAGATTGCCCGAAATCAACTCCAAGCAATAGAAATCCGAACAGGGAACTTCTGAGAAATGGAAGTAGAGAAGAAGTTGAGGAAATGGATGAATGGTGTGAATTTGGGGGTGATCTCGTCTCCTTTATAGGGACGCATTGCCCCCCCCCACGTGGCAACGGCCGCGGCCCGCAACGACTATGTTGCAACGGTCGGGGGAGCAATACGTCCGCAGGCGGGACACATTGTCCCAACTAACCGTTGGGACGTTTCGAGACGGGACGCATTGGTCCCACTGAAGGGCAATGCGTCTCGGCCCAGGACGCATTGCTCTCCGGTGGGATCAATGCGTCCCAGTTCGGGACACATTGTTATGTCGCAGACCAATACGTCCTGGTCCAGGACACATTGCCTCCCGAGAGAGCAATGTGTCTCCACAGGGGACGCATTGCCCTCAAAATGTGTCATTTTGGGAATTAAGTTCAAAAACGTGCTATTATGGGAATTAAAATGGTCAAACGTGCCATTTTGATTTTTTGACCCAAAATCTGTGATTTCCTGGAGTCTAGTGACTAGCACCACGACCACCAATCTTAGAATGCAGTTTGTGCTCAGCCGTAAGAAGCTTGAGCCCTTGGCTGCACGTCAGCCTTCACAAGAAAGCATGTTGTTTAGAAGCAGGAATCAAATAGAATGAGATCTGCAGCTCATGACATGTTGGTGGTTTCATTCTTGACTCCAAGAAGCGCAACAGGTGCAGCAGTTTGCGAGGAGTCAGGTTGCTACCTCACTCTCATGCGGTCTACAGAAAGAAATGTCTAGGTAACAAATAATCTTGGCTCTACATTTGTACCACATGAACTAATAGAATAGACTAAACATATAATTGGAACCATGAACAAGTATGCAAGTTAAACTATTAATTAGTTAACATTTCAGCATCTACTACGTAGTATGTAAATATATGTACCAAAATCTTACCTATCCAGAAATCTGTCACACATGAACCAGCCACAGACTACATATCTGAATATATGGCACACTGGTTTAACAACATGATCAGTTATGGATAACGAACTTACTATTAAAGTGATTAGTTTGGACATATACGAATAAATTTGTAACTGATAGACTAGTTTGCGTTGTTAGTACTGACTGATCAGTAGAGCATTGTCTATCTTATTCGTTTGTGAAGGCACTTTGGTACACATGCACTAGTATATCTAGTAGCATAATAATTAATACATATACTAATAACCAATGCATGATTTCATGACCTAGTGTCCATTATTACTCTAACGACGTCTACATGCATGGATAAAAATACTTCACACCCACAAGCATGTATACAAGTAGTTCATAGGCCACATGCATGAATACAGATAGCTGAAGTATATGCACAAGTATCGCTGAAATACATGTTGATAACGTTAAATTATGGAGACCAAACATATCTTAATATAACACCATATAGGTGGGTATACACGATAGCACACAATAGACATATTAGAAGATGGAAAATCTGAAATTTCTGAGATTACACCTCACTGAATTTTTAAATTCTAGAACCTCACTTAATAAGGGTATAATATAAAAGAGCTTATTTATTAGAAACAACTTTTATGAATATATTGATGACTTTTGGGAAGGACATTAGATTCTTGTCAAACTTCAAAATATAGAACAAGTAACATTATTTCATGCATCTAAATAGATATCAAGTACTTTCTATACATGTACACGTATTGGAGATCTAAGTATTTGTATTTGAAGAATTACTTATACATGTAAGGAAGTATCTTGAGTCATGTATCGAAGAATCCTATAGTAACAATAGTATTGCCATGACATTATGTGATTTCCAATCATATCATATAAAACTCAGGTTAATAACCTTAGAAGAAAGTATATTAACAATATAGATGAATAAAACTTCTAAATGAATGAAATAAGACACAGTCACTAGATACAAATGCAATCATATGTAACTTAATGATTCTGACCCAATAATAATCGATTTCTCTCTACACTAGAAGAGTATTGGTGAACTGTTCTTGGAGCTCAATGCTTGCATATTTGAATGTTGTATACTTTGTTTCAAGGTACAAAATTACTATTTCTATTTGAAAAGTTTATTTTCCTCTTGAATGCATGCATGATTAGATAGGTTGGTTGGCTTAATATTGCTTTTTAAACTTTAACCCTCATCTTTGAAAGGAAACCAACATTTATTCTTAGAAAATAATAGCACATTGTTCAAACGCCAGAAATGGCAGTACGGTGCCTACTAGTTTATGTGGAGTATGATTCCACAACTAGTTTAAGTGGAAGTACCATTCCACGACTCTGTGCAGAGAAAGGACATAGGTATCCCTCAGGATACTGGAAACTTCAGTTAATGCATTGTCACTCCCATGGAGAGAACATAAGGCTTCTCCAACAAAATAGACATTGATATGTGCTATCTATTATGATTGAATTCCTAGTCTTGAAATTGAATTTTAATGCATAGTCTTGAATAATGAAATTTGATTTATTTATATTGATATCCCTTGTTACTACTTGTGTAACATCCCAAAATTTAATCAAGGTAAGATTAAGGTTTTAACAATAATTTTCCCACTAATTAATTAATTATATTGGACTTTGATAAAATTTATCCAAACATAATCACTATTCCATCATACCTCAAATTTGATTTCAAAATATAACTCACCAAGGGAAAGGATAATTCATTTTATATTCATATACATTAAGATAATGACCTTTATGAGATTGTTGGACAAAAGATTATCAAAACCTAAATTTAAATGTATGGGAAGATTCTATGCCTATTGTTTGACGTGTGGTCCAATTTTGAAGTCATTAGGACTTCATTTAACCCCTCTAACAAATTTAGAAAGTTTGTATATAGTTTTGAGCAAAATTTCATTGATTTAATGATTTAACTAAAGTCTACATTTTGTGACATCACGGCCCCTTTGGGCAGAATCTGGGTCGGACTCTCAAACCCTGGGTATTGCAAGTTGGGACTTATCCCCTTCACTCGACTCTGGTCCTCTCTGGACTCTACAGTCCCAGCAATCAGTTTAACCTATGATCTCTCTCTCCACATGATCCCCAAGTCTAGAGGGACTCATCATTGGCTTCCCCTCATCCTTACGATCAGTTTGATCCATGGTTTCCTAGGACTACATGTCCTAGAGCTTCTGGACTCTCACTTCCGCTAGAGGCCTCCCCTATTTCAACCTCTGAGGGGCACCCGGGCCTCATCGAGCCTCCATATATATAAGTAGCCTACTGAAGTTCATAAGAGGATGTCTAGAAACTTGTCTCCACCCTCGTTTTGCTCTCTCTTACCCCTTCCCTCCATATCTACAGGAGTCGCATACTACAACCACAACAGGCTTGTCGACACAACATCTCCGACCGTCGCAAACCAGAGGGAACCCACCAGGCGATCCACTGAGACTCAGGGGATCTTTCTCGTGCTTCTCTTCAACATGATTTGAGGTAATTCACGTTACATAGTTTTCCCCCTTTTCACATGTTTCTCAGCCTTCACGAAGATTCTCACTATCTGGTCCTTTTTTTCAATCATGTTCATTTCTATCTTTATCGTCGGCCTCCACCGACCCTTTCCGTCTATTTTGATCGAGATTTTGGACTCTTTGACATCTTTGGTAGCCTAAATGTGTCCCTGCCATGGCGGCAAGTGGTTCTGGAGCCCCGAACCACAGAACTGCCCATGTTGGGGCTTGTAACCTTCGTGGAGAGGCGAGGGGCCTGCTGTTTTTGATGGTTTCTGATGATATGGTAGGAATCGTGTTCTGGAATTGGGATATCGATCGGGACCCTCACAGGTGTATTCCTCGTTGCGCTGAGTAAGAAGAATTGCAGATGTTATTTTCCTGCCATCTTTTATCTGTGTCGCAGCCTCAAGGGTAGTATAGGGATTTTAGTTTGTTTAGGTGGGCAATGATACGTAGTTTTGCTGGGAAGGATAGGCCACAAGGTTGTACCCCATTGGGCCACATCAGTAGTGGGTCTGGATCCAATTGGTCCCTGATTGGGATCCCGTGTGGATTTTCTTTGAATTTTCATTGGTCCAGATTTTGGAAATTCATAGTAATTCAACCAACAGTCAGAAAATTGAGTTTAAATAGTCGTTGGAAAGATTTTTCTAAGAGGAACCTAATTTTTAGGTTTGCAAATCCCAATTAGAGAGTTTCAAACCATGTTTTCCTTAAAAGACCCAAATTATGGTTTAGGATGGTGTTCAAGGTGATGATTAATATAAATATTATAATTTCAGGGAACATAGGATTTACTCAAGACCAGGGAGATGAGATTAGGTTTTGCCTTGCTCCAGGTAACCGGGTCATGCCACTATGCATACATATTTTGAATGAGTTTCATGTTATGTATGATTTTTGATTATGCTTTAATTCCAAGTTAATGAATGAAATTAAGGTAACGATCTTGTCTCCAATTGTAATATTGCATGTTGTTTGCTATATCTATAAAGTCTTATGTTTATCATAGACACTCAATAATGTTTATGTTATGATCATGTGATAGTTAAGGCATTGAAGAAAGATCATGTAAATCATGTATTATTAAGGCCATGTGGGAGAATTCCCATTATGTTAAAGATTTAATGTTTAAATTTAAGATTCATGTTATAAGAATTTAATTTAGTTTTATATGCTCTCGCCATCATGGACCTCAAGGGGTCGTTATGGGAATTCGTGCCAATTATGGGCTTTCATAGCCAGTCATGGACCTTAAGGCATCGTTATGGGCTTTTTAGCCAAAACATGGGCATTCATGCCAATTATGGGCTCTTAAGTGGGAAAATCATAGAGAGTGCATATTTTACTTATTCAATTCTTATTTATGTCAAGTAATTAATTTCAAGAATGCTTAAGTTAAATTCATGTAAAGATTTTCTCTCAAGTCAATTATATGTACTTTCTTTTCTTATATGTGTATAGTGTCGCTTACTGATGTTGTTGCTTTGTTTTGCATGGCTATGGGATGAGATGTCCCTAGATCAAGGAGCAAGAGGGAATTGAGCGATCCTTCAAGTGTAGCTGATCAAGGAGACTTTAGCTTGGTGGGGTGCCATCTACCACTCCATAGATTATCTAGTTCAGTTTCAATTCATGCTTTAGATTTGCTTAGCCTACATGCATTAGGTTTTGAAATAAGATGAGATAGTTTATGTTTTTCCCTTTCAAAGAACAATGTATGAATCTATATCTTGATTTAATGCACGGTGTTTCGTTTATCTTATTGCAATGATTATCATGTTTTGTGATGTTCCTCTGAGCCAAGTGACCCATGTTATTATGGACAACATAGGGTTTTCTTCCACTGACTTATATATGTGCTTGGAGGGGCATTACAATATGGTATCAGAGAAATGAGTACATGGCCACTAAGCTAAAGATTCATGTGTTCTAGCCCTAGGTATACCTTGTTTTTATAGATGGCTCCTAAGAAGTCTGACAAGGGAAAGGATAGGGAAGATGATGCTAGTTCTTCTAGTGAGGGAAGTGGATCAAGAAGGAACCCTAAAGCAACTTTGGAGGACTTAGTCCAATTGCTCAACAATGCCCTAGGATAAGGACAACATCAATCTAGACACCACGAGCTGACCTTGGTGGATTTCTTGAAGATTAGGCCTGAATCCTTTACAGAAGAAGGAGAGGATGATGTCGTCACTAAGGGAGAAGATTGGATTAGGAGAATGGAGCATTGTTTTCATGATTTGGATTGTCCTCAATAGTCTAGGGTTCACTTTGCCACCCACATGCTGAAGGGAGCATCCCGTACATGGTGGGAGAACTTTCTCAACTCAAGAGCGGTTGATGCACCTACACTTACATGGGAAGGATTTGTTGAAGCCTTCTAGGAGCATTGTGTCTAAAGCCATGATAGAGAAGAAGGAGCTAGAGTTTTCCAATCTAGCTCAGGTGGGTGACATGACGGTGACCAAGTATGCAAAGAAGTTTAGGATCCTACAAAAGTATAGTTATGATTATGATCAGTGACGCAGGACAAAGAAGTTCATCGAGGACTCAAGCCCGACTTAAGCTTTACCCTATCAGGAAGAGGCCATAAAACCCTTCAGACTGCTCTGGATGCAGCGCTAGAGCTAGAAGACCACCCCAAAAGGTCCTACAAGATAGAAGCTCCCCAGAAGAACAACCAGTATCAACCCCCCAACAACCATAAGAGGAAGGCACCTGAGCATGCTACAAATTTTGAGAAGCCTTTATGCCCAACATGCAAGAAGAACCATGCATGTCCATGCATATATGGTATAGGAGCATGCTTCTACTGTGGAGCGAATGGACACCTCAGGTCAAGTTGCCCAAAGTTGCTAAAGAAGGAGGCAAATCCAAATCAGAATAGGAACCAAGACCCTCCACCTAAGAGGCAAGCTAGGGTTTTTGCCATGGACTTAGAAGATGATGATCAAGGTAATCTTTAATTCATATATTTCCAGCCCTAAATGTTGAATTTATGTGTTCATAAAGATATGCAACTTAGGAAAGCAGAGGGACAAGTGAACCCCTAAGGTGGGTAGTAAACCATGAAAATTTTGAGGGAGAAAATTATTTTAGGTGGGTAGAATTGTAACATCCTAAATTTTAATTGAGGTAAGATTAGGATTTTAACAATAATTTTCCTAATAATTAATTAATTATCTTAGACTTTGATGAAATTTATCCAAAACATAATGACTATTCCATCATACCTCGAATTTTAGTTCAAAATGTAACTCACCAAGGGAAAAGATAACTCATTTTAATTCATATACGTTAAGATAATGACCTTTATAAGATTGTTGGACAAAAGGTTATCAAAACCTAAATCTAAATGTATGGGAAGATTCTAAACTTATTGTTTGACTTGTGGTCAAATTTGAAGTCATTAGGACTTCGTTTAACCCCTATAACCAATTTAGAAAGTTTGTATATAGTTTTTGAGAAAAAAAATCATTAATTTAAAGATTTAACGTAAAGTCTACATTTTTTGATGTCACGACCCCTTTGGGAAGAGTATGGGTCGGACTCTCGGACCCTTGGCACTATGAGTCGGGACTTATCCTCTGCACCCGAATCTGATCCTCTCTAGACTCTACAGTCCCCACAATCAGTTTAACCTCCAATCTCTCTCTCTACATGATCCCAGGTTTAGAGGGACTGGTTGTTAGCTTCCCCTCATCCTTACGATCAGTTTGATCCATTGTTTCCTAGGACTTCATGTCCTAGATCTTCTGGACTCTCGCTGCCGCTAGAGGCCTCCCCTATTTCAACCTTTGAGGGGCACCTGAGCCTCACTGAGCCACCATATATATAAGTAGCCTACCAAATTTCATAAGAGGACGTCCAAAAACTTGTATCCACCCTTGTTTTGCTCTCTATTACCCCTTCCCTCCATATCCACAGGAGCCTCATACTACAACCACAACAGGCTCATCGACCCAACATATCCGACCGATGTGAACCAGAGGGAACCCACCAGGCGATCCACCAAGACTCAGGGGATCTTTCCCATGCTTCTCTTCAACCTGATTTTAGGTAATTCATGTTACATAGTTTTTCCCCATTTTCATCTGTTTCTCAGCCTTCACGGCATTCTCACTATCTGGTCCTTCTTTTTATCACGTTCATTTCTATCCTCATCGTCATCCTCCACCGACCCTTGTTGTCTATTTTGATTGAGATTTTGGGCTTTTTGGCATCTTTGATAGCCTAAACCTATCCATGTCATGGTGGCTGGTGGTTCTGGAGCCCCAGACCACAGAACTGCCCATGTTGGGGCTTGTCACCTTTGTGGAGAGGCGAGGGACCTGTTGTTGTCAATGGTTTGCGATGAGATGGTAGGAATAGTGTTCTAGAATTGGGAGATCGGGACCCTCACAGGTGTATTCCTCTTTTTGTTGAGCAAGAATAATTGCATATGTTGTTTTCCCAGTTTGCCCCTCACCATCTTTTATCTGTGTCGCAGACTCAAGGGTAGTATAGGGCTTTCAGTTTTTTTAGGTGGGCAATGATACGTAGTTTTGCTGGGACGGTGGGCCACAAGGTTGTACCCCATTGGACCACGTTAGTAATGGGTCCAGATCCAATTGGCCCCTGACCGGGATAACAATACCCGCATGGATTTTCTTTGAATTTTCATTGGTCATATTTTGGAAATTCATAGTAATTCAACCAACGGTCAGAAAATTGCGTTTAAATAGTCGTCGGAAAGATTTTTCTAAGGGGAACCTAATTTTTAGGTTTGCAAATCCCAATTAGATAGTATCGAACCCTTTTTTTCTTAAAATATCCAAATTAGGGTTTAGGATGGTGTTCTAGGAGATGATTAATATAAATATTGTAATTTCAGTGAACATAGGATTTACTCAAGACTAGGGAGATGAGATTAGGTTTTGTCTTGCTCCAGGTAAGAGGGTCATGTGACTATGCATAAGTATTTTGGATGAGTTGCATGTTATGTATGATTTATGATTATGCTTTAATTCTAAGTTAATGAATGAAATTAAGGTAACGATCATGTCTCCAATTATAATAATGCCTATTGTTTGCTATATCTATAAAGTCATATGTTTATCACAGACGCTCAATAATTTCTATGTTATGATCATGTGATAGTTAAGGCATTGAAGAAATATCATCTAAATCATGTAATAATAAGACCATGAGGGAGAAATTCCATTATGTTAAAGATTTAATGTTCAAACTTAAGAATCATGTTATAAGAATTTGATTAAGTTTTATATTCTCTTTCCATCATGGACCTTAAGGGGTCGTTATGGGCATTCGTACCAATTATGGACTTTCATAGCCAGTTATGGACCTTAAGGGGTCGTTATGGGCTTTTTAGCCAAATCATGGGCATTTGTGCCAATTATGGGCTCTTAAGTGGGCAAATCATATAGAGTGCATATTTTACTTATTCAATTCTTATTTATGGTAAGTAATTAATTTCAAGAATGCTTAAGTTAAATTCATGTCAAGATTTTCTCTCGAGCCAATTATATGTACTTTCTTTTCTTATCATGTGTATAGTGTCGCAAACTGATGTTGTTGCTTTGTTTCACATGGTCGTGGGATGATATGTCCCTAGATCAAGGAGCAAGAGGGAATTGAAGCGATCCTTCAAGTATAGCTGATCAAGGAGACTTTAGCTTAGTGGGGTGCCATCTACCACTCCATAGATTATCTAGTTTAATTTCAGTTCATGCTTTAGATTTTCTTAGCCTACATGCATTAGGTTTTGAAATAAGATGAGATAGTTTATTTTTTTTCCATTTCAAAGAACAATGTATGAATCTATATTTTGAGTTAATGCATGTTGTTTCATTTATCTTATTACAGTGATTACCATGTTTTATGATGTTCCTCCGATCCAAGTGACCCATGTTATGGACAACATAGGGTTTGCTTCCGTTGACTTATATATGTGCTTGTAGGGGTGTTACAACTAGATACATTCCTACATGTTAAATTCTTTGCATATTCTCATTGACAATTCTTGGTAGTTAGTTGCATGTTTTAATGACTTTCTAAATAATTGGTTTTGTATCGGTCCTTGTGACTGGCCCATCTTTCTCTTTGGTCCATGTGTGGAATCCATGGATAGATCATGTGCTTCAAAATGACTTAGAAGAGACAACATGAGACATATAGGAGATGCCCTCTGTTGGAGACAAGATTTGAATGAGTGTTGAGATTAGTTTACTAGTTCTCATGTATAGAAATTTAAACTTCTGCACACTCTGATGTAGTGTATGATGCAAACATTGTTATATTTGTGTCTAAATAAAATTATGTTGAAATTTGGTTTTATAAAGATCATGTTTTATAGTACCAATGTTTATAGGTAGAAGGGCTAGAGATGGTGATTCCCCTTGTAGGAATTGAGAATAAGGGAATGTCTTGTGCAATGTGGACGGAACCCAGGACGAAGGGGAATTCAAGGATTTTTGGTTTATGGCAAGGATGGGGTCAAGAAAGGTACGGTTGGATTTGGAAAATCCTCCCCAACCTAGTAGAGAGAAGAGTCAGGAAAAGATATGGGGGGGTATTAGAGAAACCAGGGAGAGAAAATCAGAGTCACTGTGTGCTTGGAAATAGGAAATGTCATAGGAAGGAGAAGGGTTCACAATCATGCAATCACAAACTAACATATGAGAGTGAACCCCAACTTTGGAAAGTCAAGAGAAAAACTAGCACGAAACCCAACATTTGAAACATAAGGATATATAATGATATTTGACTGAATAATTAGGAAATTTGGGGAATTAAAGATGTATTTTCTTTTCCTATTTGAATTAAGATAGCTAGGATTATCCAATTCATCTCAAACTTGACACCTAATCAGGTTTTAATGTTAGAATTATCTTTTAGGACTTCATATTAGGGGTCCTAATACAATTAGAATTTTGGCTCATTATTTATATATTTATAATACCTCATGTCTTTATATTTATTAATATATAGTACCATTTATCAATAACATTTATTATAAATAGTCCTAATGTCCTCATATTATTTCCATCATAGTTATATCAAGTTATCTTTCATGATCCCATCAACTTTAACTTATATAAAGGCACATTATTCATGTCCATTTACATGAAAATTCTAATTAATATTCCATTTTGTGCATAAGTATATTGGAGCTCTCATTAGAAACATTTTATTCATTATGTATGCATTAGTGAACAATGAAGCTTATATGTCTTATTAAAAGGAATCACTTGCATGTTAAGCATCATTTACTTTAGTAGATCTATTTTATGTTTATTAAGATATCTTATGTTATTATGGAATTTCATGATGCTAATGCATCATATGAGCTACCAAACATGGGTAGGTCAGGTTAGACAACTACAATTTAGTATTTAGGTTACATATATTCATTTTATCATCATATGAGGATTTATGGATCCATTGTATGATTGTAGCTTCATGTAACCTTAGCTAGGGCTTACACTAGAGTTTCTCATTATATGTGTCCTAATGTTCATTAGGGTAAAAACAAGTATATTAGAGCTTATGTGAATCCTTGTTTGGCCAAAACTAAGGATATAAGAATATGAGCATCCTATCCAAGGGATAGGGTTTATATAGTTAGTAAGTTGGGTTTGTTATGTTATAGTGACACTCAGGGAGTTTTGTGAGTAATTTAGATGGAATTTGTCTGTAACAAACCAAAATTTAGAACCCAAACCTATTCCATGATTAGAAATCTAGTGAGGTTAGTACCTTAGATTTGACCAAACAAGGATACAAATTAAAATATATTTACATACTAACTTAGTTATGTGCTAACATGTAAATAAAACCATGACATATGTTACATATTTTCTTTACTAACATTATAGCTAAATAAAAATAAATAATATGCTTTGGAGTAACAATTGGTAGATATATGTTCATAAATATTAATAATGTCTCATAATTTTAATAAATATGGAAGAAATACATATAAAATATAAAATAACTAAAATGTAGAATTTTTTGCAAAATCATAATATATAGCTCTTCTATAAATATATTGAAGTTAATCAGACCCAATTGAGTGAATGTTTATAATAAAGGTATAATGTTTTGATAAACATAATGGTAATAAGCCAAAAACTATAATGGTGTTATAACTCATGAAATAAAGTCTTAAAAGTAAAATATAGAGGTAAAAACGTGTTCCTTGGGTCCCAATTGCCTTGGGTTCCAAGTTTCACATTGTTTGCATAATTATAACTATTTTAATCCTAATTGTAAAAGAAAATAAGAATAGGATACAAAAGTGTTAAATAAATTACTAAATAACGTCAATAGTATAAATAAATCCCAATTTCAAAATCTACATACCAAAATTAGTTTATGTTTAAATTTCCATAATATTTGGACAATAATATCAATCCTAGTGTAGTTTAGGAGAGAGAATGTATATTAAAGACCAAAATATTAAATAAAATACTAAACAAATATAATATGAAGAATTAATTGTAAAATCATTTTCCTCATATTCAAGTTTACTTGTAGGATGGGTTTCACATCTTTTAGGAGTTTCTCGATGCCTCAAATTCATTACAAAATGAAAATGAAAGATAAGACCCAAAATATTGAATTTATTATTAAAATAAACATCTAATATATTAAATGAATAATGTAAACCAACTTGTATGGATTGTAGTAAATAAAATTATGGTGTAACATAATGGGAAACAATGTTGTAGACGTATGAAAATATTTTTATAAAAGAAATAAAATCTAAAATTTGTTTTAGAAACACACTAATTAATACATATGTAAAGAATAACATCACACTTGTTTGTACTAAATATTTAGATGTAAAATGTCAATTAATAGGAGAATATAATTTAAAAATAGAATATACAATTGGAAACATTAATCCTTAATTGTTTTTTTTTTGGTAGAAGTCAGGAGGTATCTATTCATCTCGCCCCCCTCATGCAAGCAAAATCATTAAATGTACTACAATTAACATTATTATTGGCTAAAGGAAACTTGGTAGTAGTACTACCATTACAAGATTCAGATCAAATTAAATTTTCTAATTCAGTAGGGGCATTTCTATAAGATATGAAATGTAACCCGGATTTTTGGTGGCATTTAGCCAAGGCATCGGCTACCTTATTCCCATATCTTTTGGTGTGGGACATCCTCCATTGACTCCTCTTCTTCTCCATGATCCTTTTGCAAATACTGGCTGTTTTGGGACTGGCTTTTGGTTCTTTCCTCAATGCTTCATAGGCAAGTAGGGAGTCAGATTCAATGTCGACCTTCTCTAACTCCAGTTCAGCAGCCATGTTAACGGTCAGTTCAATATCTTAGATCTCATCCATGAGACTACTTTCAGCCTTCGCCCTCTTGCTCCACCCACCCCTCTATAGTCCCTGCAAATCGCTGCAATATAGGACCTACCTTTCTTGGAGGTGGCATCTACGTTGATCTTGATGACATCAGGTTGTGGTAGATGCCAATCAACCTCCTTCTTGACCTCCATCCTACCTCTCACCTTGCTCCTTACCTCCAAAAGTTGTCTAACTTCAGCCTGGATTCTCCGGACCTGATAATTGGTGCTCTCTAGTGCCTTCTCAAATATTTCTTTATTTCTATAGGTCTAGATAAACTGGCAGCCTGTGATCATGGTGTCACCCTGTAGATCTTGCCTACTAAGCTGAAGGGTCAGCCATTTCCAGACGTCAATCTCGTTGAAGAAACTATCCCAAAGGTTTTGGTCCAATAGTTCCTTCCACATTGGTTTTAATTTGATGCAATCTCACAGAGCATTTAGAGTGGTTTCTTCCTCACTTCCACATCTAGGATAGGTACTGTCATCCACCATGTGATAGGCCTTTCTACAGCTATTAGTTAATAGTGCATTATGTCCTACCAACCACAGGAACATCTTTACTCTAGCTGGTGTGTTAGCTTTCCAAATATGATCCCACTTGCCTTCAGTTTTGATATCTTTGTGATCTCATAGGCACTTGTAGGCGCTTTGAGTTGTAAAATTACCCTCCTCGCTATGCATCCAAGCCTTCAGGTCGTACTCATCAGTATTACTAGGAATTTGTATCTATCTGATCTTAACTATATCCTCTTCCAAAATCCACAAGTTTAAGAACTCCTCATCCCACTTATTATCCAAGTCTATAAGGCTAGATACCCTGAGATCCTTGATTTCATCTGGAATGGGGTGTTTAGTCCTTCCCTCAAATTTTTGTGAAGAATCCCACCACTTATCCTTCCAAACATTTATGGACTCTCCATTTATAGGGATCTAGAAAGAGTTCTCCTCGATGAAATCTCTGCACTTGAAGACTGCCTTTCCAAGTATGGAGATGTTCAGATCAACTGATTCTTCTGCTGGAGAAGCCTAGTGTGCATGGTTTTGCACCAGGGTGAGTTTCCTCCAGTAATAGCCTCCCAATGATGCTTGTTGATGAGAGCTAGGTTCCATTCCCTTGTAGATTTGATACCCAAACCTCCCTTCTTTTTGCTGGATGTCATCTTGTTCCAAGCCAGCAAAGACATAGGATGGCTCTTGTGTCCACCACCCCAGATAAAAGACCAAATACTGCTATCAATTTTGTCACAGATTTTCATGGGAAGGATAGATGTTTGCATCATGTAGCCAGGGATGGTGCTTAGGCTAGACTTGGCCATAACCACCCTACCTGCTAGCGATAAACATCTAGCAGACCATGCATTGATATTGTTGTTGATTCTTTCCAACAACCCCCCATATGTCTCATGTCTTACTATACCATGGATGAGGGGAACACCCAGATACTTCCCCATATCAGACACTTATGAGAAACCACTGATGTGGCATAAACATTTCCTGGTTCTAGACGAAACGCTTTTGGAGAAGTATATACAGGACTTAGTAATGGATATCGACAGTCTCGACACCTCCCCAAACTCCTCAAAACATTGGAGTACAGTCTTCATCTAAGCTTCCGTTGTGATGGCAAACAAGATCATGTCGTCAGCAAAGCACAAATGGGAAATAAGAGGCCCCTTGGTAGTAAGCTTACTAGGAGACCACCTTCTGTCGAATACCTTTTCTTCAATAAGATGGCTAAGTCACTCCAGACATAGCACGAAAAGGTACAGAGACAAAGGATCTCCTTGTCTTGGCCCACGTGTAGATTTAAACCTTCCCTCCGCCTTCCCATTCCAGATGATAGTAGCTTCTCCACCCATGATGGAATTCATGATATAAGATATAATAGTTTCCGGTATGCCAATCTTCTTTAAAGTATCTTCCACAAATGACCGTGTCATTTTGTTATCTTAGGTAATTTCGACGATTATATACTCACCCTAGGTATTGAATGTATTAGCATAGTTACTAGTATCACTCACACAATCTTATCTGATATTCTTCTACCAGGGATGAAGGCACTCTGAGCTGGTGAGATCCACATATGCAGGTGAGCCTTGATACGTTCTACGACCACTTTAGAGGCTAGCTTGAGAACTAGATTGTTAAGAGATATGGGATGGAATTGCGCACAACTATCAGGTTTACTCACTTTTAGAATCAAAACTATACTTGTGTTGCACATATGATCAGCAAGATTTTCTCCTTCTAGAGCACTCTCGATGGTCTGTAAAGTAGAATGTTTCACAGTATGCTAATTTGCCAACATGAAGGACCCATCGACCCCATCGGGGCCACAGGATTTGTTTGGGTTCGTTGCTTGTAGAATCCTATAAACCTCATCAAGAGTAGACAATCGGCTGAGTTCAACTTGTTGCTCATCTGTCAGCTGAATAAAACTTCCCTTAAAGGCAGCAACCTTCTCTTGCTCGATGCTATGAGGCTCGGTGAAGTTGGTTTTGAAATGGTTAACAATGAGTTGTTGAGTCTCCTCCTCCTTCTCAGTCAACTCACCGTTCTACTTTCTCAGAGTTGTCACATTGTTGGATCATCTTCTTTGTTTGACATAAGCATTGTAAAATTTGGTATTTAAGTTTCCTTTACAATTCCATTGCATGTGACTTTTCTGCTTCCAATCCTCCTCTTTCTCCTGAAGGATGGCTTGATATTGATTTTGGAAATCACTGCAAAGATCATCAGTAATGGTGTTGTAATTTTCCAACATCTGTGCTTGTAAATTAGTAATGTTTCTTAGAAGCCTTGCCTTCTTTTTTGCTGCTTGGGATGAGTGAACTTCATCCCACTGCTTGATATCAGGATGTGCCTTGTTCAGAGCACTATGAAAGTCTGTCTTTCTATCCCAGATACTTCTAAGCCTATTCTGAAACTAGTCATTGGTCGACCAAGATCTTCTGATCAAAAACCGTTGGGAAGGTTTACTTATAGTGGTGTCAACTATAGAAAGGGTACAATGATCCGACCAGACTCGTGGGAGGTGTTCCACCACATACTGTGGATATTTGATAATGAAATCAGTATTAGCTACCGCACGGTCAATTCTGGTGTTCTTGGTGCCATGTTTATAAGTAAACTTCATACCCAAGAACCCCAGATCAGATAAGTTGGCTTCAAGAAGGGTGTTGGAGAATAGTTCTGCCTCTTTGTAGTCGAAACTTTTACAGCCTTTCCTTTCACATGGATTCAAAGTTGCATTGAAGTCTCCTAAAGCAATCCAAGGTTTATGAAACCTCTTCCCCATCTCCACAAGATGCTTCCATAATAGCTTTCTCACATGTACATGAGGATTGGCATAGACGAAGGTGATATATGTGTTGTCATTCACCAGACAGGTCACAAACTGTCTATGGTTGTTGATGATTTTAACGTTGCAATCCGCTTCTTTCCAACCGATCCAGATACCACCAGCAAAACCCCTCGCCTCCACTCTATGAGATTTGTTGAAACCCAGACTCTTGATAGTTCTTAGGGCATCCTCACCACTGATCCTTGATTCCAAGATAGCCACAAGCTTAGATCTTTTCTACATAATCATATCTTTAAGGACACAACATGTATCTTTATTGACAATTCCTCTAGTATTCCAACAGAGTGTATTGATCATTAACAATTGGAAAAAGAAACAAGATAGGTTGCAAACGACACCTACTATGTGTTTTCCTTTGGAACCAGGTTCTCTTTCTCTGCCTCCTCCTCTTCGATTCCTTCCAGAACTGATACAAGGCCAAGTTGTAGTCTTTGGCTCTTCCTTCTCTTCTCATATGGTGGTTTGAATCTAGCGTTCTTGAGCTTGGGTGTGCTCCCTTTGATTTTCCTACCCATAAGAGGAGGAGCTTCAGCGTAGACGTTGACATACAGGAGAGGATATGGCTCAATGCCAATGTCTTCAACGTGACTCTTGTTTGTATCAGTTGAGGTTTCTCCTTCGATAGGTGGGTTGTCATTAGATTGATTAATAAGTTTCTCATTCATCGCGACTGTCGCACTCTCTACCTCTTCCATGTCTGCATTCTCCTCCACATCAATGATTTCCTCTATAACCTCATCTACATCCGGGTTAACAGTAGTATGGTCATTTCGATGCCTTTGTCCCTGCGCATCAGTGTCCTTGATCTCCTTCAAGGCCTTCCTTTTATCGTCGCTGCTTTCAATTCATTTCTTTTTCCACACCTTATCTCCTTTCCTCCCTTCTTTAGTATATTTTTTCATTGTCATTCTCCACATCTTTATGAGCCTGTAAGGTATCTACTCACTGTGCTTTTGTTTCCTTCTTAGTTTCTTCAAGATCCACCAGGGAAGCAAACTGGTTTGTCTGCTTTGTTCTGTCAGACTCTTTATCATTTTGTCTAGTCGCCTGGTTATTACGATGCTTATGGGTTGTCACTTTCCTACTTTGAGTATGCCATTTGTTTATGGTGGCCTCATTGACATTATTAGTAGCAGTTTGTGTTTCAACTTTTCTCATATAATCTTCTTTATTCTGCCCAATGTGAGTGCATCTTTCCTGGGAATGACCTAACTTTCCACAAGCATTGCAAGTTTCAGGAAAAGCTTCATACTCCACTTGATAGATAACATCATTGATAGCAATCGTATGAATCAAAGATTTCATAGTATCCACCTCCACTATGAGTCTGGTGAATTTACTTCAAGTTCTTGCCATTGTGTGCGCATCCACTTTCACAAGGCTGCCAAGTGCAGCCCTATATAGTCGAACATAGTTGGGAGATAAAGGTGCAGAGGAAGATCAAGAATTATAACCCAGGTGACCAGGAAATTAGGAAGATCTACCGATGGTCTAAAGGATGGGTGCCATTGCCATACAGCCAGGAAACACCCAAACAGCTTCCATGTACCTCCAGTTAGGGTTGTGTCCAAGCCCCGTTCGCAAGAAAATTGTACCACGTAGTGCCCAAAATCAACTTCAAACATGTTGAACCTCCCGACTGGTTTCCATAGCATTTTTAGTCTATCACACATCGTCATGTAGCCCACATATGTTCCTATGAGTCGGGTTACCATCATATACATCCACGGATGTGCCAAGTTCTCTTCCGCATCTGGGGTGATTATCAATGATGGCCTCACGTCTCCCATATTCAACTTGACGTCTGAAACTGATAGTTTCTTTTCATATAGGGTTTCAAGAAACGTATCTTTCTGCTTACCTTGATGAAGCCCTTCCTCAATAAGGTTGATATCAACGTCGTTTGACGAGGATGGACATGCTTCCTTTGTTGCATCCTTCTGATTCCCCCAAACCTTAGCCGATGGTGTCTCGTCATTGTTGTGTAACGGTGGGAAGTGCACTATCGAAACTTGTTCCTCTATGGTAGCCTCTGATGATGCCATGATGCTTGAACTGATAGCATCACCCTTCATTCTAGCAAAGTGGAACTCGATCCCGACTACTAGGATGCCAACCCTAACTCCCTTGTCTCTCTGACCGACTGGGTCTCCTTGTTTCTCTGGATCCTTCCACGGCTCACTTTCCTCGTACGGGTGGTATTCACTACCTCCTCCTTGAAGTTTGTGCCCCCCTCTCAGATCATTGTTCCCCCAATCTATATACCCACGACTTCTACCGCCGTGCCCCCTTCTACCCCCACGTCCCCTGTCCATTCTATAATTAATCCTTAATTGTTTGGTTTAATATATTATGTTTGATATGGTTTCTAATTTTCTTCCTATCATGTTTTATTTTCTTTTTCCTTTTTCGTGTGGTACTCTCTTTCTTCTAATCACTACTTTCCCTCTCCTTCCTCTTTTTTTATTAACCTTTCTTTGCTTTCTACCACTAGGGATGGCAAAAAGTGAAAAACCGCTTCCATGGTCTCCACCCAACCTGCACCATTAATTACAAAAATTAAATGGGAGCCCAGTTTGTTTGGTTTGGGTGGACGGTAGTTTCTAGTTTGGATGTCTGCGGGGATCCGATTCACCAATTGTTATTATACAACCACGCATGAAGCAGGAGCACCTTACGTCTATAGCTGGTGGACCATCCACCTTATGTAGTTGGTCATCAGCCTTGTTTGTTTCCTCCAGTCTCGTTCTGCTAGATACTCGCTCCTCCACCTCATAACTTCCACTGCCATGCACTCATCGACGTAGTCACCACTGCCTCCATCCTCGTATGTTAGATTTCTATCACCATTGTAGTCACGCCGCCATTGCCTCTTTACATGTCTTTCAAATGCTCTTCTCTCGTCATCATCGTCACCGTCAATGTCACTTTCCCTGCCAGATCCTAATTGGATTACATGCATCACCGCCACTAGGGCAACAGCCATGCAGGCACCATCGTCGAGCATCCACTGACCCGATGAGCCTCGCGTCGTCAAACACCAAACTTGTCTCCTGGTCGCTGATACGTCGGATGTAAGCTGACAACTGATTTCTGGATGATTGTTGGAGAAGTTCAAGACCACGACCCCTTGGACTCTTAGACCGTCCAGGTCGATGTGTCATCGTCGCCATCACTGGAGGTTTAAATAATGGTTGCATCTATTTGAGAAGAAAACAATGTTTGCATCTATATTTTGAATCATGGGCTCCTCTTCCTCGAGAGCGGCCCCAAACCTGTCTCCTTTGCCATGTAGTCCCATTCCTTCAAACATTGAACATTGTACAAAAGTGACAAATGTCGGGTTCCCAGGAACCACACCCATGGCTGTGGTGTTTTTCTCCATCCGAACCATAATACCATTTTGCCAATGGGTTCCCAGTCTCTTGGTGTAGAGCAGGGTGGATCGGTTCGGTTGATGGAAATTCAGTTTTATTGTCATCCCTATCCACCACATCCTTCTAATGATATTCACATGTTAATTTGTTTATTTTTCTCCCTTATCTTTTTGCATTTGCAGTATCATATTTGACTAGTTGATGATAGTATATATATACCCCAGCTGATGCACTCTCTCGATCACAGATAGTGACTACCTGTCACCACCATGCCTATTCCCAAAGAAATCCATGCATGTTAACCTATATAATACCCATACAAGTACTTGTTTTAGAGCCCTCTCACCTGGAGCCTTCAATGCTTTTCCTATACCAGGTTTCCTGGTCACATCATGGGGTGCTTGTGGACTGAAATGGAATTAGTGTTTTGACTTTGGCCATATGTAGACTTGATTGCATCTCACATTATTTCTACATTAAGCAATTTATAATTCCTTTCTTATAATATATGCATGCATCCCCTATTATCCTCGTTGAGCAATAAACATATTTCTTCTCTTAATGTATGATTTCATCCATGTTACTATATTGAGCAATTGGCCTAATTTTATCATCCCTTAATGTATGTTGTAATTCCACATTATTCCAAATTGAGCACACACCTATGTTTCTATATTTGATCTACTTAAAGAGCCAAAATCCTAATTTGATTACTACATTTATCTCCTTTAGGATTGTTCTTAAAAGATACCTTTTGATTGTTTCTCTCACATCATTGATATTGTTGAATCATATGAAATGGGTCATATGGCCCTACTTGATATTCAATGGATGTTCTCATTCGTCATGTTTTGATTTAGACTTTCTATCTCTTAGGAGACATCCGATAAAATTGGAACGATACAGAGAAGATTAGCATGGCCCCTGCACAAGGATGACACGCACAAATTGAGAAATGATTTAGACTTTCTTACTCTTTTGTTATGCATCGTGTGGTGACTACTACTATACTGTGACATTTGCTACTTTATGTGCATGTGTAAATTCCCACACTTGATAATGCATATGTGATAATTCTTGCAAGTGATATTATTAGAGTAGATGTGTATCATGTCCTGCTCAGAGAAGATGTGTATATGTTCATGCTCACCCCATATTAATGACAGATGTGTTGATTTCTACCAACATGTTTATATTGTCCAATATTGTCGCATGTCAAACACATGGATGGCTTTCTCTTATTTATCATATTATTGAACTCTTATTCTTTTTATACCCATTTGGGTAGTCTGTTTTATTGAATCGGGAGACTTGTTTATTTGACAATCTTTATTCCTTATATTGCTCAATCCCGATTTAATATACTCATACCGGCGTTTTTCCAATGCATCTACTTTTCTCCTCTCGCTGGGGTAAGCTTCCAACCCCAGGCATAGGTCAAGGAAAAGATTACCAAGTTGGATCAGGACCTCACTAAGTTAAGGAGAACCTTTTGGGAGACTTTATCGAGGTGGTTAGATGAACCTTTGCTAATCTTTTAGTATAGTTAGTTTTCATATGTATCACCCTGTGTGGTGAAGTTTAGTGACAATATCAAGTTTTGTAATAGTTAGATATTTTGTATTATGTTGCTACATTTGGTATCTTGAATCCTATTTTGAATAAATTGATTATCATCCCTTTTGTGAAAAAATAGTGGGTTTGGCATATGGAATTTTCATTTTTATATAATTAAGTAGGGATTATTTCTCCTCTTGGGTCCCACTCCTTACAATATGGTTTCAGAGCCAGTGGCAGTTAGTTGTCTAACTATTTCAAAACTTGTCGCCCTAGGATGTTTACCTTTTTCATAGCTTGCGTATACCTAATACCTTTAAGGGTGAAAGTATTGTAGTGCATGAGTTTTGGAAAGACTTTCTTCAACCCTTATTAGGTAAAACCTTTTAAGGGGGTGGTGTTTAATTAAGTTAGGATGATTATATTTTGAGGATGAAATCATTTAAAGAGGTGGAGTGTTGTAACGAACAAGAACTTAGAACCCAACCCTATTCCATGATTAGAAAGCTACTGAGGTTAGTCCCTTATATTTGACCAAACAAGGATGAAAATTGAAACACATTTACATTGTAACTTAATTATGTGCCCCCATGTATATAAAATCATGACATATGTCACTTATATTTTCTTTACTAACATAATGGCTAAAAATAAATAATATGCTTTGGAGTAACAATTGGTAATTTCATGTTCATAAATATTATCAATGTCTCATAATTTAAATAAATATGGAAATAATGGATATAAAATGTAAAATAACTAAAATGTAGAGTTTAGTGCAAAATAATAATATATAATTCTTTTAAAAATAACTCGGCCAATGTAGTGCAGATGGTTCGGTCCGGCCTGTCCTCCCCGGGGGACCCGGATTCGAAACCTCCTATTGCGCATTGTATTTACAACTCTTGGGTTATATGGGCTCTGGCACCTATTTGAGGGAGGGGGGAGACTAAGTCTCCTTCTAACTAAAAAAAAAATCTTTCAAAAATATATTGAAGTTAATAAGACCCAATTGAGTGAATGTTTATAATAAAGATATAATGTTTTGATAAACATAATGGTAATAAAATAAAAAATTTAATGGTGTCATAACTCATAAAAAGAAGTCTTAAAAGTAAATATAATAGTAAAAATGTGTTCCTTGGGTCCCAATTGCCTTTGGTGTCAAGTTTCACATTGTTTACATAATGATAACTATTATAATTCTAATTGTAAAAGAAAATAAAAATAGGAGATGAAAGTGTTAAATAAATTACTAAATAAATTCAATAGTAGAAATAAATCTCATTTTTAAATCTACATACAAAAATTAGTTTATGTGTGAATTTCCATAATATTTGGACAATATTATCTATCCTAGTATAGTTTAGGAGAGAGAATGTATATTAAATCAAAAAATATTAAACAAAATAATAAACAACCACAACAAAAAGAATTAATTGTAAAATTATTTTCTTCATGTTTAAGTTTTCTTGTAGGATAGGTTTCACGTATTTTAGGAGTTTCTAGATGCCTCCAAGTCCTAAAGAAAAGAAAATGAAAGATAAGGCTAAAATATTAATTATATTATTAAATAGAAAATATTTAATATACAATTAATAAAGTAAACCACCTTGTATGGATTTAATAGATAAAATTATGGTATAACATAATGGGAAACAAATTTGTAGACACGTGAAAATATTATCATAAAAGAAATAAAATTTGAGATTTATTTTAGAAACACAATAATTAACACATATGTAAAGAATAACATTGTACTTGTATGTACTAAATATTTACATGTAAACCGTCAGTAGTTAAAAAGTAGTAAGAGAATACAAAATTTAAAAAGAGAATATACAATTGGAAATATTAATTCTTAATTGTTTAATTTAATACATTCTATTTGATATGGTTTCTGAAGTAGTTCTTTCTATCATGTTTTATTTTCCTTTTCAGTGTGGTACTCTCTTTCTTCCAATTCCCGCTTTCCCTCTCCTTCCTCTTTTTTATTTAACCTTTCCTTATTTTATTACATATCCCTCCAATGATATTCACCTATTGTTTTATTTAATTTCACCCTAATCTTTTTGCATTTACAATATCATATTTGACTAATTGATAATAGTATATATCATAGGTGTTGTGTAAAAGAGTGAAATCACCCCTTTACTAAATTTTTTTGAAGAATTGACATCCATTCCAAATACACTCAGAGGTATGATGGAATGGGCATAAATTTTCCAAATTTATTATAACTGTAAGCAAAATACCAAAGTGTTGCAGCGGAATTAAACAAATGACTATATCCAATTTTCACAAAAGATTATACAAGTACATCAAATTCTCCCATTAGGGTTTACATCAAGACACATAATCGGGATCTCGATAGAGGGAAGTCTAAGCTACTTCAAATCTTGTCTCCAAACAACATCTCCATCAACTGAGTCCAAGCCAAAAGCTAAGATCTTCCTTGTTTATCCATCACCGTGCTCAACACCTGGGTGGTTGGGAAGGCACCCAGCAAAAAGGGAAAGGGAAGAAAAGTATGTGTCACAAAACTAGTCTAGATAACCAGATAAGTAAAGCGAATAAGAACATGATAGGGTTCATCATAAGATGAAGATAACAAGAGTATGAGGCTAATTTCAAAAGAAACTTGCCATTAACAATTATATCAAAAAGGATTTGCATGTAAGATAATTATGTCAACCTAACTAAGTAGGATTGTGGCACCTACCAGACCTCAGACCTTAGGTGAGGGGAGAATAAGACATTCCCAGTCACCTACAATATTATGGGGAGAATAAGACATTCCCCAGGGTGACTATTTACATGCCCTCTATGGGTGGTTGAACATAAGTACTGCTACTTTAAATTAAATAGAACATAAATCCACATGCTAGAAAAAGTTGTCATGGCAAGAATAATTATATGAATCAATAAGCATGGCAGTGGGGTACCAAGACCCAAGAATAATGTTCCAAAACTGATTTATGAGGCAAGTATAGCAAAAGATTCAAGAGTATATGAAATATGATTTAATAAAGCCTCATTATAGAAAAATAGGTTAAGGCACAATTATTCCCAACTTAAGGTGTAAATGCACATACCTCTCTTACTGATATTAGTTACTAACTTTCACCACTTTAATTGAGTCCAAGTTCCACTTTACCTATTTTCAATGTATTAACATGTATTAGAGTACATAGTGTACATTAATGTATAGAAAGCCTAATTTTAGACCTTTTTAGAAAAACTTGTATTTAGACTCTTAAAACATCATCAATAAACTTATTAAGTTCTCTTGATCAAGAAAACATATTTTTATGTTAATTTTGGAGTTATGATGATTAAGATGTAATTTTTATGGATTTTATGCATGAAATTCATTTTACAAAAATCACCCTTCATAAAACCATGAAATCAGACCTTGAAAATATTTTTATTAGATATAGATTAATTTTCCAATTCCAAAACATATTTATTTGTCAAATTTGGATAAGCGGTTTAGAAGATATGAATTTTTCAATACTAACCAATAGAAAATTACCACATCATCAAACTGATTGAGATAATTGAAGAGAGAGGGAGAGGGATAAAATACCATTTGACTCAAGATCAGGTTTGAAGTTGCATAGGTAACCAAACTAGAGCTTCTAGAGAAGGTAAAATAACAAGAAACCAAAACCCTAGAAGAACATGGTAAAAAGAGATGGAAATCATCAATTTTAAACATAGAAGCATGAGTTTTAAGCATGTACTAAGCAATATATGAGAAGGGAGTTAACAAAACTTTCCTCTAGGAAGGTAATAAGGTTCAAACAGAAAGGATCCCAAGATTAGAAGGTCTGGTTTCTCCAAGTCAAGCTCCTTTCTTGAACAAAGATCACCTTCTCCACTTTAGAGGTGCAAACCCTAACAAAAGACCATGGAGATTAGATGTTTTAGGGTTCTTAGGTGGAGTTTTACCATGGAAGGTCATGGTTCCGACCTGGAATAAGGTGGGAGGAATACTAACAACATGAAAACAGGGAAGTAAAGGAGGATTCTTACTAGTTTTGGTCAAAATTACCAAGAAGGTGCTTAAGAAATCCTAAATAGAGAAATTTAGAACCCTAGGAGCCTTCTTCACCAAGGTAGGCACCCTCTTTTACCTTGGGACAGAAATTTCGTGGCCAAACATAGAGAGGACGATGCTCTAATCTGTGGGAAAGAGAATGATAGGATTGATTCTTAGATTGGGAGGTGGGAAGGGGTAGGCATGGCTTTATAAAGAAGGGGGCAAGTATGAGGTGTCTATGTGACTTTCCATGTGTCCTTAAGCTAAGGCTTCATGGCCATGCAAGAGGACAGCTCATAGACTCTTCTTGTATACCAAAGGTTGGTCCTAAGAGTCCCTAGAGACTTCTAGGACATCCCCACCGTCCTTCAAACAAAGAAATAACCCCATTGGTTGATAGCTTTTAAAGATAAGCACATTTATAAAGAGGGTAATCCCTATAATGCCCTTGGAAAGTAACACCTTCAAACCAAGGTTCAACCAGGTGCCCCATGGTTCAAAATATCTTGAATGGTAAGGGAATATATAATAATTAAAATTTAGGTGATAATTTGCAAATAAAACTTCCCAATTGGGTAAATTGCATAAAAGTCCAAAATGTACCTAAAATTGCATAACTTGCACAAACAACATCCAAATCGAACAAAATTTGAAATTAGGCTCATTTGATGTTTTAAAATCATATCAAAAAGTTAGATTACGGTTTAGAGCACTTAATTATGGTAATTAAGCTTTCACTGAGGTATTTGTGCATAAACCCTTATATTGGTACAATTAGTGAATAAATGTTCACTAAACCACTATAAATTCCACTAATTAAACATAAATGACATGAAGGATAGAAATGAAAGGGAAAGATGGGAAAGAGGTTCAAAAGACAAAATTTTAGAATTCAGTATGTTACAACACTCCACCCCTTAAAGAGGATTTCGTCCCCGAAATCACAAGCAAGAAGGGAAGGGTGAGTGTGCAACATCTCATCACAAAACTTAAGGTTATTTCTCCAACCTTAACTTCCACCAAACAACTCATCAACATATACTCCACAATCATATCGACATAGGTTAGGTTATCAAGGATCACCTAGGTTCCATTATTTAGATATTCTTTTTAGGAGATTTAACATTATTTACATTTTTGGATCATTAACATTATATTCATTATGATATCACATTATCACCATTATTTTAATTATGGCATGTCATAATCACTTTATTACCAAGGAAGTTATATTTCATTATCATCCATGAAACATCGTATATATATACATATATATTTCTCATTTATCTTACTAAGAATTTTAGAAAAATTATGGGTTACTCAATTCCCTCAATATACTTTATCATTATCCTTAATATTTTGAACTTCGACTTCGTTATCCTTATACTATCACCACATTAAGTTATAACAAATTACTTTGCATGAAATATTCAATTTGTCTTTAAGTCTTCATTCAACACAAATTATGTCACATCAATTACATATATTTCTATTAAACATTATCTCATTACCACATTATGTTTATTTCTCACATTAATGTCATCATTAATAATTTTCTCATATTTATTGATATTATTGATTTGCACATTTATTTGAATCAAATCACTTCATATTCATATTGATGCCATTCCATGTATTTTAATGATCAAGGTGAGGCATATTACAAATCGGTTCACATAAGTGACTAATCATGTGTGTATTAGATAACAAGGTAACATACCATGCATTTCATATTGATGACTTGATTAATATGTGATTAGATGATTATATATATATATATATATCATTTATGTGTATCAAAGTATGTTAACTGATTATGGCACCTAATGTCATTAATGTATCATGAAAGGCATTAAGGATGTATATGTTAAGGTTAGATGATTACAACTTAGTGTTCAGGTAAATAAGATCACTATATTTTACTTAGCATGTATTATGTCCAAGATTAGGTTACAATCATCTTACTTGTCATTTCATTAGAGTTTATTGGTTTATGACATGGGCAACACCATGCATATCCATTAGGATTAATATGTGAGTTGCTCATATTATGGGCATTATGTATTCATTAGGGTTTGAACATATAAATTATTCCTCAGATGATCATTATATGTTCATTAATATATAAACAAACATGTTAGGCTATAACTATAACTTGTTTGGACCCCACTAAGGTTTCAAGCACAATAACCTCCTAAGTATGGGGTTAGGGTTTCTCAAGATAGTGTAGATAGATTTCAAGATGTCATAGGGCTCCATCCCCCTAAAGAGGATTTTGTCCTCAAAATCTAACCACCCAACATCATCAAACTAACTATACTCCACCCCTTAAAGAGTTCGACCTATCAAGCCAAACTACACTAGGGTTAAAGGATGAGTCTAACTAAACCATGTACAAGATCCATCACAGTTCCACTGTGCACTCTGATAGCTCACTTAACCCCAAACATCAAAGTCTATGTTCTAGGGATAAACTAACCAAGCATGTGGCCCCAAGGGACATAAGGAGACTATCTTGGTATCCATCCTCAAACAAGTCACCATACACCTAAAACTTAGGGTTCCCAAAGATATACAACATAGATGTATAAGGTCACTATTGCCTAAAAGCAAACTATTTCGGACAATCCATTTCAGCTTAGGCCAGGCCAGTATCATATGGATCTGGGAGTCCTCGTAAACCAAGTAAGTGGCGCGGAGGAAAATATTTCCAGCCCCCAGTACCTGATCCTTTCTAGACACCTTTGCTTCAACTTCATGCCCTAATAGTTGCCTAAAGGCAAACCTAAACAACATTAAGTTATGCATATTTTAGTTATGTGTATTTTAGAGTTTTATTCATCATGATACTAATGTGGAACTATAGGGTCCTAAATCAACCTTTCATCATTTATAGATCAACTCTAGGGAAACCATGTCACCAAAAGGAACTATGTAATGTAGGGATTCTAATTAGGGAGACAAAACTGAAATAGTCAGATTTCGACTACCATGGGCTCTGATACCATGTTGTAAAAGAGTGAAATCGCCCCTTTACTAAATTTTTTTGAAGAATTGACATCCATTACAAAACACTCAGAGGTATGATGGAATGGGCATAAATTTTCCAAATTTATTATAATGGTATGCAAAAGACCAAAGTGTTGCAATGGAATTAAACAAATGACTATATTCAATTTTCATAAAAGATTACACAAGTACATCAAATTCTCCCATTGGGGTTTACATCAAGACACATAATCAAGATCTAGATAGAGGAAAGTCTAAACTACTTAAAATCTTATCTCCAAACAACATCTCCATCAACCGAGTCCAAGCCAAAAGCTAAGATCTTCCTTGTTTTATCCATCACCTTGCTCAACACCTGGGTGGTTGGGAAGGCACCCAGCAAAAAGGGGATGGGAAGAAAAGTATGTGTCACAAAACTAGTCTAGTATAACCAGACAAGTAAAGCAAATAAGAACAAGCTAGGTTTCATCATAAGAAGAAGATAACAAGAGTATGAGGCTATATTCAAAAGAAACTTGCCATTAACAATTATATCAAAAAGGATTTGCATGTAAGATAATTATGTCTACCTAACTAAGTAGGGTTGAGGCACCCACCAGACCTCTAACCTTAGGTGAGGGGAGAATAAGACATTCCCAGTCACCTACAATATTATGGGGAGAATAAGACATTCCCCAGGGTGATTATTTACATGCCCTCTGTGGGTGGATGTACATAAGTACCGCTACTTTAAATTAAATAGAACATAAATCCATATGCTAGAAAAAGTTGTCATGGTAAGAATAATTATATGAATCAATAAGCATGGTAGTGGGGTACCAAGACCCAAGAATAGTGTTCCAAAACTGATTTATGAGGCAAGTATAGAAAAAGATTCAAGAGTATATGAAATATGATTTAATAAAGCCTCATTATAGAAAAATAGGTTAAGGCATAATTATTCCCAACTGAAGGTGTAAATGCACATACCACTCTTACTGATATCAGTTACTAACTTTCACCACTTTAATTGAGTCTAAGTTCCACTTTGCCTATTTTCAATGTATTAACATGTATTAGAGTACATAGTGCACATTAATGTATAGACACCCTAATTTTAGACCTTTTTAGAAAAACTCAGATTTATACTATTAAAACATCATCAATAAACTTATTAAGTTCTCTTGATCAAGAAAACATATCTTTATGTTAATTTTGGAGTTATGATGATTAAGATGTAATTTTTATGGATTTTATGCATTAAATTCATTTTACAAAAATCACCCTTCGTCAAACCATGAAATCAGACCTTGAAAATATTTTTATTAGATATAGATTAATTTTCCAATTCCAAAACATATTTATTTGTCAAATTTGGATAAGCGGTTTAGAATATATGAATTTTTCAATACTAACCAAAAGAAAATTGCCGCATCATCAAACCGATCGAGATAATTGAAGAGAGAGGGAGAGGGAGAAAATACCATTTGACTCAAGATCAGGTTTGAAGTTGCATAGGTAACCAAACTAGAGCTTTTAGAGAAGGTAAAATAGCAAGAAACCAAAACCCTAGAAGAACATGGTAAAAAGAGATGGAAATCATCGATTTTAAACATAGAAGCATGAGTTTTAAGCATGTACTAAGCAATATATGAGAAGGGGGTTAACAAAACTTGCCTCTAGGAAGGTAATAAGGTTCAAACAGAAAGGATCTTGAGATTAGAAGGTCTGGTTGCTCTAAGACGAGCTCCTTTCTTGAGCAAAGATCACCTTCTCCACTTTAGAGGTGCAAACCCTAACAAAAGACCATGGAGATGAGATGTTTTAGGGTTCTTAGGTGGAGTTTTACCATGGAAGGTCATGGTTCCGACCTAGAATAAGGTGGGAGGAATACTAACAACATGAAAACAGGGAAGTAAAGGAGGATTCTTACTAGTTTTGGTCAAAATCACCAAGGAGGTGCTTAAGAAATCCTAAATAGAGAAATTTAGAACCCTAGGAGCCTTCTTCACCAAGGTAGGCACCCTCTTTTACCTTGGGACAGAAATTTCGTGGCCAAACATAGAGAGGACGATGCTCTAATCTGTGGGAAAGAGAATGATAGGATTGATTCTTATATTGGGAGGTGGGAAGGGGTAGGCATGGCTTTATAAAGAAGGGGGCAAGTATGAGGTGTCTATGTAACTTTCCATGTGTCCTTAGGCTAAGGCTTCATGGACATGCAAGAGGACAGCTCATAGACTCTTCTTGTATACCAAAGGTTGGTCCTAAGAGTACCTAGAGACTTCTAGGACATCCCCACCGTCCTTCAAACAAAGAAATAACCCCATTGGTTGATAGCTTTTAAAGATAAGCACATTTATAAAGAGGGTAATCCCTATAATGCCCTTGGAAAGTAACACCTTCAAACCAAGGTGCAACCAGGTTCCCCATGGTTCAAAATCTCGTGAATGTTAAGGGAATATCTAAGGATTAAAATTCAGGTGATAATTTGCAAAGAAAACCTCCCAAATGGGTAAATTGCATAAAAGTCGAGAATGCACCTAAAATTGCATAACTTGCACAAACAACATCTAAATCAAACCAAATTTGAAACTTAGGCTCATTTGATGTTTTCAAATCATATAAAAAAATTATATTAAGGTTTAGAGCACTTAATTATGGAAATTAAGCTTTCACTGAGGTATTTGTGTATAAACTCTTATATTGGTACAATTAGTGAATAAATGTTCACTAAACCACTATAAATTCCACTAATTAAACATAAACAACATAAAGGATAGAAATGAAAGGGAAATATGGGAAATAGGGTCAAAAGACAAAATTCTAGAATTTGGTATGTTACATGTTGACTACATGTAACCAACATTCCTCTCCCCAAAGAAACTCGTGCATGTTTTTTTTTGGTGAATCACGCGCCAAAACTCTCACCCCACTAAATCATCACGGATGGCTCCGTCGGAGGCCTTCGATGATTTTCATATACCATGTTTATTAGTCACATCATAGGGCACTTGTGGACTGATATGAAATTAGTGTTTTGACTTTGAGCATATGTAGAGTTTTTAAGGTATGATTGCATCCCACATTATTTCTACATTTTGCAATTTCTAATTCCTCTCTTTTAATTTATATTTGCATACCCTATTATCATTGTTGAGTAATAAACTTATTTCCTCTCTTAATGTGTGATTTCATCCCTATTACTAGTTGAGCGATTAACTTAATTTTATCCTCTCTTAATGTATGTTGGCATTGCATATCATTCTAAATTGAGCAATCACCTATGTTTCTATCTTTTGATATACTTGAAGAGCCAAAATCCTAATTTTATTACTACATGTATCTCCTTTATGATTGTTCTTGAAAGACATCTTTTGATTGTTTCTCTCATGTCACTGATATTGTTGAATCTTATTTTATGGGTCCCATGGCCCTACTTAATATTCAATGGATGTTCTCATCCATCATATTTTGATTTAGACTTTCTTACTCTCTTTTTATGCATCATGTGGTGACTACTAGTATAATGTGACGTGTGTTATTCTATGTGGATGTGCAAATTCCCACACTTGATAATGTAGATGTGATAATTATTACAAGTGATATTATTAGAGCAGATGTGTATCTTGTCTTGCTCTAAGCATATTTGTATATGTTCATGCTCACCCCATATTTATGGTAGATGTGTTATTTCTTACCAACATGTTTATATTGTCCTATATTGTCACAAGTAAAACACATGGATGGCTTGCTCTTATTTGTCAATTTATCGAACTCTTATTCTTTTGATACCCAGTTGAGTAGTCCATTTTGTTTGTATGGGGAGCCTTGTTTGTTTGACAACCTTTATTCCTTATATTACTCAATCCCAATATAATATGCTCATACCAGCTTTTTGTCGATGGATCTAATTTTCTCCTCTTGTTGGGGTATGCTACCAACCCCAAGTGTAGGTCAAGGAGAATATTATCAAGTTGGACCAGGACCTCATCAAGATTAGCATAATCTTTTGGGAGACTTTCTCAAAGTGTTTTGATGACCATCTATTGATCCTTTAGTATAGTTAGTTTTCATATGTATCACCCTACATGGTGAATTTTAGTGACAATATCAAGTTTTGTAATAATTAGATGTTTTGTATTTCATTGCTACATTTGGTATTTTGAATCATACTTTGAATAAATCTGTTATCATTCTTTTTGTGAAAAAATAGTGGCTTTAGGCATATGGGATGTTCCTTTTTATTTAATTAATTAGGGAGTAGATCCCCTCTCAGGTCCCACTCCTTACATTGTCCCTCCAACTGGAGTGATATCCTGACCACTTGGTAAGAGAAACTATGAATATATGGCCATGTGTGTGTGAGTCAATATACAATATTGAGCTCACACTATATCGAATAGTCTTCTATACTTTGAGAATATAGATTGAATGTTAAAATGATGACATTTCATTCCATAGCTTCAATCTATATATCTATGATAAAGGGATGATACATTATGTAAAGAGTGGAACCCACAGGGACCGTTATCTACTATTAATTTGAAAATAAACAAGCACAACCCATAACTTCAAACACCACATTTGGGGTTCCAAATTATTCTCAAATAAGAGGTCCATTAAGAGTATTTAAAAGTATAGCAGTGGAAGTAAATAAATTATTACATATTCGAAAATAGTCTCAACAACAGTTCTCATGTCAACTAGCAAAATTTAAGAGAACAACAACTAAACATATTTGTTGCAATAGGAAACCTAGCTATCTCAGAAGTCACGATCTACGGTTGCACATTTTCCTCAATTTCTGGGCCTGCAATCTCTTATCCTTCAATAGAATTATTAATGGGTTGATATGCACCTAGGTGGTAGGGAACATCACTTAGGATGGGAAATAAAATAAAAGGCTGAATCAGTAAAACTGAGTATGCACATTACAAGATTAACTAGGGCTTCATTTATTTCAAAAATAAAGTAAGATGTTCCCATCAAACAGGGGCCCATTAAAACTAGGTAAGTTCCAATAAGAAGTAATAAGAGAAGGAATGTTCAAAAGAATGAGGCAATATAATCAAACCATTGAAATCATAGTTCTTGCCATATTCAACTATCCAACCACATAAATATTTGCATGACGATATATTTGACTAAAGTAACCATAGTACAACCATGACACCACTGGGTCATTGGCCTAAGTAAAATGGGTGGAAAAGCACGCCTCTGTATATATAAGGATAGAAACGCATACCCCAGGTAGAAATGCATACCCTAATGGTTACGCATAAGCGTCTACGATAGTTAAACTAATTGAATTATCTAACATGCATAAATAGAGTGGCAAGATACACCTTTCACAAACATACTTGGCATGATTTAAGCACAATAGCAGGTGCGGTCATTAACCCAATTTAACATGATAATAGAAATTTTAGAAGGATAAATGGTATCCCCTCATGAAGGGACCCGGGTTCGAAACCCAACGGCCACCTCTGAAATGGTACATGTCGTGCAGGCCAGCCAACTATGTGCTTTAAACGGTTCCCGAGTGTGTGGGGTGCTCGGGGCCCAAGAGTTTTATGTTGTCTGGGGGAGGGTCACAAAAGTGGCACTTCTAAGGGGGTAGTTCTCTCGATTATATTTTCAAGAATGCAAGAATTGTCTAACAAATGGAACGAGAGCAAGTATTGCAAAAGTTACCTCATTATGGGAAATTTTAGTCATATAAATGCCCAATTATAAATAGGGAGGAGTACATACCTTCAATCCTATTTAAGTCAAACAAAATGTCACATAGGTCTGAGCCAAGTTTAATATCACCACCTAAGCATAAAATGGTAATTAAAGTTAATAATGTTCCTCATGCAATTTGATTATATAAACATTTCCCTTAAAATCTCGAGGTTAGGTCCTAAAGCTTGATATTTGGAAAATCCTCCTGATATCGAAACACCCACACACACTTATCTATATCTATCTGCTGACTCAATATTGGTTGACCCGGTCAAATCGATTACGGGAATCTATAAGTAAAGAAGCCTATGAAAAACAATGACTATTGCCCCAATTTCCCACACCATCGTGACTAGTTAATGGGATTCAAAATGAGAACAAATGGCAATATTTGTAGATGTTATCCTATGGCAAATAGGGTCTCATTAAATGAAACACGACTAGTTAAGTCCTGCTAATCATAGGGTTTTTAAAGTAACTGAGACAAGTAAATTGGCGACTTCACTTTGTAGCTTCCCAACATCACCATGATCAGTCAATGCTCGTGATTCCAAACTCGAAGCAACCTGCTCCTCACACTCGCTCACTACAGTGCAATCTTGAAGGGTCGGTTCTTGCTCCAGGGATCAACCTCTGTTAGCAGCGTTACCCATAAATGTGACTGATCTCCTTCAAGCTCTTGGGATATCCCAATCATAGCCATGGTCTCGATCAAAAAAATGAGGAAGATCATCGTTCTAAGTGACGTCTGGACGATTTTAGAACGTAAATTAGATCTACCATTCACAGTGTCAAAACACGACCAAGTTATGCGGTTCAAAATGAAAACAACAGACCATATGTTCCTCCTGGCGTTCACTGTCAGAACCATCACTGAAGGGACC
Organism: Alisma plantago-aquatica; assembly: GCA_963693085.1. Lineage (NCBI taxonomy): Eukaryota > Viridiplantae > Streptophyta > Magnoliopsida > Alismatales > Alismataceae > Alisma > Alisma plantago-aquatica. The sequence continues at coordinate 1,157,768,790 of OY856410.1, read as the reverse complement.
CATCTCGCTCCAGGGAGGAGTTTCTGGTTAGCAGAGTCATTGAACGGTTCAAGACACAAGATAGACTACCGACTATAGATTTGGGGTTGGAGGCGTTGGCCCTACCAGTCTCTTCAGCCTTGCCAGGAACACAACACTCAACTAGCCACCACCTCCAGCGGTGACACCGGCATGGTAGCACAATGCACTATCAGAATCACAATACAAATTCGGGGTGGTTAAAGGTGATAAACCTGAACCAAGACTACCCCCACCGGCGAGGTCCGAAGGAGAAGAAATAGGGGGTTTCGTCAACCAATGAATCACGTCCAATACATGGCAATTTGATAATGGGAAACAAACACATAAAGACCAAGGATAGTGCCATTACCTTTGATTAACACGTGATCAACCACAGTAGTGTCGTGACCCACTCCTCGTCAGAGAAAGCAACAATTTTGGGATGGGGTTGCACGGGTGTCAGAGGAAATTGGGGGCAACGAGCACAAGAGAAAGGGTCGATATATGTTGTTGGAAGCGTCTGTGGCCAATAGGACTAGCAAGGGTCGGCGACGAGGTGCCAAGGTGAAGACGATGGCATCCAGTTCAGGGGTATTAGGCGTTTTGCAACCATGACACCTCATGCTTCATTTTAGGGTTTCTCGAGTCTGCTTTATTCTCCTGAAACATCTTCCCGTGATAACGTGGGCAATGAAGGCTTGGAGTTGAGGCGATCAATGGAAGAGGACCTATATCGACTGCATCGTAGTGAGAGGAAAATGAAGACGGAGTCTCTTTTCCATCTTCAACATATTTTGTTTAATGAAATCATATTAAACGACTAGACTTTGGTCAACTAGTGTGACCATTGAAATCAACACATTAATGTCGCCATATATATCTATTCAAGGTAAATAAAGGGTGAAATCAACCTCTATTGCTCTCCTAATTTCAAGGATGTTTATTACACCAACAATGAGCATATTTCTAATCTCAAAAGTCCATCTTTATTTTGCTAGCCACAAATACAAATTGATGGGTGTTAAAATAGTCTACCAATATGATAATACATTTTTCCTTTATGATTAACATAGAGTCTAGGTATTTTTTCCCTTGATTGTTTTCTTCCTAGTTAATAGGGAGTATAACATCAGATTCAACCCCACACTCAAGGTTAGATTTGATATTACCGCTGATGTGAATTAAAACTCCATTTCCTTCAAGGTCACACTCAATAATGGCTATATATCTGGTTGATGACATAAGGTCCAAACTATTCTAGATTATATCAAGGTCTAAAGTACTACTCCAAACAAACTAAAAAGAATTAGAATTTAAGTTGTATAGGAAAAGGAAATAGAGGGTGATACCTAGATTTGAGGTCATTACAGCACACCACCCCTTAAAATATTTCATCCCTAAAATCTCAAGCGAACAGTGAGGGGTGGGTTTCACAACATCTCATCTTTGAGCTCCCAAGTGGTCTTTTCAAAACCATGATACTTCCAAAGGACCTTTACTAACTCAATCTCTTTATTTTTCAATTGTTTCACTCTAGAGTCTAAGATCCTCACATGTAACTCTTCATATGTTAGGTCTTCTCGCAGCTCAATAGGTTCAACTGATAAGACGTGTGCAGAGTCTTTCACATACTTCTTTAGGACTGACATGTGGAAGACATTATAAATCTTGTCATAAGATGGAGGAAGATCTAGACAATAAGAAAACTCCCCCACTTTATCCAAGATTTCAAACGGTCCAACATAACAAGGGCTCAACTTGCCTTTCACCTTGGATCTAGCAATCGATCGGATAGGTTTTATCTTCAGAAACACGTAATCGCCTACTAAGAAAGTCACATCTGATCTTTTCTTATTAGCATACATCTTTTGACAATCCTGAGCAGCCTTCATTCTTTTCTTAATCAAGCATATCTTATCAGTCATCATCTACAGGTCATCATTCTTCGTCAGCGTATGCTCCCCCACATCGTCCCAATGTAGCAGGGAGCGACAAGGTCGACCATAGAGTGCCTCAAAAGGGAGCATACCAATGTTGACTTGGTAGCTATTGTTGTAATAGAAACTCGGCCAACGAAAGATATCTGTCCCAAGCACCTCCCCAGTTCATCACACATGCATAGAGTAGGTCTTCCAAGATTTATATTGTCCTCTTAGACTATCCATCTATCTGGGGATGATATGTAGTGCTGAAATGTAAATCAGATCCCATTTCTTCTTGTATCTACTTCCATAGACGTGATGTGAATTTCATATCTTAGTTAGAAACTATCACTTTAGGAACTCCATGTAAACGAACAACCCAGTCCACATACAGATGTGCCATATCCAGAACCTTGTAAGTGCTCTTAAAGGGAAAAAAGTGAGTCGACTTGGTTAGGTGATCAATCACAACCCATACTGAATTGCACCCACATTTTGACTTGGGTTAATCTGTGAAAAAATCCATCGTGATCTTCTCCCACTTCCACTTTGGTATTTCGAGCGGATGGAGAAGCCCACCAGCTAGCTGATGTTTTATCTACACTTGCTGACAGGTTAGGCACTTTGTGACATATGTAGCAATGTCTCTCTTCATGTTCTTCAACCAGAAGCCTCGTTGAAGGTCCTTGTACATCTTTGTCGTGCCAAGGTGAATCGTGTACTTGGAACTGTGGGCTTCATACAACACTCTTTGTCTTAGATCAGCAACATCAGGTATCCATATTCTATGGCAAAAATGAATGACACCATCCACACCAACAGAAAAGTCAGATTGTGGTTTCTTGATCAACGACTTCATCTCAGTCAACTCAAGACTATGGAGTTGTGCGACAACAACTTTAGATAACTAGGTAGGAGTAACAGACAAGCTTTCCATATGAACAGTCAACTTCTTCACACTAGGATCCAACTCGACTGCTAGTAACTCAAGTCTCCATCTTGAAACTTGCTCCAAACTCCTCCATAAGAAACAACGAATAGAGGCACACACGACATCCTTCTTCCTACTCAGAGAATATGCTACTACATTGGCCTTACCAGGGTGGTAAGTGATGGTAAAATAATAGTCTTTGAGGTATTCCATCCATCACCTTTTTCATAGGTTCAGGTCCTTTTGTGTCATAAGATAACACAAGCTTTTGTGATCACAAAAAATTTCAAACTAGATCCATACAAGTAATGACGCCAAATCTTTAGGGCATGCACAATGGCAGCCAACTCTAGATCGTGCGTAGGCTAGTTTGTTTCATTCGGCTTCAACTGGCGTGAGGCGTATGGGATTACCCATCCTTCTTGCATAAGGACACATCCTAAACCTTGTCCAGAAGCATTAATATAAATAGCATATGGTTTTCCTTCCACCAGTAAGGCAAGCACATGGGAAGAAGTCAACCACTTATTTAGTTCCTCAAAACTCTTCTCACACGCCATTTGTCCAGATAAACTTGGCATCCTTACGAGTCAACTTTGTCAATGGAAGGGCTAGCTCAGAAAAGTTCTACACAAACTTCTGATGGTAACCGGCCAGTCCTAGAAAACTATGTATCTCATAAGGATTCTTTGGTGGTTGCCACTTCATCACGGCCTCAATCTTGATAGAATCAACAACGATACGACCTACAGAGATTACATGGCCTAAAACATAAATTCATTGAGCCAAAATTCACACTTTGAGAACTTCACATAGAGCTTGTGATCTCGTAAGGCTTGAAGAACAATTCGCATATGCTCCCAATATTGCTCCATGGATTTAGAATATATGAGCACATCATCGAGGAACACTACCACAAAACTGTCTACGTACGGATGGAAAACTCAATTCATCAAGTCCATGAAGGCAGCTAGGGCATTATTCAAGCCAAAGGGCATAACCAAGAATTAATTCAGTACATCTTCATCCTTTACGCGCATCTGGTAGTATCCGCTTCATAAATCCATCTTTGAGAATACAGTAGCAGACTTTAGTTGATCAAACAAGTCATTGATACACGACATAGGGTAGAGATTCTTAATCGTCACCTGATTCAACATGTGATAGTCCATGCACATCCTCGTGGAACAATCCCTTTTCTTCACGAACAGAACTTGGACTCCCCAAGGTGAAACACTTGGGCGAACAAACCCCAGCTCCAGAAGATCTTGCAACTGCTTCTTAAGTTCATCCAATTCAGCAGATGTCAGACTGTATGATGGCTTTTATATTGGAGTCATGTCGGGCACGATAATCGATAGAGAATTTGACCTCTCGTGAAGGAGGAAGTCCTGGAAGCTCATCAGGGAAAACATCAGGATAATCTCGTACTATGTCAATATCCTCAATCTGAGGCGGTGTAGGGTTGAGGACGATTGATGCCAAAAAGGCTCTACAGCCGTGTGAAACTAACTTTTCGGCTTTGAGTGATGAGATTATGAATTGTCGCTCATTGTGCTTCCTGCTTTTGATACAAATACATTTGCCATCAGGGTGCAACAAACTGACCTTCCTATTTTCACAAAATAGAGCTACCTTGTACTTCTTCATCCAATCCATTCACAAGATGATATTGAAGGCTGTCATGTCAAGGATGATGAAATTTGTGGGGAACATCTTCCCAGCTATGCTCAATTCTACGGTCGGAATTTTCAAAAAGGAAGAGACTACCCTCTCGCTAGGTGTCTGAACATCTAAGATATAGTCCATATACAAGGTCTCTAGGCCTAACATTGTTAGAAGTTTGGCAACTATGAAAGTATTTGAAGATCCAAAATCGAATAAAGATTTAACAAGATGTTGAAGTATATGTATCGTACCTTCAATGAATCCATTATCATCACCGACCTCTGCAGCGTCCATGGCATAGACTCGACCAACACCTCTCTCCACAGGTGGATGACAACCCTGCTGATTGTTATTGTTGACATTGTTGTTCCTCATGGGTTGTTGTGGGCGTTGTGGTTGTGGCGGATGTTGTGGGACTTGTGGCTGAGCAGGGGCTAGAGTCTTTGAGAAACGGGGACACTGGGGCCTGATGTGTCCTTCTTGGACACACTCATGGCAAATTAACGGTCTCATTTCTCTTTGCTGAGTAAAATTGCCAGAAGGGCACTTCCTTGGAATGTGATGATGGAGGCAATGCCTACACTTCTCGTGTTGATCCTTGGAAACACTCTTCCATTTGTTGGGGTTGTACAAAGATGACTGGTAACCAAGATAGGCTTCAATAGTAAGCGCCTTGTCTACCATTTGCTAAAAGTTAAGTGGAATTTGTGACACCAAGGCTCATCTAATCTGATAAGACAAACCCTCCATGAAAATCTCAGAACAATGGTCTTCAAGTTCATAGAATATCTCTCTAGCAACAAGAACTTCTGTACATACGTGAATACACTCGACGAATCATGCTTTAAGTTGTAGAACTCATATTGTTTCTTCTTCAATGTGGTAGAACAAATGTATTTCTCTCAGAAAAGCGTAAGAAATTGCTCCCAGGTCATCTGCGAGGTGTCACACATGCGTGCAATTCCATTCCACCACACTCTAGCTGGCCCGTCCAGAACATAAGCAGCAAAACAGACCTTTTGATGAGGAGGGCACGCCATACCCTCAAAAGTACGCTCGATAGCTAAGACCCAGTAATCGGCCTTATCCACCATCACAATCTCTTCTTCACCCTTGAAGCATGGTGGTTGCATCTTAATGAACCCGGTGAGGGAGTACTCCTTGGGCTTGGATGATGAAGAGGATGTGTTGACTCACCCCACCATTGAATTAGACACAAGCTGGTAGAGGGCGGCTAACTCTTACTCTGGAGTGAAAGTTGGCGGAGGGGGAATCTTTGATATAGGAGGCGGCATGGTAACCACCGGTTGACCCTCAGGATGAGCTTGTGTAGTTGGGGTTTCCAAGGGGGGATCCATATAAGGCATGCCAAATTGAGGATTTGGCGGTGTCGAGTATTCATCCTCCCTATTGAATAGTTGGTAGGATCCATTACTTCTCCCTCAAAACAAATTATTCCTTCAGAAAAAGGATTATGAGGGTAAGAAAACTACATAAGGTTTTCTGAGATCTTAGACTACCGACTGCTATGCTATGATACCATTACATAAAGAGTGGAACCTATAGGGACCACTCTCTACTATTAACTTAAAAATAAATAAGCACAACCCATAATTTTAAACACCACATATAGATAATTGGGGGTGCCAAATTATTCTCAAATAAATGGTCCATCAAGAGCGTTTAAAAGTATAGCAGCAGAAGTAACTAAATTATTACATATTCAAAAATAGTCTCAACAACAGTTCTCATGTCAACTAGGAAAATTTAAGAGAACTACAACTAAACAGATCTGTTGCAGTAGGCAACCTAGACATCTCAGAAGTCACGATCTACTGTTGCACATTTTCCTCAATTTCTTGGTCCGCAAGATTTTATCCTTTAATAGAATTATCAACGGGCTGATCTGCACATGGGTGGTAGGGAACATCACACATGATGGGAAATAAAATAAAAGGCTAAATCAGTAAAACTGAGTATGTACGTTACAAGATTAACTAGGGCATAATTTATTTCACAAACAAAGTAAGATGTTCCCATCAAAGAAGGGGCCATTAAAATTAGGTAAGTTACAATAAGAAGTAACAAGAGAAGGAATGTTCAAAAGAATGAGATAATATAATCAAACCATTGAAATCACAATTCTTACCATAATCAACCATCCAATCACATAAATATTTGCATGCTGATATATTTGACTAAAGTAACCATAGTAGGGCTATGAAACCACTGGGTCATTGGCCTAAGTAAAATGTGTGGAAAAGCACGCCTCTATATATATATATAAGGGTAGAAATGCATACCCTAATGGTTACACATAAGCGTCTATGACAGTTAAACTAGTTGAATTATCTAACATGCATAAATAGGAGTGGCAAGATACATCTTTCACAAATATACTTGGCATGCTTTAAGCACAATAGTAGGTGGGGTCATTGACCCAATTTAACATGATAATAGAAATTTTAGAAGGATAACAATAAGTCAAATGAGAATGCATGAATTGTCTAACAAATGGAACGAGAGCAAGTATTGCAAAATTTGCCTCACTATGGGAAATTTTAGTCATATAAATGTCCAGTTATAAATAGGGAGGGGTACATACCTCCAGTCCTGTTTAAGTCAAATAAAATGTCACATAGGTCTAAGCCAAGTTTAATATCACCACCTAAGTATTAAATGGTAATTAAAGTTAATAATGTTCCGCATGCAAGATTTGATTATATAAACATTTCCCTTAAAATCTCGAGGTTAGGTCCTGAGGCTTAAATATTTGGAAAATCCTCCTGATATCGAAACACCCACACACACTCATTTATATCTATCCGCCGACTCAATATTGGTTGACCTGGTCAAACTGATTATGGGAATCTATAAGGGGCCGTTCAGATGACAACATCTTGAATCCCTCTTTTTTTAACATGTTTACGTTGGTTCAGACAACCAACTGCCAGCTCACCTGACAAAATAACATGACTTTTGGGTCATCTGTGTCCAGCAGAACCGACAGTCAGAATCCAACATGTTTTGACGGGATTGAAAAAGGACGCAAACTCTTCCGGCTCACATGAAATGCATGCCAATTTAACACAAAAGTATCAAAAATGGTTAAAACCGGAAATCTAAAATACCATTTTATGTTTAGATTTAGAGGGATTCTAAAAGTGTCCACCCAAACTAGGCCTAAGTAAAGAAGCCTATGAAAAACAATGACTACTGTCCCCGTTTCCCACACCATCATGACTAGTTAATGGGATTCAAATTGAGAACGAAGGGCAATATGTGTAGATGTTATCCTGTGACAAATAGGGTTTCATTAAATGAAACACGACTACTTAAGTCTTGCTAATCACTGAGGTTTTTAAATAACTAAGACAAGTATATTGGTGATTTCACTTTCTAGCTTCCCAACCTCAACATGATTAGTTGATGCTCATGATTCCAAACTCAAAGCAACCTGCTCCTCACACACACTCACTGTAGTGCAGTCCTGAAGGGTCCATTCTTGCTCCAGAAATCAACCTCTATTAGCAGCGTCACCCACAAAGGTGACTGATCTCCTTCAGGCTCTTGGGATATCCCGATCATAGCCATGGTCTCGATCAGAAAAAATGAGGAAGATCACCGTTCTAAGTGGCGTCTGGACGATTTTAGAACACAAACCAGATCTATCATACAGTGTTAAAACACGCCCAAGTTATGCAGTTCAAAACGAAAATAATAGACCATATGTTCCTCCTCGCGTTCACTGTCAGAACCATGAAGGGACCCGTCTCGCTCCAGGGAGGAGTTTTTGGTTAGCAGAGTCATTGAACGGTTCAAGACACGAGACAGACTACCGGCTACATATTTGGGGCTGGTGGCGTTAGCCCTGCCGGTCTCTTCAACCTTGCCAGGAACACGACACTCAACTAGCCACCACTGCCAACGACGACACTGACATGGTAGCACAATGCACTACCGAAATCACTATACAAATTTGGGGTGGTAGGAAACACCGTGCAAACAAGGACGAATTGGGGATATGCTCACAGAACTGTGGTGGTTAAAGGTGATAAACTAAACCAAGACTACCCCCTCCGACGAGGTCTGAAGGAGAAGAAACATGGGGTTTTGTCGACCAATGAATCAAGTCCAACACATGGTAGTTTTATAATGGGAAACGAACGTGTATGGACCAAGGACAGTGCCATTACTTTTGATTAACCCACGATCAACCACGTTGGCATCGTGACTCACTCCTCGTCGAAGATGGTAGCAATTCTGGGACGGGGATGCAGGGGTGTCGGAGGAAATTGGGGGCAACGAGCATAAGAGAAATGGTCGATATATGTTGTTGGAGACGCCCGTGGCCAATGGGACTAGCAAGGGTCAGCGACGAGGTGCCAAGGTGAAGACGATGGCAGCCAGTACGGGGGTATTAGGCCTTTTGCAACCACGACACCTCAAGCCTCATTTTAGGGTTTCTCGTGTCTGCTTTGTTCTCCTGAAATGGCTTCCAGTGATAACACAGGCAATGAAGGCTTGGAGTGGAGGCGATCACTGAAAGAGGACCAGACGACCAGTAACGAATGCATTGCAGTGAGAGGAAAACGAAGATGTAGCCTTGTTTCCATTTTTAACGTATTCCGTTTAATCAAATCATATTAAACAACTGGATTGAAATCAACACATTAATGTCACCATATATATATCTATTCAAGGTAAATAAAGGGTGAAATCAACCTCTGTTGCTCTCCTAATTTTAAGGTTGTTTATTACACCAACAATGAGCATATTTCTGATCTCAAAAGTCCATCTTTATTTTGCTAGCCACTAATACAAATTGATGGGTGTTAAAATAGTCTACCAATTAGATAATATGTTTTTCCTTTATGATTAACATAGACTCTAGGCATTTTTTCCCTCGAATATTTTCTTCCTAGTTAATAGGGAATATAAAATCAGATTCAACCCCACACTCAAGGTTAGATTTGATATTACCACTGATGTGAATTAAAACTCCATTTCCTTCAAGGTCACACTCAATAATGGCTATATATCTGGTTGATGACATAAGGTCCAAACTATTCTAGATTATATCAGGGTCTAAAGTACTACTCCCAACAAATTAAAAAAAATCGAATTTGAGTTGTATAGGAAAAGGAAACAGAGGGTAACCTAGATTTGAGGTTGTTACACACTCAATGTAACTCTAATCATATTTCTAGGTTGAAGGATGTTCTCCAAGTTACTTCGATTACTTGGGTGACAATGGAGTCTTGCTAGGTACCAATCATTATTTGTGAAGTCATAATATGATTATCTCACTGTCACCATAATTTGGAGACTATATGGCCACACATAAAAGGATGCATAAGGAAGAGAGTATAGTACATATGATTAATTGGTTACTAAAAGGTTTAGGCAATTATTAAGTCATTTATGGGCCAACCATACTAAGCCGCTCGACCAACCAGACTAATTCTGGTTGATAGACCAAACTGGGTCCAATAGCCCAACTTGACAAAGCCAATCGACCAACCACAATGAGTCTGCTTGTTATGACCCACTCCATGATTAACTAGTAAGTACAATGATTAATGTATAATTAAGTTAATTGAGATAAGTTAAGTGCTCATGTGGTGATTAGTGTATCATCAAGTTAATTAAGCTTAAGCTAAGTGCTTAAGATGTGATTAGTGTTTTGATTAGCTGAGATAAGCTAATTGGCATGATTTTATTTCTTGGGGTTGTAGAGGATCTCGCACTTGAAAAATTGCAAAAGAAAACACTTGATTTGGACCTACGAGGCAAAAGTTATAGTAATTTCAATTTCTGGGGTTGAATCTACAAATTTCCCAATTATTTGGCTTATAACCTTTTTATTTCTTTACTTCTCCCTTATCTGTTTCCCGACAAAAGCAAGCAACCGCTTGAGGCGGTGCTGTAGAGGAGTCTATCGGGCGATTGACTAGTAGTGGAGACGGACGGCCTTCTCTGGCCCTAGCTCCGTCCAGCAACTACTCCTTTCCTCCCTTCCTCTCTTCTTCTTCTACCACTCTTCCTCTTCCTCTTCTGGCTAGCAGCCCGCCCTGCTGCTTGGGCGGCCGGCAGCCAAGCTGCAGTTGCAACAGCAGCAAGGGCGCCTCCTAGGGTGCGCCTAGCAGCAGAGAAAGCTGCTCGTGAGCTCCGAATTCAAGATCTCGGCGTGAATCCGCAGCCCTAGCTGTGACTTGGCTATCAAAGGAGTTCTTCCGTCAACCAGGCCTGTGCTTGCAACGGTAAACAGTTAAATCCAAGGTTGAAGACAATCCAAAAATTACCCGGAAACAGACTCTCGACGCATTTCCAGACTGAATCTGAACATCCCGAATTGTTGTGAGTCACTATCTAAGATTTAACTCAGCAAATTAAATTTTTTTGATAAATTGTGTGTTTTTCGCGTATTTGGCATCGCCCGACTTTTTATTTCATAAATCACTTCTTTAAGCTTTTATATGATCTAGTTTAGCATCTGATGAGTGTAGATTGGACCAGTGAATTTACATAGTTCATTGAAACCTAAATTGCTAAGTGTGAATGTTGAAATTAGTAATACAGGACCGATAATGGTACAGTTTGGGTATAAACGCAGGCAATACAGACTTTGTAAATGATCAGATGCACGATTTCAAAGAAAGTACAATAACATAAAAATATACAATAAAACTCCAGTTGTATGCTTCATGTTATGTTAATGTGTGTGAATTAACATTTTACATGAATTGGCACATTTTTCTGAGATATTACTAGAAATTCTCAAGTATTGTTAATAATTCGTGTTATGATACGTAAGTAACTCTTAATTGAGTTATGTGATGCACAAACTAGGATTAGGGTTAATGTGCACGTTCTTCGAAAAATTTTAGATAATTGATAAAGGTTAGAGATGATTTCTCATATGTGAAGTAATTACTCTGATCAGTGCAATAAGATGTTCAATTGCATGAATTCAGTATGTATGTGCCAAATTGACATGAGTTTGGGTTATTTTGAATTTTAAATCTGCCTGCATGCATGATATAAAGATTACTCAGTATTTACGATGGCTTTGAGTATGCTGCTCTGTCAGTTCTAGTAAGATATCGTATTGTGATTTGAACTGCAACTAAATAGATGAGGTACCATAGAGATACCAAAGTCCAGAACAAGTAAGAGAGAGATGCAATGTAGTAAGAGCTTTTCTATAGTAATAAAATATTAGATTAAGGGCTCTGACACCGTAGAACCCCTTTAAGAGGTCTGTGTCTTATGGGTGAAATGACCTACCCTGGCAGTGCGTCCAGTATACGGGGGTCGGAACGCACCCACAGAGCGTGCGGGGAGACGAAGCCCTTGAGGAAGTCTCCTAAGAGAAAATAAGTTACCCAACATGAACTGGACGTCCCAGTGGTAACCCAGAGGTACCCATAGAGCGTACCAAGTTGAGGCCCATAGAACATCTCAGACCCTCCGCCTGTGTACTCAGCTAGAGGAGGAGTCCAGTTTATGGCACCATAGGATGCCGAGGCCAGAGAGCCAGAGTTCCTGCAGCTGACCAGGACAACAGTCAGACTTAGATATCCCGGGGTGTCGGCTAAGTCTTGTACAGTGGGATCGTAGTTCGCTACGAGTCTTCATATGTAGAGTACACTGCATATGATCAGGGCATAAGATAAAATATGTTCATATAGGTTCACATAGTTTTTATAAGTTAAAGAGTTAAGAAAGATAATGAGTTAGCTTCACACAAGTTGTTCTTTAAGTAAAATTTTAGTATTTTCTATTAATTAATTATATCTACAACTTTGCATCGATTGTTATCATAGTGAAATGTTGACATCTTCTGCTGTTAGAATTATATTGCTTAGACATGCTCAGTGTAGTATTTCTTGCATATTATTCCAAATAATAAACATAAATGAGTTATCTGTGATGGTTGGGTGAAATTCTATTCACTGAGCCAGTAGCTCACCAACCTATTGAAACATTTTTCAGGTCAACGTCAGCACGAGGAGGCTGAAGGATCGTATCACCCGAGTACATAGAAGGTAGTTAGTAGTTAGTTAGAGGTCTCTTAGTCATTTCCCCTCGGTCCTTGGGCATGTGGTGGGTTAGAGAGAGAATGTGGTGAAATATGTAGATAGTTTTCAATTATCTGCTATGTTTTATAGTCTGCATGAGAAATGTAATATATCATGTAAACTTGTTTTTATTCTTAGTAAGGTTAATGGAAAGTCGCTTCCGCAGTTTTATTATAATTAGATGCTATTCAAGTTTTATGGTTTTCATTTAATTTAATCTAAGTGATCAAGAAAAGAAAAAGTTAAGGGTGGTTTACCGAGGGTGACTCTACTGTTGTGACGCCCCGACCTCCGTGCCATCTCTAATGTCCCCGAAGATCGGGGAGTCACCCTCGGTAAACCACCCTTAACTTTTTCTTTTCTTGATCACTTAGATTAACTTAAATAAAAATCATAAAACTTGAATAGCATCTAATTATAATAAAACCGCGGAAGCGACTTTCCATTAACCTTACTAAGAATATAAATAAGTTTACATGACATATTACATTTCTCATGCAGATTATAAAACATAGCAGATAATTGAAAACTAACTACATATTTCTTTACATTCTCTCTCTAACCCACCACATGCCCAAGGACCGAGGGGAAAGGACTAAGAGACCTTTAACTAACTACTAACTACCTTCTATGTACTCGGGTGATACGATCCTTCAGCCTCCTCGTGCTGACGTGGATATGAAAAATGTTTCAGTAGGTTGGTGAGCTACTGGCTCAGTGAATAGAATTTCACCCAACCATCGCAGATAACTCATTTATGTTTATTATTTGAAATAATATGCAAGAAATACTACACTGAGTAGGTCTAAGCAATATAATTTTAACAGCAGAAGATGTCAACATTTCACTATGATAACAATCGATGCAAAGTTGTAGATACAATTAATTAACAGGAAAAACTAAAATTTTACTTAAAGAACAAATCCTGTGAAGCTAACTCATATCTTTCTTAACTCTTTAACTTATACAAACTCTGTGAACCTATATGAACATATTTTATCTTATACCCTGATCATATGCAGTATACTCTACATATGAAGACTCGTAGCGAACTACGATCCCACCGTACAAGACTTAGTCGACACCCCGGGATAGCTAAGTCTGACTGTTGTCCTGGTCTGCTGCAGGAACTCTAGCTCTTTGGCCTCGGCATCCTATGGTGTCGTAAACTTGACTCCTCCTCTAGCTGAGTACACAGGCGGAGGGTCTGAGACGCTCTATGGGCCTCAACTTGGTACACTCTATGGGTACCTATGGGTTACCACCGGGACGTCCGGTTCATGTTGGGTAACCTATTTTCTCTTAGGAGACTTCCTCAAGGGCTTCGTCTCCCCGCACGCTCTGTGGGTGCGTTCTGACCCCCGTATACTGGACGCACCGCCAGGGTAGGTCGTTTCACCCCTAAGATACAGACCTCTCAAAGGGGTTCTACGGTGTCAGGGCCCTTAATCTAATATTTTATTACTATAGAAAAGTTGTTACTACATTGCATCTCTCTCTTACTTGTTCTGGACTTTGGTATCTCTATGGTACCTCATCTATTTAGTTGTAGTTCAAATCACAATACGATATCTTACTAGAACTGACAGAGCAGCATACTCAAAGCCATCGTAAATACTGAGTAATCCTTATATCATGCATGCAGGCAGATTTAAAATTCAAAATAACCCAAACTCATGTCAATTTGGCACATACATACTGAATCCATGCAATTGAACATCTTATTGCACTGATAAGAGTAATTACTTCACATATGAGAAATCATTTGTAACCTTTATCAATTATCTAAAATTTCTCGAAGAACGTGCACATTAACCCTAATCCTGGTTTGTGCATTACATAACTCAATTAAGAGTTACTTACGTATAATAACACAAATTATTAACAATACTTGAGAATTTCTAGTAATATCTCAGAAAAATGTGCCAATTCATGTAAAATGTTAATTCACACACATTAACATAACATGAAGCATATAACTAGGGTTTTATTGCATATTTTTATGTTATTGTACTTTCTTTGAAATCGTGCATCTGATCATTTACAAAGTCTGTATTGCCTGGGTTTATACCCAAACCGTACCATTATCGGTCCTGAATTACTAATTTCAACGTTCACACTTAGCAATTTAGGTTTCGATGAACTATGTAAATTCATTGGTCCAATCCACACTGATCAGATGCTAACTAGATCATATAAAAGCTTAAAGAAACGATTTATGAAATAAAAAGTCGAGCGACGCCAAATACTGCCCAACGCCTGATAAATGTTGTTATCAGAGAAAAACGCACAATTCACCAAAAATTTTCGATTTGTAGAGTTAAATCTTAGATAGTGAGTGAAATCCTACTCACACCGATTCGGGATGTCCGGATTCGTCCGGAAATGCGTCCAGAGCTTGTTTCCGGGCAATTTTTAGGTTGTCTTCAACCTTAGATTTCACTGTTTACCATTCTGTTGCTCACAGCAACCACACGCCTAGCCCAGGTTGACGGAAGAACTCCTTTGATAGCCAAATCACAGCTAGGGCTGCGGATTCACGCCGGGATCTCGAATTCGGAGCTCAGGAGCAGCTTTCTCTACTGTTAGGCGCACCCTAGGCGGCGCCCTTGCTGCTTTCGCAACTGTAGCTTGGCTGCCGACCGCCCAAGCAGCAGGGCAGGCTGCTAGCCAGAAGACGAAGAGAAGTAGAAGAAGAAGGGAGGAAAGGAGTAGTTGCTGGACAGAGCTAGGGCCAGAGAAGGCCGCCCGTCTCCTCTACTAGTCAATCGCCCGATCGACTCCTCTACAACACCGCCTCAAGCGGTTGCTTGGCTTCTGTCGGGAAACAAATAAGGAATAAAAAGGTTATAAGCCAAATATTTGGGAAATTTGTAGATTCAACCCCAAAAATTGAGAAAATGCTATAACTTTTGCCTCGTAGGTCCAAATCAAGTGTTTTCATTTTTCAAGTGCAAGATCCTCTACAACCCAAGGAATAAAATCATGCCAATTAGCTTGTCTCAGTTAATCAAAACACTAATCACATCTTAAGCACTTAGCTTAATTAACTTGATGATACACTAATCACCACATGAGCACTTAACTTATCTCAATTAACTTAATTATGTACTAATCATTGTACTTACTAGTTAATCATGGAGTGGGTCATAACAATCTCCCTCCCTTATAGGAATTCGTCCCGAAATTCCTAAAAGAGAAAAGGAAACTTGTTACACATCTCAGACTCAAGTTCCCACGTGGCTTCCTCTAGGTTATGATTCCTCCATAGAAATTTCATTAATGGTATCTTATGATTCTTGAGTTTCTTAATCGTCTGATCAACTATTTGTACTGGTCCCTCAACATAGGACACATCTGGTCTGAGCTGTGCAGGTTCTGGATCCATTATCTTCTCTGAACCTGGGTAACACTTCTTCAACATCGATACATGAAACACACATGTAAATTAGTCAACTCAGATGGCAAATCTAGCATGTAGGCTACAGGTCCTATCCTCCCAATGACAGGATATGGGCCCATAGAACTAGAAGTCATTTTGCCTCTCTTGTCAAACCTCAACATAGATAATATGATCCAACTATCTCAATTCATACGGCTCAATATGTGGTATTGTCCTGTACTATCTCTGAGTCACAAAAGAGAGTTCACCATGTTGTTTTGAATATTGCTATTGTGCTACTCAAATAGCAAAACAGTCTTGAGTTGGAAGACTAGATTCTATAGCAATTGTACAATACTGCTCACGACATCCCCATTGCATCATGGATGCATAAGGTGAAGCATTACCATCACATTTCATATTATTCTCAAGTAGGAACCCACACATAATTCAAGGTGTAACCATCGGGTTATAGCATACTAGGGTTTCAACAACACTAACATAGTACTCCATAATTGTATTAGTCATTCAAGGACTATTCATACCCAATTACCATCACTTAGTTATATTAAAGCTAAGTATAACAAGCTATACCTCATTAGGGTTACATATCAATACAATATGGTTATCATCCCTTCTATTCATATGAGTGAATAGGTAAGACTACCTTATTTAGGGTAACCCTCCATTTGTTCCATCATCAATCAACCCATATCACCATACCATAATTGTGCAATACTAAGGTGGATTACTGGTATGAATGACTTAAACTATCACACACTTTTAATCAACATATTGCTTGTACATGTACAACTGAAATCATATATAAAACAAATTTACATCCCTCAGTATACCTTTAACAAATTATACTTCTAAAAACAAATTCACATATTACTAAAAGCCATTGTTATCTCTTATCTCTCTCCTCATTCACTACTACTTACTTTTTACTACTTATCCTTCTCATTATAATCATGTAGATTAAACATCCCTAAAATTGAAACATACAAGGTATGAATATATTATTCATCATTCTTGCTATTGTTGACTCAAGGTCAATTAGGTCAATGTTGACTCACGTCTAAATTGACTAAACCCATGTTTTGATGATGACTAACCATTCCACATTTTGGTGTCTAATGTCTCTACTTGAGTAATTTCAGATTATGTATAGACACACTCCAAATGCCCTAACTTGCGCATCTCAAATTGGAGAAAAGACATGTCAAAGTCATACAAGTGCATGTTTTTGTAATATGATGTATATCCATTAGAATCATGTTGTAAATCACTTGTAATGATTGTATGACTTGTAATTAAGCTTAGAAAAATATCAGGAACACTAAGATCGAATATTAGAGCACTTTAAATGCATCTTTGAAAATCAATTACAAGCACTTGGTTGGTCCAGTTTCCCGCCCTGAAACTCGACCGATCAACCTTGGTCGATTTTCTAAAGATTGCATCGGTAGAGTTGTGCACTCACAGAACTCGACCGATTGGGTAGTAGGCCATTTCCAATTGAAATGGTCAGTCGAGTTTCCTTAGGACAAACTCGACCGATCCTTTGAACATCGGTTTGCCTCCTACTTGATCGGTCGAGTTACACCCTTTAGAACTCGACCGATTGCACTGTACGGAAAAGTGCAGAAAAGTGTTTCTAGCCGTTGTGGAGTTGCAACAAGTGAAAATAGATCCGTTGCAAGCCACAAAACGGCTAGTTTTCGTTCATAAGTGTTCCCAAAGGCTAAGAGGCATCCCCAGCTATAAATAGGACCCCTTGGGCTTCATTCCAAGGTTGAGCATTCATTGCAAACTCTTTGTGAGGTTCCTATTCTATAGTTGAGTGCTTCCTACAGCCTCCTCTCTCTCTAAGCTTAATCACTTGCTACATCCATTAGAGTGAATAGGAAATCGGTAAGAGAGCTAGTCCTACATGTATATCTTGTGAGGCTCTCACTTCCACCACCTCCCTATCTCTCATTTGCAATCATGAAGATGAAGGTTCTCTCTCTTGTCCAAGAGAGGTGAAGAAGAACAAGGGAAGGAGTCCCTTGGTGAAGATCAAGGATGAAGACTTGGAGCTAGAGTGGGTAAGCCCTTGGAGAAGGCAAAAGACTCAAGCTCAAGTAGGTAAGACCTTGGTGGAAGCTTCTCCGAGTGAAGGTGAAGTCAAAGGCGGAAGATCCAAGAAGAGTGGGTAATTCCTGCAAGGCTGAAGACTTGTGCAAGAGTGGGTAAGTCCTTGGAGAAGGCCGAAGACTCTTACAAAGTGGGTAAGTCCTTGGTAAGGTTGAAGACTCTTTGTATTGGATAGGTAAGTCCTTTGTTGGTCATGTATTGTAAGTCTTATAAGTGAATATAAGAGTGCAATTGTTGGAAGTCCTAGAAGTTGACCTCTCTAGGCAAGTGGACTGACATACTTCTAGTTTGAAGTGTGGAACCACTCTAAATAGCTTGTCTAATTGGTGCATGTTCAATCTCTCTCATCCTTGCTATGCATGCTTTAGTTGCACTCAAATTATCTATTTAGCAACCTTATCTTGTCATATATCTTGAAGGTTTAATGAGTTTTGTTTAAGTGCTTTCATCTCTATTCACCCCCCCCTCTAGAGCATCTAATCACCCATCTAGGATCCAACAACTGGTATCAGAGCGGGTCTTCTCCAAGCATGCTTCAACAAGTAGGAGAAGATGGGTGACTACCAAGGAGGGAGAATCAGCCTACCAATCTTTGATGGGGGCAATTTCCTCTATTGGAGAAGAAGGCTTCAATTCTACATCCAAGGATCAAGTTTTGAGATGTGGCAAATGGTGAACAACCCATACATGCAACCAAAGACAAAGATTAAAGAATGGGATGAAGCTATCTTGGTGAAATCAACCTTGAATGTTAGAGCCATGCACATCCTATATGCCTCCATGACCCCCACCGAGTTCAACCGGATTTCCTCTTGTGAGACGGTCTATAAGGTATGGAGAAAGCTTTGCATCACTTATGAATGGACAGATCAAGTGAAGGAAAGCAAAGTCTACATGCTCAAAGGGCTGCTTGAGAACTTCAAGATGGGAAAGGAGGAGAGTATATCCAACAAGTACTCAAGGCTCAACACCATTGTGAATGGTCTTGCTGTTCTAGGACATCCCATGTCTAGTGGAGAGATCAACTCAAAGATCCTTAGAACTCTCCCCAAGAGGTGGGAATCCAAGGTGACTTCTATTGAAGAAGCAAGGTCTCTTAGGGATATTCCTATTGAAGAGCTCATTGGAAATCTACAAGTACATGAAGCCACACTTGACAAGAGGGAGGAATTAGAAAGATAAGAGGAGAAAGAACTCAAGAGAATGAAGAAGGCTGAAATCAAAGCTCAAATCAAGGCTATTGTTGGTCAAGCTTCTCCATCCTCTCAAGTTGAAGAAGATGACATGTACTCCAAGGGTAAACTCTATAAAGGCAAGTCCTCCTCCATCCGGTGCTTCACATGTGGAAAGAAGGGTCACTACAAGGAAGATTGCCCACAAGGCAAAAAGACCCATCTTCACATGAAGAAATAGAAATCAAGCTCAAGTGGCTCCTCCAACTCAAGCTCAAGTGAAGATTCATGTGAAGGATCAAGCTCAAGCTCTAGTGATGAAGGAGAATGCCATTTTGCCCTTATAGCGTCAACAAGTGAAGACTCAAGTGAGGTAAATCTAGACTCTTTAGATAAAGAATCTTTAATTACTATTATTCATGATATTTGTGCCTCTTATAAGTCTTCTAAAAAGAAAAAGAAAAAGCTTGCTAAAATTGTTGATAATTTGCATATAGAACTAGATGATCTTGAATATGCTAATTCTTGCTTGCTTATTGATAAAAATGATTGTCTTAGCCAAGTAGACTCTCTTAAACTTGAAAATGCTAGTTTACTTGATAAGATTAAATTTCTAGAAGCTCAACCTCTCATGCCTAGTTCTAATGAAGAGCATACTTTAATTGTTGATTCTCTCATGCATGACATTGATGTTCTTAAATCTGAAAACAAGGACAAAGATTTTGTTTTGCATGAATTAGAAATAGAAAATGCCTCCTTGCTTGCTAAAATCAATGGGCATGAATCTTGTTCTAGTTCTACAAATAGAGAGAATGATGTTGCTGCCCTTCATATTGATAGAGATTCTTATTCAACTAAATCTCTTTGCTTAGAAAATGATCTTTTGCATGCTAGAGATAATATTAATCAATTGTCTTCGACTATTGCTTCTCTTAAGCATGATAATGACAGTTTGAGATCTTCTTTGCAAAGATTCTTAGTGGGTAAAAAGAATCTTAATGATATCCTACACTGTACTACTAAACAAATTGGTAGACATGGTTTAAGATATGATAGTAGTCAAGGGAACAACAAAGATAAAGGACCTCCAATATTCCATGGAGAATCCTCTAGTTCCAAGACTATGGGCACATGCAACTATTGTAATGATATTGTCCATTATTCTACTTGTTGTCCTTTTAGGAAAGCACCCACGAGAAATAGGACTTGGGTTGCTAAGCTAACCCCTCCAGACCCAAAAATATGATTGGGGACCATTTCATCTTTCTTCTTGTAGGTACTTGCAAATGGATTGACTTGAGCTATTGAATTGCAAATTGACTTGTCAATCCACATGAAAGAAGAAAGGTGAGATGTGTAGAGGGTGACAACAAATGGAAAAGGAATGGTAAGCACAAAGGTAAAGGTTTTATTGCTTATAACCATTTCTAACTTGTTTTTGTCAAGTTAGTGTGCACTATACATATGGTTTTTGAGTCAAAAGTGGCATTTTGTGATTCTCTTCACACTCTTGCACAGAAACTATTTCTAATGCTTCTATAGTGCATTACTAACTTGCTTAGACATGTTTGGATATGGTTTGTATTTTTAGCATGCCTTTAAATATGTTTTTATGAAATATATGTGCCTTTTGACAGCTGCTCTGTCGGTCGAGTTTGCCCTATTGAAACTCGACCGATAGGCACCAAGAGTGTTGCCAGCAGCTGTCATCGGTCGAGTTGTCAATGCACAGAACTCGACCGATCACAGTGTGCACAGAATATACAGTTGGCTTATTGAATGAGAATTTCCCTCTCAACTAGATTTTCTCAACCAATAGCCTTATTCTTTGGCACTCTCATTTTGTACCTTTATATATGCATATTGCCTTGTTCTAAATTGCCTATCTTGCCTACAACTCTATCTCTCTAAATACTTTAAATTGGTATATATATATCTTGCAATTACTTGCTTTGAGTTGTTTTGCAGGTTTTGATGATGATCTCTTTGGATCTCTTGGTTGTGTCTAAAATCGCTTCCGTTGTACTCTAACTTGCTACATCTCTATAGGTGTATATCTTGTTTTGATACAACCTTGAGGTTCATAGGGGTAATCATCTTATGGTAAGGATGCATATCTAGTGAGTTATATCCTCTCATGCTTCTAAAATTGCATATCTCTTTGCTTGGATATATCTCTATATCTACTCGTAGCTTGCTTTATCTTGTGTATCTCTTGCTATGATCTAGATCCTACTAGTAGTCCTAACTTGTGATATCATCTACTAGTAGATCATATACATGTAGTTCTAACTCTATTTATAATTGGAATATTTGCTCATCTATATGCTATGCTTGTATCTAGTCTCATACATGCTCAAGATTGTTCCTTGAATTGCATATCTACTATCTTGAGTTGCTTGCATAACATTGTGATGCAGAGTACATAGATCTACATGATATGTGGAAATTGGAGTATTTTTTTTTTTGGATTTTATGCAGCTTTTGCTCCAGTTTCAGTTTTTGGTGCAAGACTAGTGTTTTTCATGCAGAAACAACCTTCTGAGCAAGACTCATCGCTTTGCCATGAGCTCCGATGGTTTTTGGTCAAATTCCATCATCTTGAGGGTCAAATTTGCAATTTATTATTTTTCTGCAGCACTTTATCTTGTATTTTGGGGTGTTCAAGTATATGCTTTAACTTGCTTTTCTTTCTATGCTTGGACAAGCCCCTATATGTGCTCTTCTACTCTCCTTATATATATTTGTATTATCTCCTTTCTCCTTAACAAGTGATGTTTCTTTTTTCTTCATAACCCCCACCTTTTTGAAATGACAAAGGGGGAGAAAGGTAATGTCTTCTTTTAAAAAGAGGAAGAAGGCATGTCTTCCATGAAGAGGAGAAGAATGTCCATGTAAAGGGGAGAAGGTAAAGGGGAGGTGTGTAGACATATATGAGTAGAAGACATAGTTTCTATAAATGTTATGAAAGCTAACCATACAGGAGAAATAACATCAATTGAGGGGGGATATGAAAACTCCATGCACATTAATTGAGGGGGAGCATATGAACTCCATTCTATTGAAACCCCTAGGTTTCTCCAAAGGTATGAATTTACTTAAATGCTTTCAATACATTTATGGAATAGTTTGTCATCTTAAAAAAGGGGGAGAATGTTGACTCAAGGTCAATTAGGTCAATGTTGACTCACGTCTAAATTGACTAAACCCATGTTTTGATGATGACTAACCATTCCACATTTTGGTGTCTAATGTCTCTACTTGAGTAATTTCAGATTATGTATAGACACACTCCAAATGCCCTAACTTGCACATCTCAAATTGGAGAAAAGACAAGTCAAAGTCATACAAATGCACGTTTTTGTAATATGATGTATATCCATTAGAATCATGTTGTAAATCACTTGTAATGATTGTATGACTTGTAATTAAGCTTAGAAAAATATCAGGAACACTTAGATCGAATATTAGAGCACTTTAAATGTATCTTTGAAAATCAATTACATGCACTTGGTCGGTCCAGTTTCCCACCCTGAAACTCGACCGATCAACCTTGGTCGATTTTCTAAAGATTGCATCGGTCGAGTTGTGCACTCACAGAACTCGACTGATTGGGTAGTAGGTCATTTCCAGTTGAAATGGTCGGTCGAGTTTCCTCAGGAAAAACTCGACCGATCCTTTGAACATCGGTTTGCCTCCTACTTGATCGATCGAGTTACACCCTTTAGAACTCGGCCGATTGCACTGTACGGAAAAGTGCAGAAAAGTGTTTCTAGCCGTTGTGGAGTTGCAACAAGTGAAAATAGATCCATTGCAAGCCACAAAACGACTAGTTTTCGTTCATAAGTGTTCCCAAAGGCTAAGAGGCATCCCCAGCTATAAATAGGACCCATTGGGCTTCATTCCAAGGTTGAGCATTCATTGCAAACTCTTTGTGAGGTTCCTATTCTATAGTTGAGTGCTTCCTACAGCCTCCTCTCTCTCTCTAAGCTTAATCACTTGCTACATCCATTAGAGTGAGTAGGAAATCGGTAAGAGAGCTAGTCCTACATGTATATCTTGTGAGGCTCTCACTTCCACCACCTCCCTATCTCTCATTTGCAATCATGAAGATGAAGGTTCTCTCTCTTGTCCAAGAGAGGTGAAGAAGAACAAGGGAAGGAGTCCCTTGGTGAAGATCAAGGCTGAAGACTTGGAGCTAGAGTGGGTAAGCCCTTGGAGAAGGCAAAAGACTCAAGCTCAAGTAGGTAAGACCTTGGTGGAAGCTTCTCCGAGTGAAGGTGAAGTCAAAGGCGGAAGATCCAAGAAGAGTGGGTAATTCCTGTAAGGCTGAAGACTTGTGCAAGAGTGGGTAAGTCCTTGGAGAAGGCCGAAGACTCTTGCAAAGTGGGTAAGTCCTTGGTAAGGTTGAAGACTCTTTGTATTGTATAGGTAAGTCCTTTGTTGGTCATGTATTGTAAGTCTTATAAGTGAATATAAGAGTGCAATTGTTGGAAGTCCTAGAGGTTGACCTCTCTAGGCAAGTGGACTGACACACTTCTAGTTTGAAGTGTGGAACCACTCTAAATAGTTTGTCTAATTGGTGCATGTTCAATCTCTCTCATCCTTGCTATGCATGCTTTAGTTGCACTCAAATTACCTATTTAGCAACCTTATCTTGTCATATATCTTGAAGGTTTAATGAGTTTTGTTTAAGTGCTTTCAGCTCTATTCACCCCCCCTCTAGAGCATCTAATCACCCATCTAGGATCCAACAACTATCACTATAAGAATTTGTTTTAGATTACATTTTGCTCATCTTGCACTTCTCCTTTTGTTCAAAACACACTTATTGAATTTCAAATGTATTTCTTACTCTTTGCTCTGAACCATTTCCATATTGTTTATCTACCTGTCAAATTAGCTAGGATTACTATCCATACTAGTTTACTTCTCATAGTGCAAATTGCATGATCTTGTTTTATAGAGATGCTAGTATTCAAGATCAAATCGCTAGTGACATCACTTGAACTACTACAACTCTAAACATTCTAGGGTTCGGTCCTCATCAGTAGCATGACGTTATTGTGATGTGACTTTGCTCCCTTAATTTGAAATTTAAACTTTGGATCTCACAAGTTTTACTAAAGTCTTCCTTATCTTATCAATTGAATTTTCCTTTCTCTTACTTAGCCATTCAGATAGATTACATTCTCAATTTACCCTTCTAGGGTTTCATCATCATATTGTGTGTCATTATTACATTCACTAAATGTCTCTACCACAGTGGTTATGCATCATATATGATTTGTTTTCTTATCACTTCATTCCCACATTATTCTCATTAAGGAAGATATGAAAGAGAAGATGATTCTGAAACTTAGAATTCTTATCTTCAAACATTCCATTAATACATTTCTCGTATGTAGGTTTAATTAATTATCAACAGGGATACTTGACTAATTATCACTTGCTTGAATCTCACAACCTCTTTCTTTACTCCACCATGTTTCAAACCCTCCCTTACTTTCCATAATTCTCTTACCATATATTACTCTTCCACCTGTCATCTTTAACTTATAATTTTCTCTTATGACCATGTTGCTTATTCATGTGTATGATCATGTATACCATGTTGCATATATTTCTATTTATCCTTCTACTAATGTGAAGTTGAAATTCTAAATCAATAATCTCCCTACTAGTTTCAACTCATGTCTAATACATTACATATCCTTCATTTTAAATCAAATGGCTCATGTATGGGTCAAACTTAGTTTCTCTTTCAATCAAGTTTTTACCTCTTGAATATAGTTTACCTTTATATGACTTATATATTGGTTAAGCTACACTTTTGTTCTTCTTTTAGAGACTAGTTTGTCATTCTATGGAGACTTAGATTCCAAAGGTAGTAAGGATGAGTGTATTATACTTTATAATAAAGGTATACATTCCATGCTCTCAGTTACGTCATGTAATCCTCACTCCTTAATCAAGCTCATTATTTCTAACATTTCTCTTTGATTCAACTAAGTTTCTTATCATAGTCGTATGATTTACATGTTCATCTAATTCTCTTTACTTTAACTCTTCTGAAGACTCTTCACTTTATTGTATACTTAACTCTTTTCTTGTATTTCCCTTTTCTTTGGAGTACATGAAAGTATTTTACTCTATTATATGATCCATTCCTTATGATTGATTCTTACTATCTTAGCCCTTACATACTTTTCTCATATCTTTTCTCATATTTCATATTTAGAGTTCATATAATACTAATCATTAAACTTTAATCTGAACCTTATATCGTGTTCCTTTATTTCCGATTAAAGATTTCTCATATGAGGCCCCAAAGTTGGATCTCAGATATCAGTTCCAACTAATTCTTAGCTATTCCAATCTTTCCCATATGTTTCAACATCTTAGTGTATGTTCCTTTTTTCTATGATGTCGGTCTAATTTTATCCATAGTCTACTCTTACTATATTGTTAATATGAGTCATTAGATCCCAATAACGCATCCTGCCAGCTGGACTAGGCCGAACCTGCAGTCCTGAAGCCAAGAGCTACTCAGGATTAACTAACTCCTATTAATCTCAAACATGTGGAAAGAATATCCACTTAGGGAAAACTCATTCAAAGATCATTTCTAGTCTACTTGATACAAAAAATATAAATAATAAATGGATCACTTCATGATACACAACAATATAAAAGAACCATGTATATTCTACAAACTGATAATCTAAATTCACACATATAAGAGCATTTCTATTGATTTCCAATCAAAGAAGCAACATAAAGCAAGACTTTTATCACATTGTATGTTTATTCTCTTACTCATTCATTACTTTCTAGTCTCCTAACCCTGAGATTTCTAGGGTTTCTTTCTAGCCCATCCTTCCTCTGCATATATGCCCAGGGCATTAAGAGAAGAATAGACAGAGTAGCTTGATACTGGTCAACCTAAGTATCCAGATACCTGGCCGGGGTACCCAAATACCTAGACTTCCCAGAGCTAAACACACACCACCTCTTAATTGCCACACTTATAACTCTAACCTTCTTAGCCATTCATCTACCACTGTAGGGTCTGTAATCCCAACAAACTATGTACCTCCAAACTTTTTAACCAACTCATAGGATCTCATCAGATCCTTGCTGCTCAGGGTAGAAGTTCACCTTTCCATCTTACAATTTCCCTTGGTCTCAAGGAACATCCTATATATCCTTGATACCTCATCCATATCATATCCACCACCTGGACCCATCACCTGAGGATAAGGTCCAATGTGTCTCTCAGCTTGGTCCTCATGACCACACCCTCTTCCTGTCATCTGCAATAGTATAACAGAACACTTCTTGTTAGAAAATTACAGTTAGAAAGAAGACACCTAAGTCCTAATCCTATTAGTCTCTTATCGTCCCCTGACCTTGACTTAGAGTAACTACGTACTCAACCTATGTTCTGATACCAAACTGCTCGACTGACCAGGCTGGTTCTAATAGATCAGTGGGACAACCCGATCGACTGACTAGACTGAGTTTGGCCGATCATGAGACTGAGTCTGGCCGCCCAACCAAATTGTCTAGAGGCAACTGTTGGAAAATTGGTGTCATGCCTTTTTGTTTCCCAGGGTTAATTAGAAACCATGATTCTCTGCCCCAACCTATATATAGTGGCATGAAGGCTGGGGTTTTACACACATGTGTCTTACACCATTTTGCAACTCTTGAGAGGCAACTCTAGTGAGAAAAAGGAGGCACTTTTGAGAGACCTTTGACCAGTCATCCTTACCATTAAGGAAAAGTTGTGCAACACGAGCACATTTCCGACCAAAAGGCAAATCCTTCCACACTGTGTCTTGGAGCACAACATGGAGTTTACTATCATCTACATCCAGGACATAAAGACGTGGATGCTTCATCGGCTATGTTAGGAGACCGAATTGGTCATCACCTTCATTATCTATTCGTGTGAGCTCCTTCAGCTGATCTACTTTGTGACAAAGGTATAAATTCACAAACCTTACTTCCTACTACTACATCAATATTGATGAGATACATCGATGGAAACATATATAGACTTTTTTTTGTTTACTGTTTTTGTTGCGCTTGTCACTCTAATCTCTTTGCTGCTTCCTTAAACCTTTTCCAGGCCAAGCTAAATTTGGAAAGGCACATAGCGTGGGGTGTGGTGGCCTAAACCTCCAGGAGCGAGGACTTCGTGGTTGGTTTGGAAAACGACACTCTCTCGTAAATTATGTAGCATTTAATCCGGTCCAACCCCGACTCCATCTAAGGCTCCGATTCATTTGTCGTAACTGGTTCGAAAAATTTATGAACCGAAGTTTCTTGAGTAGTTTTTCATGATTGATTTAAAGTAAGTGTTGGAACTTGAGTTCCATGACTTCCGGTGAGTTACATAATTACATACAAAACACAGTTCATGAGTTCCCTCTTAAAAAAAGCGGAAAATGAGTTGCGGGACAACTGTAAACATTTGTTATACAAATATATTCTTCATTCGTTATAAATGACACATTTAAAATATTTATGACTAGAGATATTAGCAGTGTGGATATAATTCATTGCTAAAATCACAACATAATATGATAAAATATCATGCACTATAATCGTACTATGTAAAATATTGTGATGTGATTTTTATCATAATATTTTTATTAAGATTATAACTATACCACAATAAAATATTTTAGAGGAGCAACATCTGCACCATAACCACTTGTTGTGGTTATTATGATCTAAGAATGTTATGCTTTTTTATGCCGTTGCCAACCTAACTTATTTATATTATATAATAAAAATTAACAATATTTTCAATGATTTCTATATTTACACTTACAACGAAACCCCTTTGGGTAAGATAACTCTAATGTCCGGACCACGATTCAGATTTTGCTAGGACTAGGGGTTGAATCGGTTTGAGAAATGATATCATGTCAAGGATTTACATAGCTTGTACCTTGTAATAAGGTTCAACCCGACTCCATCCAAACGACACATCGCCCAGATCATGGGTTATGACTGAAAAAAAATGCCAAGGTGGCCAAGACAGACAACCCTAGAACCAATTTCAACCCAAAAGAAAAAAAACCCGATCTTAACTCTATCAAAACTCGGGCACATTGTTTGTTTTATCTTATGTTTAGGTTTCCAAGACACCATGAATTGAAACATTATGCTAAAGATAAATATCACGAAACAGTGCAACGGCGCACTTGGAAAAAATGTTCTTGGCTAATTGGCTTTGTTCGCGGGGGTTGGGATGTCACAAGAAAAAGGAATGGGGAATGAACCGAAATATCAGGACGAGAAAACAGCCATATCCATTCACGATTTATCCCGACCGCCGGAGCCATATCCGAAAAAAAAACACTGCTATGCACGTGCCACTCAGTCTTCCCACCACCGTTCAAAACCACACCTGGAGAATCACCGATTTATGCCGTTGGATCCAGCCGGCGGCATCCGACCACACTATTTCCCACCGGTCCGAGAGCCGATCCACGTGGCATCCCGTCTCAGGCCCGCCTATCTCTCTCCCCAGTTCACGCATTTCCCAATCCTGCCCGTCCCTACTGCGCGCCTGTCATATAGATCTCCGCACTTCTGGACGGCTTAGATGTCATCTCTGCGTCGTGGCTGGAACCGACTAAAAAATTTCGACCCGTCTATCTTGAACCCGAAGACTTGCCGTAACAGGACAGCATAGCCACCACCCTGACCCTACCCAGTCCCCATTCCACCTGACCCTCCCGCACGCGAAATCCCAAGATTGACCCCACCTCAACCTCTCGGGCGCGAGGGGGTACACCTTCCAGCGCGGCTCCATTTCCATTCCAAAAAAGCTTACCGACGGAAACGAAACGCCTGCCTATCCGCGGCCCGTCCAGGCACATGCTACCGACCAAATCCGGCCCACAGCTCGCCACCCACCAGAACCCACATCCTCCCCCCTGGCCGACGTTCCTCATCGCCGAAGGGCAGCTAGCTACTTTACACCGGGCTGCGGATTCGTAGGTACGTCTTGCCGCCGGCTGCTGTCCATACCTCCGGAGTTTTTTCTCCTCGGCGTCGTCGCGGATTGTTTTCTTATTTCAAAATTGGGGGCGATCGGGAGAGAAGGGTGTGGGAGGCAGGTGACACGAGGAGATGAGGAGTTTCCATGCCGTCTGAAAGAAGTTCCTCAGTCGACTCTGAGCACGGAATCCCATTTCGGAGCTCCTCTCTGCACCGCCTGCTTCCTGCCCCAGGTGATGTCACGTTGATCGGGATGGTAGGTAGATGACTTGGGGGTGGGTGGGTGTGGGGAGGGGAAGAGGACGCGACGCAGACGAAACGTTAATTGACTTGTCCATCGCACACCGCCTTTAATTGTGGTTGTTCTAGCCTCTTGCTGCGCCTCGAAATCTTATTCCGATTGTTCATGTTTTCTCGCAGTGTGCAAATCCCGATGTGTACGACTTCCAGGAGCATGCTCTTATATTCAAAACCCGTTCATATTGTTCCAATTCACGTCTTCAAATTAACTCCATCCACATACTAAACCAGGTCTTCTTTTTTTTTTTTTTTGTGCGCGAATTTGA
This sequence comes from Alisma plantago-aquatica, assembly GCA_963693085.1. Taxonomy (NCBI): domain Eukaryota; kingdom Viridiplantae; phylum Streptophyta; class Magnoliopsida; order Alismatales; family Alismataceae; genus Alisma; species Alisma plantago-aquatica. The sequence goes on along the minus strand of OY856410.1, from coordinate 1,157,738,900 downwards.
CATATCCTCATGGCAATCTAACATTCAAACCTGCTCTTATCTTGCAGAGCCTCCTCTAGTCTCAACTAGTGCTGTTTTGTAGAATCCCCCGAAAACAAAAAAGGAGAAAAAGGGACACAAAAAAACAAAAACAAAAGGAAAAAGAAATCCACAATACCAAGGCAAACTTGATTCTGGGAGTTGACAAAAAACAGGAAGGCCACACCCCTCTGCTTGACTATAATAAAACAGCTGCATACATTTTGTATAGTACCCTCTGATTGGCTCTTGTTAGCTGGGAAGCTGCTTTCACACTGCTTTCAGTCGATTGTTCCAGTGAACAAGGCATAATAATAGCACTCTGAATTCTGAAGCCAAATTGTAAGAAAGAAAACTGATCTACGGGCCGGGTGCTTGGATTTATTCTTCTATGCTTCTTCTGCCATCCAACCTCTTGCTTCTGGCAGTGGATGGCCGAGTCCCTGTCCCAACCACATCTTGATATTACCGACCGGCTTCCCCTGCTGATGGACCGTTCAGGGAGTCAGAGCAGGAACTCAGACCAACGTGGCACCTCTGAAATCCATGACAGACAAGAGCATGTCATTGACATCGCAAGGGTGGGAACCGTCACATCATATCCAATCTCCCACAGAAATGAGACCCACACCACAACCAGCGATCCGGAGTACAATGACCAGCCTTCTGGTACCAGCAGGCAGCTTCCCACTTCCCAGCCGTCAGCGTCGTCCACTGCTACTGCTACTACTACAACTGCTGGCAACGCCAGAACCGGGAGATACTCAAGGAGAGGGGAGAACTACGGCCGGAGGAACAGGAGCCCGCTCAATTCAGGGCTGTGGATCTCCATAGAACTCATAGTCAACCTGAGCCAGATAATAGCAGCTGTCACAGTGTTGTCCGTATCCAGACATGAGAAGCCACAGACCCCGCTGTTTGAGTGGATTATTGGATACACGGCAGGGTGCCTCGCCGCCATTCCTCATCTTTATTGGCGGTACACGCATCGTAACAGCCAGTCCATTGACAGAGACTCGACCACTGCCCAATCAAATACTCCCAGTAACAATCTGGAGATTCTGTATGCCCCAGCTCCAGTTTCAGAAGGGCGCAGTAGCTCCGTGGCAAGTTCACAAAGTGAACAGATTACAACCATGAATCAAAGGTAACCTGATGCTTTTCATGGACAGTATACCGCCCATATTTTCCTGTTTTCTTTTAAATCACTTGTATGCTTTATGCTACTTTACTTTAATGTTGTTATGTTTGATTGACGTTTGAATGTTCAAAAAAGTTTCCGTTTCACTTCTTGAAAAATTTCAATTGAAAATACCTTCTAGATCAGCTTTCAAGGAATAGTTTGGGTTTTAGCCATTATATAATAAAACCATATAGGGACGTGTCATCTGTTAGCTAGTTGTCATGTTGAATATAACTAGTCATGGTAACATTTTGTTTTAATAATTTAAGAGTACTTAAATCAATAGCGTAAAATATAATACATAGTTTCAAATATAACTTAACAGGCTGAGGATTAAGAGGACTTCTACAAAGAGCCTTGCTTCATCTGCGGACTGTAAGATCAATGAGGGAAAGTTGTTATTGATAAAAAAAAAACTAGAGAAGTAAGTACTGCAAGAACATGGCATAACTAAGACAATCAGGTCAATAGGTTTTCACATATCCAGAGATGAGGTTGTGTATGCTCAGATTGGTCAGTGCATCACTGTGACATTTTTTGGTAAAATCAAAGCTAGATACAATTCTAGGATTACATGATCTGTGGATTTTTGCAAGTGTTAGTCTCGTGAAACTTTGTTCTATAGGTTTCTCTGGAATATTGCAAGTGTTTGGCTCGTGAAACATTGTTCTATAGGTTGATTCTACCAAAGTGACTTTTGCTTTGATGATGAAGGGGATCTAATTGATTACCTTTGTATCTGGTAGTTACTAGGTGCAGTTAAGTGGGTCCTTTCTAAGAAAAATACGTGGGTAGGAGAAGATGATATGGCTGTTTTATTTGTATAAAGTCTCTTTGAAGGCTGTCTGTGGTCATTCGGTGGTTGCTATCAAGCTTCTGAGCTCAATGAATAACTCTAGAAGGTGTATACCTTATGGTCAAATGGCAGGGCACGGGGGTAGCGTGGTCATAATATTAGGAGGTGATAAACTTCTTTGACATCATTGTTGGGTTTTAGGGGAGACAGAGAAGGCAGCGGAAATAAAAATTTCTTCTCCCAAACCCAGAATAAAGGAATTGCGTCAACGTCTATACAATAGGAAAGATGGTTTGTAGAGGCATGCCTTGTCCCGTGGCTTGCTCGACGACGTTACCTCGCGGCTTGTGCGATCTTCACCTCCGGTCTTGGACGGTGTCTGTGCAGCTCCTGGTCTCACCGGGACTGTCGGGATTGACAACTGTCCTCCGAGCGGCAGAAGTCTCCCGCCTCTGAATTAGTCCACACGGACCACCTGGAACTCCGATCTCCTTGTCCCACAAAGAATCGGAAGGAGTCGCACCCTCGTGTCGGCGTACTAGTCACCGACACACTCTCCTGCAACCAGTTGCCTTTCTGCAGTTGTCTTTCCCTTACTGTGCCTCCCTTATCGGGTAGCACTTGCTCGGGCTCTCTCGGTTACCAAAACTAGAGAGAACGAAAACTTTGCAGAGCAACTGGTGTTCTGAGTTGTACTTTGAGAAGCCCCAAATACCCCTATATATATAGGAGGGTCATGGGACAAAGTTCTCTACCCCGGGCAATGCAGGACTAAACAGGAGTAGAAGGGTTCGAGATTTTCCACAAAACAATCAACTACGCCAACTGAACCGATTGCTTCAACCCTGAAACGGTCGGTTGGAGACCTCAACCGATCGGTTCACACCTGAACCGATCGTTTGGGACCCCTGAGCCGATCAGTTCACTTCTGAGCCGATCGGTTCGTGGTCCTGGTCCAACTCAAATTGACTTTCATATTTGTTTCCGACTAATCAAATATTAATCATTGTCTAAATCGAATTTGTACAAGTGAAACAAATTGTATTTGCAAAATTGACTTTCCAAACGATCTCCGTTGGTCACATGAATCGACCGGTTCAACAATTGAGCCGATCGTCTCACCAGTTGCGCCGATCGGTTCACCAACCTGAGCCGATCGGTTCATCACATGAGCCGATCGGTTGGAAGTGCAAACTGTGAAAAATCAGTGAATTGCAGTTTCAATCAATCCGATACTCTAATCAATTGGTCAAACACATTGAACACTATGATTTTGAGCTATCAATCAACTGAGTGTTTAATTGAACTACTAAACTCCTTTAGTAATCAATCTAAACATCATTTGTGGATAAACTCCTCTTCCAGGTTAAATCCTATGTGTGTGACCCTGCAGGTCCATTTCACGTTGGCAGTGAAAGTCCATAACACTTATGACTTCACAAGCAAAGAGCGGTGCCTAGTCACACATTAGTGCTACCCAAGTGAAATAGAAAGTTGGAGAACAACTTTCAATCCTACAATCCGTGAATGGTGTTACATCGAATGTATGATTCCTTTGTCACTAATGGCCTGAATGAACTCAAGGCATGGCACAATCATCCTTTCAACGTTCATCCATTTCCTTGATCTCAGAGCAAAATGGGTGAGATGTGTGTGACATCAATATCACATATTGATTCACACGTGCATGCGCATGCCTTTCTCAATCCTACTCATCAAGTGGCCATGGACATTAAACTCCCTTAGGAGGGACAAATCCCATATCTATCACTCACCCCTCAAAAGCCCCATGTGTCAAAGTCACCCAATCATCACCTTTATAACAACCCATATTTCAGGACTGCGTTTGATGATGTCAAAGTGTACCCAACGACATGTGTTGAATGTAGTGATTTCAGGTCGAAGAATCACATTCACCACCATCACTGTGAGAGCTGATTGTGACTACCATATCACGGTTCCATGTGTCACTCTCACGGTGGGTTTGTCCGGTACACTTGTTCTCTAACAAGTACCTATGTGCTTGGTTTGATATCACTATATCATGACTAATGAGATTCTGTCATCAACCAACACACAATCTAGTCTTTAGTGTTATTGATGTCTATGGTTATTTCCACAATAACAACCGACTAGGGACTAAACAAGAATGTATACTCTTAACATTCGTATGATCTCATCGTTTAGGTCCTCAACCCAAAAACATACGTCATCGAGTAAAACAATTCTTTAAACATCTATCATGTTACACTATCATCTCAGAAACAGTTAAAACATATAGATCGGAAATTGCCTTTATTATTCAAATCATTTACAAAGTATCCCATTACAATCATCACATGACTTGCTCTATGGGCATACATACCAACAGACTCCCACTTGCACTTAGAGCCAGTCACCTAGGAACCTCAGTCCTTGTGACCTAGCATGACCATCATGCTTCTACTGAGAAAGGGCCTTAGTCAGTGGATCAACTATGTTGTCTTCAGTTGGTACTTTGCAAATCTTCACATCTCCTCGCTGTACGATTTCTCGTATGAGATGGAAGCGCCGCAGTATGTGCTTGGACCGCTGATGTGATCTGGGCTCCTTAGCTTGAGCAATAGCTCCATTATTGTCACAATAAAGCTCAATTGCATCACACCTACTGGGAACTACACCAAGTTCAATGATGAACTTCCTGATCAACACAACCTCCTTTGCTACATGTGAAGTAGCAATATACTCGGCCTCTGTAGTAGAATCAGAAACTGTTTCTTGCTTGGAACTCTTCCAACTCACAACTCCATTGTTTAGACAAAACACAAATCCTGATTGCGATCTGTAATCATCTTTGTCGGTTTGGGAGCTCGCATCGGTGTAATCCTTTACAACCAGTTCTTCCTCGCCGTCGTATACAAGGAACTGATCCTTAGTCCATCGCAAGTACTTGAGGATGTTCTTTACGGCTGTCCAGTGAGCATCCCCGGGATCTGACTGGTACCTGCTCGTCATCCTGAGGGCATACGAGACATCTGGGCGTGTGCACAACATAGCGTACATGATGGATTCGATGGCTGATGCATATGGGATCCCATTCATACGCTCCCTCTCTTCATAAGATTGGGGACATTGAGCTCTAGAGACAGTGACTCCATGTAGCATGGGGATGTTGCCTCTCTTTGAGTTCTCCATGCTGAACCGCTTCAGCACTTTGTCAATGTACGTGCTTTGACTTAGTCCGAGAAGCCTTTTAGATCTATCTCTATAGATCTTAATTCCTAGAATGTAGGATGCTTCTCCTAAGTCCTTCATTGAGAAAGTATTCCCAAGCCAAGTCTTTACCTTCTCTAAGGCTGAGACATCATTCCCCATCAATAGTATGTCATCTACATACAATATAAGGAATGTGGTCGTCCTCCCACTAACCTTCTTGTACACACAAGGTTCATCTTCATTTTGAATAAAGCCAAACACTTTGACTTCCTCATCAAATCGAAGATTCCAACTCCGAGATGCTTGCTTCAATCCATAGATTGACCTTTGTAGCTTACAGACTTTATTGACATTCTTTGGATCCACAAAACCTTCAGGTTGTGTCATGTACACATCCTCATTTATATTCCCATTAAGGAATGCGGTTTTAACATCCATTTGCCAAATCTCAGTCATAGTAAGCCGCAATAGCAAGCATAATCCTGATGGACTTAATCATGGCAACTGGAGAAAACGTTTCGTCATACTCAACACCTTGAACTTGTCGAAAACCCTTTGCAACCAATCTGCCTTTATAAGTTTGCACATTGCCATCCATGTCGATCTTCTTCTTGAAGACCCACTTGCACCCTATGGGTTTTACCCCTTCAGGTGGTTCCACCAAAGTCCATACTTTGTTGGAGTACATGGATTCCATCTTGGATTTCATGGCCTCAAGTCATTTCTCAGAATCAGGTCCCTCCATAGCCTCTAGATAGGTAGTTGGATCATCATCTATGATCAACTCACCGCCTTCTTGAGTTACAAGGTATCCAAACCTCTCAGGTTCAAGGCGTGTCCTACTAGATCTATGAGGTCCTTGTGTTACTCGAGAAGATTGAGGCTCCACAACACCTTGTGAATCTCTATGTTCCTCTTGTACATCTACCGGTTCAATTTTTTCTTGTTGGGCTTGAACCTCTTCAAGCTCTATTTTCAACCCGGTTAGCGTTAGCGCAGCTGGTAAGGCACGGTGTCCCCCTCCGGGAGGAGCCGGGTTCGAACCACGTTGTGGAGCGCTGGATTTATCACCCGCCAGTTATCCGGGCTATGGCTGGAAAAAGGATGCGGGCTCTGCCTAAGGCAGTGAAAAAATCCTTTTTTTTAATAAATTCCTTTTTTAGGAACACAACATCCCTGTCAAAAAACACTTTGTTGTCAGTTGGGTGGTATAAGTAATATCCCTTGGTCTCCTTAGGATATCCAACAAAATAACATTTATCAGATCTAGGGCCTAGCTTGTCAGGAAACATTTTCTTGACATATGCCTCACACCCCCAAATCCTCATAAAAGACATATTGGGATGTTTCCCAGTCCATATCTCATATGGTGTCTTTTGAACCGATTTAGATAGTACTCGGTTAAGTGTAAACGCGGCGGTTTCAAGAGCATGACCCCAGAAGGAAATCGGAAGATTAACAAAACTCATCATTGATCGCACCATATCCAATAATGTGCGATTCTTTCTTTCAGATACACCATTATGCTGTGGTGTTCCAGGCGGAGTCTATTGTAATACGATACCACGGGCTCGCAGAAGGTCCTCAAACTCTTGGCTTAAGGGCCTGTTTGGTAGGGTGTAGGAGGTACGGATGATGTTCAATTGTACAACTTTTGACATTTTAATTGTTTGGTAGGATGTTATCCGGTGCAGTTCGGTAGTTATCAATTGCATCCGACTACTCGATTTGTTCCGAACTCCTGGAAAATGTACCCCGCACTAATCGGACGAGGTCAGAGGTAGTTGCAGTATTGCGCGGTACGAGTGGGATCAACTTTTGCGTGGCAGCGTGCGCATAACTGCATATTGAGGCCGTGATGATGCAGAAAAATGTGTTGGCACATGTGACAACGCCATCTGTTGGCATCCTATGTCTCGTTCTACGAGAAATCGGACGAGGCCCAAGCAACTCGTGAACTGGAATGAAGTATACATAGCATTCTTCACTCGTTTAACCAAATAGGAGAAAATGAAATCAATACATCCAAGTCACATCCAACCAAATAAAATAACTACTCGTGGAATTTCTGACTTTTGTTTTCAATGTTCTTAAATTATCAGTTTGCAGCCCTATTACACCCTACCAAACAGGGCCTAAGTATTCTCCACCTCGATCAGATCGAAGTGCTATAATACTTTTACCAAGTTGGTTCTGTACTTCATTCATGAAATCCTTGAACCTTTCAAAGGTTTCTGACTTATGTTTCATCAGGTACACATAGCCATACCTACTGAAGTCATCAGTGAAGGTAATGAAGTACTGATACCCACCTCTGGCATTAGTTCTAAAAGGCCCACATACATCAGTATGTATGAGTCCTAATAGATCACTAGCTCTCTCACCTTTACCTGAAAAGGGAGTCTTGGTCATCTTGCCCAACAAACAAGATTCACATGTCTCTATTGATTCATAATCAAAAGAGTCTAGATAACCATCTTTATGGAGTCTAGAAATGCGTTTCTCATTTATGTGCCCTAGACGACAATGCCAAAGATACGTTTTGTTTGAGTTGTTTGAGTTTTTGCCTTTTGGTGTTTACGTTGTATACACTTGTCTCTAGATCTATCAAGTATAGACCATAAGACATTTGGGCACTGCCATAAAAGATCCCTATCTTTTGAAATGGAACACTTTCCATTCTTAATAAGAAATTCAAAACCATCTTTATCCAAAAAAGAGACGGAAATGATATTTCTATTAATGGCAGGTACATAATAGCAGTTCTTCAACTCTATTATTAGCCCACTAGGTAGAGTTAACTCATAGGTTCCTACAGCACTGGCGGCAACTCTTGTCCCATTGGCAACACGTAGTTCAACCTCGTCTTTCCCCAAAGACCTACTTCTTTTAAGATCCTTCACATTTGAACAAATGTGAGATCCACATCCGATATCAAATACCCATGACAAAGAAGTAGTAAAGTTAATCTCTATAACGTATACACCAGAAGTAGAGATCTCTATCTCTCGCTTCTTCTTCCATCGTTCCTTCCATCCTCTCCATGTTTTGAGCGTAGAAGATTCTAACATTGGTTTGGCGAGAGAACCCTTCTCTCCCTCACCTTTGTCCTTAGACTTTGTTCCATTGATCTCCATCAATGAACTATCCTTCTTCTTAAGCGCACATAGAGTGGATTCAAAGGCTACCGACATTTCTGGATTGTGCAGATCACTTCTCACAATCCTCAACCAGTTATGGAATTTATTCTCAATTAATTTTCCCATTTTAAAAGATGATTCTTTTGCCATTCTATAAGAGAAAATTGCATGTGTCAAAACTCCTTTTGATTTGATTTGAATAAAATTTGACAGTAGTTAATTAGGCCTTTAATTAATTACCGCTCCCACTATTTTGATTCAAATTGACAACCCTCACTATCAATTCGGAAGATTGCAGCGTACAATCTTTTAGTGGGTCAAGATCCGTATTTCATCAAATTATGAGTCAGCTTTGGCTGATCGCCCACAACTTGACTATTTAGGTAGGCCATCATGCCAATTGCATCATATGCAACTCGTGATGAATGAACATGTGCAACACCTTGCCACGAACATTCCGTGTCTCTGGGCTTAGACGCTCTAAGAATCACCAGTTAAGTCTAACCCAAAAGCCGACACGGTAAACATGCACCCTGCTTTGGCAGAACCTACATGTTTACCCTTCACACTTCCACGAGATAGACGGCGCACCACGCTTTGGCATAACCTACGCTTGGTCGATCAAGTTTTTCATGTGTGCAGCTAATGGAAGACATAAAAGACTTAATATTTAGATGAGGGATTTGGTTTTTATAGGTACATATACACATCCAATCACCACAATATAGTAAGTATCATATACATGCTATATCCTACAGAAAACATGCGAAACGATAAAAGTAATGATTATGGCCATCCTAATGTGATTCCTCGAGCCAAGATGAATCACGGTCATCTTGGTCCACATCGCATGCAACCTGTAAAAGATGAACTCTGTGCTTTGCCTTTCTGGGTTTGATCAACTCATCTCCATGATTGATCTGCTCGCCATCAGGCCGGTCGGTTGGGTGCCACCAGTCGATCGACTGGCGCCTCCAGCCGATCGGTTCACTGGTCGTCGTGCATCTCCTTAGGCTGCCACCTGCTCGTCTCGCTCCTCAAACCGGTCGTCAAAAGTCCGCCGTTCTTTGACATAACAGGAAATAAAATCTATCCTATTTTACATTTGAAAAAGAAAACCCCGAGTTACATTCGGGGGGAGCAAAGGTAGGAAAGAAATCTTGAGTTATCTTGAGTTGCATCAGGAATAGGAGATAGGGAATCAGTGCGCAGACCGAGATGCAAGCAACCACATTCAACCAAGCCCACATACATAGGGCTTATTGGCCAGAACCATGCTATACATCCACCACAAAATTCGTTTAAGGGCGACGCGTATCAAGTGCATTCATATTACATATCATATATGTATATTGGGATTTGTGGATTTATGATTGGACATGCATAAAGCCAATTTTATTCGCATCGTATGCAATAAATAAAGTCGACAAACCAAAATCGATCATATCGATAATCCTAAAGCATAGAGCAGTTGACGTGGCTCTGATACCACTGTTGGGTTTAGGGGAGACAGAGAAGGCAGCGGAAATAAAAATTTCTTCTCCCAAACCCAGAATAAAGGAATCGCGTCAACGTCTATACAATAGAAATGATGGTTTGTACAGGCATACCTTGTCTCGTGGCTTGCTCGGCGACGTTACCTCGCGGCTTGCGCGGTCTTCACCTCCGGTCTTAGACGGTGTCTGTGCAACTCCTGGTCTCACCGGGACTGTCGGGATTGACAACTGTCCTCTAAGCGGCAGAAGTCTCCCGCTTCTGAAGTAGTCCACACGGACTACTTGGAACTCTGATCTCCTTGTCCCACAAGGAATCGGAAGGAGTCGCACCCTCCTGTCGGCGTACTAGTCACCGACACACTCTCCTGCAACTAGTTGCCTTTCTGTAGTGTCTTTCCCTTGCTGTGCCTCCCTTATCGGGTAGCACTTGCTCGGGCTCTCTTGGTTACCAAAACCAGAGAGAATGACAACTTTGTAGAGCAACTGGTGTTCTGAGTTGTACTTTGAGAAGCCCCCAATACCCCTATATATATAGGAGGGTCATGGGACAAGGTTCTCTACCCCGGACAATGCAGGACTAAACATGAGTAGAAGGGTTCGAGATTTTCCACAAAACAATCAACTGCGCCAGCTGAACCGATCGTTTCAACCCTGAAACGGTTGGTTGGAGACCTCAACCGATCGGTTCACACCTGAACCGATCGTTTGGGACCCCTGAGCCGATCGGTTCGTGATCCTGGTCCAACTCAAATTGACTTTCATATTTGTTTCCGACTAATCAAATATTAATCCCTGTCCAAATCGAATTTGTACAAGTGAAACAAATTGTATTTGCAAAATTGATTTTCCAAACGATCTCCGTTGGTCACATGAATCGACCGGTTCAACAATTGAGCCGATCGTGTAATTGAGACATGAGCCGATCGTCTCACTAGTTGCGCCGATCGGTTCACCAACCTGAGCCGATCGGTTCATCACATGAGCCGATCAGTTGGAAGTGCAAACTGTGCAAAATCAGTCAATTGCAGTTTCAATCAATCCGATACTCTAATCAATTGGTCCAACACCTTGAATACTATGATTTTGAGCTATCAATCAACTGAGTGTTTAATTGAACTACTAAACTCCTTTAGTAATCAATCTAAACATCATTTGTGGATAAACTCTTCCAGGTTAAATCCTACCCTGTAGGTCCATTTCACGTTGGCAGTGAAAGTCCATAACACTTATGACTTCACAAGCAAAGAGCGGTGCCTAGTCACACATCAATGCTACCCAAGTGAAATAGAAAGTTGGAGAACAACTTTTAATCCTACAATCCGTGAATGGTGTTACATTGAATGTATAATTCCTTTGTCACTAATGTCCTGAATGAACTCAAGGCATGGTACAATCATCCTTTCAACGTTCATCCATTTTCTTGATCTCAGAGCAGACTGGGTGAGATGTGTGTGACATCAATATCACATATTGATTCACACGTGCATGCACATGCCTTTCTCAATCCTACTCATCAAGTGGCCATGAACATTAAACTCCCTTAGGAGAGACAAATCCCATATCTATCACTCACCCCTCAAAAGCCCCATGTGTCAAAGTCACCCAATCATCACCTTTATAATAACCCATGTTTCGGGACTTCGTTTGATGATGTCAAAGTGTACCCAACGACATGTGTTGAGTGTAGTGATTTCAGGTCGAAGAATCACATTCACCACCATCACTGTGAGAGCTGACTGTGACTACCATATCATGGTTCCATGTGTCACTCTCACGGTGGGTCTGTCCGGTACACTTGTTCTCTAACAAGTACCTATGTGCTTGGTTTGATATCACTATATCATGACTAATGAGATTCTGTCATCAACCAACACACAATCTAGTCTTTAGTGTTATTGATGTCTATGGTTATTTCCACAATAACAACCGACTAGGGACTAAACAAGAATGTATACTCTTAACATCCGTATGATCTCATCGTTTAGGTCCTCAACCCAAAAGCATACGTCATCGAGTAAAACAATTCTTTAGACATCTATCATGTTACACTATCATCTCAGAAACAGTTAAAACATATAGATCGAAAATTGCCTTTATTATTCAAATCATTTACAAAGTATCTCATTACAATCATCACATGACTTGCTCTGTGGGCATACATACCAACTATTATGTTATTCATTATCATCTTTGAATGTGAATAGTATGACATCAACATCTGCGTTAAGGTGAGTCATTGCAAGGGTGTCGTCCAATGGGGAAGTCTCCTAAAGAGAAAGGATGTACCCGTTAGGCCAGAAGGCTATGTTCGCTAGTGGCTGAACCCAAGTATGAGATGAAGGGCTTGGCTTACCTAAAAAATTGAGGGTAGGCTTAGGGCACGTTTGGTTAGCTGGATTTACTGAAATCTTGTATTCTGTCCATCCCGCATTGTTGAAATGCTGCATTTTCAAAATCTCGCAAAGTTAAATTTTATGTTTGGTTTACTGGATTTTGTAAGTGTGAAATTTACCTTTTTTCGTGTCTGCTGTCTTGCCCATGATGGATTTGGGCGTCCGGGAGAATTTTAATGGAGACCAAAATGCGGATTCCTATTTTGTCTGAAAATCCCAGGATTAGCCCCATTTCTCCACTCCTGCAAATCAAACATAAAATTACAGAACTGGAGTCCAAAACACAATCCAATACGGTAAAATCCAGGTAACCAAATGTGCCCTTAGTGGGCTTGTTACTGAATATGGGCACTTAGGAGGTGTTTGAAAGATCAATTGTGGCTATTATGATTTTTGCTCCTTTTCCCTGTTGCACTCTAGATGGTGTTGGGGAGAGAAATTGCCATTGTTTTGGTGATGCCTTTCCAAGAAAGAAGTCTATTTTTGTTTGAAGGTGTGGTTATGGTTACAGTATTTATCTATTGTAATTCTGTTATGCAATCTAATTAGGGTATGGAGTCAGTAGAGGTATTTCACTGTTAAAACTAGAGAGAGATTCGTAGGTTGCATATACCTGCTCGTATTTGTCTTTGAGTAAGGTCATTTTATGACACTTTAAATGCTGTACTTATTGCTAGTGTTAGTGAAACCCATCTTAAGGAAGTTCTTCCCGAGTCTATTTAGGGTTGAGATGATGATTTTTTTTGGGTGGGGGGTTGAATACATGATAGAAGCATGGAGTGTTGAAGTGTAGATTTGAGAAGGGTAATTTATCAAGAAAACTTAGGCTTTCATTTTTCCACCCGTGATGTCCGTTTGCCATTTTGTCCACTATGAAGGGAATACTTAGGTGTTTGGGAGCAAAGTCATAAATTTGCTATTAAAGTACATCAAGAAAGAGGATTACCGTGTTGGGTTCAAGGTTTGATTGTGAAGAGGGTAGATTTGTTAGAGTTCATCCTAAAATTTAATAGCTATTATATTGTTTTGATGTTGGTTATGTCTCGTCAGTTAGACTTAATAAACATAAGTTTGTAATCTTGCATTCAAGGATATGTGCTATGCTGTAAACTTGGTCATGATTTGATTGAAAGACAATAATTCTAGGTAGCATAATTGAAAAGGATGCATGGTTTTCTTGTTTGAGGTCATTGAAAGCAAGGAAGTGCTAATGGCGAGTGCCATTGTCGATGACGAAGACTTTTGAGGTGGTTATACATTTTATTTTGATGTCGAGGAACTCCTCCCATGTAGAGCCACATTGGAACCACACCAGCATGGTAAACCCCGGAATCAAAAACGTGGTAGCAAGTCACCCCATGCCATGTCTAGTAGCATGAAATGCCATGGCAAGGCTAGCCCTGACCAGTGTGTCTAAATGAAGTTTTCCTTGAAATTCATTCTCGAGGGGATTCAAACCGAGGACCTCTATCTACTGGGGCACTATGTTTACCAGTTGAGCCAACCTTGGCTTGCAGTTATACATGCTTTAATCATTGTGACCATTTGGTTGGGGCTTTAAGGGTCTCCCGGTTTCTTATGTTGATCTATAAATGCTGGTTGATGTGTTCGAACTGTTGTTGAAGTTTAATCTAAATCATGGCACTTCTATTTTTTCTGATAAAAAATATTTCATTTATGGATACAAAGTTTGTGAGATGCATCGATTTCAGAAGAGGGTTAGCTAATTCTAATTGGGTTCAAAGGGATTTTGAAGGTTAGGATTGAGTTATCTGCCAACGTTTCTGTACTAGTATTGTAGAAAGGAGTTTTCATTTAGTAATTAAAAAGAAAGTACATAGACTCCCATATATAGGAGTCAGACCACTTAAAATGGGTTATAGGAGCCCCACTTAAGTGTGAGTACAATAGAAGGAAAAGAGCGGACACAACTATATCAAATATATCAACACACCCTCTCATTGGAGAGTAAACATTCTGAGGTCCCAACTTAACACCCATATATTTGAATAAAGCAGGAGGAAGCGGTTTGGTAAGGATGTCCGTAACTTGATCACTTGTCTTAATGTAAGGAGTGATGATCTGCTTGGCTTTTCACCAGGTCTCACACAAAATGGCGGTCAACTTCAATGTGTTATGTGCACTATTGGAAGATTGGATTATTAGCTATATGTTTGGAAAGGGATTCCAAACCTAGCCACAATGGACTGGACCCATTGTAGATCAGAACATGCATGAACCATAACCCGATATTTTGCCTCGGTGCTGGAGCGAGTGATGTGGAACACATCGTGAAGAAGAAGAATAAATGAGATAATTTTTTCTCAAATCATATTCAACTGCCTGGACAAAGGCCCCAAGGCTAGCTTTTGTAAGACTACATGACTTGACCCACAAGTAATAGAATTAAACTCCTATCTAATAAAATTCGGAATGAATTAAAACCTAAATAAAAGAATGCGTAAAAGATTATAGACTAAGTACATTAACTAGATAATTTGCACTTAGCTCCCTAACTATAAAAATAAAGTAAAAAAATTAAAATAAAGCCCACTACGTCCTACATTAGCGAGCTATCACATTTTTTACTCCTCCAGGAAACTGCGTGAGTGCTAATCATGACACAATAACTGGAAGTGGACCGACAGTCTTTAGAATCACCTGTCCAACCTACATCTGCATATCCAGATATAGAGATTACCTTGGGACTTAGGACGTTTGTAGAGCAATCCTCGTCTCGGGGCGCCCTTGAGATAGCGAAAAATGTGTTGAACGTTGGACCAGTGGGCATGGAGTGGTAGGCTCATGTGTTGGCTGACTACCCCATCATCTTAGGTAATATCTGGTCGAGTAATAGTCAAGTAAATCAGCTTTCCGACTATACGATGATACTTCTCGGGATCAACAAAGAGTTCTTCATGCATATACTTTGTATGACAGTACATCGGTAGAGACTGGTTTAGCTTCTGTCATGTTAGTGTCTTGAAGCAGATCCAAGACATAGCGTTGCTGTGACAAGCTGATCCCTAAAGCTGAGTGGAGGATTTTGATCCCGAGGAAGTATCACAGGGTGCCCAAGTTCTATGTGTGGAAATGTGCCTGTAGGGACTGTTTCAGGTGAGATACCCCCTTCGTATTATCGCCGGTGATGACGATGCCGTCAACACAGACAACAACAAGAATATGGCCTTCAGAGGACTTGGAGAAGAACAAGGAGTGGTTGGTGGTTGATCTCCGAAAGTTTAAGCTGTGTAAGGACGTTCAACAGAGCCATCCAACTTGTGCTTGACAGAGAAAACCCACCGGCAACCTACAGTATTTTTGCGTGCTGGTGGGGTCACAAGATCCCATGTCTTATTGTCGTGGAGAGCTTTCATTTTTTTCTTCCATCGAGACAACTTATCATTCAAGATGACGCAGAGAATTTGCTGGACACTTAGATTTTTGCTACGAAATGGACCAAATTTTACAAAATATCGGATGGAATCAACAATTTTTGCTATAGACATTAGATTGTATGGAAAGTCTGGAACAAAGTAGACAACAATCAGCTTGATTTTAGAGGAGTTAGGAACAATGCCGCACTGAGTTACTCGTCTAACAGATCCATCCACCCTGGAGATAGAGGGGTGAGGAATGAACGCATCGATTGTCGTGAGATCATCGGGCATACCAGTCATATGCTATGTCGTACATGAGTCTACAATCCAATTAGAAATGACAGCAAGCATAGACAACTCAAAGTTACCTTGAGGAGTGGTGGTTAGGTGGGTAGAAGAACCTACAGTAGGTAAATCCCCGACTTGCCATTCAAAGGAGTTTGCCGGAGTGGAGTGAAGTGGTGGATCCGAGTAGATTTTACAGCTTGTAGCAAGCGCTCATATGCCTCGTTGGACAAGGGGACATGAAAGGAACTAGATGATGCTGGTAGGGAGGGAGCAGCTTGACCGACAAGTGGGTAGGAGCTTGGGCAATGTGGGCAGAACCCCTGGCACGTTCTCTTTTGTAATGGGTTGGGTAGCCATGCTGGAAGTGACAGATCTCTTCAGTGTGGCCAAGCTTGCCACAGTAGGTGCACTTGGGTCACTATCCTCGTCCCCGACTACATCCTCTGGTAACTGCAACCAACAGTTTGGGAAGATTTGATGCATCACTAGGAGGTATGCGAGGAGAGAGCATCTCAGATTGCCAGAGACGAGCGTAGGCTTGATCCATGGACGGGAGTGTTGTGCCTACAAGAAAATGTTGGCAAACAACAACACAACGACGATGGAGACCGTTGAGGAATCAGACAGTCAGATGAGTCTCGCACTCCTTGATGACTTCAACATATTTCGTTGGAGAAAAGAAGTTGAGCCGGTTTGCTAGGGCCTTCATGGCGTCAAAATACTTGGACAAGGGTCGCTCCCCTTGGTGTTCAGAGAAGATCTTGTCCGTGATGATGTACATGCACATGCAGTTGTCCTCCTGAGTGAAGAACTGCTTCATCTCCTCCCGCATAGTCTTGGCATTACAATGCCACATGTACTTGACCGCCACCTCTTGCTCCATGCATGCCTGGGGCTATGATAGCACTTGAGTATTGCATGTCACCCAGGTATCGTCAGGAACCGCCGGCGAGTCATCAGTGATAAATTTGAGTTTACCCCTGGAATCGAGAATGTCTGGACAACATTCATCCGTAGAAAAAAGTTGTTATCGTTAGGTTTAATGACAAATATGTGCGGCTTATCATTGTAAACAATAGTTCACTTAGCAACATCACCCATGATGAAGTGAGTAAAGTACCCGATATAATGGCACGGTACAAACTGAAAGAAAGGTACCAGACTGCAACATAGAACAAACAAAAATTAAAGGTACCCGAATTTAGCACGATACAAATAATGAAATGGAGATACTATCGGAATGGAAACTCGGTAGAAAGAGGATTAGTACTATCAGAGTGGAACTTGGCAGGAAGAAAGTAGTACTACTGAATGAAGCTGGGTGAAAAAAGGAGTGACACTATCGCAATGGATCTCGGTAGGAAAAAAAGTGCTACTAGATTAATTGCATGGTATGATAGATGAACGTAAAATTCCCATCACTCAACCATGTGGATTAGGGGAACTATACAGAGGAAGAAAAAATAAAGCTTTGCCTTTTGTTGTTTTCGTGCTTTATAAATTAGCACATGATCTTTTGAATCTACTCTGTTTATATGTTTATATCAAATGTCTGGAAATAGAACACAGATGAGGAAATAGAGGAAAAAGAAGATAGCCTTCTGAATTGTCTGGTGAAAGATGACCGTGGCTTGCGGTGGCCTGGACTGGCGCCGGTGTTGTGCAAAGGCCGCCCTGGCCACGCCTATGGCAGCCGTCCTGTTGCTTGTTGGCAACGAGCGGAGGGGAGGGTGGCGGGTGGAGGAGAGGGGTGGTGGCGAGTGGTGGTGTTGCAGTGGGTTGGTGGCTGGTGTGGAGGGGCGGTGGCCACCGGGTGGTAGAGGAAGAGGGAGAAGAAAAAGAAAAGAGAGGAAAAAGGTAGGGTTAAACCTTGCTTCTGATACCATGTAGAAAGGAGTGTTTGTTCAGTTTTTAAAAAGAGAGTATATAGCCTCCTATATATAGGAATGCGGCCACTTAACTGGGTTATAGGAGTCCCACTTAAGTGTGAGTACAAGAGAAGGAAGTCTGATACAACTATATCAAATATGTCGACAAGTATTACGGTTGGTAGTTAGGATGTTGACATGCTAGTAATTCTTACATGGTTTCAACATCAACTATGGAGATTAGGGCTATGCCCTTGAAAGTTTGAGAAAGCAAAATGAAGATAGGAGAAACCCTCAACCTATTCTCACGGTTGGGGTGCTTCTATATTTACATACAAGAGACTTTACATATAGGTCCTGACTTTTATCACACTTACAAGTAGGTCCCTATACATACATATTAACACCCCCCCTCAAGCTGGAGCATATATATCATATGTACCCAACTTGTTACTTAAGTATTGAACCCGACAGCCATTCATGGACTTTGTAAACAAATCAACTAACTAGTCTTCTGATCTGACTGGTGACAATTGAATCAAATTTTGTTGAATCTTTTCTCGCATAAAATGACAATCAACTTTAATATGTTTGGTTCTCTCATGAAAGACAAGATTTTGGGCAATGGGACAACAACTTGGTTGTCACACTTCAAGTCAATGGGAGTTTTCTGAATAAAGCCAAGCTCCTCTAGAAAGTGATGAACCCATAGCAACTCACATGTTGCTAGGGCCATAGCTCTATATTCTGACTCTGCACTAGATCTCGCAACTACAGTCTGCTTTTTGCTTTTCCATGACAGCAAGTTTCCTCCTGCAAGTATGCAATAGCCAGAGATAGACCTTCCGTCAATACTAGATCCAACCGAATCAACATCTGAGAAACCCCGAATTTGTAGATGTCCATGATTTTCATATAGAAGCCCTTTTCCAAGTGATTTCTTGAGAAGCCTCAGAATGCGCATCACAACCTCCATATGACTTGTATATGGCTTATCCATGAGCCGACTAACAACACTAGTAGCAAAGGCAATGTCAGGCCGAGTGACAGTCAAATAAATCAACTTCCCAACAAGTCATCTAAATCTCCATGGATCATCAAGTAACTCCCCTTGTTCCATGTTTAATTAGATTTTAGGATCCATTGGAGCATCAACATGTTTAGTACTCAACATCCCTATCTCAGTGAGAAGATCTAAGACATATTTTCTCCGTGAGATAACTATCCCAAACTTGGACCTGGCAACTTCAATCCCCAGAAAATATTTGAGATTACCCAAGTCCCTTGTTTGAAATTGGCCTTGTAAAAATGTCTTTAACTGTGCAATACTATGCCCGTCATCACCAGTAATCACAATATCATCAACATACTAGAAAAATGCTCCCAGAACTCTGTCGTTTGTAGAAGACTAGATGATCCATAATGCATCTCTGCAGACCAAACTCTGAAAGAGCACTACTGAATCTGGCAAACTAAGCACGAGGTGACTGCTTTAGACCATATAGGGACTTGTGAAGATGACATACTAGATCTGACTCCCCTTGAGAAACAAACCCAGGTGATTCCTCAATATAAATCTCCTCATCCAGATCACCATGAATGAATGCATTTTTAATATCAAGCTGGTGTAGAGACTAAGAGTGAATAGTAACCACAGACAAGAAAATGCGAATAGATGTCATCTTTGCCACATGAGAGAAGGTCTTTGAGTAATCCTCACCATAGATTTGAGTGTAGCCCTTGGCTACCAAACACGCCTTGAGTCGATCAACACAACTACCTGCATCCACTTTGACAATGTAAACCCAACGACATCCAACAACAGACTTGCCATGCGGGCGTGAAACAAGAGACCATGTCTTGTTCTGGTTAAGAGCTGACATCTCCTCATCCATAGCATGACGCTAACTTGGGTGATCAAGTGCAACTGAAACAAACAGAGTTATAGAGACAAATGACATAGAAGAAATAAAAGCATGATATGAAGGTGAGATGTGGCTATATGAAACAAAGTTAGAAATAGAATGTTGAATATTTCTAAGTGTGCATGATCTGACGCCTTTACTCAGCAATAGGAGGATTCTCCTGAAAAGATGAAGGAATTATCTGTACCTGACCTTCCGACAAGGAAGCATCTGGAGGAGCTGAACTGGTAGGATCAGATGTACCACCTGCATTGGTGCTAGAACCAGATTGCCCACTTGTACCTGTACGACGAGTGTAAACATGAGCGACCGGTGATCTAGCTGAGTTGGGTGGAATTACATCACGAGGACCATCATTTTTAGGGAACTCAAAAATAGGAGACTCGACAATGATGGGAAGAGGCAAGAATTTCTCCATAACTACGTCCGTCACTGAAGAACTATCATCAAAGTAGGATGTGTCTTCAAAGAAGGTGACATCTGCAGTTGTACCCCTTTTGAACTCGAGAGTAACCTAAGAAAACACATTTGACGGACTTTAGACTCAATTTATCCATACGTGGATCAAGACAATGGACAAAACAAATGCATCCAAACACTCTAGGTGGAACATTGTATAATGGCTCTATAGGATGAAGGATCTGAACAAGTGTGCGATTTTGAAGAATGGATGATGGCATACGGTTGATGGGGTAGGTGGCAGTGAGAATTGCATCCCCCCAGAATTCTCTAGAAACATGCATATGAAGGAGAATAGTGCGAGCAGTCTCAACAATATGACGAATTTTCCTCTCAGCCACTCCATTTTGTTGTGGAGTATGTGGGCAAGATGATTGATGTATGATGATGCCATGTGTGGAGGTGAAATGAATGAAGTCACGATTGAAGTATTCTCTAGCATTGTCAGAACGACTACACATTTTCTTTTTGAACTGGGTTTCCACTTTTGCACAAAAAGACTTGAATATGGACAAAAGTTCAGAGCGCTCCTTCACCAAATAAAGCTATGTAGCACGAGAATAATCATCAACGAAAATGACAAAATATTGAAATCCAAGTTTAGATGTGACACGACTTGGACCCCGTATATCAGAATGGACCAGCCGAAAAATAGACTTTGTTCTTAGAGTCTCCCTAGACCTAAAGGCAGATCTTGTATGTTTCCCAAATTGACATGATTCACATTGCAAACTCTCGAGGTTGGATAAATATGGAACCCAAACCTTCAGTTTTTCTACAGACGCATGACCAAGACGACTAAGGACCACTAAAGGAGATGCAACGACACATGCTGTGGAAAGCTGCTGCAAGTAGTATAGTCCAGCCAGTTCATATCCTTTGCCAATCTTCTTCCCTGTCTTCAAGTCCTGTATAAGACAAGCATCTGGTAAGAAAGTAACAAAAGCTAGAAGACAAGGAGTTAATTTGCTCATTGATAACAAATTAAACGGAAAATGGGGAATGGACAACGTAGATGGTAGGGATATATGTGGGATTGGTGACACTGTTCCTATTCCCTTAACAGAGGCAACACAACCGTCGGGTGACACCAGGTAGGTTGGGCTGATGGGTGTAGGTGGTGAACATCTCTGGTACCCCAGTGATGTGATCAGTTGCACTAGAATCAAGGACCCAGTCTAACTTGGACGTAAATATTTTAGATGCATGTGAAATGCATGCTGACAAATCAGACCTTTGTGCAATGGAGACTGAAGTCATTGCTTGCTTTGAAGCTCGAAGAAGCATCAACTGAGCATATTCTTCTTTAGATAAAGACATCCGATATGTAGGCTACTCTAGAGTATCATCAACAACAACCATATTGGTGGACTTTACATGGAATCCATATAACTCATCTTGGACTGTCGTAGTGGATTTATGAACCGCAAACTCTTTATCAGCCATGCTAATAAAAAATGCACCCAACCGATTAATCAAATAGGCAAAAAGCAGACTAGGAGACAAAAAATCAGACTTTAGCCAAGATCCAATCTTTTTTTCTCGCCAAAGTAGATTTTTTCTTCAAGAAATCAAACTTTTCTCTTCAATGATGTAGGCGCTGCATAATCCATCATAATTAACACATCTAGGCATTGCTAAGGCCGATATAGCATGATAGGGGTCACCTTCAAAGACATGATGTCACAATTCATGATATCCTTAAAGACACCATGATACAAAAGTGGACCAAGCAACAATGCGTGACATGGCGCATGGTGTTGTCAAACTAGCGCATGCGGTAAGATCAAGGGAACAACTTGATTTGTAGTTTGAGTGTGTCCACCAATGTTGTGTGATTAGGATGTGGTGCAACCACCGTGAATAGTGAGAGCACAAATGCGACCTGGACACTTAACGTAAGAGTAAAACAATGACAAGTTATGTGGATTATGATTAAGACCCCCATCTGCTAGGAGAAGTAGGAAGGTTTGCTCAAGCTCATCCTTGTAATCTCTGGGTCACTAGCAGGGAGAACATCCTCGTACTCAATGTGATTCCTAAGATAGTCGTCATGGTGCGGCTAGGATAATGTGAGGAACGATGACCAACAACTCTGACATGTGAATCAGCAGAGTGTCTTTGTACCACGGGTTGCTTGGATGACATTGCTACTGTCGTGGTGGAGTTTGTGGAACCCATGTGTGGCAACAACACATAATTATGACGAATGACAGTGAATATTTAGTGGGAGATCGTCGACAGTTCTCATCCCCAATATGTATTGTGACGTACTGCATCATGAAGCATGTAGGAGATGAATTTACCAACTTCTTGAGATCTTGTCATTGAACCCTTGACGGAATTTGGTGATCATGATCGCTTCATCGCCATTGATGCTAGGATAGTGGAAGAGCTCGTAGAACCACTAAGTTTACTTGAATACCGAGTCGGTTCCATGCTTCAACTTTAGGAACTAGACGTAGAAGCGTTGGCGGTAGTCGCGCGACAAGATATGCTCCCTGACAATGTACTGCAGATTGGCCTATGACTCAAGAGGGTGTGGTAGGGATTTCTACCATGAAAGGGCTCAACCCTTCATCTTAGCCGTCGCAAAGCAGCTTCTACCCTTTCGTCAATTGATGATGCAAGTGAAAACACTTCTCGATGCTATGGAACTAGTCTAGGAGTACCTCAGGATGACAATCCCCCGTATATTCATGAATGTCAACTGGATGATATGCTTTATATGGTGTGACCCCTTTGTTGGGGTGGACGAGCACCCTTGCGGTGGCAACGTTCTGATCCTGGATGTGCTGATCCTATAGTTGCTCCACAGTCTGTAGACGCACGTCAAGAATCATATGTCTTTGTAGCAACATGTCAAGACATTGGAAGCAACATGTGATGTCAAGACATTGGAGGACCGCTGCTAGCTGTGCTTCTACAGTGACCTTGAAAATATTGTATTTCTTCCTTGTTGACCATGGTGCTGAGATGACATGAGCTAATGTATGTGTGTAATATGGATGTACTGACAATGGCCCGAGAAGCTTCAAGCACGACGGTAACATGTGACGGTGGAGCACAAATCACCCAGGAAAGTATTTGCTGAAGGTAGAGAGGGGAAAGTGGGCCTGACTACTAAAGAAAGAAACATGATGGGAAAGGGGTGCAATAAGTCTTTGGCCGGTAGACGGAGGAGGGAGCATGGGATGCAACTATTGGGTTGGGGAAATAAGAGTAGGCGTCATGGAAAGGGGTTGGGCTCCTCGCTGAAATTGGGGAGGAGGTTAGATGGCGGGATTTGACGGATCTTGTGGGGGGTGGCAATTGGGTCTTGGCGCACAACGCCTAGACACGACATGGGTGGACGCAAGTTGTACGGTCAGATGGTTGGGATCAACGGACTGCATGGCTGTGTCACGTTCACGAAGAGAGAAAATGAGTGGGAATGGTTGGGTTTGACGAGAGAAGGGGCGCTAGGATGCGCATGCTCTTGTCGGACCTACGCTCGGAAATGGGAACCGCTCGGAAAGAAAAAAAGGGGGGGGGGAGCCGGACAAAGGTTGGGCCATGCCTTAATTGTTTAGGGGTTGGCTCTTATACCAAGTGATGTAGAATTGCATCAGAATGAGGGAACAAAAAGGCAGCGAAATAATTTTTATTTCTTAATTCATATCTAACTGCCTGGTACAAGCCCCCGGAGTTGGTATTAGTGACAAAATTTGAAACCCTAATCACAAGGCAGTTGATAATATTTCCAATTAAAACAAAAAACGAAACTTAATATAAAAACAAAATAAAAGAATTGCAACCAAGTACAATAACTAGACAAATTGCACTTAGGTCCCTACATATCAAAGTAACACAAAATAAAACTAAGTGAGCGGAATTTATCCTATATGAGTAGTCTTTTGGCAAGTGAAGATCCTTGTGACGCCAATTTTCATTGAAGGGCAATACACAACTTTCTACTTGAAGAAATTGCATTCAAAGCAAATTACTGTTTTTTTCTGAGATATTAATCATTTTACTTCTCAAGGTTCATGATTGAGGTTACCAATGGGAGGTTGAAGATATTGATTGATTTTTTTGAAAATTACGTTTCATAAAAAATGGAGGGAGTCAAGGGACAAATGCATGTCTGCTTATATCACTTGCAGCTGGAGGGCTAATGTGTTGATGCTTTGAAGATAGTTCAAGTTCCGTAGCAGCCTGACCAGTTGCAGACGTCAAAGAAGCGGTGTTGTAACTCAGGCTGGTTGGCGTGGTGCTGACAACACCACACCATTTTTCTTTTTCTTCTTTTTCATTTCTTCTTCTTCTCTATAACATCCTTCTCGTATCTGGGTTCATTGTTACTGTCATGACTCATTATTGTAATGTCCTCTTAGAGATTTTCTCGCTGTTGTAGGAGAATCACCTTTTTTGGGCTCCCTCTTGACGATTGAATAATTAACTTGTCGAGGGGTCAGTTTTCAGAGATAAGGATGAAGTCTATTGAGTTATTTTGGAATATGAGGTTGGTTGTTACTTGTTAGTGACAAAATCACATCATTAATAGGGGATAGCCCAGTGTTTAAAGACCGTTGTTTTCTTTGGTTGTTTGACTATTGATGAGGGGGATTGTTTTAACTTTTTTTGTACCCAAGCCTGGGCAGGCCATATTCGGGTCAATGACAGCTAATCATTAGTACGCTGCTTAAAAGAAGAGCATTTAATGCTAGCTTTGGATGCTAGCCAGACATACCAGTTTATCTGGTTGACCATTAAATGGCTAGTATAGCAGGTTAGTTGTCCTCCGAACCCCTTGTTAAGTTAAAACTGCCCCTGATTCTCTGGCTGAGTTGAACTGGTGAGTGGTGACCTGATGACCCAGCATTTTTTTCTTTTCATTTTTCCTCATTTGACGATTGCATATGGTCAGTGGGCGGATGCTAAACCCACAGAGTAGGGACTCCCTATCCCAACATGGCCTATTATATTACAGCAAGGCAGGTTGTCGCCACATCACCTGCTGGTCTCTGCAGTAACAACGATGGGATGTCCTCCAATGTTGATGCCCATCAAAAGGTGCGGTTGGAACACCAGGCCTTCAACACGATGCCACTACTGCTTGTTGGTATGACCTGAACTGGGAGCCTGTGTTGGACACAGCAACACAACAGTTAGCAACACCTTGCTTCTAGCAAACACCTTGTGTTGGTTTTCCTAATCTTTTCTTAACCTGTACTGATGTGTACGCTCTGAGATGCTTATATAATGGTATAATTTAGGTATCATCATAGTGTTTTAAGCATATTATACTTTTACATGGTGCATTGACTACAACGATCTGAGTTTCTATGCTCATGCTGACGTCACTGGTTTGACTTGGTCGAGTCTGTGTTTGAACCGCAGATACAAGATTTGGAAGCTTTGCTGAATCAATCTTTAGGTTGGTTTTAAAAATCTCGATTGGATGCTTTAGCCAAGTCAATAAGGCTGTAATGAAATTTCGCAAGACCATTTTGCCAACACAAGTGGGACGGCAGATGGGAGAGGGGTCTTACAATTTCATAACATTTAGGAAATTACGTTTTCAAGTATGTCTGACTTTCACAGTTCTTGAGCAAAAGTTTAGATATAATGAAGCCTTCAAGAAACTATTGTGCAGTAAGTAGCTGACCCCTCTTGTTTAGATGGAAAAAAAACCCATTTCAAAGATACATCTATTTTTAGTTTAAATGAATAATTTGAGATACATGTACCTATTTCCAGTGAGATGTGAAAACTACCATAATGCAGAAAAATTGTCCCCCTCTCCCCAAGTGATTTGTTTGCAATAATCTTTTGAACTTGAGTTCCCAACCTTTGAAATTTGTTTTTAAAAATTTCCCTCTTTTTCTGGGTGAAGTGAAGGTGAAAACAAGTGCAAAATGAATTTGAAGAATTGACAACTTCTAAGTTGCATGTGGATCTCATCGTCTGAAGTCCCGTTAATCACGCTTGAAAGACAGTTTCATCTAGAGATATGCCATTATTAATAAGTGATCCTTTTATTTTATTCACAGATATACCATTATTTGTAGATCACGTCAGAAGCAGCCTGATTTGGACCTGACATCATTAACTCTCACCCGACCTGTTCTGAAGGAGGAGGAGGAAAATACTGCAGAGTGAGAATATATGATAATGTGGAAAATAGTGAGGTGCAACCAATTAAGACAGCTGAAAAATGAAAATAACAGGCGTAATCAGTTAATGAAATGAAAATAATTTGCATTTTAAGGAAGGTGTGATATTTCTCAAATGGGATTACTCTTTTTAATTTTTGTTCCATTGTGTAAATACAAGTTTGATCTTTCCACTGAATAGTCACAATGAAATAACTAACAAAGCATGTAAGGCTTTCAAGATCATTGTTTATTGTAATCCTGGAAGAATGTTGTTGGATCATGCGAAAATGATTTTAAAATGAGGTCTACCAAATGAAGGAGCTGGTTTGTTGGTTCTGCTGCTTTTGCAAAGTCCAAAAAGTATCCACTTTTCAGGATCATATGTAATAGGCCGCAGCATTGGTAAAGGTAAGATCCATAGGCAGAGTTTTGTTGGTCGAGTGTACTGTAGAATGTGTATAGCACAACCAGTCCAAAATCCTGGTCGATCAGCTGGATGGGCGCCATTTTCTTAACCTTCTCTGACACTCCTCTAAGGATCAACTTTGATTTCAGCTAGATTTAGGACTTGTTGTTTAAATTGTACGATGCAAAGACCAGGCTGGTTATTGTAGCCCTCATGTCATCAGTTTCTTTGCTGGTTGGCAACTTCGAAGTTTCAAAGGTGTAGATGCTATATCATATGGTAAATTCCATATGAAAACAAAATTTCGACTGGTGGTCACATAGAGTACATGATCACATAAATTACAACTTGATATGTCTGTAATTAAGATGAATAAACCTAGTATGGAGGCAAAACCTTTTGTATTGTTTGTTGAATTACCTCATCTTTCTCTCCAATATAATCTTGAATCTCTCCCTCAGTCCAAGGTCACCCTGCAACTTACAGTCAAGTCAGCAAGAGCTGCTGCTACAATCTCAACTTCCCAGCTGCTGGAGGGAAGATTGTCGTAGGGGCAGAGAAAGGTTAGGTAACAGGGGAAATAGGATCGTGAGAATGATGGTCCTTGCTCTCCATGGCCGTGGCGACACCTACCCTTTTTTGGCTGTTGTAGGATGCAGTGCAATTACATTGCCCATCTTTGGAATTTGGATGAGCTACTGACATTGCTAAATCAAACCCCCCTCTGCCAAACACACACAATCATCTGAGGTCACTTCAACTTTTTATAGAAAAAAGTTTCTCCAAAAGGAGTCGCCAAATCTCCGGCTGTATAGAAAAATAGTAGGCGCGAAAAAGGGGCACACTTTATGCAAAAACACAGCACGTTTAATGCAAAAACATGTGCCCAATTACCAAAAGGAGGTGCCAAATCTCCAAATGTTATAGAAAAATGGTAATCATATGAGCCCTGCGAAGATGCACATTTCATGCAAAAATATATGCATAATCCCTCATCACTTCTCTCTTTCGCCGCTACTTCCCTCCTCTCCACACATTACTTCCCTCCTCTCCCCTCATTACCTCCCTCCTCTCAGGGGGGGGGGAGTGAGAGAGAGAGAGCAAGGGAGGGAGTGTGTGTGTGAGAGAGAGAGAGATGACACCTGTAGGGCGGCAGGTGCTTGGGGGGGGGGGGGGAGAGAGGGCAGGTGGCAGGGTAGAAGAGGACAGGTGGGGTAGCAGGTGGTAGGGGGGCAAGAGGTTGGAGGAGTACCGGCTGGCAGCACTAGGTCGGTTTTGCAGGCGCATGAAGCCCGCGTACAACCCCATTCGCATGCCCGAAATTAAACCCTTCAGGTGCCATGAATGTCTATGAACCAGTGTCCACCCTGCTCTAGGTCCTCAACCGCCTGCCTCCCTCTGTTGCTGTGCCATTCATGCAGTGCTGCTGCAAGCAACAGTATTTTCCGCCATCTATGGGTAAGTTCCGCGTGGTGTGGGCTATGTAACAAGTGCCAGGGAAGTGGTAAAAGGAAGCTGATAATGTGGATTTTGGAGTGTAACAGCCGGTACTTTCACCTTCTCCTGGAGCTAGCTGGAGGAGGCAGCTGTCATCACGAGGGAGACGCTGACTATCCACAGTAAAGTAGAAATGGGAGAAAGAATAGAAAGGGAAGAAGCATACAGGTTTAATATTTCAAAACAGATAAAGAAATGCCCATCTTGCTAGATATGATCACTACTTACTAGTCACAATTTGAGTTTTCATTACCAAATATCAACATTTTCTTGTAATGTTTTAGTGGAAAATGCTTTTACTTCATTGAAATGTATGTTGTAGGATTAAATTATCCTTGTAATTTTTTATCTTGTAATGGGTGCTAATGAGATATAATGCTTGACAGGCTCAACTCAATTGTTGACCATTTTAAGATGGCTTTAGATTGTTTCTTTGCTGTGTGGTTTGTGGTTGGAAATGTGTGGATATTTGGTGGACGTTCTTCAGCAACTGATGCCCCGAACATGTACAGGTGCGTGTTTGTATATAAAGTGTCAGTATTGGCTATCACTAGAATTTTGACACTTCCGCTATCTTGATATAGGTCTAACCATATTGCTTGCCTTGACTATTCTCCAGGTTGTGTATAGTCTTTCTTACCTTTAGTTGCATTGGGTATGCCATGCCTTTTATTCTCTGTGCAACAATCTGCTGCTGTTTGCCTTGTATCATATCCATTTTGGGCCTCCGAGAGGATCTAGGACAGAATAGAGGGGCTGCCCCTGAAGTTATAAATGCATTACCTGTTTACAAGTTTAAGCTAAAGAAAGTACGTAAGAGAGATGCTGCTGATAACAGTGCTGATGATCTGGGTGAGGGTGGGATTATAGCTGCTGGCACCAATAAAGAAAGAATTGTTTCTGCTGAAGATGCGGTAAGATATTTTGTTTCATTGCATTACTCTTCTTGTATCAGCTTTGATGCTTGACATCTCAAAACTGCTGGTTTCTTAATCGACTAGGATGGGCTGTGAGTTTAAGAAACTACAGTTTTCTCTTTGCTTTAGATGCAAGTGCTGAGACATAATCTGTAGTACTAGCAGTATAGGACTTTAGTACATACCTTCTGCAGTACTAGCAGCATAGGACTTTCAGTAGAATTTCAAAAAGCTACATAACTCGAGTGTATGCTACATAACTCGAGGGTAACAGTTTTGTTTCTTGATTGGTCTTGGATGAAGTTAGATATGCGGCATTCTTGCAAATTTGCTGGTATTGCAGTGTTGTGTACATAACATGGCATCCTTCTGTTCATGAAGATTCATAATACTTAACTGGTCTTTTTTCCTACTAATTTGTTTTTTTCCTGTCATTTACAATCCTTTCAATTTGGCGTTCAGTATGTTAACATATAAATAAGTTAAAATATAGTTTTGTTATGTCATTTTATTTCTGAGTTCCGAAGTGACTGCAGGTATGCTGTATATGCTTAGCTAAGTATGCGGATAACGATAAACTCCGGGAACTTCCTTGTACTCACTTCTTCCACATGGAATGCGTGGACAAATGGCTTAAGATAAACGCCCTCTGTCCTCTGTGCAAGTTAGAAATTGATGAAACCAACAGGTCACCTCCTGCGTCGAATCCCGCTGGCAACCGTGGCTAGTGGTCTAAGTTTGTAAAAGTCGAGCACCATGCATGTGTTTACAACTCGATATGTTTTGGAGCTGCTAGGGGGGAGAATGTCCCGCTGTAAATTGTATGAGAAATTCATAGGTCTCTTACCACCAGCTTTAGGGAAATGCTTGCTAATGCCTTCTTGCTAGAAATTTGTTGCAAAAAAAATCTTCAATGGCCTGCTTCAATGTTAGTTATATATATGTTCTACTCTTGTTTGAAATGATTAGTTCATTCTCTAATCATGTTTTTTGATTTCTTGATGTGAATTATAACAATCTTATTTCACTACTGTCTTGTATACCTGCTGATCAGTAGAAATACAAGAAAAAGACCCCCTGGCATTGTCTCTTCTGGAATAAGCCATCGGTAAGAAATTGTTCTCGCACCATATTATGTTGAGCTTGAAATTGTGAAACAGTTGTTGATTTTTTGTGTATAGAGAACATCACTCGTATGGATGTGTCTCCAAACTGTCATGTAGCTCGTAGCGTAAAGAGCGGCTATACAAAACTAGGCAAATATTAAGCCGAACTCCAAAACGAAGTGGCTTGAACAGGCGGAAAAGTTGAAGCTCTGGTGCAAACAGTTTTTGTTCGAGGAGAATGTAGAATTAGGTCAAGTTAGAGATGAACCTTCGGAAAGGACTACCGCAGACAAATACTGATGGCCTTTATGTGGGATTATCAGTCGTATGCTTTGGGCACCTTTGTTTTGCTGTATATAGTAGGAATCGATTGTACTTCGTGATTCAGCAATACAAATATTACGTTTGGTGTCCTGCACTTTTTTTGGACTGCGTTAATGCTATCCAGCATTGTCCATCTGAAAACTGCCATCTCAAAACTGCCGGGTGCCGTGATCCAGCGTGCCGAGCGTGCTTTTTCTTCCACGGCCAGTGTGCGTAGAGCAAAGTCTGAGATTTCTCACGGGACGGGATACGAAGCTGGGTAAATCACGTAAGTCGAATACAGTTAAACCTAACCTAGACTTTTATTTCAAAACCAGAAATATACTAAACCTGGGATCACGTGAATCCTGAATTTATCTAAATCCAGTTAGATCCTGTTAATCAAACATGCCCTTTCTGCTGTTGCTTCATTTCTCTTATTTGAGAGACTACTATTCGTTGCTATTTTACTACGGCAAGGGATCTCCTCATCATAAAGTCAGCGGCAGAACATGGGGGCAAAAGATTATTGTAGAGCATGAAGAAGACATTCAACAATAACTGGTTAGAAGGATTATTGTGATTTTGGTATCGCCAACAATTAAAGCCTTGGATACGTTTAATAAAGATGTAATGATTGTTGGTACGATTTTGGTTTTGTCAGCTAGCTAGCTCATGATGTGGCAGTAATGGTGGGAACGAATGAAGTGTCCAATCATCAGTGCTATATTTCAGGCCATGCTACCGTTATTAGATGGTTGTGGCGGGTATCGTGGGTGTGAAGAGGCTTATTTTCTTGAGAAATTTGCGGGAGATTTTTGTTCTCCCGTCGGCAAACAAAAATAAAGGAGGTACACTGCTACCGGACCCATTTCCAAAGGAATCACCTACAACCAACCCACCTAAGACGCTACATACTGGTTTAATATCTACAAAATGGGAATATCTTTGTAGGCCCCTCTAGGCCTTCATTATGTGTATTTTTACTCTCTCGTTCATTGTCAAACCTAACCCTCCTCAGATATGTTAAATCCCACACATTCAGTCTATATATATATTTCTGATTGGTGGCGGCATCTCAGCTAGTAAGTTGAAATTGTATCCAATTAGAAGACTGATGTCATACTCGTTAGCCTGTATGTGTTGTACATATATATACCTATGACCAACGCATGCGCTTGTAAAAAATAAGAGATGGATATGGAACACCTTTTGTGTTTCGAGGGAAGAGGAGCCAATCCATTTAGGACCCTAACAATTCTATGGACATCTACCTCCAACTTAACCTGTCTGTCCAAGCCGGAGATTTTGAGGGCCTCTAGACCGGCATTAAACACTTCTAAACTGCATGCCAAGTTATGACCAGCCTCAAACTCTTCTTACCTGCATGCCAAGTTATCATTCCCCAGGCTCGGTCCTGCAAACCTCCTATTAGTAGACCATCACGGTTCTTTCGAACCCCACCTATTGCTTTTCCTCGGCCCCTAGTATGTGGCCCCTCCAACCGATTACCTTGATACTTAGTTTGGACTGACCAAGAGAAGATTTCTCCCATTTAACCTCCATGTAGGGCTGTCAATGGGGAGGGTATGGGGAGGGTAAGGTCTTACCCTTACCCTTACCCTCTTTGGGTAGCGGGTAAGGGTAAGGGTAATTATCCTTCTCAGCAATCTCCTTACCCTTACCCTCTTCTCCACAGGGTAAACATGGAGGGTAAAGGGTAAGCGGATAATTTTGACAAAAAATGAATTTTATACACATTGTGTGTTGATTTTTAATAATTTTATAACTAATTTATTGATAAAAACATATAAAACATTATATCCAATTCAAAATCATATGTTTCTCCATGTAAAGTTAAGTCAATTCACACTATAACAATTTTTTATGCATAAATTATTTTTTTTCCTTTGCATAAGTATGCATAACAAATAAGTGTTTCACCAACACCTCATTTTCCGCAAGATATATATGTTTTTCTCTCAACAAGAAAGTATTACAAGCACAACACCAAGTCATTTTCTAATGATAGAATAAAGTATTAGGGTTAAACATTTACATACAAACCCCTTTAGAATATTTATATTTGTGTAACCTTTATATCATGTGCGGGTAAAAGGGTAAAAGGGTATGGATAATGTCTATACCTTACCCTCCCCTTATAGTATAGCGGGGAAACGGGGAACGGGTAAACGGATAAAGGGTAATAAAAATCTTTACCCTTACCCTTACCCTCCAGGGTATGGGTAAGGGTAAACGGATAATACCCTCCCCATTGACAGCCCTACCTCCATGTAGGCCGTCGTCTCCACTATGGTCTCATCTATGACCCCCTTGTTCTTCTTCGATCTAGCTTCTAATTCTTTGGATCCACTAAATCTCTTAAGAGTTATGTTGCAATGCAATTATCAAGATGTATTTTTCCCTCGCTTAGATTCTCATAGTGTCTATCCTCTTACCATCATATCTACTCACACAAGGCTTGCTCCAGATGGACCAAATAACCACTAAAGGAAATAGACCTCGTGCTACTTTTTTCCAGCTTTGTTCCTCTTCTCTAGACTAGATATTTCTAAGAGCCGAACCTAGTGATCCATGCGATGTGAAGCTATCATAGTTAAGGTATTCTTGTGCTCTAGCCCACAGTAGGTTAGCCATCTCTCTACCTGAAAATAAATGGTATGTGGATTCCACCCCACCCGTATCACATTGGTCACTACGAGGTGCCATTTGAATGTTGCAAGATGTAATCCTAGAGCCAGTGAGGATCACTCCTTTCAAAAGTTTCCAACTGAAGGGGAAGACGTTGGCTGGTAAGGAACTTGCTGACCCATCTAATGTTGGTCATAACCTGGGAAAAGATGTCCCAAAATCTTTTCCAGCAAAAATAGAAGCTCTCCTATTGCTATTAAGGAATCAAGGTTGATCCACATCCTTCATAAGAAGGGCATTGAATCTACCCTTAAGCCTATGGATTTCTAAGTTGTCTTCCTCTAATGGCTTTGTAATCTTGCCCCAAGCTGCCCAATGTCTCATCGTATGGATCTCTTTGGATCCACATAGAAATTTGCCCCTTTTCTCTCAATCTTTTTGTGAAAAGATAGTGGAATCACATATGCCACTAGGATGTGAAGGGGGATAGATGAGTTACCGATATAATAAATGTCATCCTACCTGAAAATGATAGAAGCTTGCCATCTCATGATGTAAGTATCCTTGTAAATTCTTGACTAAGCTATCATAGTGTCTAACCCGAATCTGATCTAGAATAACATGGACTTCAAGGTATTGGATTGGCTCAAATGTACACTCGCAAACCCAAGCTTCTGGAAGGACTCTTTTCCTATCTTCAATTGGACACCCTAACAACTGATCTTCATGTATTCACCCTTTGTCTTGGTGATCTCTCACAATAATTGATAAGTTTTCTTGGATCCTCTTATTGTGTTACCTATTAGATTGATGAAAAAAATGAGGTCATGTGTAAACATTGGACATGGGGGTGAAAAACCTGAGGCTATGGCAATGAACCTCTATATTCTATCTATGCTCATTTCTCTCTTAACATGCCTTCCTAGGACCTCTTATAATAAAGAGGATAGGAGATAGGGGTCACCTAGCTAAGCCCTCTAGATGCTGGAAAGAACCCCCTAATTGTCCTTTATAGATATTGAGAATCACACACCTTGAAGGACCATGAGACCAACAAGGACACCACCCGAGAAACCAACAGATCCCAAGAAACTCTAGAAGGGATACTTTATAAGGTCACACATCAGCTCTTGAGTTGACCAAATGTTTTCTCCTATGGATCTATTTTTAACAGAAGATACATGTTCTCTACAAATCATCCTGGGTATACCAAGTGATAGCCTAGATCAGATGCTCTGAGATAAAATCCTAAGGAAAATATTCCCAATCCTTATGGGTCTAATGTCACTCATAATGGTGGGTGTCTCAACCTTAAAGATTAGACTAGATGAACACATCTAAACCCTCACTACTCATGTCACATACTATGACAATGATTATTAACTCAATTAGATCTATTTTAACAAAAATCCAAGTGAATTTATAAAAGGAAGTGGTGAAGCCATTTGGGCCCGATTCACTATCACTATCACGGTCATGACTACCCCTCTTACCTCTTCTTTAGAGACCTCTCTAATAATGTTAGCATTATCCTTTTCCTTTATGAATCTCTCTATGATTCTAGTGTATTCATCTAAATCTTCAACTGGGTTTGTTGCAAAGAGATTAGTATAATATCCAATGGCTTCATTCATCACCGCCTCCTCACGCTCAACCCAATATCACTCATCTCTCATAATCTTCACGAGTTATACCTTCTCCTTCTAGCTTTCATATGGGCAAGGAAAAATTGTGCTTTTTTAATCTCCCTCCTTTATTCATTTGATCCTTGATCTCTTTCTCCAATAACATTCCTTACATCTCATCAAAACCTATAGATTACTCTCTTCTTCATGTAGTTTCTCTGTCTTCCAGGTCACTATATGTATGCATGATTTCTTGAAAGCTTTTAACTAATATTTTATTGTGACTTGACCTTCTCAAAGATGTCTCCTACCACCTCTTTGTTCCATGTTTTCATGCTTGTTTTAATTTTTTTTTGCTTTTAAAAAATTCTATATGAGGTACACCCCTAAGATTATAGGGTCCAATTCTTACTGATGATATCCTTAATACCTTCATTTTTTAGCCACATTTTCATAAATTTAAAGCCCGAGGGTACCCTAAATCTTTTCCCTATTTCAAAGATATATAAAAGTGAGAAATGGTCTAAGGCACATGTTTAAACCAGGTGGTCTTCAACAATCTTGATTCCTTAGGGCCAATAATTATGTGTGAAGCCTCTATCCGACCATTCCCATTAGATAAACATACCTTATTGTTTGTCTACCAAAGTAAATTTGCACCCTATGAAAGGGACTTATTCGACCTCCATCATGGAAACCCACTCATTGAAGTCTCCCATCTATCTACCATAGGGGATATCCCCTCCAAGTCTTCACCCTTAGTCATATACACAATCAAGTCTCCCATTATCACCCACGAGGGGCCCATCCCATTAGTATGATAATGGAATAACTCATCCCAAAGGTGCCCATGCTCTAGCCTCAAGAGGCATAAACAATTGTAACACTTACATGCTAGAATCCTATGACAAGTATATGGTTATGTGTTGGTTGGAAGATCCGTCCACCACATGTTCTAGAATAGTAATAAACCCATATTTTACCTCCTAGGTTTCCATTAGTAGTCACCCATGTCATGCCCAATCCAACTAGCCACTCTTGTACTCCCTCATGACCCACAAACGAGTCAACTGAGATCACACTCACATCAGGGTTGGGATCTTGAACGAAGTTAGTGTCCTTAAATTGTCGTGCCTCCATAGTGTGGACCATCACCACTATAAAATTTATCTTCACATGTAGTAGGTTAATCGAGTTGGTCAAATCAAGCCTCCACATCATGAAAGGGGCGTCTGTCTCTTCCTTGTCAGAACACAACACATTGGACTATTCCAATGAGTTGATACCAACTAGAACGGGGGCCAAAGGAACCAAATAGTCATGGTATGTGGGAAGATAGGGTAGGATGTGCTGTGGTGGGCCTGCGTTGGGGAGGAGGCACAAACCTTACTATGTGCATAGTCGTTCCAACTAAGATTTAAGACTGGCATCGTCCACGAAAATGATGGCGTCTCATCCGACCAGCTCCTCTCCAAGGGAGGATACCTTGAGAACCATTATAGGAATGCTAAGTAGTTTATCTTCCACAGCCTATTCAATCTATGAAGAAGGACTGATTTGGGAAAAAGGTTGAAGGAGCATGTGATACTCCTCCCCTCTCTTCCTCACCAACAATTTTAGAGGCAGAAGATCCACTGCCATCTTGATTGGGACTAGAATTCTCAACATATTGATTGGCTTCCAGATGCAATTCGAGACGCCGCAAAGGGGCCTATGGGTTCTGATGCGACCCTATTTTAGGGCTTCATCTTGTTCCATTTTGCTCTTTAATCATATCTATTCACCATAGCATACATGTCATTTCCTTAAATAACTATATTACTTTTAAATGCACGTATGCATGTTCTTTGCATGTTTTTAGGTACTTGCAACACACTTTGGATGGGAGGGAGATAGATAGGAGGATCCTAGGGTTTCTGTACCCTCAAATGAGGCCTAGATCATACCCAATCCACCACATGTGGTCAAGATTTGATCCTAAGCAAAGAGTGGAATGAAGAAAGACTTTGGAGCTGAATTGCACAACAAAGACCTCAAGTTGACATGTGGTACATTACCACTGCAATGGTACACATGCTCCAAATCACAAGCAAAATCTAAGGAATTTAAGAGCTACAACAAGCTATCCACCATATTCGTATCCAACAAAACATTTGTGGTGTGTAACATTCACCATGATCGTGCTAGCCAAAAAGGCTATGGTGTGAAGTTCATAAGAAGACCAAAGTTGAAGAAATAACCAAGTCCCCCCCTCCAAAACAACCATGGTGACTACGATGACCGTGCCATCACCTATCCACCACAATCATAGTACATGACCATGCTTGTTACACCCACATCCCACAATTACCACTAATCATGAGATTAGGGCATAAGTTTGAGGATTATACTTAATACAAAGTTCACTCCCAACTTTTTCCCCTTTATTTCAAACTCTTTATTTTCTCGCATTCAATCATGTAAACAAACTTTACAAAGGAATTGAACCTTGACTACTCTAATATGATCTCTACACCAATGATACACATCCATGCATTCATTCTATTCCTCACACTTCCATGTACATACAACATGATAACCAAATATATACTTTATTATTAAGGAAACAAAGAGTCAAGCCATCATTTAGAACTCTCTCTCAACTCTATACAAGGACCTAGAGTGTTAGGGACAAAATGAACTTCACTAATCTCATACTTAACTCCTGTGGCATATCTACGCTAATGTAATGACATCTTCAGTCCATGAGTTATTCCTAAAATTGCGAGTAGACGAGTGAGCATAATCGCTCAGTGAATGAGTACTTCAAAGAAACAATCTAAAGCACTGGTATAATTACAAATATACTTTTGAGCAACTCATATCAATTATAACAACAATAAGCTTTAAAGAGACTACTCATTTGCAAACATAAATATGTTAGGATACTATAGATATCTACAAGAGTGAATCAATATATGAACATGCTTGATTAATCTCAAAGAGAACTAATAACTCAGAAACATACAAAGGATAATTCAATAAATTCACACACTTGGTTAACCTCTCATTCATCTTATTATGACCTGAACCCATATGAGGTGTACCACAACATGTGAAAGAATCACCGCAAGCTACGATCTAATTGTATAAGACTTAGAAGCATGCCCGAGTTCTTAAGTCTGTCTCTCAAGTAAGACCCGTCTATAGCGGCACTTGACACGTCTGCCTCTCGACGACTAATGGGAGTGTTTGGATATCTCAGACTCCACCTCTCAAAAATGTTACTGTAATTCATTTATTGTAGAGGTCAAACATCCTCCAAAAATTATGAAAACTAAGCATGATGTCTGAAATGTAATCTCAATCCCGTATGAATTTTAGATCATTCTGAGTTACCAATAAATAATAAAAAATCAAACACTACACTACTAAACAACACTCTGTCAGCATGGGTGGTTGAAGTATAGTTCGACTGAGAACCACATTCAAAGAACATCCAAATATTCTGATTTTTTCTCTAGCATGCATGATTGAGTTATCCATATCATATCCAAAATTCAATTAAATACAAAATATGTACAAAATATGAAAAATCATTTACCACACTACTATCATGATTAAATTCCATATTCATGTACTATCAAAACCCTAATTTTTTCCGATTAGGGTTTACATATCTCAAACCCTAATTCTTCAAACTAAAATCATAATTAGAGTTTCTTATTAGGTTTGAAACATCACATTGAGATACTATCACAAATCAAGTCTAAATGATGTTCAATCTAATCAAGCATGTAATCATTCAAGTATACCCTAATTTACCAATTAAGCACAAATGCGGTCATAACAATGCTACCCAAGCATCCAAAATCTAAAAGAACATGACCAATTCACCCATTCCAACTTACCCATTCCTCTTCACTACAACCAACATCCACCCCATACACCACAGTTGTGTTCCCAAAAGGCCATGGTGGCTAGCAACCGTACTTCACTTTTTCCACTAATTTTCCTATTCCAGACTGACTTAACCCTATACCTCCCAACCCACCATGTATACCTTGGTCACATCTAGGAGTAAGGTTTAGCACTTATGCCACCTACTATAGCATTCATTGAGCTACCTACTCCTCCCACCTCTCCCACTTCATCCCCATCATTTTCCACCTCAAAACCTTAGGTTTCTAGGATTTTGGCCACTTCCATCTACCATCTATGCTTTCCATCCATCAAGGAGGGAGGAGGGCATGTTCTACAACTAGAAGTGAAGAAGGAGGAGTCTTCACCAAGCATTCATGGCTATTTACTCATCTACTTCTTCTTCTTTATTCATTTTTTTTGTATTATGAGTAGACAAGGGGATATTTGCGGTCGAAAATGTGAGTTTGATACCATGTCAGGTAAGAAGTGAGCATAAAAAAGAGACTTGTAGAGATACAACAAGGGTCTTCACAAAGAGATGTAAGCAAATTCCTAGGCTAAGTCTCTTTCTATTGCTATTTCTCCCTAGAGTAGCAGTTGCTATATTCCAAGTCCTCTCTGGCTTAAGCTCTAAACATGCTTTTAAGCTAACAACCTATTTGATATCAGTGCTCGCTCCATCATGTCTCATATATCTAGCTAGCCTTTCTTCTCTTTTATCTCTCAACTGAGTGGGTAGTCCTGGATTGGCCCTGAAATGATATGTAAGCTCTATAATTTCATTTTCTAATGATTTTCTTCTACTTCTATATAATATCAATGGATTTATGTGTGATTTATGCTTGAAACCACCTAGGTTTCTAGAGAGTCTTATATGTGGGTATTTTGCAGTTTGCTCCTAGGTCCACTACTAGATCCCTAGCTACCTACCCATCTTCCTAAAAATATATCCACGCTCCTACTAAGTATGAGATCTAAGTTGCTAGCATGGAGACACTTAGTGCCATTGACTTGGATCTACTTAAAGGCTAGATGGGAGATGTCATGAGGTGTAAAACCCTAATCTACACCCTCCATTACTACACTTGTCCCCCAATTACCTAAGTGCTTCCACTATAATCATCTCTACTTGTTGGATCTTAGTTGAATTCCATCTAAACCCTAATCAAATAAGACTCATAAAGTTGGAAGGGGGTGATGGGGACTAGGTCCTCTATACATACCCTATTTCATCCATGGCCAAGTAATAGTTTAGAGCAATTATCTAACATCTATCTTGATTGTTTGGTTTGATAATCTAAATGAATGAGTGATGTTTGCATGTTATGACCTCCAACATGGTGATAGTCACATTAACCCAAAAAGCACACACCCCATTAATTACTAGAAACCCTAATTTCTCTATTGCTAGCTAGTGCTTACTTAGTCAGCTTCTTAGATTGCTTAGTTATTTTTTTCCTTGTTCATGGTATCTAGACCTATATGTGTAGTTAGTGTTCTTTTGTGATTGCTTGTGATTACTTTAGTTAGTCATTTGCTAGTTTAGTCCTTCTCTTGCTCTTTTGCCTAAATTGCTAGAATAATGTCTTTGCTACATAGTTAAGCTAGTTTCCAGCTCTAGTTTGATAGTTAGGATTGCATTTTTAGTTTAGTGCTAGTGTTCTCTTTTCTTCCTCACTTTACTTGATCTATTAATTATGTTAACTTGTCTAGGGTTAAAGTAGATTTGCTTATTTCCTTTTCTTAGTTGCTTGATCGACCTAGTGTAACTCCCAAAACCAAGATTGAACCCTTGAACTCTATAATCCACTTTAGGAACCTAGCCCGAATGAACTAAGCACTAGTGCCCCATCTCTCTCTTGGGTTCGACCCAAACTTGCCATTTTATATACTACTCTTGAGCTCGTGAGCTTTACTTATTTGCTTAAGAGTGTATCCAAACTGGGTTTATAAATATCAAAAGACCCAGGTGTGTGCTTAAAGTGCATCCAACCACATCAATTGGTTGGGAGTACTGGCTGACACATCAAACTTTTTGATGCTTTTGCTAGGGAAAGTGGCACTCGACATTGTTATTTACCTCACCATTTCTATTCATTATTCTTGGAATTATTAATTTATATATTGGTTT
The DNA here is from genome assembly GCA_963693085.1 of Alisma plantago-aquatica. Classification (NCBI taxonomy): domain Eukaryota; kingdom Viridiplantae; phylum Streptophyta; class Magnoliopsida; order Alismatales; family Alismataceae; genus Alisma; species Alisma plantago-aquatica. Next base: position 1,157,698,079 of record OY856410.1, on the reverse strand, counting down.
ACTAACTTGTCTTATGTTTCTTGGTTGTTCCTTGTGCAGGTGATACTTAGAGCATGTTCAGACGTCGTTCTCTTTCAATCGACTCCTTCTTTGAGGATATGGAGATAGGGAGGCATATGCGAAGGAAGCGACACAACTAACACTTGGAAGCTAGGATGGGAAATTGAGATGGACACTTTGATGATGTACATAAACCACCTCCACCTCCCCACAAGTCACTTCATGACTACTGCATGCCTGAAAACTACAATTCACATATTGCTACCAAATTGATCAAATGTCAGGGCAACATTTCTCAATTCCACTATCTCTTCTTGGATTTTTTCCTTCCTTTGTGGGGTTGAAAATGAAAATCTATATAAGCACATAAATGCCTTTTTGGATACCTACTCTACTTTTAGGACTCCTACAACTACTGAAAATTGTGTGCGACTTACCTTGTTCCCCTTCTCTCTCAAGGACAAGATAAAGGAGTGGTAATCTTCAAAGATAGATATTATCACTTGGAAAGCCATGAAAAATGATTTTCTAAAAAAGTTCTATCATATTTCTAAGCTTAAAAATATTAGGAGGTACATGCTTTATTTTAGTCAAAAAGGGAATGAGTAGTTCCACGAGACATGGGAAAGGTTTTAAAAGTTGTTGAGAGATTAACTACATCATGAGGTCCGTATATGGCAATTGGTTCAATCCTTTTACACCTGAATTTTTGAGTTGGGTCAAACAGTTACAGAATCATCATGTGGTGGTGCATTCATGGCCAAAACTCTAAAAGAATCTTGACCTCTCTTTAAGCACTCGACTGAAAACTCAAGGTGCCGAGCTTCAAGTGTAGACACCCATTGTGATAGAAATGTGGGAGCTACACCTCGTCGCCCCAAGGATGATACCAAAACTAAAATGATGAATGTATCAAATGACATGATAAATAAGATGAAGGCACATGTGGGAGACTTTTCTATCCAATCCACTCAATTTTTGGAGACTCTTAGTGAAGAAGTGAAAGCTCTTCAATCTTATGGCAACTGAAACAACCAAGGTCCTATGTCAAACTCTACACTCCAGAATGGATAAATCATCTTAGATTCTCCTGGAAGGAAGGATAAGAAGGAAAAGGGGAGCCAAGAAAACACCAAGGACAATAATACAACTCTAATTTTGAAAACAAATTGCTTGGAAGATTGTGAATCCTGGATGAAGTCAAGAAAGATGTGTCCCCCCATGGCCAAAACATTGGTCATCTAGAGTAAATAGTGGTTCATATTTCTTTACCACTTCCTCATTGTGAGGAGGGAGACTTCCTTCCCTAACCATGACTAGCCCAAACAATTCTAATGGACCAATGGGTGCCTCCCTCAAGGCACCTACATTCTACCACAAAGGCAAGTGGCAACATTGTAATAATACCAATATATTCCTATCCCCTATTCTCATCCACCACCACAACCTTCATACTACTTAAAATACTCTCCACAACCACCACACCAATATCCACCATCATTACAATATCAACCACCTCCAAAACAACCACCATAACAATAATGTGGTCTAAATTGGAAATTAGCCTATCCTCTATTTTGATGATGAAAAACATTTCATTCTTGTGGATATAACTTGCTACTTAAGTGTTTCAGGGTCCAATGAGATCACACTCAATGGATAGATGATGTTAACATGGTTAAATGCTTGTATTTACATATTTGTAAAACTTGTAATGGCTTGTATAAGTGTATACTGTACAAGTACCTAGAAGTCATGTAACATGAAGCGTTAGATTTTCCCGATCCACCCATAACCCTTAGTTAGGACCCCCCCTAAGATTCTAGATCCATTATCCTTTATTAGAAAAATCATTTGATAAGCTTTATAAAATTTTGTACACCTGTTAACAAGGATTTTTTGGTCGAGAAAATTTTCAACCGAGAAGCCCTCAGTCAAGAAAATTGTCAAGTGAGATATCCCTCAGTCGAATACTCAGTGCCCCAGAAAAATGTTTATAATACACTTGATTTGAGTCATTTCTGATTGAGTAGTTTGTGGATCAAGACACATCCGGTCGAAAATATTGTCGATCGACATTAAACTATTAAACAAGTTAACTAATGAAGTTTAAATAATAGCTAGCCATTCAAGATAAGTTGTACACTCAAACCACACTTGGTTGAAGAAATCGTCGACTGAGAGACTTCTGATTGAAAAAGTTGTCGACCAAATTGGATTTTGGACTGATTTCTAGAAACAACTAAATTAGCTGTTGTACCTAACATTAACCCACCTAAAATGGCTAATTCTCCACTAAGAACCCTCTTGACACTTTTCTAAGATACCCTAGTCACTTGAAACCCACTCCTACAAATAGAAGTGACCTTAGGACACTAAAGACATACAAGCTACACCTGAGCAATCCTTCTAGAGAGCAAAAAGCTAAATCACATTTGTCATCTTCTTCCTTGAGCTCTAAGTTAGTGTCCTATAGCTACAATATCCTAGCCACCACCTAAAAACGTCCATACTAAGTGGTTAGGAGGTCTAACGGTTGATATATGATCAAAGTGATGTACTATATTGATGTAATATTCCTTCTTCCAATCTACTTCTCCAAGTTGATGTAATTGTGCTACTTGACTACCCCAAGTGTTGGAGACTGTCCGAGGGAGCTTGCTCGGAGCTACTTCAAGGTGTGAAGGCTTCTTTAAGGTGATTGGAGCTACTTCAAGGTGTGCAAGTTTCTCTAAGGTGATTGACGCTACTTCAAGGAGGTGAAGGCTGCATCAATGTGGTAGAGTTGTTTCGTCATCCTCTCCCTGGGTTCTCTTCTGTGTCATAGTAAAGAAGATGTGGAGGTGAAGTGATTATATTTTATTGTAATTCCTTGAGAGGTAATAAAATTGATCACTTACAAAACCCAATTGAAAACAATTGTGTAGTGGACTGACATCCTTCGATTTGAAGGGTGGAACCACTCTAAATTGTGAGTCTCCTCCTCATGTCCCTTTTTCACTTTCTTGCAATTTAAGTTTTAAATTAATTTTAAAATTATCAAAAGATCTATTCACCCCCTTCTAGATCTTTCAATTTGTATCAAAGTAGGTCTTCAAGGAGCTCCCACAAATCTTTAAGCATGGGGGAAAACTTTCTTGGTAACCTCAACCTCGAAGGGACGTACATGAGAAGACCACAATCGTTTGATGGTTCCAACTATACTTATTGGAAAAGGTGGATGCAATTCTACTTCCAAGGAATAAGCTTGGAGATGTGAAGAATGGTGACTCATCTATATGAGCTTCCAACTACGGAGTATGACAAATGGGATCTAGAGACGGTAAAAAGGGTTCAATTAAATGCCAAAGAAATAAGCATTTTATATTGTTCAATATGCATTGGTGAGTTTAATCACATATCTTCTTGTGAAACCACTTAAGAAATTTGGCAAAAACTTTCAGTTACACATGAAGGTACTATTCAAGTAAAGAATACTAAAATCAATATGCTTAAGTAAAAGTTTAAACAAAAGTCTAGGATAAAATAGTATTCTTGTGAAACTGACACTTGGATCCCAAATTATAAGTTTTGGGACAAAGGTCACCTATGTCTTGCATATTGGATCCTCCATATATGAGTATAATACGAAGAGTAATGGATCTTGCCAAGTCTAAATAGGACATAAGGTTCAAGGATTTGGTGACTTCATCTTCATACTGATGTAGAAATGAATGCCTTTGTATGCAATCATTAGGATATCGTTCAAAGTAAAAATGTGAATCAAGTTGTGAATCCTTCACTCCAAGCTTGTCACTAAGAAAGGGGTAAGGATGCCATCATGAGTTGCAACCATGTTATGCAAGTTTGTCAAAATTGCACACCATGCTGCCCATCACCCTTCAAGGGGGGTATCATGAATGTAGAATTGTGTGAAGTTAATTGGTGTTCATCTTAATTAAGATCATATTCCTCAAATGTGTAGTAATTTTCTTCCTCATAATCATATAAACTATTCCATCCCAAAGTAGATGATATGTTAGTAACAAAATGAAAATCCTCAAAATGTGGATTGTCGCTCTGGGTTGGGATAAAAAATGAAGTGGACCAACCAAGCGAGTCATCAAACTGACCTATAGTCTGATACATGGATTCTTGGTTGTCCATGGGTATGTGAAGATCTTCATCATCAACTTACATGTAAGGGTATTTTGAATCTTCCACTAATGATTGCATTAGATCAAACAGATGGAATAAAGGATTCTCTTGGATAGGGGAATCTTCACTAAAAAATCAAAATGAATCCAATGAAAGGTTCGAACATGAAAGTGAAAGGAATTCCTTATTGGAGCTAGTGGATTGGGTGTGATGGATGTAGTATTCATACATGAAAACTAAGTGTGGATCCACTGTATAGAGTGAGGGTGTGTTGGTAAAGCTATGTTCGCTAGCATATATGCTGCTTCTATTATGGGACCAAACCTCTATCAATCTTGGATCATGCATTCCTACCTCTTGATCATAGTTGAATATGGATCAATAAATCTTGGAAGTAGGATAACCCGGCTAACTTGAGCATGTCAATATTTTCTCTTGCATCAACAATTTCTCTCATCAGATTTTAAGTTGAAAACCCATTGTGAAATGTTGGAGAACTCGAGTGGATGAAGTAGAAGAAGTTGGTGGGGGGGTTTATGCATGGATACCAACTGAAGTGCATAGTTCTCTATGATCTTGTAACAATTTGGACTATGGAAAAAGTCAAGGGAGAAAGTGGAAAAGATGGTCTACCTTGTTGTGGCAAGATCCATGGCTACAACCCCAAAAAAGAAAAGAAAAAAGGGGGGTGTAATCAAGTCGATTGATAAAATCAATACTCTGACTAAGTCTAAATAGACATCAAGTTCTTAGTGGTTTCTTGTTACATTATCCTTGCAGTGACGCCAAAAGTTGATCTCTTTTTTTCATGGGTCAAAAGTGTAACACAATCACCTAATCAAAGGTATCATACTTAAACTTATACCCAACTTCAAGAGACATCCACAACTCAATACAGAGTGTATTGCAACAATGCAGGGTGGAACACATGGATAAGGAAAACAATGATGTAAGAACATGAACTCTTAGCTTAGATTAGTCGAATAAAAAGAATTTGGTATTATAGTTAAGGAATGAATTAATATAATTAAAATAGTAGATCTTGTTATGAAAGATAAAAAGAAACGATGATAATAAATGGAAACTTGGATTAGGTTTCACCAACCAAACCAGGTTCAACCATAAAAACCTTAACAAATAATTTATATTTGTTGTTTACATATTTTACAAGTAGTCATAAAAGATATCTACACCTTCATTCTCTTAAGGTCTTGGTAGATTTATATAAAAGGTATATCTCTCGCAAGATGATAAGCCAATAGATCAAGTATAAATGTATAACTTTTGCTATATTAACTTCTCAGTCTCGTGTCTCATTATACTCTAGATCTTACTAAACTTGTTCTCTTGAATTAATCTAGATCAAACATCACAAGAAGGTAGCTAATCAAACAAGTGACACATTTAAATAGGAGTATAGGAATAAAATTGTAAAAACACTTGTATTAACAAAAGAAGGAAAGATTACATGGTTGGTAGAACTTGGAGACTACTTCCAATCCAAATTTATCAAGTTAGCCACTCATGGTACAAGAAGGAATCAGATTACAACTTGACTAAGTCATGGTAGCAAGAGAAAAGAGAAGAAGTGAGACTTGGATCCAAAGGAGGTCAGACCCCTTTGTCTGGTGGTAGATTCTTAGTATTTATACCAATAGATGTGATTAGGGTTTTCTTGAGATTTGGAAAGTTATAAAATAAATGTAGAAGAAAGTTGTAAAGCCATAGAAATAATGCAGATGGGACCCAACCTGTATTTGGACCAATTGAGCAGGCAATGTTGATAGCTTGGCAATACCTGGAGGTCGATATGTCTTTGCAGATTGATATTACTTTAGAGGTCAATATGCCTTCGATATGCCCATAGAGGTTGATTGGTTTTTGGTCTTCAGTAGGCCTATGTGTGGTGTGGGGCATCAATGTGGTCGACTCCTATTGTCTATCGAGATGTGATGCTCGTTTGACCTGGATGAGAAGTATCGAGCATAGGTTGTTATCGAGCACCGTTAGTTGATCAAGTCAATATGAATTCATGGTTATATCCTAGTGTCTGGGTTGGTGCTAATGCATTTTTTTCATCGATCATATACTCGGGATGACATGAGCAGTAGGTCATTTACTTCGACAAGTATTGGCTGTTCACATGGTCTTTTGTGCTTTGACTTCTCATCCAAGTCAATGGATATGCAAAGCACAAAACCACTGGTTCATTTTTGACTGGTGAGATCTATTGAGCACATAGAAATGTCGTGGAAGAGTACCTCAATAGGTAACTTTTTAAAAAGTTCCACATTGTCAATCGTGCCTTAGATAGAAATTGGATTCTCTTATTAAATGTTTGATAGAAAGGCAATCATGATGATTAGTCTCCCATGCATTTCGTAGTTCCTAAGAAATAAAAGAATTGTCATAATGAACCATATATATTAATTTATTTCTATGCATTTTGCTCATCTTCCACTCTTTCTATCACCACTCTTAAATTTAGTCAAAAGGGTCTGGTCTTTCAACTTTCAATTGCAGTCAATTGTATTAACGAGTTTCGTGCTTTCCAAACAATGTAAAATTATTATGTTATTTCCTTTAATCACCATGACCACCTTTATAGGAATATAATTTAATGGACATAGGTATACTTGTCTTGTGGTTCCTTCAAGACAAAAATTGGATTTATGAAGCATGTGTATTTAGAAAAAGGATAAATTAAGATTTAAACAATTAAAGGCACACCATGGATAATAAAGGTAAAATAATTAAGATAAAACACATATCAATATTGTATGAATTTGGATGTCATCACAAGTGCATATCAATTTTTCTTTATTGGATGCTATTAATCAAATTCCCTCTTATGCTAAGTTCCTTAAGGACATGTGCACTTTTAAGAGGAAGTCAACTGAAAGAATGCCAAAGCAAGTCAAAGCTCACTAAGAAAGTGAGTTCCCTTATACAACACACCACTCCTAAAAGAGGAAAAATCCCAATGCCTGTATCATTCCTTGTTACATAGGCACACACCACATAGACCAAACTCTTATTCTTGGGTTCTAGTGTAAATTTAGTGTGCTATTCTATGTATGCTGTACTGAATTTAGGACACTTGGAGATGGCTAACCGCACCTTGCAATTGGATGACCATTATGTGAAGATGCCTTAAGGGTGAATTGATGATGTATTGGTAAGACTTGATATTAATATATATGCCTTCTTTCCTTCTGATTTCATTGTGCTTGATATGAAGAAAGACATAAGAAAAGTACTTATTATCTTAGGAAGACCCTTCCTAGACACAACTAATGCAGTGACACATGTGAGGAGTGGGACCATGTATTTGACTTCATGCCCATGAAGATCGAGTAGAAAATCTTCAAAGCATCCACCAAAGCCAAGGTAATAGGTGCCTATGAGGATATTGTTATTTTTTTGATTTCTTAGAGGAGTTTATTGAAGAATGAATACCTATGTGGATGTCACCAAAGGTAGAAGTCCTGATCCCATTGTTGACCTACCGGATGATGACATCAAGGAGAAAAATAATATAGTTTATGTTTGCAAGTGAAGATTTGACTTCCATTTATTTAAAGATGTTGAATGATTTCTATTGAAGAACCTCCTATCCTTGAGCATAAATCACATCACGAAGGCCTAAAGTATGTATTTATTGGTCCCAGTGACACCCTCCCATTGATCATTTCTTATATATTTTATCCAGACTAAGATAATACATTCATTTCTATCCTAAATAAGAATATTCACGCCATTGGGTGGTCTATTGCTGATTTGGGTGGTGCTCATCCCCTCGATCTGTGTTCATAGGATTTATCTTGAGGATGATGCAAGGCCAATCAGTGAAATGCAAAGAGGATTGAATCCTAATATAAAGGAGGTTGTGGCTCAAGAAGCTGTAAAATTACTTGATGTCAGGATCATCTATCCCATTTTTGATAGCCCATTGGTGAGTCCCATCCAAGTTGTACCCAAGAAGGATGGGATCACTACAACACCTAATAAAGATGGAGAAATAATTTTGGTGAGAGAAAAATCCAAGTGGAGGATGTGTGCAGATTCTAGGAAGCTTAATGATGATCCAAAGAAATACCTCTTCCCTCTACCGCTCATTGACCAAATTTTAGAGAGATTCATAAGTAAAAGCTTCAATTTATTTCTTGATGTCTATTTGAGATATTTTCAAGTGGTAGTGCATCTGACTAATCAAGAGAAGAATACATTCACTTGCCTAGTAGGGACATTTGCTTATAGAAGAATGTCATTTGGGTTTTGCAATGCCCCCTCCACTTTCCAAAGATGTGTGACACTGATTTTGTTGACATGGTAGATTCTTCTTTGCAAGTATTCACGGATTACTTCTCAATCTTTGGGAAGTATTTTGTGATTGTTTGTCTAATATCATCGTTGTGTTAGAAACATATGTGAAGGCTTATTTGGTTCTATCATGGGAGAAAAGCCACTTCATAGTTCTTGATGGAATTGTTCTCAGACCTTGAGTATCAAAGACTGAGATTGCAGTTGACAGGGCCAAAGTGGGACTCATTTTTACCTTGACTATTCCTTCTATCATAAGACATGTACATTCTTTCTTGAGAAATGCATGCTTCTATCACCATTTTGTCAATTTTTTTGGCAAGGTATCTAGACTATTTTGCCACTTGCTTGAGAAAGATGTTGAATTTAATTTTGATGACAAATGTATTGAAAGAACAATGAGACATCAGTAAAAGCTGAGTACGTGTAGTAAATAACAACTACGCACTACTTTAGAAAGTTTAAAAGAAGAGCGTCAGAATAAGGGATGATCAAAAGAAATAAGTTTCAAGAGAAATATTAGGTCAAGAGATGAGGCATGACTAAACTAAAGAATATCAAGTAGGGAGTCTTGCCTTTAAAAGTTTTCCATTAGCAATATCAAACATAAATTATGCATATAACAAATAAAGACTAAAATTATTTCAAGTAGGGTTGGGACACCATAGAATCTTAGCCTAAAATAAACAATGGGTGGATATAGCACACCCTAGGTGGAGATAGTACACCCCTATAAATATGGGTGGAGATAGCACACCCTGGGCGGAGATAGCGTGCCCCTATACATATGGTTGTACACATGTACTATAAGAAATAAAGTTAGTCTAAGCATGAACATAAATAGGGAAAGGCAGGTATAACTTCAATCAATATGAAATAACAAGATGAGAGCATCCAAAATATATCATCTAGGGTCAGAAGGCCCATAAGTATTGTCCAATAAAATGGTAATTTCACAATAATGAAAAAGTGAATATCAACTCATGCCTCATGTGGGAAAAATGTTTGGTCATAATAGCAATGCCTAGATAATAGAAAAGATGCACATACCTGACATGAAGTCTACATATGTCCAAGGTAAAAATCCTAAGTCCATGCCAGGGTCTTCATAAAACCTATTAAACATATTATATAGAACTAGGGTTAGGTTCACATTAATTATATAATCTCTAAAATTCACCTTTTTATTATCAATGGATTAGGTTATCAAAACCTTATTTTAGAGTAACTGATATTTTCTGATTTCATAATATATTTTAGTTTATTTTTCTGACTTATGGATTATTAGATATGAATTTTAGAAATATTAACCAATCAGAAAAACTGTTGGAAAAATCACATATTTATTATAATTGATTTAGGTGATGAAACTAATACCATTGGGTGGAGGAAAATTCCATGATGCTAAAAATATGTTATGTTTATTTTATGAACATTGCAATAATTATAATGAATTATCTAAGATCATAAAGTTTATTGCTTAAATAACAAAATTGCTTTGAGAAATTTCTTATATGCCTTTGCATATGATATATAATCATGTAGCATGACATAGGAATATCATTAAGTTGTTTGCGATAAATTCATATGTTTAAACCAAAATGATGTAGAAAAAAAGATAGAGAAGCCCACACAGTGTGTGACATAGTAAAAATCAAAATAGGGGAAAAACTGTCAAAACATATTTATTCCTTTAGATATTTTATGCGTAAAAGAAGTTGCATGCACTAGGATTTATGGAGGAAATTGGATCTTAAACCTCACACACAATGCTCTTGAAAACATGAACAATGTACTCCACATGTCCTTCTGGTCCCGAAGAACCAGGATGGATACAGATACAACAAAAAACTCTTAGGAAACCTTCCTCCAGCACAACCAGGAAGGAAAAATACGAACCACATCATGGAGAATATCACAGTAAAAATGGAAACAAAAAACATAGGTAACTGAGCATATAATAATTGCTTATGATTCTGGAAGAATGTCTAGAAGTTTGGCAAATAAATCAACTAGATAAAACTCAAAGTAGAAAACCAAGACGAGGAAAGTTTTAAAGAAGCCTGACGGTAAAATAGAAAGAGTCTAATACCTCATGGGAAAGGTATATTACATGTGATGTGATCAAGAAATATGATATAGGAAAAGTATCAAGGGATGGAGCATGTTGTGATGACTTTGTGGGGGTGAGAAGGTTGGAGACCTGCCATTGTGAAGTGTTGATGGCCGATGATAATTGGGTATCAATTCGTGTATTGAAGACAAGGTAGGTGATCAAACAAGTCCTTCGATGAATATTATATAGATTAACATGCATGGGTTTCTTTGGAGAGAGGCATGGTAATGGCGGGTAATCACCGTCTATGATCTAGAGAGCGCATATCTTGGGGTATATATAATACTATCATCATCTAGTCAAATATGATATTGTGAATGCAAAAAGATAAAGGAAAAAATAAATAAATGAAAATGTCAATATCATTGAAGGGATGTGGGGGAAAGCAAGAAAATATTAATAAAGGAAAAAGAGAAGGGAGAGAGAGTAGGAATTGAAAGAAAAGAGAGTACCACATAGAGAAGGAAAAGGAAAATGAAAGGTGATAGAAAGAAAATTAGAAACCATATCAAATAGGATGTATTAATTTAAATAATTATCAATTAATATTTCTAATTGTATTCTCTTTCCAAATTTATTTTAGAGTCTAAACAAAGTTCAAATAAAGTAAATTTTGACATAAATTAATTAAGACATGTAGAATTCAAAATTTACATTAGTTTTCATTTTTGGAATGTTCAATATGTCATTTACTTTATTTGAATCCTTTTAGCATTATCATGTTAATTTATTTTATAATGTTTATATACACTAGTATTATCCAACTAAAACATAATTTTGCAATGACCAATGAATTCAGGAAAAATATAATTTTGACATTATATTGTTTTAAATTGTATAGTAGATTATTTCATATACATGAACGTTTTAGAAATATTAAAATAAATACTTATATAGTGTATATTGAGTTACTATATTGGTATTTATGATCCTTTCACAATTATCCACTCACGAGAGAAGTAAAGAATATCTTATATTTACTTAAATTCCTCAATCTCTCTTAGACTATCCTCAACTATGTTTATTTATAATTTCTTTTGGATAACGATATCTTAGTTTCCCAATTCATGTTAATTGTTTCCATTATATTAGTAACATAATTCAAAGATAATCTAAGAGGGGAAATTTGTATTCTCTTACTACTTTTTATAATTGACAATTTACATCTAATTATTTGGTACATACAAGTGTGATGCTATTATTAACATATGTATTAATTAAATTCTAAAATAAATTTCGGATTTTATTTCTTTTATGATAATATTTTCATCCCAAACATTCATAATTTTGTATCTTCAACTGTTTCTCTTGATTCATGCATTGCATATACATGTAATGGATTTAGACACAAGCTTATATTCCATTTATGTACATTGCCCCATTGGTTCTTTCAAGATATTTTACATCAATTTTACTTAGTTGAAGGTGATTTATCCTATTTAGGTGTTATTATTATTTTCCTTACATCTCATATGCAACTCTTTGTTACGATTATTTTTTTAACTCAAGTTTTTATTTTTTAAAGATGTTTAGCTTTACAAGTAAAACAAACCATCTCCATTATCCTTCTAATCTTTTTATGGCTGTGAAAATATTTCCCATAGTCTGTTATATGGATATGTTACATCTCATTTACATTACTACCAAATTTAATTAGTTGTATTATTAAAGGTTGGGAACATATTTATATATTTACATGCATACATATATCATTCATTATGTAAAGCTTGACATTCATTGTTACATGGATTTTTGCGACATAATTTATGAATTTGTCTTAAGTGCTTATTTGAAGATTGCCATATTTTGTTACTTTGATTGACATACATGGTTACATTGATTTACAAATTACAATTTATTAGTTTGGTTTAAGTGTAGGAGCTATTTACATTATATGATATAGGATTCATTATAGAAAAAATCTAATTGCTGATTATTATTCAATATTAATCATTTAGCATGTACTACTGGTGCAATTCTTATCAAGGCTACACACTAGACAACTAAAGTTGTCTAGATGCAACCCTAAAGGAAAACACACGTGTGGATCTTTCAAAATTTATATTAACCCTAACAAAATTCGATCACAAAACCAAATAGGTCCCCCGTAAGCACACAAGGTACTATTGTAGCATAGGTGAAAGTTAAGAACATGGGTCGATCCTCAGGGACAGAGGGGGCACTAGAGCTAGGTTAGCATTGGCTATGTTCCTATTGTAGAGACTAGGGTTGAAGTGTTTAAAAAGGGTTTGTTTGGTTGTTAAACTAGGTGAATAAGCAAGTAAAGGCAATTATGAAATCTAAGCTATCACAACCCTAAATTATCCTAAGTAAGCAGGTCTAAGGAACTAGATTAAGAAACTAGCCAAGCAAGAGAAAAGGTTAACTACACTACACTAGTAGAGTAGTTAGCAATTAAGAGCTAAGTTAACCACTATAGAGAGAAAGAGCCTAAGTTAACCCTAAAGAACAAGATTAAGCAATTAACTAGATTAAGCAAAAGCAACTAAACTAGACAAGCATGAATAAGCTAAGAAGGCAAAGTGGATTTTAAGCAATGATATTAGGTAGGTGGGCCATTTGGGGGTGTGACCTGATATTAGTTGGGGGGTTTCAACATAGAAAACAATTATCATAATTCCATCTATATTACCAAACCAAACAACAAGGCAAGTGCTATTAGAATGTAACCTATACTACACACTACTCGCATGATATATCATTATTTGGTCCTTCATCTTAATAGTGTGCGAATGAATAAGATAGTTTAAGTCAACAAACTCAGCTTCATCTGTGTCTTCCAACCCAGAAAGATCATACCCCAAAAGCAAGTGCGATTGAGGTTACAAACCCTCCCATAAAAAAAGGTGTTTTACTTTTGGAGGGTATAGACCTCATTTGATAAATTAACAACACTCCAATGTCTATATATATTTTGTGGTGCATCGCCATCATGACAAACATATCTTTATGAGAAATTGAACCTTGATTGTCATATCAGCCCACAATGGTGTTTGCCAAGACCTTTTGCACATAGCAGAATAGGGGGTTGCTTATAGCCAAGGTCTTTGACCTCCCTGCCAAGTAGTTCGTGCTCCCTATCAAGAGGTTCCAGAAGTGTACATAGTTGAAATCTACCTTTTTTTCAAGCAAGCCATCATTCATTTTCTTGGCCTCTTCAGGATTGGCAGCAAATACACCATTCAATTCAGCTGCCATGAGAGTGTGCATGTTGCCGAACATGGCAAATTTGATAGAATCATTACCTCTTACCTTTGTATTCTCAAGTGTGGCAAAAAATTCTTGCGTCATTATGGTGTAAGTAGTTTGGGTGTTTGTGAAAAGAATGTCCCACAACCCCATTTTCTTCAAACCTTCTTCCATGGCCACCTTGATTCTGAGCTCATCAATAACTTTCTTGCATCCATACCTTGTGGTGATGACTTGCCTTATCCCACATTCTGGGTATGTGAAAGTAATCTTGTTTTGCCTTTGCCCTCTTCCATAAGACACTCCAATAGGGGCTTATTATAAAGCCTTCAACATGTCTTCCTCCAATTGAGCCAGAATGTCCTCTGCCTCAGCTGACAACTGCATTTCCTCATCTTCACTATCTTCCTCCTCCTCATCCAACCTGAACGATTGGGACCCCAAACTCGTATCGAGATTGATTGGACCCCGTTGTTCGGGGTACCACTGTGCGAACTGCTCTTCATCTGGACACAATTTCCGCCTAGGTTGCGGCTGCTCCCTATGCTCTGCTGCCATGTGAGATGTCAAATGGCGTGCTGGAGTGGGCTTTGGCGGGAACTTTGATGAGGACGATGCTGCTTTTGATTTCTGGCTTCTTTTGGAAACCACCGTCTTGACCTCATCTATCAAATTGTCCATATTCTCCTCAGATTCCCCCTCCTCCTCTCCCTGGTACGTCTCATCAGTAATGTGGTGGCTATCAGATGACCATGTGTGGGATGAATTCATAGACATCGACCAGGGAAGTGATTGGGCGATGGAATTTGATGGTGAAGGGGTGTGGGAAGGCATGGAGACCTGGGAGGAGGCCTTCTTGGTGTGCACCTTGCCTCCGATGATCATATCAAGACTCTTTTGGGCCCCCTTCTTCACTGCCTTGGTGATCCCCTTCATTTTGTGGATGTGGAGGAGGTGGTAGGGATGTGGAAAATGGATTTTTGGGTAGATGATGAAATGGAGGTGGATTGAGGGGTGGAAGGGAAGGATATGGGGGTTTAGATGGTGGGTGAATGATTAGGTTTCAATTTGGGTGAGAAATGGAGGTTTTGGTGGAGGTTTTAGGTGGGGGTGTCTGTAGGGCGGTATGGAGGAGAAAGTGGTGGTGGAGGGTGGATTAATGGATGATTTGGTGTGGAAATGGAAGGGGAATGGTAGGGGGATGATTTGGGGATGATTGGTGGTGGTTTGGATGTGATTTGGGGGCTTAGAAGTGGAGCTTGGAGGTGCTGTGCACCACCATAGCCGTTTTCTCACGAATATAAGTGGTAGAATGGGGGGTCGGGTTGAAGATGAGTATAAGTTATATATATTTTTTGGGGTCATGGTGCGCCACGACCGTGGTGGGCGGCCACGGTCTTGGCCAGGGTTTGGTAGCATGACCGTAGTGGGGTGCCATAGTCATGTTGTCGATGAAGAGTGTTCCCACCCGACCTTACCACGGTCGTGGTCACGTGCCACGATCATGGGCATCCATCCTTGACACAATCATGGTGGGGTACCACGGCCGTGACCATTTAGTCGAAAACCCTGACTTCTTTGGCATCTTTGACAAAATAATTTACACGACTGTGGCAAGTGGGCCATGACCGTAGCTACTGTCCATGTCACGAACATGGCCGTTCATGCATGAACTTGGCCAAAAACCCTGACTTCTTTGGATCCTTTAACAAATTAATTACAACGACCGTGGTGAGGGGCCATGACCATTTTTGGAAACTTTTACCACGGCCGTGGTCGAGCTCCACGATTGTGGTGGGGTCATTCCTTCAACTTTTTCAACTCAAAATCAAGAACTTGTTTTTCTTTGATATTTTGCCACAAATTAATATTAGTGTCCATGATTCACATTTGATTCCTCTCTCTTTCGTACTTACAACCTACCATATCATCAAAACTCAAAGAAAACTATTAAACATATATGTGTGTGTATTTTGTGGAAAAGAAAACAAAAGTATCAAAAAGAGAAGGTTGGGTGAAAAAGCTCCCAAATCTAGGTGGGTTGCCTCCCATCAACGCTAAATTTTACGCCTTCAGCCGGGCTTATTGATTCTTGACTTCCATCATTTCCGTGGGATTCTCAAAGCATCTTTAAAATAAATGTTTGTTTCGTGTGCATTTAAGCACATCTCTTCATCAACTTGATGTTCTTCCACTAACATCACTATATCAAAATTTTGGTTTGCCTTGTCCGGACCTACTTCCACCACTAATTTCAACCTTTAGCCATTAACTATGAATTCCCTAGATCCTTCTTTCTCACAAATCACTACAACCCTAGAGGGATATACTTTCTTGATGAGATAAGGTCCTTCCCATCTAGACCGGAGTTTTTTGGGAAAGAACTTCATCCTTGAGTTGTACAGCCACACCCACTTTCTGGGCTCGAAGTCCTTCTTCTTGATCATCTTATCATGAAGAAACTTTGTCCTCTCTTTATAGCTCTTGGACATTTCATATGCTTCATGGCACATTTCCTCCAACTCATTCAGCTGAAACTTTCTTTTCAATCTAGCATTCTCTCCATCAAAGTTCATAGCTTTTAAAGCCCATAGTGCCTTGTGTTGCATCTCAACCGGCAAATGGAAGCTTTTTCCATACACAAGCTTGAACGATGTAGTGACAATCAGGGCTTTGTATGCAGTCCTATATGCCCATAAAGCTTCATTGAGGTGAAGTGACCAATCCTTGTGGTCCGATCTCACCATCTTCTCTAGAATGAGCTTTATCTCTTGATTGGCCTACTCAAATTGACCACTTGTTTGGGGGGTGGTAAGGAGTAGCTACATGATGGTTCACCCCGTGTTTCTTGAGCAAGACTTTAAAGGTGCGATGGATGAAATGACTCCCATCATCACTAATCATATCTCTTGGAACACCAAAATGGCTAAAGATGTTAGATTTCATGAAGTCACACACCACCTTTTGATCATTTGTCCTTGTTGCAACATCCTCAATCCACTTTGATAAACAGTCAACGACAACCAAAATATAGACATATCCAAAAGAGGGGGGAAAGGGCCCATTAAGTCAATCCCCCAAACATCAAATACCTCCACCACTAGAATGGGTGATAGAGGCATCATGTCCCTTCTAGAGATAGTGCCCAACTTTTGGCACTTCAAACAACACTTGCATAATTCATGAGAGTCTTTGAACAAGGAAGACCAATAGAAACCGCTTTGAAGAACCTTGGCAACGGTACATTTTCTCCCAAAGTGACCTCCACAAACTCTGAAATGACACATAGAGAGAATATCTTGCTACTCCATATCTGGAACACATCTTCGGATAAGTTGGTCGGGGCAGTACTTGAACAACTGAGGATCATCCCAAACATAATCCTTGGCCATAGCAAACAACCTTTGACTTTCCTACCTCATCCAATTATTTGGTATCCTCCCACTAGATAAGAAGTTAGCTATGTGTTGGTACCACAACCTTTGAGCAGATGAGAGTAGGAACAACTGCTCATGTGGTAATGTCTCTTTGATTCTACTTATTTCATCAAAAGGTGCTTCAATCTGGGAGAGATGATCAGTGATAGAATTCTCTACTCCCTTCTCGTCTACAATCTCGATATTGAACTCTTGAAGCCGCAATATCCATCGGATCAATCTTGACTTGGAGTCTTTCTTTCCCATTAGATATTTTAGAGCAGCATGGTCCGTATAGACAATCACCTTGTTTTGTAGAAGATATGATCTAAATTTGTCAAGAGCGAAGATGACTGCAAGCAACTCCTTCTCGGTAGTTGTGTAGTTTCTTTAGGCTTCATCTCGAGTTTTGCTTGCGTAGTAGATAGCATGTGGAATCCGGCCAATGCTTTGGCCCAACACAACCCCCACTGCCATGTCAGATGCATCAATCATAATATCGAATGGAAAAGAGAAGTTTAGGGGTTGCATGATAGGAGTAGAAACTAGTCTTTCCTTCAAGTGGTTGAAGGATTTAATGCACTTTCCATCAAAATGAAACTCAACATCCTTCTCAAGCAAGTGCCATAGAGGTCTGAAGATCTTACTGAAGTATTTTATGAAGCGGCAGTAGAAACCTCATGTCCCAAGAAAGATTGGATATGTCTTACATTGGAAGGAATAGTAAGTGTAGAAATGAGGCCCACCTTGGCCCTATCAACTTCAATCCCATCCTTTGAAACCTGATGGCCCATAACAATGCCTTTGAGTACCATGAAATGTCTCTTCTCCCAAGATAGCACTAGGCAAACCTTTACACATCTCTCAAGGACAACAACCAAATGAAGTAATCATTCATCAAAGGTTTTACCAAAAATTGAGAAATCATCCATGAACACTTCCAACGATGACTCAAGCATATCATAAAAAATTGAGGTCACACATCTCTGAAATGTAGAAGGGCATTACACAGCCCAAATGGCATTCTCCTATAGGCAAATGTACCATTTGGGTAAATGAATGTTGTCTTCTCTTAATCCGTAGGATGCACAACAATTTGGAAATATTCAGAGTACCCATCAAGGAAATAATAGAAGCTTTGCCCACGCTAGCCTCTATAGAATCCAGTCAAGAAATGGGAGAGGGTAGTGGTCCTTTTTGGTCTTTTCATTGAGCTTCCGATAGTCAACGCACATTCTTCACTTTGATTGTTCTCTAACTGGCATAAGCTCACCATCCGCATTTTCCACCAAAGTGATCCCACCCTTTTTAGGTATAACCTGGATGAGAATCACCCACATGTTGTAGAAATAGGATAGACAAGCCCAACATCTAGCAACTTCACAACCTCTTGAGTTATAACTTCTTTCAACTTTGGATTCAACCACCTTTGCATTTGGCGGGTCAACCTTGCATCATCCTCCAAATAGATCCTATGTACACAGATGGAGGGGTCAATACCCCTCAAATCAGCTATAGACCATCCAATGGCTTGGATGTTCTTCTTTAGGACATTCATCAATGTCTCCTCTTCTTCTGGTGAGAGAATGGAAGAAATGATCACAGGGAGGGTGTCATTTGATTTTAGAAAAGCATACTTTAATCCTTCTAGAAGTGACTTCAGATCAAGAGTGGGAGGCTCTTTAAGGGAGTTCTTTAATGGTTCAGAAATAGATGGAAGCTCTTCACTTGCAACCACCAAGGCTAGCTCACTCTCTTCATCTTCTTCTTCATCATCATCATCATCATCATCATCATCATCTGGGAACTCAACTATTAGCTCTAGACCTCTACCTTGAGTGGCGATTTGAATCCAAGCAGGTAGGCATTCCTCCACAATATCATCCAAGCACTCAATGAGATAGCAATCTTCTTCAGTGGTTCCTATCACCTCGGTTGTGGCTGAAGATTTAAAGATGTTCAACCGAATCTTCATGTGCATGAATGTCACATACATAGTCCCAGTCCTCACATGAATAAATGCATCAACCGTGGCTAGGAATGGCCTTTCCAAGATGATAGGCACCCTCCTTGTGTCCTTTTCCATGTCTAAGACAATGAAGTTGGTGGGGAATAAAATAGAAGTCTCATCATCAAGTCTCACAAGCACACCATCAACACACCCTCTAGGCGTCTTTACTAATCGGTCGGCCAACTGCAAAGTACAATGAGTTAGACTCAATTGCCCCATTTGGAGCTCGGAAAACACATCATACAACATTAGGTTAATGCTAGAACCCAAGTCTAGAAGGGCTTGGTCTATGTGATGTGCCCCAATATAGCATGAAATGATGGGAGGACCGTGATCTTTCCTCTTCCTTGGCATGGTGTGCTACAGAATTGAGCTCACTTGCTCAGTGAGCTTGACTTTATTTGGGGTTCTGCCCATTGTCTTTCTCTTGAAGGTGCACACATCTTTCAGGAACTTAGCATAAGAAGGGATTTGCTTGACCGCATCAAGTAAAGGAATATTGATTTTCACTTGTTTGAAAGTCTCTACGATGTCTTCAGTATGTTTCTTTCTCCTCTTCTTAATAGAAGGCTCCTTAAGAGCTTCAGGAAATGGGGGAAGTTGGGATCCGAAACGGATCAGATCAATAGTATCATCAATGGGAATCACAATAATCACGGTATCACTGCTCTGTATCACAGTATCACTACCTAGTGTCACAATATCAACTCTGGCTCTCATCATAGTATCATCAAGTTGTGTCTCAGTATCAACCTGTCTAGTCACAGTATCAAATCTGTCAGTAACAATAGTATCACGGGGGTGCTCTAAAGTCCAACCACTCCTCAAAATAGTCACCACCTTCACATTCTCATGGGTGGTAGAAGAAGAGGCTTGTAGAGGTGGTGTCCTTTGGTGAGGCAAATTTGGGTTTTGGAGGATGAATTGCGGTTGTGGTTGTTGTTGTTGTTGTGGATGGGGGTGGTATTGTAGAGGTGGTTGTTGGTATGAGTGAGGTGGAGCATATTGATAGTTGAGAGGTTCTTGAGAAGGTGGTGGAGCATAGGGATTTGGCAGTGCTTGGTATGACGACGAAGCATATGAACTTTGAGTGTTTCCTAAGAAATTACCATCATTGTTTGGATTCATCATGGGTTGAGATGGGAGTCTTCCTTCTTCCCTCCTAGCAAGTGAGAGAGATATTTGGTCCAGTATTTTCTCAACATGACTGATGGACTGCCCATATGATGATACATCCTTCTTCACCTCATCCAGGATTCTTAATCTTCCAAGCACTTCATCTTCATACTTGGAGCTATAGTGTGGCCTTGGCTGCCCTTGTCTTTGTCCATCTTCATTTTGTTGCTTCCATGAGAAATTGGGATGGTTCTTCCACTGGGGAGTGCAAGTGTTGGGTATGGGGCCTTGATTGTTCTTGTTGCCAAAAGACTGCAAGGCATGCACTTCCTCTTCTTCAGCTTCAACCACCATGGTGGATTGACTAGAAGAACCACCGCCTTGGTTCTTCATCATATTCATCATGCACGCCATCATCTTCATCATGTCGGGATTGAAAATGTTGCGGGATGGAGCTACGAAAGAAGGTGGAGGGATATAGTTCTGGCTGCAATGTTTCCCTTTTATAGAAACTCGATGGTGGGAATGTTCAGTAAGGTTCTCAAACAATGGCCATGACTCCCACTACTACAGAAATAACATTCAATGTCACTTTTCTGGGCGTCGGTTATTAAGAAAAACCGACGCCTTATATGTTAGGCATCGGTTTTTTAAGCAAACCGACGTCTATATTCAAAGACCAGCCAGACACGGGTACCGCTTTATATTCAGCGTCGGTGGTTTATAACAAACTGACGCTGAAAGTCGGCCGCGAAATCCAAATTTAGATAAAAAAAAATAGTGTCATTGTCAGCGTCGGTCATGTAGGTATACACCGACGCCTATGTGCGATGAAAATTTGCGCAAAAAGTGTCACTTTCAGCGTCGGTTATCCTTTTATAACCGACGCGGAAGGTTGTTCCCGCCAAACAATTTCATGAAAATATCGTCCAATTGGACGTCGGTTGTTGCAAACAACCGACGCTAAAGATGTTTAGGCGTCGGTGGATGCAAACAACCGACGCTATATGGGAACTAATACTCCGCGATCGCCCGACTCTTCCCCTTTCTTCTGTTTCATTGCGAGCAATTACCCTATTTCTCTGCTGCCGGTGATTTCTCTCCGGCGATTTCTTCTCCAGTGCCATTTCTCCGGCTATTTCTTCTCCGGCGCCCCCTTCTCCGGCGCCCCCTTCTCCACCACCACTCCTCCTTCTCCGCGCCCCCTTCTCCGCCGCCCCTACTGCCCGCCCCTGCTGCCTGCCCCTGCTGCTCCAAGCGCCTGAGGCCGCCGCCACGCCTGACTCTTCGGCGCCGCCTGGTGCTTTTCCACGGTCGTCGCGCCGCCGCAACCACCGCCAGAGCCACCGTCGCTGCTAGCTGCTCCTCCACCGCCGTCGCTGCTAGCTACTTCTCCAGCCAGAGCCACCGGAGCCTCTGCCTTCTTCCCTCTGACAAGGTTGGTCTTCCCGTTGCTAGCTGCTCTGCTTTTTTATGCATCGATCAAATTGTTGTGATAAAAATGCATGTAATGTATTTGATTAGAGTTAATCTAATCTGGATGTTCATAATAATGGTATGTTAAATATGATGATTAGGGATAAATATAATGTCTAGTACACAAATATTAGATGATATTCAAGAAAACCCTAGTTTGATGAGCATGTTGTTAATCATGTTAATTATGATTCTTCTATATATTCTGATGTCATTATATAATTATGTGATCCCAACATATTAAATTGAATTAGAATGATTTCATGAATTATAGGGTTTTAAAGTTGATAAACATGTACATGCAGAAATAGGGTTATTAAACCAATGGTTATAACATAGTATGATCTTAATCTGATCTGGATGTTCATAATAATGTAGTATGTTAAATATGATGATTAGGGATACATATAATGTCTAGTAAAGATTCCTAGACCTTTTGTTTGAAACTATTGATTTCTTGATTTATTATTTAATAATGCTCTATTGATTAGGATTAACCATGTTGCCTGTACTTTATAGACATTTATTATATATAAGAATGACAACACATGTATTTGTTGGCCTAGAAACCCGTCCAAGATTGGCTCATTAGGAGTAAATCTTGGATAGTCCCCGGTTTGGGACTGTTCTTGAACACCTAATCTCACTTAGGATGTAAGTGTATAATGTGTATTGGGTTTTCGAGAAAATTTCAGTAGCATTTCCCCGTTTGTTCTCTAAGTACATATGTACTTAGAGAACAGCGGGGAAATGCTGCCGAAATTTTCTTGAAAACCCAATACACATTATACACTTACTAGTGAGATTAGGTGTTCAAGGATGGGATAGGTGGTACACATTTATTATATATAAGAATGACATGAAATGTGTTTGTTGGCCTAGAATGTGAACAATCATTGTTTTTTATATTACTTGTACATTGATATAAATTAGAATGAACAATCACTAAATTATATACTGTTTGTATGGAGTCCGGCTTCATTGTAGATATCTATTATTGTGTTTGTTGGCCTAGAAACCCGTCCAAAATTTACTCATTAGGAGTAAATCTTGGATAGTCCCCGGTTTGGGACTGTTCTTGAACACCTAATCTCACTTAGGATGTAAGTGTATAATGTGTATTGGGTTTTCGAGAAAATTTCAGTAGCATTTCCCCGTTTGTTCTCTAAGTACATATGTACTTAGAGAACAGCGGGAAAATGCTGCCGAAATTTTCTTGAAAACCCAATACACATTATACACTTACTAGTGAGATTAGGTGTTCAAGGATGGGATAGGTGGTACACATTTATTATATATAAGAATGACATGAAATGTGTTTGTTGGCCTAGAATGTGAACAATCATTGTTTTTTATATTACTTGTACATTGATATAAATTAGAATGAACAATCACTAAATTATATACTGTTTGTATGGAGTCCGGCTTCATTGTAGATATCTATTATTGTGTTTGTTGGCCTAGAAACCCGTCCAAAATTTACTCATTAGGAGTAAATCTTGGATAGTCCCCGGTTTGGGACTGTTCTTGAACACCTAATCTCACTTAGGATGTAAGTGTATAATGTGTATTGGGTTTTCGAGAAAATTTTGGTAGCATTTCCCCGTTTGTTCTCTAAGTACATATGTACTTAGAGAACAGCGGGGAAATGCTGCCGAAATTTTCTTGAAAACCCAATACACATTATACACTTACTAGTGAGATTAGGTGTTCAAGGATGGGATAGGTGGTACACATTTATTATATATATAAGAATGACATGAAATGTGTTTGTTGGCCTAGAATGTGAACAATCATTGTTTTTTATATTACTTGTACATTGATATAAATTAGAATGAACAATCACTAAATTATATACTGTTTGTATGGAGTCCGGCTTCATTGTAGATATCTATTATTGTGTTTGTTGGCCTAGAAACCCGTCCAAAATTTACTCATTAGGAGTAAATCTTGGATAGTCCCCGGTTTGGGACTGTTCTTGAACACCTAATCTCACTTAGGATGTAAGTGTATAATGTGTATTGGGTTTTCGAGAAAATTTCAGTAGCATTTCCCCGTTTGTTCTCTAAGTACATATGTACTTAGAGAACAGCGGGGAAATGCTGCCGAAATTTTCTTGAAAACCCAATACACATTATACACTTACTAGTGAGATTAGGTGTTCAAGGATGGGATAGGTGGTACACATTTATTATATATAAGAATGACATGAAATGTGTTTGTTGGCCTAGAATGTGAACAATCATTGTTTTTTATATTACTTGTACATTGAAGGATTGCTAATTGATAAAAGATCACAATTTTAGAGACATGTATGTTTATACAAATGCTAAATGTTTTCCTTATTCTAGTTGATACAAATGCTAAATGTTTTCCTTTTTAATGAAATTTTCAGATGGCTCACCATGATGAGAATGATGTCCATGATGAGCATGAAGTCCATGATGAGCATGCTGTCCATGACGAGCATGATGAGGATACCAACGTAAGTTCTAAAAACATATCCCGTATTTCTATAAAATTCATTATCTTCTAGTTATGTCATATATCCTGTATTTCTATATTGGCTTAATTCGGTGTGTTTATTTTTGTCAAATTTTAGGTTGATGATGCACAGCTACCCACTGAAGCAATTGAGCAACTTGATGCGCAGCAACAAAAACTTAACAAGAAAAGGGGTATCACTCTGTTGAAAAAGTTACTTGCGCTGAGTGGCAGTGGATCCAAATTGGTTGTGGAGTTTGATAATGGAGGGAATGCAATTGGAGTGAACCGCAATAATTTTATAAACTATCTTGGGGTTGTCACTCGAAGCCATTGTGGTGTTAAATATGATAATTGGCATAAAGTTCCTCAGGCGAAGAAAGACTTGATATGGAAAGATTTATGCGTGAGTTATTATTATTTGCAATTCTATTTTGTAGATTACAAATTCTATTATTTGCAATTATATTTTTGGTACTAGTTAATAACATTTCTATTTTACAGAATCTGTTTGCATTGGATGAGATGTTGCATCGTAAAAGTGTGATGCAACGCGCTGGAAAGATGCTTAGGAATTACAGGACAAATTTGAACAGAGAATACATAAGACAGGGTGATAAGAAGAAGAAGTCAGCCCTTGAACAATGGAACTTCTTGGACAAAGAAGATTGGGACAATTTTGTTGCTTCAAGAAAATCTGAAGAATTCAAGGTATTAGGCGTCACTCCCATTTTAATTAATATACATTGTATTCACCTATTCAAGATTAAGATTTAGTGCTACTAACGTAATTATAAATGTGCATACTAACTAGGCCCTCAGTGACGCACAAAAAGCAAGGCGTGCACTGAATGTACATGACCATACTATGGGTCCAAAAGGCTATGCAAGCGTTCGCCAAAGACTACAGGCGGAGTCTGCGGCTACTCAGGAGTCTGCGACTACTCAGGAGTCTGCAGCCACACCCTTCCCTCGCCATGATATCTGGATAGCTGGCAGGAAAAACAAGAAGGGTGAAATAAAGAAGCCCGAAACTGCTGAGGCGGCTGCAAAAATGGTAAAATACAACTCTTCGAGCAATCATTTGAATATTGATTATTTGTGGTGTTAACTTACCAATTTTTGTTTATGGTGATTAGCGGGAGCTGCACGAGCAGAGAAAACAAGGCACGTTCATCCCTCAGGGCACAAGGGATGAATTGACAGTTGCTCTGGGTAACCCAGAGCATCCTGGACGTGTTAGAGGTGCCGGCGCTGGTGTGGGCATCAAAGCATTCTTTGGGCCATCCCAGCGCAAACCCAGAGCGGGACTTTCTCAAGAAGAGGTAACATATATATTCTATTTTTATAATGTTACTGCAAAAGGAAATTCATTAATAAAAAGCTAATATTTGTTTTATCCATGTATAGGAGAATAAGAGAGTCGAGGATATAGTTGCTAAGAAGCTCAACGATGTGGTTGCTGAGAAGGTCAAGGAAGAATTGCTGCGGTGGCAGACATCTCAGGCTTCCAATCAGCCTATGCCGACCCACTCTTCTCCTGGTGCACAGACTGCAAGTAATCCTGGAGACCCATCGCCTAACACGTCTGCTGTAAGTATTGTTTATGACATTGTAGCTAGTCTTTTCAAGATGATATGTTTTCAAGATGATATGTATATATGTATAACATTCTTTACGTAAATTTGTAGGCATTGAAGCCATGCCGCTTAAGAATGGAAAACTATGTTGTTGCAGAGGCGCAAGCTTACCAGTCCCTTCCTGGGGCAACGTTTCATGGGAGTCCAATGCCGCAGGGCTACATTCGTGTGAGCCCGATACATGTATTACCCGATTGGAGGGAAGTTGCGTTGCCATATGCCCACCCAGATATTGATACACTTGGTGACGCAGAAAGCGGGGTCATATTGTGGCCCAAAGCAGATGTCCTCTACACGACTGAAATTGTAAGATAAATTTACATTGATTTAGACTGTTAATGTGTATATATGATGTCAACTGATCTGAAATTATATATACAGGTTAAAAAGAAGACACCAGGAGCACCTAGGCCTCCACCTCCAATTCCCGCATTACCAACTTGGGTTCCAACTGACCTACAATACCCGTTAGGTCCTGCTTGTAGGGGAATGGCATGTTGGCTACGGGCACATAATATACTTTGCCCTATAATTGTTTCTTTAGATGCAGATTATGCAGGTCAATCATACGACAGCTCTTTATTTATACAAGATATTATTGAGCTGTTTATGTATGAATGGTTGAATACATCAATGATAGAGACATGGATAAGGTGAGATCTTGTTTATACATCCATATACCTTGTGTAAGATCCGGTGATCTAGTTTCTTATATATTAATGCATACGTCTATATGTTTTGCAGCTACTTAATCGAAGATCATTGCAAACAATTTGCATATGATCATGTGGGATTTTTGATTCCATCATTGATTAGTATGGTAGCTAAAGACCCTGATAGTGTTCAACAATACTGTATAGATGCTTTTACAATTTTTGGTCATCAAATGAAGACGATAATAATAGCTCCATTCAATGTCAAGTAAGTTTGCTTTATTTATAATTTGGACTTAAGAAAATTCCATTATTATTTTGCATTTTGAGTTATTAATTGTTAACTTTTTACCTCTAGTGGTAGACATTGGGAGTTACTAGTTATTGTCCCCGGGACGTTCACTGTTTATTATCTAGATCCCGCAGGAAGTACATTAAACACTAAAATTGGACACGTAATGAGAATGGCATTATTCTGGTGAGAAATATTTCATTTTTTATATCCGTTAACATATTTTATTACATTACTATTTACTTATGCAACTTAGTGTGTTATATTAACATGTAGGGGTTTAGATGCATTCAAAAATGCTGGAGGAAAGGTCCCAAGGAAAAAGAACCAGCCATTGTCTTGGGAGAACGTAAAAGTAAGTTCCCGACTCCCCGACTCCAATGTATATATTATTGATGTGAATTGTGCTTAGTTGTATTAATTTGTATGTTTCAATTTATAGTGCGCTACACAAGACAATGGCTGGGCATGCACATACTATGTGATGCGATTTATGCAGATGATTATCAAACATGCCGCATTGGACATCGATACCATACATGAGGTATTATATATAGTCTCATTAGTTAGTATGAAATATATCAATCTTATTTTTATATTATTACTTATATATATACATCATTCTCTTTGCAGGTGTTTAAAACTGACCACACTATAGGCAAACGCTTAAAAAATGTACATGCTCCATATACGAGGGAATCATTAAATGAAGTAAGAGAAGAATGGGCAATAGCTGTACAAACAGTGGCAACTGTAAGATATAATTGGGATGTTGATAGTGATGATGAATGATACTTTGTAAATGAATGTTTCTAAATGTTAAAACATGTATTTGAATGATTCTATATGTGTGAACGTGACAATTGAATTGATGTCTGAATGTATCTACTTGTGTGAATCTTTTTATGTTAATTTTGCAGGTTTGTGGCCTGTTTGTAGGCTGATATCAATGGATGTCGTAAACCTGCAGTTCAGAAAACTGAACTGCAGGTTCTCATCCTGCTGACCAGCCACAGCAGGCCTGCAAACAGATTTATAAAAAAAAAAATAGATATAGGCGTCGGTTATTTACCGATAACCGTCAGCACAGACTTACATCGTCGGTGTTTTATAAAACACCGACGCCAAAAGTGTTCGCGCTACAGGAAATGGGAGTCATCTAGGACACTTTTTTGCGTCGGTTGTTTAGTATATAACCGACGCAGAAAGCGTCCTAGATGACGTCGTTTTCTGTGGCGGGAACCCTTTTGGCGTCGGTGTTTTATAAAACACCGACGCCTTTATATTAAATAGGTGTCGGTTTTTTAACCGACGCTGAAGTGTCCACCCTTTTAGCGGCGCCCACATAGGCGTCGTTCAGAAACCGACGCCAAAGGGGGTTAAACAACCGACACTAAAAGACACTTCTGTAGTAGTGTCCTCATGTGGCTTCACCATGAATGTGCCTCTACATGATGAGTCAATGTTGTTCTGGATCAACTCTTCAAGCCTGGTGTAGAAGGCTTGGATTAGCTGCCACAATGGCACCTCATGGTGGGGGAAGTCACGAAGGAGCTTTTGAAACCTTTCCCACACCTCGAGGAAAGGTTCATTTTCCTTCTGGGCAAAGGTAATGATACATCTCCTCATGTGAGTCAGTTTGGCTATTGGGAAGAATTTTTTGAGAAACTCATTCTTGATCTCATTCCAAGTCACCAAATCTGGCTTCGAAATGTACCATTCTTTAGCTTTTTCCTTCAGAGAGAATGGGAAGAGAGTCCTCTGGATGGAGTCATTAGTAGTGGAGGGGGTACAGAAGGTGGAACACATCTCAAGGAAAGTGTTGATGTGATGGTAGGGATTCTCATTCTGCATCCCATAGTAGGTAGGGAGGAGTTTAAGGAGTACTGCGGGTGGAATGGAGAACTGTTGACCCGACATTTGGTCAACTAAGGTGGAAATTGGAGAATTGTAGTTCCCCGGGGTGAAATACTAGTGGATTGGGTGGTTGGGCTATGATGGAGGTTGTTGAGCATTCCCATGAGGGTTGTTTGTCATGTGGTCACCCATCTCAGCTTTTCGGTGTTGGTTGCGGCGGCTTTGGCGTCTCCTCCTACCTATCTCGGGGTCGTACAACACCAAGTCGGTATAAGTAGAACGTGTGTGGCACATGCACAACTGTCACCTACACAATACATAAACAAGCAACAAGAAACCAAGTTAGAATGACAATATGCAAAAGTAAACAAAGAATAAAGAATAGAAATGATGAGGGCAAAAGGAAAGGCTAAGCTATACTAACTAGCTAGGCCAAGCGCCTCTATCCCCGACAACGGTGCCAGAAAGCTTGGTGCAATTCTTATCAAGGCTACACACTAGCCAACTAAAGGTGGCTAGATGCAACCTTAAAGGAAAACACACATGTGGATATTTCTAAATTTATATTAATCCTAAAAAAATTTGATCACAAAACCAAATAGGTCACCCGCAAGCGCACGTGGTACTATTGTAGCATAGGTGAAAGGCAAGAGTAGGGGTCGATCATCATGGATAGAGGGGGCAGTAGAGCTAGGTTAGAGTTGGCTACATTCCTATTGCAGAGACTAGGGTTGAAGGGTTTAAAAAGGGTTTGTTTGGTTGTTAAACTAGGTGAACAAGCAAGTAAAGGAAATTATGAAATCTAAGCTATCACAACCCTAAATTATCCTAAGTAAGAAGGTCTAAGGAACTAGATTAAGCAACTATCTAAGCAAGAGTGAAGGTTAAATACACTAAACTAGTAGAGAAATTAGCAACTAAGAGCTAAGTTAACCACTAGAGAGAGCAAGAGCCTAAGTCAACCCTAAAGAACAAGATTAAGCAATTAACTAGATTAAGCAAAAGCAACTAAACTAGACTACCATGAATAAGCTAATGTGATTAGGTAGGTGGGCCGTTTGGGCATGTGACACAATATTAGTTGGGGGGTTTCAACATAGCAAGCAATTATCACAATTCTATCTAGATTACCAAACCAAACAACAAGGCAAGTTCTATTAGAATGTACCCTATACTACTAGTTGGAGAACTAGGGTTAGGTGTAATTCTAGTAGGACTTGTCAAGTCTAGGTCTCTAGGATAAGTAGTACTAGGGAAATTGAGAGTCAAGGGTAGGAATGGGAGTAGAGATGAGGGTTTTTCACCTCATGCCACTAGCCATCTAGCCTTTAGAAAGCTCTAAGCAATTGCACTAATCACACTTACACTAGCCACTTAGATATCACACTCACTTGTAGAAGGAGGGATCTGTATGTAGGAACAAAGGGGTCTATCTAGGGATCCAGTAATGGGACATAGGATCCATTACGAAGATTGCCACATACACTCCAATTCATCCTAAAAGCTAAGTGTCATCAAACATCTCAAAGCAAGCAATCCATGTTATAAGAACAAACCACATGCAATAAAATAGGAAATGAGATAAAAGAAAGAAGCAATCATTATATATAGAAATTATGTCCATTACAAGTTATTTCCCCCCAACACAGTATCAAAGTCACATTTTAACCCCAAACAACCCACCACTA
This sequence comes from Alisma plantago-aquatica, assembly GCA_963693085.1. Classification (NCBI taxonomy): domain Eukaryota; kingdom Viridiplantae; phylum Streptophyta; class Magnoliopsida; order Alismatales; family Alismataceae; genus Alisma; species Alisma plantago-aquatica. The sequence continues at coordinate 1,157,667,660 of OY856410.1, read as the reverse complement.
GGGGCTTAGCTAGACATGATTAAAGAAATAGCAAAAGAAAGGGGAAATAGGGGGTAGAACTCCATGAAAATTGAAGTAGAAGCCTCCTTATGCAGATCATAGTAGCTTGGGGACGTCCTTCCTCCTCCAATGGTGCATATGGGGATGTGAATATGGGGGATTATGGAAGAAAACCTAAAAGACTAGGTTTCTAAGGTGGAAATGGTGGATGGAGAGTATAAATGCAAGGGAGAGTGCAATGAATGCTCAAGGAGTGGATAGGGGGGAGTAATGGAGGCTAAGGAGTCTAACCTCTGTGCCCCAGCCACCACCTATATATATATATAGAGGTAGTAGGGAAGAACTAGGGTAAGTAGGGGTAGAATAGGAAAATCAGTGTAAAAAATAGGTAGGGTTTGTTGGTCACCACGACCTTGTTAATATACCACAACCGTGGTGGGGGTAGTAGGGAACGGTCATAGGGGAGTGGCCATGTCCAGGGTGTGAAAAGGGGGAGAAAAGGCTAAGTATAGGTGGTGGCTACGACCATGGCGAGGTGCCACACTCGTGTTGAGTAAGTGGCACCACGGCCGTGGTGGGTGCCACAATCATTTTGGAGGAGCAGGTATTGAGTGTGGGGAGCAACACGGGCGAGCCGGTCTTCAAGGGCCACAACCATGGTGAGTGGCCACGGCCGTGGTCATTCTAGTGTAAAATTGGCTGCCTCCCTATTGATTTTGGGGATCCTTGTGCGAAATTCAAACGACCGTTGTGGGAGGCCACGACCGTTTTCCCTTCTATTGGCCACAGCCTTGTTTATGGCCACGACCGTGGTACCTTCAGTGGGCTACGACCGTTCTGGTAGCCACGACTGTGGTGTCTTACGTGCAAAACCCTCACATCCCTGTTGATTCTTTACAATAATTCAAACGACTGTGGTGGATGCCCACAACCATGTTGGAGTCTTCAGTGGTTAAATGGACTTCAACTTTCATCATCCATGGACTTCTTTACTTGATGTCAAACCTTGGCCATTAGTGGTAGGTTGAGGGAGATTTGGGGCCTTCTTTGGACCCCTCCATGAGTGGAGGAATCCTAGAACTCCTTCCTTCTCTCTCATCCATCTAAAGCATAGTCCAAGTACCTAAAAATAGTGCAAAGAACATCCATAAGTGCATTTGATAGTAATACTCATATTGAGGGATTTAACTTGCAATCGACTATGTTTAGATGTGAATAAAGTGCAAAATAGCACAAGATGGAGCCCTAAAATAGGGCTGCATCAACTACTCATTATTTACATCCTATTAGTGACCAAGAACCTTTATGGCACATTATATGATTCATAATGTTTGATTTAAGCATGTTTCCAAATACCTTAAATATTTTCCCACATTTCATTCTAACCACTTATATATTAATCCCATTTATTTCTAAAAGGGTATAAATTATACCATGTTTACGATTTTATTCCTGAAGTAAGTCCAAAGGCATCCACACCTTAGAATTAGTGTTTCAAGGCATGGAGGTCAAGTTTTAGTATGTTATAGATTCTTCTTCTCAAAGAGTTTGATGTTGAAATTGTTGATAAGAAAGGGGTTGAAAATTCAAAAACTGTTCATATCTGTCACATTGAATCACCTTATGATAAAGTGAACAAAATCAAGGAGACAATGCCTTATGAGTAGCTGCTCTTGTTTGATTCTACCCAAAGTAATAGTTAATTCCTTGGACGGTGGGAGGGTACCAAACACATGCACTAAAGAAGAAAGAAGAAGATTGTTTGCTCTAGTGAAGAAATACTTTTGGGATGACTCACATATTTTTAAATATTGCTCCGTCAACTCATAAGGAGATGCATTCTAGAGAATTAGCAACAATACATACTCTCTGTGTTCCATTCCAACATATGTGGAAGCCATTTTAGAGGAAAGAGGACGACTGCCAAAGTTCTACAATGTGTCTTCTTTTGGCCAACTTTCTTCAAGGATTCATACAACTATTTAAAAGTTTCTTGAAGTGCCAAAAGGTGGGAACAATATCAAAGAGGTAAGTTATGCCTCTATCCCATATTCTTGTGGTGGAGGTGTTTGATGTGTAGGGTCATTGATTTCATGGGCTCATTTCCTCCTTCTCTTAACTTTGTATTCATCTTGGTGGTTATAGATTATGCTTCTAAATGGGTGGAAGAAATTGTTATTAGAACCAATGACCATAAAGTAGTGTGTGATTTTGTGAAGTCCAACATCATTAGCCACTTTAGAGTCCCAAGAGCTGTGATTACTGATGGTGAAAGCCACTTTATTCACAGAATCTTTGAGGTTTGTTGAATAGACATGGTGTGAACCATTGTGTAGCTACTCCCTATCATCCTCAAATGAGTGGACTAGTTGAGTTATCCAACCTAGAGATAAAGATCATTCTCAAAAAGATGGTGAGACTAGACAATAAGGATTGGTCACTCTGTCTCAATGAAGCTATATGGGCCTTGAGGATTACATTCAAAGCCTCGACTGGCACTGCTCCTTTCAAGCTCATATATGGGAAAAGCTCCCACTTTTTTGGTCGAAAAAGCTCCCAGTTGCCGATATAGTTACAATAGAAGGCATGATGGGCCTTGAAATCGATGGATATGGACATGGAAACATTGAGATAAGAAGAAAACTACAAATCCGTGAGTTAGAAGAACTGATGCATGAAGACTATGAACTATTTAAGAGATACAAGGAGAGAGTGAAGATCTCGAATGACAAATTTATCATGAAAAAAACATTTGATACTGATAGATGGGTGTGTCCGTACAACTCAAGAATTAAGTTCTTCCCCAAAAAGATAAAGTCAAATGGGAAGGCCCCTATCAAGTCAAGAATGTTAATCCATTTAGAGAAATTATGATAAAAAAGAAAGAGGGTGCTAAGGCGTTCATAGTAAATGGTCAAAGATTGAAGGAGGTTTTTGAAGTTGGGTCTGACAAGACCAATCAAAGTTTTGATATCGTGATGTTGATTGAGGAAGTTCTCGTTGATGAAGAGATGTGCTTGAATGCACACGAGAAAGAAATTTACTATGATGATGATGTTTGAGGTTTTTAAGAGGATGATTGACTCAAGAAATAAGAAGCCTGAATAAAAGAATAATACTTAGAACTAGTGGTAGGTAACCCACCCAGGTTTTGGTATTTTTTTCACCAACCTTCAATTTTTGATACTTTTTATTATTTCACAAATTCTAAGATTTTTTTATAATACTCGGTTTAGTTTTTGGATGTGCAGGGAATAACAAGTGATGAAATGAGGCACAACATCTAAAATGTGGAAGAAATTTGATGAAACATCATTTCGGTTCAAAAATTTGTTGAACAATGGAAGTTCAAGTTGATTTTGGCTTCTAGAACACCCAACACAATCATGGTATATCAAAATGACAATGGTGGATTTGTCATGTTTACAGAGGATTTCAACAAGGAATTGAAAAGTGAGACAGACAATAGCACATGCGTGGAAGCCAACACAAAAATAGCACCATCCTACTGACATAAGCATGGCTTCCAACGTGATTGTGGCACCAACCAACCACCACTAGTGTGACCGTCAACACGGACATGGAGAATTCACCCCCACCAACTTATGTAAGAAAATATGGGGTCATCACCATGAACCCCACTACATTCCAATAGAATGCACGACCATAGTGAATGCAGACAACCTATGATGATGCCCTAGCCTCTCTCAATCTCTGATTCCCAATCCACTTTGATAACCTTTCCCCTACCTTTCAGCTACCATTTCTCATCCATTTTCGACCCCAAATTTCCATCTCCAAATCCATCCTACCCACCTCTCCAAAAACCCAAAAACCTAGCTCCACCTCCAATCATCCACCAAAATGAAGAAGTTTGGCAAGAAATTGATGGAGGGAGATAAAAACATCCTTTCCTATCATCGTCGCTAAAAAATGCCTCCACCAACATCCCTTTACCTTCCTACAACCCTACCCGATCTCCCTCCAACTCCATCTCTAACTCACACACCCACACGACATCAGGGTGTCAATCCCATCTCCACTCTTCTTCCAATTACCATGCCTCAGATGCTATAAACAATGAAGAGGAAGAAAAAGCATCATATGTGGACATTGACACCATGATTGTATCCATATAGCTGAAAGTCACTACACATGCACGAATGCTACATACAATGAAGAGGAATTAGAAACATCATATGTGGATGTTGACACTATGATTGTATTAGTGGATCCGGAAGTCACTACATGTCCACAGAAAGGCAAGGGTGAAACTTCCCCATCTTCTTTGCGTGCTCCACCACATCCTACAATGGCACCCACTCTACATCATTATCCATGCAACAACCACAACCCAACCACAAGCTCAAAGGTGGCTGTCTCTTAATGATGATGAAGATGAGCAACCCACGAGGATGGTGTCACTAAACTTGACACCAGTTTGGTTTCACACACCTACAAGGAGGAGGAAGAGGAAGAGGACATCAAAGGTGGACCTTTAGAAAGATCCTACTGACATCATAACAACACTCGAGGTGGATAGACTGAAAGAACTTAGTAAGGCACCTATGTGTATATCATATGATAGGGGTATAAAAATAACATAATACCCACCCCTCTTTATACAAAATGTATGACCATGAGAGTGATTGCCTCTCGCTATGCATGCATAACTAGAATGCAAGCATTTGGTATCAAATTCATGTTTGAGGCAGACTCAAAGGATTGTCACTGTTCGAGATGCTCACTAATGCACAAGATACATACATTAAAATAACATAACAAGTTTTTTCTACTCTGGATAAAATCAACTATAAAGGGGAGGATGCCATCTAGTTTGGGCTGCAAAATTAGATACATATGCTCATTGTATTGACTTTGAACAACATTTTTACCTCAAACCCCGAGAAAGCGAAGCATATTAACGAGGGATGCACAAAAAACTATTATAAAAGTGCTAACTATGTGGCAATGTGGGAGAGGATGACCATGCAAACTACTTTCACACTATGGAAATCAAAGTCCAGTGGAATATATAATCCCTTTTGGAGGTATACACAAAGCTTTACAAATACCATTATTTCCCGGTATGACAACCAAGGGAGATGTTCACAAAAGGATCTTTTTGTTTTTTTTGGGTGATAAAGAGTAGGCATGTCAACCTAGCAGTGCTCATGATTGACCACATGAGGTCAATTCCATAAAAGAGTAAAAATCCCTTTGTCATGGGAGGAATTGTGACCTCAATATATCTAGGCCTAGGATGTGACGTGACATGGCTGACCAAGGCATAGGGAGTGAAGTATGTGGATATAAAATAACTTTGCACTCCAAAATGATCATCATTGTCAATAAGAGAATGCATTATAACGTCAACCCACCATACCCTAGAATCACCTTTGCATTTCCCTATCACACCTCACCACTTGTTCATGGAGTAGGCTCTTCTACTGAAGCACTTGACCACATACAAGCTGGGAGTGGGAGCACCCTAGAGAGATCTTCAAATATCCCTTTGTCAATCTACCTAAATGGGAAGGGAAAACAAATGTGGATGAGTAACAGAGAGGGATTAATAGTGAGAAGAGTAGCAAAGAGAGCTACATTGAGTGAGAAGGAGAGATGAGGCCACATCTTCTTAGCATCAACCCACTGTGAATGCCTATGACATGTCCACCATACATGCACAAATGTAGGACATTCAAAAGAAGTAGGAGTCCATGTGGTTGGATCAACAAAATACACATCATTGTGTCAAACTGCATGTACCACTATCAACATGCGCAAGTGCAGAGGAAATCCCAATGGGGGAATGATTTCTAGGGAACCCTATCAATTATCAAGAGACATACCCACCTCTACATGAAAACTACTATGGGCATTACTATCAGTATCCTCAACCACAAGGAGGACCAACAAAGCCGCAATAGTAGTAGTGACTTCTACCATATCACTCCTAGACCTTACTGTCATTATGAGGACATCATGATTCAAAAGTTTAGAGTGGTAGGGTAGTATGCCCTCATTTTACTAATGATCCTACTACTGTGTAATTTACTCCTTCTAATGTGATACAACTGTTATATATATTATAAATTTTCTTGATTTTAATACATGCATGCATATAGTTTATTTTCATGCATATTTTTGTAATACTTCATTTTTTTGCTATTTGTGTTGTTCCATGTCAAACATTGCATTTCATGTAGTTTTTTATAATTTCTTGTGTGTTTTAGCTAGGATATGCTTAGTTGTTTATGCCTTTCTAGTGTAGGTTTAGATGTGATTCTAAGGAAACATGGCACCATTTTGGCCAAATATTCCCAAGATTTATCTATTTACCCAATGGTAGATTTCAATCAAAATCTCTACTTGTTTAATGCAAATGTCAAACTTAGGTATGTAACCAATTGGTGTTATTTTTGGATAAAGGAGTTCTATGTTGGAATTTTACATGTGCTCCAAGCCTCTTATGAAAAGTTGAATATCATAATAAAATGTGATTCTTGCAAGCCTTAAATTCTTGGGATTATTCATTCCCAGTGGAAAAAATGTGATATACCATAACTATTCATTTTATGCACAATTTGTCTATTTCAGTGAATGTTGTTTGGATTAGCTTTCTTGAATGAGATCATAAATGAATTTCACTGCTTACAACCCCTCTTGTACTTGACATTTCTTCCATAATGTTCTTACCTCTCCTTCTCATGAGAGCCTACCAAAGTGCACACATTAGTCTTGGTCACTGATAACCTCCAATTTTGTGATGTTAATCTTAGTAATTTTCTTTAGTTTTCCACACTCTTCCTCAGATATATTAGATAGAATCTCTAACTATTCTCTTTTATTGCAAACATACTGTTAGATTAACTTTTTCCTTTTTACTTATAGAAAAAGACACAAAAAAAAGTCACAAAAAGACCCAAACGGTCCCAAGACCGCATGAGTCCAAACGGTCTCAGAGTCCAAACGGTCTTCAAGACCATTTGGACCCAAAAACTGCCCAAACCGTTTGGACTTCACTTAAAGCCTATAAATAAGACCCGAGGGGTCCTCTCAAAAGTATCAAGTTTCAGATGCCCAGAGGCTGCCTCTACTACTCCAGAGTTTTTCCAACTTCCATCCTCCGCCCAAAGGCTGCCGGTCTGAGATCCACGCTCCATCCTAAAGCTACTTCCTCTCTCTTCATCAAAGAAGGTGGGAAGAGGAGACCTCATCATTGAGCAACCTGTGAAGTTTGAAGATTGTCACTCTCTCTCTTTCCAAGGGGTTGCCTTTCCTCTCTCCTTTGTGGGGATGATGCTCTCTCTCTCTTCTCGCCTCCTTCTTTGTCCTAGCTATGAGCGAGTAGTCTCTTTCACTAGGGTGCGGGGAGTAGCCCCGCTTCCCATGTTTTCATTTCATGTAATGTAATCCATAGTTTGCAATATAGAGATGCTTTCTTTTCAGTTCAACATCAATCGTTTAATGAATGCTTGTTGCTTGATCACCAACTTGTGTTATCTTTTATCTTTTAGTATGAATTGTCTATGTTTGTACTATTAGATTCGAATCTCGATTGAATGTTGGTTCTTGATGCATGTATCCACCATGCATCTGTTTCAGTATCTAGGAATGTTGTTCAAGAAGTGGAGTAAACTCACTTCCATCGTTGTACTTTCATACTATGAAATGGAATCAGTTGACGTATGAAAGTACAACCTTGATAAAGTCGAGGAACACACTTTGCGAAGGGAATGATGCAAAGTAGGTGACCATTCGTTCGGGGATGGCTGGCATTGCAACATTCCCACATTTCTCGTAGTTAGTTCTCTAAAAGGAAACTAAATCTACAAAGATACTAACTTTTTAGACTCTTGTTGCAGGTTATGTTTTATTTTGCATGTTTTGATCCATGTGTAGTGGCAGTGAAAGCCGATCACATCCTACCCTTAAATTTACTTATTTGCTTTACTTTACTTGTTCTTAGTTTAAAAATAACCAAACCAACCTTTTGATCTAAGTACCTACTATTAAGAGATTAAGTGAAATTCTAACGTTTTTCATCTTGTTGCTCCCAACAAGACCGTTGTCCCATGGATTCGACCCTTAACTATACTATGATAAGACTTCCACGTATCTTAGCATACGTGGGTGGAGTTCTCGATCTAGTCTAAGCAAGGCTAAACTTAAAGACTTATCATCTTCAGGATTTTTAGCGGTGCACGCAATTCCATGTAAGTGGTAGCTCCATCAAAAAATGGCGCCGTTGCTGGGGACAACATAACGTTTTTATTTGATTTAGTATCTTGCTAGTTAAGGTTTTACACTTTCCTTTAATCATTAGTCCATATCTTCTTAATTTCATCATATCTTTGGCATCATCTAAAAGGTGTGTTCTTTTCTCTACTCAGGTAGAAAACGTGTATGCAATCATCGCATAACCTCAGATTCTCCCCTGATCCAGAGTACGACTCTGAGGTAGAGAGAAGCTTCCACCGCCGCATCAGACTTAACCGCCAAAGAGCCAAGAAAATGGCTGAAGATCAACGCCAAGCTGCACTAGTCATGGAAAGGGTCAATGCCGCCATAGCCGCTCAAAGAGCACAACTCATCGCTGACACCCATGCTTAGATTCAAGCGGAGATCCGAGCGGAAGAACATGCCCACATCCGAGCTGAAAACGAAGCAGCTAACCAAGCTGCCCAGTTAGAGCTAAGAAACAAGAAATTGAGGGATTATGCTGTCCCTAAGAACTACGAAGACAATCATCCAGTTCGGCCTCCGATCATCAACATACCCAACTTCGAGATCCGGACACAATGGATTCAGATCATGCAGGGCATATCAATCTCTGGAGGTTCTAGAGATGACTGTATGGATCACTTGAAGAGGTTCAAGGCACTTTGCCGACTGGTCCTACAGGCCGGAGTTGCTTTTGACGCAATAATGCTACATCTTTTCCACTTCACTCTATCACAAAGAGCTTTGAGCTGGTACAACTCACTTGATAGGGAGCCAATAATCACTACATGGGCTCCCTTGGAAGAAAAGTTCCTTGAGAAGTTCTTCCCCCCTTCGTTAACTTACGAAATTAGGGGGCAGATTAACCACTTCACCCAACTTCCTGGAGAATCACTCACAAAAGCTTGGGAAAGGTTCAAAGAGCTTCTAAGAAAGTGTCCTCATCACGGTATCTCCCAAAATCAATTAATAGAAACATTCTATAGGGGAGTGAGTGATGCCATCAAGCAATTTCTGGATTCCTCATATGGAGGGAATTTTATGAGAAAGAACTACGAGGATGCCTGGAAAATCGTCACACTTGGAGATAAGAATCAATCCAATTGGGGACGATCATCTGGCAAGGGAATCCTCAAAGTTTATAAAGCTGAGGAATCAATGGAAATGAAGGCTATTGCTGAAGCCTTAAGGACCATAGCTCATAAACAACAGGCTCTTGAAACTTTTCTTGGAGAATTCGATAAGAAGAAAACCCCTCAAATTCAACAGGTTAAAGCTGCCACAAGGACCTGTTAAGTCTGTCACGCATCCGATCACCCAACTCTGTCATGCGGTCTGCTTTATAATGTGATGATGGATATGCACCCACCACAACAGCAGTACGAACCAATCATTGACAAACTGAAGAGGAAATGCCCGAACAAGTTAATTCCATTCACTCCATACCTGGACAAGTTTACTATAATCCTAATCAACCAAGAAACCACCCAGGTTTTCAATACGGGAACCCTGCAGGGACTTCCAACCCGCAACACCAGACACAAGGCAGATCCTCCAATAGGTTGCCACCTGGATTCCAAACCAACTTTAATCAAAATTAAGGGAACCACATAAATAACTTCCCAAGATCCAACTACCCTAGAAACCCCTCCACCTACTATCAATATACCCATCCTCCTCTACACCTACAACTGCACCCTCAGTTGCAACAACCTCAGTTAGTACCACCTCCGCAGCAACCACATCAAGGACAACAACAACTCGCTCAGAAAAATGCTCCCTCCCAGCCAGCGGATGAGATGACTTTGATAAGGCAGATGCTACAGTCCCAACAAACCATGCTCTCTAATCAGCAAGCTCAGCAGAAGGCGGTGGAGGCTCAACTAGCACAAATTGCTGCGCAACTGAAGCCACCAGCAGGCACTTTTGCAGGATAACCTGAGTCGAACCGTAAACACGAACAGAATAGACCTGAACAGTTGAATGTCGTTACTACAAGATCTGGACGTACCCTCCACGAAACTACACGAATCGCTCTTGATGATGATGATACACTTGTCCTTATGCCAAATGCAAACCCGAACCTAGGAACTTAGAAGACCGCAGAGAATGCAAGAGGCAAAGAAAAAGAACAAGCTTCCAAAGAGCCAGAAATTCCACAGTATAAACCAAAGATACCATACCCGGGAAGATTGAGAGAGACTAAAATGGACACTAGGTTCCAAAGATTTAAAGAGGCGATGAAGAAACTCTATATCGACATCCCACTCCTTGATGCTCTCTCTGAAGTACCGACTTGGGCTAAATATCTAAAAACTCTGTTATCAAGAAAATACATTACTGAAGAACAAGAAACCATCAAACTAGCTCAAACCACCTCCGATATCATCCTTAATAAGATGCCAAAGAAAAAGAAGGACCCTGGTTCCTTCGGTATGCAGTGTTATATTGGAAATGCCTCAAGCAAAAAGGGATTAGATGACTTAGGGGCTAGCATATAAATTATGCCCTACTCCATGTGTAAACGATTAGGGTTCACTGACTTGCTGCCCACAATGATGACAATTCAGTTAGCTGACTCCACTATCACTGCACCTCTAGGAATTATCGAGGATATTCCAGTCAGAATAGGCAAAGATGCTTATGTCCCATGCGATTTTGTTATTATGGATATCAAGGAGGATGTGAGATACCCAATAATATTTGGCAGACCTTTCCTTGCCACAGCCAGGGCGCTTATTGATGTTGAAGCTGGCACGATCATCTTAAGACCGGGAAAAGAAGCAATTCAATTCTGAGTTCTCAACAGCATGAAAGGTCCCAACATTCAAGAGGAGGTTTTTCTCTTAGATGCAATCCACCAAATGTCCCAATTGGAAATATCCGAGCCATCCGATGAGTTGGAGAATGTTCTGACTAATCTAGAAGTCGAATTTTCAGCAAATGAATTGGTTCAACAATGTTTGCAACACTTAGAGAAAGATGAAGAAGTGCCGACAGCCACCTTTGAGGAGCTCAAATATGTCACCATTTTAGAAGCAACAGAAGAACCCAAGGCCCCCGAGATGAAGACTCTACCATTAGGACTTAAACACGTCTTCTTGGACAAAGAAAAATTATGTCCAGTCATCATCAGTTCCACCCTGACAGAAAACCAGGAAGAAAGGCTTCTTGTTGAGATGAAGAAACACAAGAAAGCCATTGGGTACAAAATAACTGACCTTACAGGTATAAACCCAGCTTTATGCATGCATAGACTTCCCATGGTCGAAGAATTCAAGCCATCAAGAGGACACCAGAAGAAGCTGAACCCCAATCTAAAAGATGTAGTCCGCCTTGAAGTTCTCAAACTACTGAAAGCTGGCATAATTTACCCAATATCAGATTCCCAATGGGTCAACCCCGTCCAAGTGGTCCCCAAAAAGGGAGGAACCACTGTCGTGATAAATGAAAATAACGAGTTAGTACCGACAAGGACTGTGACAGGGTGGAGGATGTGTATCGACTACATAAAACTAAACAAATCAACGCGAAAAGATCACTACCCTATGCCCTTTCGCGATGAAGTCCTAGAACGCTTAGCCCATCAGAAATACTTCTGCTATCTAGATGGTTATTCCGGGTTCTACCAAATCCCTATACACCCAGAAGACCAAGAGAAAACTACCTTCACCTGCCCCTTTGGAATCTATGTTTTCAGAAGAATGCCATTCAGGTTGTGCAACGCACCTGCTACATTCCAAAGATGTATGTCTACTATTTTTGTAGGATTAACAGAATCTATAATGGAGGTGTTCATGGATGATTTTTCAATTTACGGAGATTCCTTCGACAACTATCTAATCACCCTTGGACAAGTCTTACAACAATGCGAGGAAACGAACCTCATCCTGAATTGGGGAAAATGCCATTTTATGGTAACTGAAGGTGTCGTCCTCGGACATAGAGTAAGCGACAGAGGGATTGAGGTAGACAAGGCAAAAATCGATGTTATCTCAAAGTTGTCACCGCCAAAAGATATAAAAGGAGTATGAGCTTTCTTAGCTCATGCTGGGTTTTACAGAAGATTTATTAAAGATTTCTTAAAAATAGCAAAACCCATGACCCAACTGCTGACCAAAGACACCGAGTTTAATTTTAACCAAGAATGCTTGCAAAGTTTCACAACTCTGAAAAATGCCTTGATTTCTGCACCCATAATAAGAGCCCCGGATTGGTCACAACCTTTTGAAATCATGTGTGACACCAGCGATTATGCCATAGGGGCCGTGTTAGGGCAAAAAATCGACAACAAACCTTATGTTATATACTACGCATCCAAAACGCTCGATGAAGCGTAGAAGAACTACACCACTACAGAAAAGGAGTTCTTGGCGGTCATCTATGCATTTGAGAAATTCCGCTCCTACCTGATTGGAGCTAAGGTCATCGTCTACACTGACCACTCCTCTATACGATATCTAATTCAGAAGCAGGACGCAAAACCCAGACTTATCCGTTGGGTGCTGATGCTTCAGGAATTTGATTTGGAAATCAAAGATAAAAGCAGAGTGGATAACGTCGTCGCTGATCAACTCAGCCGTATTGAAGTTGAGGATGAGGATAAAGTGTCTATCCGAGACTCCCTCCCTGATGACCAGCTAATGAAAGTTACAACAAGATTCCCCTGGTATGCTGACATAGTAAACTATCTGGCTACGAGAATCATTCACCCTTCCGCCTCTTACCATGACAAAAAGAAATTCCTCCACAATGTCAAGAAATACTATTGGGATGAACCTTATCTCTTTTGACTATGTGCAGATGGACTTTTCCGCCGTTGCCTACCTGAGGAAGAGATCACTCCTGTCTTAGAACATTGTCACTCCGGACCCACTGGAGGATATATGAGTTCGAAAAAGATAGCTATGAAAATACTACAATCGGGTTTCTTTTAGCCAACAATAGCAAAAGATTCCCATGATTTTGTAAAATCATGCAACAAGTGTCAACTCTCCGGTGGTATAACAAAAAGAAATGAAATGCCTCTCACTATGTGGCAGGAGATCGAGATTTTTGATGTTTGGGGGATAGACTATATGGGTCCCTTCCCCTCTTCATATGGATACTCTTACATACTAGTCGCTGTGGACTATGTCTTGAAATGGGTAGAAGCTATACCCACAGTTTCCAGCAATTCCAAACCAGTCATAAAGATGTTTAAAGATATCATTTTTCCCAGATTTGGAGTCCCCCGAACTGTCATATCTGATGGTGGAACCCATTTTCTGGAGCGAAGCTTTGAAGCTCTCTTAAAGAAATACAGAGTCAATCATAAAGTTTCCACGCCTTACCATCCACAAATGAGTGGATAAGTTGAAGTTTCGAATAGACAACTAAAGGCAATCTTAGAGAAAACCGTAAATAGACATCGCACTGACTGGTCCACCAAGCTTCCCAATGCCCTTTGGGCTTACCGAACAGCTTATAAAACACCAATCGGGACAACCCCGTTCCGTTTGGTATACGGGAAGTCATGCCATCTTCCAGTGGAACTGGAACATAAGGCTTGGTGGGCCATTAAACAACTGAATTTCAATTTCAATAGTACCAGAGAAAACAAACAACTCAAACTACAAGAGCTAGAGGAGCTCCGAATGACCGCGTATCAAAGTGCTAGGATTTATAAAGAACAAACCAAGATGTGGCACGACGGTCATCTAAAAAGAAAAGACATCGACATTGGAGATAAAGTCCTTCTTTTCAACTCCAGGCTCAAAATGTTCCCCGGGAAACTCCGCACAAAGTGGTCCGGGCCTTTCACCATTAAACATATATACCCGACCGGAGCCATCATAATTGTTGATGGCAATGGAGGAGAAAGGACAGTCAATAGACATCGATTGAAAAAATATTATATTCCAGTGGACAAAATGCCGAGACAGACCATTGAGATCAGAGACCCCACAGTGTCAAGATAATAACATCAAAACTTTATCGAGCCAGTGACGTAAAACCCAAGCGCTACTTGGGAGGCAACCCAAGACCTGAGTACCACCGTTTATCTTTTATCTTTATTTCCTGTTCCTTTCATTAACTTAGGTTTATCGTCTGAAAAATATAAAAACTCACATAACCAAAACAAACATAAAAATATAAAAATAAAAATAACCTTAACCCTCCCAAACAGTCTTGAAACCGTTTGGGGCCAAACGGTCTTGAAACCGTTTGGGGCCAAACGATCTTGAAACCGTTTGGAGCCAAACAGTCTCGAAACTGTTTGGAGTCAAACAGTCGCTAAACCGTTTGACCTAGGGTTTTTGTAAGGTCAACCCCCGAATCCTATAAATATAACCCCTCCTTCTTCTTTCTTTCGATTCCCGAACTCCCTTAACCCTCGGTGCACTGTTCCATATCTTCTCCCACTCCCGCGCAACCTCTGACGAAAGTCTTCTCCGTCGCCGTCGCTCCATCTTTCGCGCGTCTTCACAATGATCACGACTCGGCCACTTCTGCGCTTCCCTTCGTCGTCGTCTTCCTAACCCGCAGCTGTAAGGTAGATGAGCTGCCATCGCCGACGACTGCAACGCTGCCGAGGCTCCCTGTTCTATCAAACCATCATCCTTTTCACCTTCACCATCATCTTTACCATTACCGACATCTTCGACGCCTCCGCGGCTTCTTTTTCTACCACTACCGTCGCCTTTATCTTCGGCGCCGCTGCGGCAACCCCCTTCCTAGCCATCGTCATCCTGATCGCCGCCGGCCGACCCCTGATGCTTCACCTGCCAAACGGTTTTGAAACCGTTTGGGACCAAACGGTCTTCAAACCATTTGGAACCAAACGGTCTTCAAACCGTTTGGAACCAAACGGCCTTCAAACCATTTGGGACCATACGGTCTTCAAACCGTTTGGAACCAAACGGTTTTCAAACCGTTTGGGACCATACGGTCTTCAAACCATTTGGAACCAAACGGTCTTGAAACTGTTTGGAACCAAATGGTCTCCAACCCGTTTGACTTTTCAAAACCGCTTGTTTTTCGTTAAACCATAAAAACACATAAATAAAACCCAATTTTTCTTATAATAAACTTGTTATTCTAACACATGATTTTCCATTTTCAGAAATGGCTTCACCAGCAAAGCAACCCACTGGAACCGACGACGCTCCCTTCTGGACAAGGGAACAACTGATAGAGGACTGAGCCAGGCTCCAAAAGATCATCAATAACTACAATGAGACTGGCAAGGCCCCTCCAAAGGTCAACATCATAGCGGCCCTGTGCGAAATTGACCGCATCTACAAATGCCTAGCCGAGGAGCCCGATGAAGAAGTGGAAGAAATCTCTTCCAGTGATGAGGGCTCAGAATATGAGCCAACTCCTGAGGCGGAATCCCCCACCACAGAAAGCAAAGGGAAGAGGAAG
This sequence comes from Alisma plantago-aquatica, assembly GCA_963693085.1. Classification (NCBI taxonomy): domain Eukaryota; kingdom Viridiplantae; phylum Streptophyta; class Magnoliopsida; order Alismatales; family Alismataceae; genus Alisma; species Alisma plantago-aquatica. The sequence continues at coordinate 1,157,652,027 of OY856410.1, read as the reverse complement.
GCCCAGGAAGCCACTACAACTCAACAACCAAAGAAACGGGCAAGGAAGCAGGTTCATCCCGCCACCGCAAGGGAACAAACCCTGGCAGGATACATTCCACCAACCACCACATCTGCTGCCACTTCCGCCACCATCACCGTTCTTGTTTTCCCTCTCATCACCACTACAACACCACCACCAGAAAACCTATACATCCACACCCTACCATCCATTAATCAATCCCTTAAACCTACAAAGTACGTCTGCCCTAACGTACTAATGAAGATGGGGATTTACAACAAAATCTTCACTTTGCTCGATAATGCAAATCTTTCACGGCTGTGTTTCACCCCTGAGACCTCCTACACCGAACCTACAATTGAATTCTTTACTCATCTTAACAAAGAAGCTGTCGACATTATGGATAGATCAAGGGATGGAGGCGACCATAGGCTGGTCACCAAGCTCTTCGACAACAAGGTTGTCATCACAGAAAACATGTTGAATGAACTTTTTATAGACAACCAGGAGCAGCTCAAGAAAGCCAAAGCTATTGGAACAGAGAATGCCCAATTCAACAGACATAACTTCTGGAAATCCCTGACAGGGATCGCCACCTATGAGGCAAAGACATGCAAGGCCTCAAACATACAATCTAGATTAGTGCGCACACTGCATAAAATTCTCACTGGTGCACTCTTCCCCAGGACATAAGGTGGGAATGTCATCATTTCAGATATTTTTGTCCTCTGGTCAGTCCTACATGGGATGCCAGTCAACATTGGACGTCATATGATCCAGAAGCTATCCGCTTACGCCCTGGGGAAGGAAATTTGCATTGGGGGTCATATCACATCCATTATCAAATATCTCAAGATGGACAGACCTCTACCAAGATGCAAGCAGATAAAGGGTGACATCCTAACCAACGAACAAGCTTTGAAAAACTCCTACATCATCAAAGATAAGGATGCAAAGTTATATTAAATTTTCTGCCCTACAGTCAAATCATCTAGAACCCTGCTACCGCTCCCGGAGCTTGTAGATTACGACAAGAAAAAGCTCCTCTTCACTCGCGAGGAGCTTACAAAACTCATAGCTGCGGTCAAGGCACCAGAAAAAAAGCAAAGGCGGGGCAGATAGAACTTAGCATAACCGCCCCGATAGCTAGGGTAACAAAAATTCTAGTAAAACGTCCCTCCAAAAGACTTTCGCATAAACAACAGCTGTCGGGGACACCAACATCAAAACCGCATCCAGAGACAGAAACCCCCCTCCCCGAAGAACAAATCACCACCTCATCTCTAAACTCCTTCATTATGAGTCTAAATGCTAAGCTTACCACCACCACCTCACCACCCTCCACCTTTCCACAATCCACCACCCTTCCATCTTTCTCCACAACTACACCACCACCCACATCCTCCTCTTCACCCTTTTTCTCTTCGGGCATCCCCTTCTCCACTCCTATGCCTGACTTCACCACCTTCACCTCCATCCCCACAGTCTTTCCCCCAACATTATCAATCCCACCATTTTCACCAGATATACCACCACCTTTCCCATCCGCCACCACCCCGACACCGCTGGTGACCCCATCTATAGTCACCACGCAGTTCGCGGAACCATCAACAATGTCTCTTCCACAAGACACTACAAACTTCCCACCCAGACCCCAACCACCCCACCCTTCCATAACCGGGGTCCCTTTCACAAATGTCGGTGAGGAATTCAGACGTCAATTTGACATCATTCGAAACCTCCTCACCGACCCTTCTAACATAATGCATTCCATTTTTTCTTGTGTGCATGGAATATCTAAATAGGTCGCCAAGATCAACAAGCAGAACCGTGCCTTGTCCAGCATCCTCCAAGGTTTTCAGCAACGACAAGATGTAGTGGCCAGGCAAGTAGATCACATCGACAACCACTACAACAACTTCCCCGAGCTGGTCCTTGGAGTAAAAAGCCAGCAAGAAGCGATGGCCAAGAAAGTCGATGAGATCTCTACGTAGACTCAACCTCTGCCTGAGACTCTCTGCGAGCTCAAGCAGCAACAAACCGCTCTTAGCACATGCTTGGATAACATCAGCAACACTCTCACACAACTCAACAATCGCCAAGAGGAGTTGACAAACAATGAAATCCAACAATTACGAGCTACAGTAATAGATCTTACAGCGCGACTCCTCTCTGCTGAGGGCCGATACAAAGATCTCAAGGAAACACACGACGCACTGCTCGAAACACACGAGCATGTGCAAGTGGCGTTTGACGAGTTACAAACCATCCATCGGCAGTGCAAAAAGACAGCACACAAGAAGCTAACAGACAAAGCACCAACTGACAAAGAAGGCGATGATGAAGATGAAGATGACTCCGACTCCTCAGCTAATTCTAACGACGATACCACCTCCTCAGATGACAAATCTGATGACCCATACAATGCTGGGGAGGGCCCAAGCCAAGGAGCAGAACCTTCTCAGAAAGGATATGACAAAGACCACCAAGAAGGTGGACATCATCCCAAGTCCCCCACCCACAACGAAAATGTAAATATATCATATGGGGACCAATTCCTCGATTACTCTGCCTTGGGATCCATAGGGGAGTTTGTAAAAGATGCGGCTTTTGCTGAGTTCCACCAATGTATTTTAGGAACCAACGCAAGCCCACCAACAACAACCACTCAACTTTTTTCCGCACTTGACCAATCAGTGCCCTTCTCCCAGAACAGGAAGAATCAGAACGAGTACGTTTAGATACATATGAAGAACTCAATTCTGCTTCCGTTTCAGATGAAGATCTGCAAGGCTATATAGAAGATTTGGAACAAACTTCTTCACCCCCTCCGCAGGAGCTTCCCCCGCCACCACCTCTACCGCATAAGATGCACGATTTAGATATGGTGGCCATCTCTACACTAGATGCTCAGGACATCTTTATCCTGAACACTATTGTCGACGATGCCAAAGATGGGGGAGACATCATCTACCACAATACAAAGACTAAGCGCAAGTTGACACGCGAAGATTTCCGCAACATCCTGCGACCACGGTCAACGATGTCAATGGCAATCTTCCGTGTCCTACTTGCCAACTGCATAGAAGTTTACAGAATCTCAAAGAGGCAGCAGCCAGTATTTAACGCCTCACCTGCTCTATCTATAGGCTTGTTATACAAAGAAATATGAGAAAAGTCAATAGAGCGACTGCGTGCTGGTTTAGCATGGAGGGCACGATATCTTACCGTGCCATTTCAAGTTTTCGACCACTGGTTGTTTATGATTGTGGACACCAAGGCTCGGGACGCCAAGGTGTACAATTTTTGCGCCACTGATCTACTGGCCAGAACTATTAAATTTTGTTGGAGAAGAAGCAATAGAGGAAAGATGTATACCTTTCCGGCTTCTTAAGCTAATTTGGGCTGCACGCCCGTCCCTCCGTCAGGACTGGAGCCAACCCTGGTTCCAAATAATAAACTCGCAAGTCCAAACTACTAAGGGATCTGGGGATTGCACTTTCTGCACTATCTGTCACATTCAAGCACTAAACCAAGAAATCCCCTTTACCGAGCTGGTCGCCGAAGATTTTCACTCCCTGCGAGGGCGTTACGCCATAGAGCTTATTTGTGATAGAAGGTTTTTCAAGGACCCAACAATGGCACCAGATGACGTCCCCCGTTACCTCTTTTCAGCAATCCAACGTCCGCAAAGGCGACCTTTCAGACAAACTTTAAAAGAATTGGAGAAAAACAAACAGCGAGCCATAGTTCCCGAGCAAAGAAAATGGGACCCTTCCCACTTTGATCTGGCACAGGAGAAAGGGGACATAGATCTTTTGTCAGGGGCAACCATTAGGAGATCGCCATCACAAATGGTGCCCCTATCTGCCATAGAACCAACTTTCCCAGATTTCGACCTCATTGCTTGCAAAAGTCTCTCCGACAATGAACTCCGTCTCATCATGTCAAGGCTTTACGCCGAGAAAGATGACCTTGTTTTCATGTCCGGTGACATTTTGGTCATGGCAGACGCGTTACGAGAAACTGTACAGTTCAAAGGGTCTCTATCCGTGAGCTTGATGGCTGCCTATCAATTTCTTCTCTGACAGAATCACCCTACAACCTATATAGAATCCGCATATATGAAGGACAATCTCCTAAAGCTAAAAAACTTCGGAACAACTAAAGCACTAATTTCCTTCCTACAACATACAACACCGAAGTTTATCATGCTACCCTTCCTTCACCATGAGCACTGGATGCTTCTGGCAACAAACCTACCCGAAGGAACAACTACTATCTACAACAGTTTCGACAGCCAGTTCAATCCATGACAGAAGAAATATGTAGTGACACCAAAGACGCCCACAGAGGAAGTGGCGAAGGAATGTGTAGACAGACTAATCGATATTCTAAGTTAGCACACAAGGGAATACGACAAAGAACACTTTCATCGCCCATCCTTCAACCACAAATGTCCCCAACAAATTCGGGAATCAAACGACTGCGGCTTCCACGTCCTCTACTGGATGTACACCATCGTGGTCCTTCAAAGACCAGTAGAGGATATGACAGACATGGATTACCACACCCTAAGCGGAAAGTTTGTAGCTAATCTACTCAGAACACGAGGGGCAAACTCAGGATTAACAGAAGCCTGATGCCCTTGCCCTTGTACTTCTCAACCTATCACTTTGACACTCTGAGGACAGAGTGAGTGATAAGTTAGGGGGGAGTACATTAGACAAGGGCGAGGTATCATTTCTATATCCTTCTTTCTCCATCTTCTCTTTCAATTTTGTACAAAATTTTCTTAGTTTCCCTTACACATTTAGTTTTTGTTTTAAATAATTCATCCGATAATAAATCTTTGGAATAAAGTCATCCCCCTCTAACTTTAGAATCAAGTCAGTCTTCAAGAATAATAACTAGAATAGCACTTAGACATATAATGGCGACTTAATAGTTTCTCTTCACTCTTGATTTTCATGCTTTTGTTTCACTTCTACATCCGACTCTCCATAGGTCAATATCAAGGCCGAAATAAGCCAAGTACTCTCAAGGACAAGAGGGGCATCATGTGACATCCAAATCAAGAAGTCTCGCAAGTGGACCATTAAAAATAAACCAAAAAGTGCATGTCGAGAAACTCTAAGAACAACTTTCCTCTCTTCAAATAAAAGAGGCTTTGCTGCCCAAAAATATTTTCCCTAAAAATCCCAAATCCTAAGCTTGAGAGTTTATGAATAAAAGCTAGAGAGTCGAATAAAACTATGAGAGTTGTGCCATAAATAAGGACCTGTATAAAGAACCAATGAAGGTCTCACCCGGCTGGCACATTCAACTGCCCTCACGAAGGCAGATGTGTCGTGCCCGGTAGTGAAACCCTAAGGTATCTAAATATATGAAAGGCTTATAAAGGACTCGCCCGACCGGTACATTCAGCTTCCCTCACGAAGGCAGATGTATCGTGCCCGGTAGTGAGATCCTAAAAGCATAGACAACCCCTCCCTCACTTGAAGGGGGAGTTACACATCAAGCCTTTAGCCAACCCTCATACCCACTCTAGCTTCCAATAGGTTTTTCAGAGAGGTATAAAGCTGATTAGAGTCGACGACATGCACAGAATAAAAAGTGGTCCCAATGCAGGCTACGAGATACGGAAGAAACCTGAGACCCAAGCAAATCTAAATACCTGAAAGAGTTAAGGCAAACAATAAGACCCGATACGACCTTAGGGGAGCTTGGGTTTATAATTGAAGCAAGAGTATGGAAATCTTAACTAAATAAAATCACCTCGCCATTACATGCCTCAGCTCTTCTAACTTGAGGACAAGCTAGACTCTAAGTTAGGGGGGGTGATAACCTCCAATTTTGTGATGTTAATCTTAGTAATTTTCTTTAGTTTTCCACACTCTTCCTCAGATATATTAGATAGAATCTCTAACTATTCTCTTTTATTGTAAACATACTGTTAGATTAACTTTTTCCTTTTTACTTACAGAAAATGACACAAAAAAGTCACAAAAAGACCCAAACGGTCCCAAGACGGCATGAACTCACACGGTCCCAAGACCGCATGGACTCACATGGTCCTGAGACCGCATGAAGCCGAACGGTCCTAAGACCACATGGACTCAAACGGTCCCAAGACCGCATGGAATCACACGGTCCTGAGACCGCATGAAGCTGAACGGTCCCAAGACCACATGGACTCACACGGTCCCAAGACCGCATGAAGCCAAATAGTCCCAAGACCGCATGGACTCACACGGTCCTGAGACCGCATGAAGCCAAACGGTCCCAAGACCGCATGGACTCACACGGTCCCAAGACCGCATGAAGCCAAACGGTCCCAAGACCGCATAGACTCACACGGTCCCAAGACCGCATGGAGTCACACGATCTCAAGACCGCATGAGTCCAAGTGGTCTTCAAGACCGTTTGGACCCAAAAACCGCCCAAACCATTTGGACTTCACTTAAAGCCTATAAATAAGACCCGAGGGGTCCTCTCAAAAGTATCAAGTTTCACACGCCCAGAGGCTGCCTCTACTACTCCAGAGTTTTTCCAACTTCCATCCTCTGCCCAAAGGCTGCCGGTCTGAGATCCACGCTCCATCTTTAAGATGCTTCCTCTCTCTTCATCAAAGAAGGTGGGAAGAGGAGACCTCATCATCAAGCAACCTGTGAAGTTTGAAGATTGCCCCTCTCTCTCTTTCCAAGGGGTCGACTTTCCTCTCTCCTTTGTGGGGATGATGCTCTCTCTCTCTTCTTGCCTCCTTCTTTGTCCTAGCTATGAGCGAGTAGTCTCTTTCACTAGGGTGTGGGGAGTAGCCCCGCTACCCATGTTTTCATTTCATGTAATGTAATCCATAGTTTGCAATATAGAAATGCTTTCTTTTCAATTCAACATCAATCATTTAATGAATGCTTGTTGCTTGATCACCAACTTGTGTTATCTTTTATCTTTTAGTATGAATTGTCTATGTTTGTACTATTAGATTCGAATCTCGATTGAATGTTGGTTCTTGATGCATGTATCCACCATGCATCTGTTTCGGTATCTAGGAGTGTTGTTCAAGAAGTGGAGTAAACTCACTTCCATCGATGTACTTTCATACTATGAAATGGAATCAGTTGACGTATGAAAGTACAACCTTGATAAAGTCAAGGAACACACTTTGCGAAGGGAATGATGCAAAGTAGGTGACCATTCGTTCGGGGATGGCTGGCGTTGCAACATTCTCACACTTCTCCTAGTTAGTTCTCCGAAAGGAAACTAAATCTACAAAGATACTAACTGTTTAGACTCTTGTTGCAGGTTATGTTTTATTTTGCATGTTTTGATCCATGTGTAGTGGCGGTGAAAGCCGATCACATCCTACCCTTAAAATTACTTATTTGCTTTACTTTACTTGTTCTTAGTTTAAAAACAACCAAACCAACCTTTTGATCTAAGTACCTACTATTAAGAGATTAAGTGAAATTCTAACGTTTTTCATCTTGTTGCTCCCAACAAGACCGTTGTCCCGTGGATTCGACCCTTAACTATACTACGATAAGACTTCCACATATCTTAGCATACATGGGTGGAGTTCTCGATCTAGTATAAGCAAGGCTAAACTTAAAGACTTATCATCTTTAGGATTTTTAGTGGTGCACGTAATTCCACGTAAGTGGAAGCTCCATCAGTCACCCTCCAAAAGTTTAGGGTGGCCATATCTATATCCCCTAACTTATTCCGATGAACATATTCCCTCCTTACATGTAGGGAAAAGAAAAAGAACATAAAAGAAATAAGAGGTAGTTCTATGTAGTAGCAATGAGAAAAGAAAAAATGGATGCTCCTATGTAATATCACTGCACTCCTTTCCACAACCCTTTCTACTCTTTTTATGGCTAGTAGAGCTAGGGAAAATCAACTCTAACCCAAACCCCCCTACACAGGACAAGTGGGTCATGAGAGGTGAAATGAAGTGTATGATTGACTCCTAGAAAGTGAAACATAACCTTTAATCCTCATATATGACATGCATAATACGATCTACCCTGAGCATTAAGAAAAGTTACATGACTTACATATTGTGCTCTATGATTGAATCACAATGGAAAATAGAAAATGAATAGAGAGTAGTGGATTGCATGCCTAATTCCACACGGGAATTCAATTTATGCAATGATCATTACCATATTTACATTCTTCCATGTTTTTCTTGAATGAAATGAAAATGAGAGATTGAGTTGGAGCATACTTGAGGACAAGTACATTTTCAGTTTGAGGTGGTGCTGCAACCCGTTTTTAGGGTTTCATCTTGTGCCATTTTGCTCTTTAATAATATATAAACACCATAGAATGCATTCCATTTCCCTCAATAAGTGTATTACTATCAAATACACTTATGACCATTCTTTGCATGTTTTTCTAGTACTTGAACCATGTTTTGGATGAAAGGGGGATATAGAGGAGGATACTAAGGTTCTATACCCTCGAACTAGCCCTAGATCATATGCCAACCTATGCCATGTGGTCAAGAGTTGATCCAAAGCAAAGATCATCACAATGAAGGACTTTGGATCTGAATTGCACAATAGATACCTCAAAATGGCTCCATAGTACATTGCCATGGCTATGGTATAGATTCTCCAAATCACAGGAAAAATCCAAGGAATTGAAGAGATACAAAAAGTTATCCACCATGATCCTGGACAGAAAAATGGTCATGGTGTGAAGGATTCAATAAGGTTGTGCCAACTAAAATGCTCCTGGTTTGAAGCTCCCAAGATAACCAAAGTTGAAGAAATGGCCAAGCCTCACCCATCCAAAATGATAGTGGAGACTGGCACGACCGTGTCACCACCTACCCACCACAACCGTGCTAACCAAGCATCCAAAACCTAAAACAACCTAGCCAGATTCAACTCACTATGGTGGGCATCTACTCTATACACCACGACTGTGGTGCCCAAAATGTCTGTGGCGGCCAACTACCCTAGTTCACTCTTTCCATTGTTTTCCTATTCTACCCCCACTTAACCCTATGCTCCCCAAGCCACTATATATACCTTAGTGGATGCAAGGAGAAAGAATGATCACTTATTGCCACCTACTATAACATTTTTTGAGCTACCTACTCTCTCCTAGTTACTCCCACTTCACTCACATCATCTTCCACCCCAAAACCCTAAATTTCTAGGGTTTTGGCCACTTTCACCCGCCATCCTATGCTTTCCATCTATCAATGAGGGAGGTGGACGTGCTACTAGATCTAGAGGTGAAGAAGGAGGAGTCTTCACCAATCAGTCATGACTATCTACTCCTTTAATTCTTCTTCTTTCTCCATTTTTATATTATGAGTGGCCAAGCTCCCTAGGTGGGTTATTTGGGGTTGAAAATACAACATTGATACCATTTGTAGAAAATTATATGTAAACTCTATAATTTTGTTTACTAATCATTTTTTTTCTATTTGTATCTCATTTACCAATAATTGCTTTGTGATTTATGTTTGACTCCACCCACATTCTAGGGTAAATGGCTTATATGTGGCTATTTTGGGATTTGGTCCTAGGTCCAACTAGTGGATCTCTAGCTAGATACCAATATTCCTAAATATCTTTACACTCTACTACTCCTAAGTGTGATATATATGTAGCTAGCTTGGAGATACTTAGTGTCGTTGGCCTGGAGCTACTTAAAGTCTATATGGGAGATGTCATGAGGTGTAAAACCCTCATCTACACCCTCCATAGCTACTCTTGCCCCCTAATTGTCCTAAGTGCTTCCAATTTAGACATATATATATATTTGTCAAATATTGATTTAATTCAACCTAAACTCTAACCAAATGAACCTCATAAGGTTGATAGGGGTGATAGGGACTAGTTCCCCTATAAACACCCTATTCCATCCATGACCAGTTAATAGTTTAGGACAATTATAGAACATATAACTTGATTATTTGGGTTGATAATCTAAATGAATGAGTAATGTTACATGTTATGACCCCCAACCCATTAATTATCACACTACTGCTAACATCCCACCCCCATTAATGGCTAGAAACCCTAATTTCTCTCTTGCTTAACTAGTGCTTGCTTAGTTAGCCTCTTTACTTGCTTAAGTAGTTGCTTTCATTGTTCATGGTAGATAAACCTTGCTAGTGTAGTCAATTTTTTTGTGATTTATTGTGCTTACTTTATTTAGTCATTTGCTAGTTTAGTTCTTCTCTTTCTCTTTTGCCTAAATTACTAGTGTAATATCTCTTTGACTAGTTAGGCTAGTTTCCATCTATAATTTGATAGTTAGGATTGCTTTGCTAGTTTAGTGCTAGTGTTACAATGGATCTTTTCTTTCTTACTTTACTTGAGCAAGTAATTAGGTCTAATTTGTCTAGGGTTAAAGTAGATTTCCTATTTTGTCTGATCTTAATTGCTTGAACAACCTAGTGTAACTCCCAAAACCAAGATTGAACCTTGAACCCTAGACTATGCTTTAGGAACCTAGCCTGAAAAAACTAAGATATAGTGCCCCCTCTCTCCCTTGGGTTCAACCCTTACTTGCCATTCTCTATATTAGTCCTGAGCCTGTGTGCTTGTGGACTTATGTAAGAGTATGTCCAAACTGGGTGTATAAATTTCAAAAGACCCAGATGTGTTCCTAAGGCACATACAACCACATCAATTGGTTGGGTGTACCCACAAACATATTAGGTTCCATTACCATAGTTAGAATTACCACTAAACAAAGTTGAACGAGGAGGCACTCGATGTTCATCCAGACCTAGGGAGCTTTCACATCATACACACCAAGCTCCCAAGGCACTACTCTGAAGATGATATCCTTCACCCTGAAGGTGGTACTTCTTGATTCATAATATTCTGACTTGAGGATCAATCCATGACTGAGTTCTAGGTGTAGAATGGCCACCATTGTGCTATGGGTGTCCTATAATGCCACTTTGTCTTTGCTCCGTTCCATCACGGGTGGCCAAGATAGCACCCTGGAAAACTTAACGAGCACCCTCGTGTATGGATGAATGTTGTAAGAGATGTAAATTGGTGGTGGAAGAGGTGATGCAATCACATAGACCCAAAACTTCTATGTCCCAATAGACCTCAAGGGGAGAGGGGGGAATTTCTAACAATCATCCAATGGGGGTTATAGAGCTTGATGATTCCTGCCCAACACCGCTCAAGTCACTAGTGGCGGTAGGGGTGGCATAGCTAAGAAAGACCTCTGCTCACTTGGTGTTTTTGCCCTCCATAGGAAAAGAAAATGACCCATATTGGACATTCTCACTTCCAGTGTCTAACTCAAAGAACTAGTGGCAATACTCATAGTCTAGCCTTGGCCCCACTTTTAAACCAATGACACACATTTTGGTAGCACATAGGGTTGGAGACATAGGGGGTGGGCTTACAAGAGGTGTATGAGGGGAAGGGGGAGGCGGAAGGACCAATTGGTGATAGTCATTTGAAGTACATATCAGTTTTGTCCTAGGAATCTTGATATGCTCTAAGAGCTTAGCATAGGGTGTAGCTTCTTTTTAGGCTAGTGTTTTATCCTTCTCAAGAAGATCATCCAAACCTGACTTATAATCAGTGTCTTCCAAGCCGACGTTGGGCTCTTAGTGTGGTAGCTCATGATCGCACATCTGCAATGGAGGTCAACTGCCCCTAACCCATCTAGTCATGAGTGAGCCACATCCCCTCCTAAACCAGCCTCTTCCTAGGATGCCACTCTAGAGCCATTGATGGTGGATGCAGGTGGCTAACATTCTCTCAATTATTTACAGATAAGGAGCATTCCACCAGCACAAAGAGGGAAGACACCAAGAGGAGAGACAAAGGAGATAAGAAGATAAGATGACCCGACAGGAAAGTGGTGCAGAAAGAGGGGGAAGAAGAAAGCTTGAGGGGAGAAGGTACTCATCGTGAGGATTTCACATGGGCCGACGGCGGCTGTCACTTCTTCTAGGGTTAGGTCGAGCCCTTCCCCAAATCTAGAGAGAAGGCAGAGCTCAATCTAGAAGAGACTCAAAACTATTTCTCAGAACATGTTACTCCCACCTACATCGAGTCAGGTGCAAGATTTTCCTTCCCAAAATTTAGACCTCATGATCTAGTCACATAAAGGAAGTGCTGATTGTTTAGAGAATGAGTAACAATACACATAACCCACTTCGTAACCCCCTCTACACCCAATTCTTGGGATTTTTTATGTCGATTCTTGGGAATTGACATCACAGAAATTTGAGAAAAGACATGATAGTGGAGAAAAGGCACAAGAAAGAGAAAAACCAAGAAATGAAATTATTTTCCTTATAAATTCCAAACTGTAATAATTTTTAATGAAATAACACCTATTAGATTCTTTACAAAAAATACTTTATGACAAGACACATGTCGACATACTTTTAAGAAAAAATAAGTTGTAGTATACAAATAATACATTAATGAGTATTGTTACACACACAAACACATACACATACACACACACATATATATAAATATAAATATATAAATATAAATATAAATATAAATATAAATATAAATATATATATATATATAGTGAAGCTGGAATACACTCGAGTGTACCAGAGATGTTGTACACCTCGATCATTTTCCATAATGGAGAAATTATTTTGAAAATATAAACCAATGACCTTTTTAAGTGTTTTAAGAACATAATATATACTAAAGTTGAGATCATTTGCACACTTATAGGTCATGCATTTAAAGCGGATAAAACTCATGTATTTCAAATTATTTATGTGCGTCAATTTTGTTGTCCTTGGATGAGTGACTTAACCCATCTAAATGGTTTCAAATTTTGTATGGGATCTATTACTATTGTCACATGAAGATCAATTGATTAGATTTGCAAGCATATGGTCTAGATAGGCAAACACCATTGAGGTGTACAGTGTGATATGTACACTCCAATGTATTCTAGCCCGATTCTCTCTCTCTGTGTATATATATATATATATATATATATATATATATATATATATATATATATATATATATATATATATATATATATGCTCAAGTGGTCAAGCACGATGTCTCCTGACAAAGAGATCTGAGTTTAAATCCTAGTTGCCATCATGTTTTACCACCCTCTGGGCGTTTAGCCTCCGCCACGAACATGGGAGAGGGGGAGAGAATGCCTCTCTAAATCACACACACATACATACAAAATGAGTACTATATATATATATATATATATATATATATATATATATATAGATAGATAGATAGATACACACACAATACCTACTTTAGAATAAACAATACAAAAAGTGTATAATATTATTTGGAGTATCCAATGTCTTATAAAAATGAGTACTAATGACATATACATACTATTTCGTTAAGAACAATACTGGTTAAACATGGGTATTTTCCTCATGTGATTAAACTAAATTCTCATTTTAGGGCAACATAAAAATGAAAAATATGAGTACCATCCTCTAGAAAAATACACAAATAGTCATTTTTTTATAATGATGATACTAAAAAATGAGTACTCTCTCACTTGAAGGATGTACACCTTACAAAAATAGTACTTATTTTTTTACATAAATCGTATTATTTTGTCAAGTATAATAGATATATTTCACAAATAAATAACCATTACAATACTCATCTTTTATATTGAAATATACATTATACAAATGTAAAGTATTTATTTTAATTGAACCATAAAGTGAAGCACAATACATATTCTTAAAAACAATGACATTTAAAATATGTACTTCGCCAAAAAAATAACATGCAATACTCATTGTTAAGTTAGCATGTTACTCTGAAATGAGTACTATCCTCAATGCAGTACTCACTTCAGAATAACAATATTTTGAATGAGATTGTACATATTTTTCACTCTAAAAAAGTATTGTATATATGTTTATGTGGATAATACTCATATATATATAATATTATTTAAATTAGATATTGTTTCTCAAATATGTGTCGACATTAAACTTATTGGAATATATTGTTTGTAAGGAATCTGATAATTTTTATATCATAAAAAATTCATTACAACATGAATGTTACAAACAAAACAATTCTCTCTTTTTTCTTTTTCTCTTTCCTATACTTTCACCCAACTTGCCCTCTCTCCTCTCTTTATCGATTACTATAGCCCACTAAATAGTTTTTTTTAAGGAATATTCATGCATGAATAAGGAAAAGATCCACTTACAAACCAAGGGACACCTGCAAGCATAAACTCGCCAATAGATCCCTCAGATACAAGGAGCAAAAAGTCTACCAAACAAGAAAAAGTGATGGGAAAAAAGGATGAGTTTGTGGGGGAGGCACCCCTTAGACATTGCCTCAACAACTAGAACAAGTTGAAATTAAATTAAACTATCCACTAAGTCCATTTTTAGAAATCTGATTCATCTTCTAGGATCTCCTTCAGGGTATATAATCCTCCACCCCCATTGCTTGCAAAGAAATTGTTTGAGCTAGCTTCGGCTAGGTTCACCTATGTGGAAGTTGAGGCCTGTCCTGCATGAATTATAGATAGAAAGATCTGATGAGATGTTCAAGAAGATTTTATTTATAAGTCTATTGGAGTTATTGAATTTTCTATGGTTTCTTTCCAACCATACATTCCAAAGTGCAAAGACAAGAATGTCTTTAGATTTGAAGCCCTGAAAAAGTGTAAGAGGAGTTTCACTTTTATGTTTAGCCAGGACATTTTGGATATCTGGGTTGTTATGAAAATAGTTTTTGAGGATATTATTTATGAAGTTGCAGTGTATGAAGATATGATCAATAGTTTCTTCTTCATTGTTGCATAGGTAACATCTGGTTGGACCCAAGCAACCTCTTTTGGTGATGTTATGATCGGTAATTAGCCAGCAGAAGATTTTAAGTTTTTGTGGCCATTTGGTTTTCCAAATGTAATCTATGTTGGAAATAAGGCCCCTATCTGACAGGAAGGTATATGCTACTCTTGGAGTATACTTAGAACCTTAACTCTAGGAGACCAACTTGCTGGTATTGTTTTCAAGTTCAATGACAATTTCTCTTAAGTCATTTCTCTCTATGTATGTGAGAAGGTGTCTCTTAAGTTTATCAGTTTTGTTGTTGGAGAGGAGTTTTAGAGTTTTTTTGATATTCATGGATGTTAGAGCTCTAGGGACTTGGATATGTGGATGGATGTTCCTGATGGAGTTATGGTGGAACCAAGGGTCTATCCAGAAGTTGATGTTGCAGTGGATTTGTGGGGGGTGTAGATGAGATTCCTGATCAGGTGGATGTTATTATTGATGTATTTCCATAGGGGTGAAGATATATTGTTTCTAGTTTTTTGCCATGGTGGTTTACTCCTGTAGTATTTTTGGAGTATAAGGCGACTCCACACTTTGTTTTTGTTTATGGAGAGAATGTTGATAATTTTAGCTATGAGGCATAGGGCATGAGTTTTGATGTTTATGATGCCCCATATACCAATTATTGTAGGAGCAATGATGGTATTCCAATTTACCAGGTGGAAATGTTTGGTGTTGGAATATTTGAGTTTGTGATTGTTCCATAGAAAACTTCTTGTGATTTTGTCTATCATGTTCTTAGTTTTGTTGGGTAAAGGAATGCAACTCAAATAGTGTGTGGTGATGGGGGTAATGACACTATTAAGTAGGGTGAGCCTGCCTGCAAGGTTGAGAAAGTTGTTTGTCCATGAAGATAATCTGAAGTTAATCTTTTTGATGATTGGATTCTGGATGGTGTGAGTGATTTTCAAAGGTGTTATGGGTAGCCCAAGATAATTGATGGGAAACTCCTCTGATTTGCATTTGCTAATAGTTGATTGGGCAGTGTTCACACCAATGATAGATGATTTATGGAGGTTTATTTTGAGTCTAGATATGTAAGAGAAGATACCAATGATGTGTATGATATTGATGATGGTAGTATCATCTGGAGAGACAAGAATGATGATATCATCTGCAAATTGGATTATATTTTCTTGGCATGCCTGTGGAGAGTTGATGAGACCTTATTCCATACCAAGTTTGTTCATATTTGTGAGCAAAGAGGCTACAATGATGAAGAGGTATGGAGATAAAGGGTCTCCTTGTCTAAGCCTGTTTGATTTTCTGAAATGACCAAAAGGTGAACCATTTATGATGGTAGAGAAGAAGTTTGTGGAGATACACGAATGGATCCATGTGTTCCAATTATCTGGGAAGCCAAAACCTACAAGGGTTTTGTGAAGACAGTCCCAATTGATGTTGTCAAAAGTCTTTTCAAAATCTAGTTTTACGGCTATCAGGGGTGTTTTGTTTTTGTAACAGAGGTGGACCGTCTCATTTACCATGATGTAGGCATCATGGATACTTCTATTTTTTTTGAAAGGCATTCTGATTGAGAGGAATGATTTTGTACACGAAAGGTTTGATTCTATTCACAAGAGTTTTTGCTATGATCTTGTAGGAGGTGTTGATGAGACTGATAGGTCTGAATTGAGAGATGGACTCAAGTTCATCAACTTTCTTAATGAGGGTGATGAAAGTATGGTTGAGGTGTTTTAGGGGCATTGTTGTAGAGGTGTAGTTCCTGTAGGAGAGCCCAGAAGTTCTTCTTAAAGTGTTTCCAGTTAGCTTGGTAGAATTCAACATTCAAGCCATTTGGACCAGGAGATTTATTTTTACGAAGTGAGTTGACCACTAGATCAAGATCATCTGGAGAGAAGGGTTTAATGATAGTTTCTGGAGAGTCAATGGTGCAGCCACACAACAGGTGCCAGTCTATGGAGTTGAGGAAAGATGGTTTATGGTTGGAGTTAAAAATATTTTTGAAATGGTCAACGATATGAGAGGTAATCATGTGCTTGTTTGATGTGTTTGAACCATTTATTTTAAGCTAAGCAATGATGTTTTTCCTAGAGTTGTTGTTACAAATCTTGTGGAAGAATTTGGTGTTCTTATCTCCTTCGTTGGCCCATTGAATTTTGGCTCGTTGCCTCCACTTGGTGTCAATACAGTCTTTAATGTGATCCATCTCAAATTTTATGGATAGAACAAGTGCAAGATCTATTGAGAGATCATTATCTACAAAAAAATATTGTTGTTTGAGATCTTAGAGTTTGTGGGTCAGGTTGTTTGTTTGACTCCTTTGCCAATCTTTGAGCTTATGTCTAACCGATTTGGTATTTTTATGTATGTGGTAACCCAAGTTTCTGGTTTTGGGATTGGCTAGAGACCAGCTATCCTCCCAGAGTTTGATGGAAAAAGGGTCAGAAAGCTAAAAATTTATAAAGAGGAAAGGTTTATATCCCCATTTTTCTAGCTTAGTGTCTAAGATGATAGAAAAATGATCAGAGATGGGGGGAGGGGCTATCTGGACAAAGGCTAAGGGGTATTGATCTTCCCACTTCGAAGTGCAGATGAAATGGTCTAATCTTGCTCTGGTATGATTTCTAGACCAGGTGAAGTGAGCATTTGAAGGAGGAATGTCGATCAGCTTGTGTTTACTGATCAAATCGACGAAAATTTTGTCTGAGGGAGTTAGGCTGGAGGAGGAGGAAAGTTGGTTAAGTCTGTCTACTGCGTTAGTGATGAGGTTGAGGTCCCCTCCGATAAGCCAATACTTATTATCCAGAAGATTCATAATGGAAGTGAGTTCAAAGAGAAACGCAGTCCACTAAATAGCTACCTTACATATGAGAATATATGAGCGCAACATCTTTCAAGACGACTTTACCGAATGCCGACCTTGTTTCGGGATTTGACTTGAAGCTTTAGTTCTAATAACTTGACGTTGGTATAAAACTTCCATAATGTCCATACTGTAACATTGAACACGATACACGCGAAGTGGAAGTTGTCCAACAACGATGGAAAATACATGATGTCTTAGAATTTGTGTCCTCCAGCCGGTGCATACTCGTATATTTAAATACGTAGGTCCAACACTTTTTTTTTTAAATATTCCTTAGCAACACATCATGTGTTTGGGCGATATCCAAAGTTGGTAATTTGTCACTAGTATTTGAGCTAATCTTTCTTTTCATTATGTCTTCTAATCACAACTATCTTATTGAAATGGATGAAGAATTAAGAAGAGGTTGAGCATGGTCGGTGATAAGGTATGAGTACACCCCTAGATGATTCATTCAGTTTTTTTTTCTTTTCAGGGACAGTTGGGCATTTTTTCATACTGGCTATAGCTAGTATGTTTTTGATCCAAGTATACTCTATAGGGACAACTTCGTAGATCATCTTGTTTCATGGAAAATTCACTTGGTCTCCACCCTCTAACACCAAAAAGGAGGAAAATTGGAGGGTTCGAAAGCTCATTATAAAAAGCGAGTTAATTTTTGAGGCGTTCTGCAATATATGCCATGGTCATATAGGATGGAATGTACACAAGAGACATCTTAACGGCAACATACACGTCAATGAGAATATTTTGATGAGACCCGAGTTCGAGTATGCGCCCAAAGTATCTACTAAAACCAACAAGTTGACTCAATGGCTTCATTATATAGTAGTATAGTTCCAAAGACAAGCCTATTGGCATAGATGAATAAAAAAAGTGGGTTGCAACAAAAATATGGTTATGTTACAAAATCTCAAGATTCATGTGTAGTTGCACCAAGACCAGTACAATTGTGTGTCAAAATTCAACTGTGGCATGCACCATCAATTTGAAGAAATCTAGTTATGTATATATGGTAGTTTCTAGAGCATATGGAATATAAGCTAAGAAGCATCTCAACATGTCTTTTACGAAGATATTTGAAGCTTATTTGAATCGTTCTTTCATGAGAATTTGAGACTGAAATTTGGTACCTATTTTTTGCAGGGTATTATAGTAAATCAACAGATAATATTTCATATTCCATCCTAGAACAAAACGTTCATTGCAAAAATTGGCATATTCCTAGAGAAAGGATTTATCTCTATAAATATCAAGAATTTATCTCTACAAATATCTATATATGAAAACAAAACTCAAAGAAGTTCGATGATATTTGGGTTGAATGTGCATCAAAAATCACGATAAACGTGTATCATCATTTGGTAATGAAGTGGACTCTGTTTTGGGTAGATCTCACCAAACCATGATTTCAATAACGATGTGTTAGTAGTTCAGTAGGTATATCACAAAGTTTTTGTGTGTGCCATAATCATATTTCCATACATTGTACTTGATTCTTAGTGCATTTATTATACAAACATAGAGAAGCAAATACTCAAACCTTAGTGATTTATGCATTGAAATCTTAGTGAACCATCTACTCAAGTCTAGTGAATCCTATACTAGAATACTTGAACACTAACTACATTAATCTTGGCCCATTGTGTACCTAAACCATAGTGCACTCACCATATGCCGCGATTAAATGAAATTGGGTTGTTATGTTTACAGGTAGGGTTTATGTGCTCTTATATTATTGGATATCCATTTCACCTACCTTTCTAGCTTGATTCTCATTTTCATTTTGCAAAAATTATGGGCAGAGTATAGATGTATTTATGGATAAGTACATACAAGTCACTAATGCATCATATTTAAAAAAAGGTGGATAAGTTATATACTAAATACCAAATATTGGCAATACATCTGAGTTAGTCTAGTGAAGAAGCAAGGTATCTATCTCGAAACTAAGTGGTTAAATAATACTAATGGTAGTGAAGAAATCACTAAGTTGCACTCTATGAAAATTCTTCATTGGACATGGATGTATTGGTGAACGCCAATGTATTCCTAGTATTTCTCTTGATCCTTAATTACCCTCATATTTGGTCATGAGAACTACGTTGGTGTTGTTGTTGCTCATTCCCATTGAATTTCTCTGCACGAGTCCAATAATATTAGGGAACATGATATATTCACACATGGCTCAAAGATGAACACTAAGTTCAACACATGTGCATTGATGTCTACATCAACTTTTAGGTCATTCACCTCATATTCCTACATAATCATTATCATATATGATGAATATTAACATATTATGGGCTAGTGAATATAGGGCTTTCAGTGTCACTAATGAAATCATTTCTTCTAAAACTAGAGTTCCTTAGTATTGTGAAATTTTACCACCTTCATTTCTAAATTACAACATATGGTAGATATAAATTTACTTCAAACAAATCACCAAAATAAAAACATAGTGGTACATATAAAAAAAAGATACATACTATGGAATCTCCAAAATATATATCGACAAATGTGTAATAATATGATATTATCCTTTTCATTATTATCCCCACTTTTTTTATTTTACATTTTTTTACTAATTTTACATCACATGGAAATGATACAAATATGGGTCCATTAGAAGATTGATCCCTCAAGCTACACATGCACACTGTACATTCATTTTTCCATGCAGATCCACATTACATATAATAGGAAGGCTTGAACATTTTATACATCCTTGATCATGTCCAACAAAAAGTGTCTAAGAGCTTTGTCCAAGCCAAGTGGTATTTCAAAAATTCTTAAGATATCCTCATACTTTCTAGTGTTTCCATTTCTCAAAGGACAGAGTGGGTTCTGAGTCATGTTGGTGAGAGTTACACTCCATAGCATATGATGATTACAGTGGAACAACTTAAGTTTTAAAACATCACAAGAAGAACCAAGGGAATATTATGCTTGCAAAGGATTTATTAACTTAACATTAATTCTGAATAGTTATAAAAGCTCATGGAAAGTTGAAATTTCTCATGGTAAGCTTCATTATACAAGGTTAACATTAGATAAGAAGAAATATATACAAGGAGTTTCTTCCCATCCAACTGACTCCATGTAAGGTTGTGGAAGCAATCCTAGACTTGGTTTTAGTCTTTGAATGTGAGTGTAAAGTTTTTGGGTGCATGTCTTTTCTCATGGTATACTATCTAGCATAGACTGTACCTATGATTGACTTACTATGGTAGAGGAAAGTCACCATAGCAAAGTATCATTGAAGTCCCTTAGTCTCTAGAGAGATTTTATACAATTGATAATCCCTTGGATTACGTCCTTCCTATGGACTTGTCAAATTTGATCAAGATGAAGGTGGTCAAGGGTGATCTTCAAACATTTGGTCAATTATTAGGGTGAGTGGTATATTCTAGAAACTACTCAAGGTATGTTTAATCACATGTTTATAACCGTCAGGGAGTTGCATAACTCTAACTATTCATAGTCCAAGTAGGCACTAGTTTATGAGGTATTTGTACTTATTTTGCATTTATATTGTTTCATATTTTTGTAACAAGTCCAACTAGGTAAACATAATAAGAAAGCTAAGTGTTTCGTTGGTTATGTGGTTAGATAATAGAACACCGAGGACCAATCATTGTTATCCCACTTTGATGAGAATGGAGGAATGATCCAATGGTATTTAGTTTCCATTCTAGATACACTCACATGCAATGTATTTCTAATCCATTAAGATCTACCAAATAAAAGTTGGTCAATGTAAATAAATGTACCCATTTTTTTCTTAACTATGAGTTATGAATTAACATACAAGGGTCCATTGGTGATTTATTAGCTAAAATATGATACCATAATCTCCTCCAAATGAATGTATAATCTAGTAGATCTTTATCTTGCATCTTTAAAATTATCTTTTAAAGACTTGAAACGTATTTTCTTGTTGATTTTTTTTCAAGGGATGCCTACATTCAAAAAAATTGTGATAAATGAATGTATAAACTCTCATAGTAATTATCTATTCGCCGTCATGATATAATTTACAAATTTGAATTCTTGATAAGCCTCACATCTCAAGGTATATGTCTCCCATAATCATGCTTTCATTCGGGAGCTTTGAATTCTCTAAATTTCATCAAATTTTAATATAGTTTAAAACACAACATATACTTCTGACCAACTTTTTCATGACTTGTCAAAAAATTATACTAGGATCTTATATTCAAAAATATTAGTAAAGGTTTCAACTTCAACTAATCCCAAAATTATTGATTATTTTTCTAAAATTGAATCAAACCTATTTCATTAACTATTAGCTCTCACACAAAAAAAACCATGAGGTTATCACAGTTGTCACCAACTATTCTTTTGTTGAATGTAATGAGATACCTTAAACTTCATGTAAACATAATGTATTTATTAGTAAATAAGCTATTTGACTAGGCTTGGGGTGGTATTATTTGATGTAGGAATAAGAAACAACGTTTGCACTCCATATCTATTCTACATTTGATCCCTAGCTTAGGTATGTAGGATACACATCCTTAATGTATCTTTGGGCTATGATAACATGTTTTGGAAATGCAATTGATGGAAATTTGACATCAATTCATGGTTATTTACTAAATTATTTTCTATTGTTTAAATCTATATCTTATGTTTATGGTTAGAGATATTACTTAGAATTATATGAGATTATGTTCTAAAAATACAATAATTAATATCATTATTTAAAATAAATTACTATATAATTTCAAGAATGTAGCAGTTTTTTATTTCAAATAATAGAAATAAACCTATTTTGTACTTAGAATGCTTTGTTGAATATTCTAAATTTTAAGTACACAAACAATATCTTGCATTTTAATTGGGTATCCTCATGATTCTATACTATAACTGAGATAGATTATAGAGTATTTTCAAGTTATTTTATAATCTCAATATTCAAAATATGATATTTTGGTCAACTTTTAGATTTATATTGTTTTGTAACCCTCCAACACAATATTATTTGTACTATTATATAGTGATACGTAACCCTATATGTTTTAATCAGAAGGTATGCAACATGTAACCTACTAAATTTTGTGTCCCAAAAATATAAATATAATGAAAACATCATTGTTTACAATTTCAAACTATTCACACTTGGAACCCTCTTGATTGTACTTATTATAACTCATTTGAAATATTACATAAGTTTTTCCATCTGAAGATCCTTCATTTTATCGATTCCCATTTTATTTCTTGAAAAATCCTTGTTGCTTTAGTTATTTGATCAGACCCAATAGAAAGATAATAGACATTATTTGTGAACATGTGACTTTAGAAAATCATTATGAAATACCTCCAATATCCCTAGATGTATTATATTTAAATTTAATAGAAAACTATATTTAGTAGATTATATCTATGTAAAAACTTATGATTATATATTTTGTTAAGATACTAGAATTCCTAATGAAATCTATTGTATGAATTTCAAGTTCGTGGTTGGAGTAGCTTGTAGAAAATAGTTAGTTTGAAGGTATTCAAGCTATGTGACTCATCGATGTGCTATCTAAAGGTTATATCTTAGGAGGGGATCCATCATCTTCAAACCCAAGCCTAGGACAAAAATGTGAAGTATGTTCTCTTGTAATGCCCAGTCCTACAACCCATGGATCTAGTAGATAACTGGACCCATAGATCAACACTGACCTTGGCTATAAACTTTGTCTTCACTCATATGCAACTTGAGAAGACTTATTGATAGGTCAGTGATGCTAGTACTACTTTGGGCCAAGAATAACTACATAGTTCTTAGTGATGGGATCCCTAAAAAGAAGAGACACCTCGTTGACATGATTCATTTTTATCTAAGGCCTTCAATCTTGGGATGCTACAATCTTCTCCAGTTAGTCTCTTAGATTCCCCATCAAGACTCAACTATATGGTCTCATAATCTCTTCCTCATTTCAATGTGAACCCAAATGTATTATATACATGCAACTCCCATTCATGAAAATTAGCACAAGGTTGGCTCCATCTTTCCACTAGATATCCCTTTCCTCATGCATGAACACAACTCAAGATTGTAGTTCCACATGTCCATGTAGGCCTCACCTACTAAAGGAGAACTAGATCTGGCATCATTTGTAATTCCCTACCCAAACCCAAGGCTCTAGTAGAATTTTGAGAATAATGACTAACCCCACATACTAACTTCCGTCTCCATTGTGTGCTTTGTCCTCACTCACGTACAAACGAGTAAGAGTTTCTAAAAGGTCAACCATGTTAGTGATACTTATGGATAAGCATTCTTAAATTCAAAGTTCTAAGTGTTTCGATCCTTGAAAAGGAGGTTCACCTTGTGGATAAGGTATTCCAATCATTAATTTCAAGATTATTTTTTCTAGTATTAGACAGGAAACTGAACTTGACCAAACCACCTAGTTAAGTTTTCTCTAGTTGGGTATTATGGTCTAGTTTGGTTTGAAAAGTTCTCAAACCAGCCTTAACTGGTCTGGTGATAGTCTGGGCAACTCGTTAACCTATGAGACCAAACTTCACCTAGCCTATATGTGTGTATTTCTATGTGTCTATATATATATACTCAAGTAAATAGTTCTAGTCATGATTTATTTGATGTATATACAATATTTTGAATTATATCAAGATTTTTTATCATTGTTGAAAATGAAATTTATACTAAATTTTTAGTTGAGATATATATAATTGTTTTAAATAATTTAAGTTAATTTATTGCATTGATATGCAAAACATTCCATCTAATGTTTAGACAATCATATCTATTTCATGATAATAAAGTACGATCTAAACTGACACTATAACATTATTAAATTATTAATGAACTTTTTTCTTTAAATGTGCGGTTAGTAAATACTATGTACCGGTGGTTTTAGACAAAACTTAAATAAACTTGACCACATTTTAGCAGTCAAGTTAAGTCTGGTCTAGACCCTTTTAGCAATCAAGTTTGGTTTAGGAAATTTTCAGACCACTATATGTGGTATGGTCAGTTTTAGGGTCAGACCAGACCATGCCCACCCATAATTTTTTCTAAGGCTCAAATATGAGGATGTTACATCCCATATTTCTCCAAAAAATAATGTGCTATTTGTCCCTTTGACTTTCTATTGATATCACCTATTTAGATGACCAGTTTATGGGACACAAAAATGAGCCTAGTTTGCTTCCCATCAACCACACTCTTACTTCACCTTGAAATATTTGATGAGAATTCCTATATGTATGTATACCTTCATATAATAAATTATTCATGCCATTATCACCATCCAATCTATAACAAGTTATTTACATGCCTATATTCCCACTTCTAACTATGTATTACCAATAATGGTTTTTTTTTTATCTGACGACCACCTTCAATACCATCACCAAACCACTTCAAACTCCTTTTTCAATCTATTGCATTACCATAGATAGAGATATGCAGTAGAATATGGAGGTGATACATGCACCCTCTCTTATACTAGGTATTATACATCATACAATGGCCTAGAGAAAACAATGATATTATATTACACCCTGATGTTCAGTGCAAAAGATCTTTATGTTATGACCACATCAGAGCGTAATTGGTAAACTAGGATTTAACTGAATGATTACATGTTTAATTAGATTGACCATTTCTTAAACTTGATTAATGATATTATCTCAATTATGAAGTAATAAACCTAATGATAACTGTAAGAGTGCCTTTATTTTGAATAATTAGGGTTTGAGAAGTATAAATCCTAGTTAGATGAAATTAGGGTTTTTGTACAACACACCTATGATTGGGTGGAATGGGTGAGGTGATCAAAGGAACTATGAAAATGGTAGTTGTAGGCTTGGGTAGAATGCCCATGGTGGATAGTACAACTGTGTAGGGTTGATGTTGGCACTGACATTCTAGGCCACATGATATTTTGGAGAAATAGAAGTGTTGACCATCTTTATACTCAAATCTACTGGAACCAACGCACCTCAAACATGATAGTAAGCATGGAAGTGATAGCTGTAAAGGATGTGGAAGCTTGCACGACCGTTCTGGGGGTATCTAGGGCATTTTTCTCTTAGCTAATATTTCTACAGACTACTGGATAGTAGTGCACTATTTTATTTTTTATTTATTTATTGGTGTTCTAAATGATCTAAAAATTTTGTTGGAGATCTGAGACTCAATGGAAAGAAACATGATAAATGTTCATAATTTTGGGAGGATGTTTGACCTATTAAATGAGCAATTTATAGTAACATTTTTATGACAAAAAATTCTCCTGAAGTAGAAGAAAGTGTAAGTAGGGTCAATATGCAATTGACCCAAGCACCTCAATTTCTCTATATGATCAACCTAATACACTATTGGATCTCATATTTTGTGACTTATTCCATAAATTAAATCCTTGGGAAAGAGGGAGAGTTAGGGTTTGAATGGAGAAAGTGGTGAAAATGGTGATCTAAGGTTTTCTCTTCCTAGAGTTGATGAAATCAAGTAAGTTTGTCATCTATATATATCTTTTCTTGGTGACTATTCTCTCACATGTTAAGATTATGTCCCTCATATTATTTGATTCAAAATGATATCAAATCTTCATCTTCTCTCATTCTTTCTCCCTAATTCTACATTTCTAGGGTATCCAGGGTGAAAGGAAGAAGAAAGCAATGGATTTCTAGGAGTTTGATGTGGATTCTAGAATTTCAGTTCTTGGGATATGTTGTTAAGGTATTTTCACACCTTAGGTGAGTATATACTTCCTTTAAATAGTAGATTGCATGAAATTGTATTAAATCCTCAATAATCTTCAATTCCTTTATATGCGACTACAAACCCTAAATCTTCCTTTCAGTTTAAGCTTATGAGAGATGATCGAGAAATGGGCTGTTTTCCTAATCCGATAAATTTCAGATGATAAAATCATATTAGAAATGGATAAAATAATATAAAATAGAATTCCTAAATTTATTGCAGAAGTTATAGGAATATTCCTGAATCTAAGGTTTTTGGTTATGTCTGAAATTGTTGTATAATTGAATAAAGAACTTTGACTGTTTGAATCTCATTGTTTATGAATGATTGTGTTATCTGAATACACATACAAATATGTTAGATACTATCTTGGATTTCATTTTATGTTATTAGTATTTGCTCTATATCTCAATAAAGAGGGTGAAACCCTAGATAGTGGACAGTTGGAATTTTGGGAATAGATATAATGAAATTCAACTGATGTGATTCTTTTATCATTATAAATACATTTATTCAATGTTATTCTTGATGATGATATTTCAGAGAATGGTGTGAAAACCCTACTTTAGTCTGTTCTAGGGTTTCATATATATGTTTGGTTGTCTTTGAGCTATTGGAAGGTCTCTTTTTATCAGTGAAAGTTATAATGCCTTAAATCCTTATGCAAGTCATGTGATATGTGAATGAGGCAAATGAAACCCTAAGAATAGGATATTCAATAAATTAAGTATTTTCATATTAGTGTTTCTAAGTATGAGATATAATATTGATAAATAGTTCAGTTTGCAATACATATTATAGATAATCAATGAAAGAAACTATTTATAAGGTCAAGCTAAGAAATGTTGATTTGATGATTGAACTATGAATGTAAAGAGTGAACTAGACATTAGATGACCTGAACACTATAGAATCCTTCAAAGGAAGGCCTGAGCTGTGAGGAGGAAGTAGATTCCCAACTGGAGGTAGTCTAGGTTGAGGTAAGTCAAAGTGTACCATTAGGGTGTGATGGTCTAGGCCAGTGAGGGTAGACTCCTTATAGTTGTGTGGTACCCAACACTGATTGAGGATGTTGGTGGTACCTGTGTTATGAGTTGTGTTGATCAGTGGACATATTTTGTAGGTCCATTGATGCACAACAAGCTAGAGTGCTTTGACTCCCCACTTGAGTACCTAGGTTTAGAAGAGGAGTCGAAATATCTAGCCGCTCCCATTAGCCGCTAAGATCTAGATGTGCTGAGTCCCTCAGTAGATGGGGTCTTACTCAAAATATGGACTTAGGAACCCAAGTATGTTTCTGAGTCTTGTATAGTGAGATCGTATCTTGCTAAAATGCTTTCACATGTAGCGGTGCACTTCATGTGGGTTTAGGGCACAATAAGATGAATGAGAGATTAATCGTGTCTGTGTAGTTATTCCTTTCTTCTTTGTATGTTTTGAATTAATAGTTCCCTTTGTGATTAATCAAGTATGTTTAGATATTGATTTACTCTTTGCATATCTTTCCATATATACTTGTGAATAATTATTTCCTTTATAGTTGTTACTATTGTATTTTATATTTAATTTCTCAATAATATATCTCTGATTGTCTATGTGCTTTAAACTATTTCTTTTAAGTACTCATTCACTAAGAGAGAAGGATCACCCCTCTATTCACAATATTTTAGGGAAACCATGTGGATCTAAAAAATGTCAATGGGAGAGAAGATCTGCCATGAGAGATAAGTATCAGATTAGTTAAGTTCAATCAGTATGTGTCACTCTAGGTCCTTGTAGAGTAATGAGAGAGTTGTAAATGATGATGTGTAACTTTGTTTCCTCATTATTAAAGTATACATCCAATTATTAAGTCGTGTGTACATGGAAGTGTGAGGAACCCAATGAGTTATATATGTATCCTTACTGTTGGAAACATATTAGAGGAATCAAGGTTTTATTCCCCTTGCAAAGTTAGTTTACATGATTGAATGTGATGAAACAAAGAGTTTGAAATAAGAAACATTTAAGGGTGTTCTTTGTATTAGGTTTAATACCCAACTTATGCCCTAATCTCAAAATTAGTGGTAATCGTGGGATGTGGGTGTAACATTTTATGTCACCATGCATATTTTTTGTATTATTTTTATTTTTTTTATTGTCACTCATATTTCTTTTTTTTATATTTTTAATTTATTTTTAACATTTAAGGGTTGACAATTTTAAAATCCAAAATTTATGGCTTCCCACGAACCCAATAACTCCAACAAAACAAACTAGTTCCATGGTATCGTTTGATGAATATGATAAAATTTCTATTATGAAAAACAAATTGAAATTTGAGTATGTGTCAGTTACAATTCTAACTTTGAAAATAAGACTAAATTTTAACTTTGAAAATATCTAGGTCTAAATCAGTTCTAGATTAAACTGATTACACATCCACCTTGTGCATAACTCCAAATTTGATACACCTAACTGATAGTAAATAAATTTTACAAATGCGAGATAATATAGATTTAATAGGTTGACCAAAATATGAGTCTAAGTCAGTTCTAGGTTATCATAGTAACAATTTGCATTGTTTCTAGGGTTGGAAAAATGACATAAATATGGACCAAGTCAGTTTTGAGTGTGAATGCAAAAATTTATATCTTATGGCAATAGTAAATAAAATTTAGCAAAGACCTAGCAAGAAGGTTTCATGAGATGCCCTTTACTTAAGTTCAAATTTAGAATAAGAAAAATTTATTTATAGATGATGTAGATGTTTCTTATATAACATTCCATGTATTCTGATAAGATGTATGGAAGTACAAATATTTTTTTACTTGTTCTCAGTTAGAATTAAGTGAAAATTTATTCTTAAAAAAATGTATTTTAAAATGAAGGTAGAAAATCTATAAATATATGAAACACATGCACATCTTCTAAAAGTTAATATTTTACATAGCTAGAATAGTAAGAGCTTAATCAGGTAATTCCTAGAGCATTAGCACAATTTAAACCATTTGTCTAGAAACAAATAGTAACATATAGTGATCTAGGCTACTTATGTTTATACCATATTGAATCAATACTATATATTGTGACCATGCATTACCAGACTTTTAGACTTCTCCTATGGATCTTTGCATTGACAGGCTTTGATTACTATGAATTGTATATATATGGGATCCAATGACTATTGTTTTTCATTGATATATTTCTGTGTATCTATTCTACATTAGTGGATTGATTATTATGGGTTCTACACACCAACTTCTTGGAGGTATGCCATAAATGATACATTTTGGACTAGATCAGTGATGGAAAAGAATATGCCACCCTAAGAACCATTGTGGGTAAACAAAACTGTTAGAGAACTTGGCCTACTCATAGTTAAATATTTGAATAATATTTAGAGTACTCATTTCATAAATATGTTTTTGTATATACTTTTGGAAACTTCCATTTTTAATTTTAAGAGTAGTTTGTGACCATGGTGAAAATAATATAATTTGACCTTACTAAATTGCTTGATGTCATAATATTGTTTTTTAACCAAGACTTAAAATTACCCAACTATTGTAAGGATATAATATACATGTTTTAAAAAATTGTAGACATTTATCTAGAAACATCATATGTTCTATTATAGTAAGCCTACTAACGTCTCTATATATAACAATTTTAGGGTTGATTTCACCTTTCAAGGAGGGAAGGAAAATAGCGACATATCAAGCATTTCCATACTAATAAATCATACTTAGTACACCTATTTATCCAGTAAAATTTTGATTTTATATGCTCATACTTTAATGTACACATTACTTGATTAGTTTATAGAATATCTTGCTTTGCGACTTGGATATTGTAATATGAAAACCAAAACATAAACTCTACTAATTTCTCAAGAATAATGACACCTTAAAATGTTTCCTTATTTGTAAACCTTATTGGTTTACATGCTTGAATATTAGAAATTTTACTTATTAGTAAAGATTCTTGCTTAGTAGAAGGATTGATTTCATTATCGTACTAGTTTGTGGTACAAAATACACAATTTTACTTGATCACACATGGTATGAAATTTTCTTTTGATGCTTCTTGAATAGTGGTAATAGTTTCTTAGTCTAAAAGTCAAAATATCATCTCCAAAATATAATTTCTGCATATATGTGGATAATTACTTATCTTTAATAACTAATTACTTTTGGAGAAAAATGGAAATTGAAATAAATATTTGTTTTTGAATCTATATGATTCTTTTTAGTTGTAGGTCTTGGTAAATGTGAAACTAGGATTTAGAATTCCACTTTGATCCTTGTGATCATAAGGACATTATATTAACCAATTCTCTTAGTAGACAGAAGTGTATTATTTCCATAGATAGAGTTCATGAAGAGTTTTGATAAATAATGCTTGAGTTCATCAATTTGAATTCTAGATTTTTATGTTGTACACAATTACTGCTAGAGATCAATTGTCATTTAGTCGTCATGCTTATAATGTAATTTAGAAATCTTCTACTAAGAGGTGAGAAATTCTAGTCATATCCAAACATATATTCTATAATGAGTAGTGAGAAACTACTTGGTCACCATGGATAAAACCTAGTCTATCTAGTCTAACCTGGTTGACATTAAGACCATAATACAGTGACACGAGTTCTAGACTATATAATTCTAGTATGACATGGTACTTGAATAAGTGGAATGTTTGGAAGACAAAGCAGATCAAAACCTAGTCAATAATTGTTCCATTAAGAGGGAGAAGATTTTAGGGACAATTTTCTCTAAGGGTGGTCAAGTTTTAACATGCTAAAAGTTCAGTCCCAAATGTCTCATCATTTACTATTTGGAAAGTGATTAGCACTTAAAACCCTCTTATTTCCATTTATTACAAAAAATGTGTAGTATTCTAGAAGTTCCTCACTTAAAATTCCTCCATATCTTTGATTGACATATAATTTCTTGAAAATAATTTCTTGTTGCCTTATTGACTCAAATATGTCCATATTATGATAGTTACATCATTCATAAACATGTGGATCCAGGATAATTACAAAATGCATCTTATATCTCTAGGTGTTTTATATTTACTATAAATAAAAAAGGATGAAACAAAGTATTGGTATGACAAAACTCATGTTAATGACTTTTGTAAATTACCAGATGGTGTGATAAATCTATAATCCATAAAATTCATTTAGAGCTTAACGATGCCATGTCAAAATAATTTAAATTAATGATTTTTCTTGACTTATGAGCAAACAGTTTGTGATCCAACTAAATCTTGGGGTATGGGGCTATTATATTCAACTTCAAGCCATCCATCGACACAACTTCAGAGTAGAAAGTTGACAATTCCATTTTTTTTTTCAATTTTTCATCAACCTCCACCAAGCCGCATGTCGTTCATCCCTTTCAGCTTTGCATTGATGTCACCTATTTGGGTGACCATTTTGTGGGAGATAAAAATGTTCCTATCACTCTTCACATCAATCAAACTTTTATTCCACCTTGACATCTCTAATGAGTTTTTGATATATGTATATACCCCTATCACAATCATGTAATCATTCCACTAGCTTTGTCCAAACTCTAAAATGATACATTTGAGTCTAGATACCCATTCAATCTGCATGATTACACTTGACTAAATGAGCCTTATGGATACATTTCTATCCATCTAGATTGAAGTGATGTTGTTATTGCTCTATAGCTCTTCATGAAATACTATGTCGCTATCCAGTCACTTGTGTCCCATGTTGTAAAATGTTGTAGCAACGCATGAAATGTTGTGAATGCTAGACAACACATCATATCAAAGTTTTAGAATTGAGCATTGAGGATGAACACAACACTTGCTCATGACATGGAATTTTGTACAAAGGACGTGACATGACATGATGCTAAAAATTAGGGTTTCCATTTATTTTTCCTATTTTCTTGGTGGGTTTATTTAAAAATTAATTCTACAAATTATGTACACCATGACAAATTGATTAGAAGTATATTATGATGATATCTACCTCAAAACAACCTTTTTTTTTCTAAACTCAGGGAATAGGGTACTTCTTGTAAAATTTCCATGCTTTAAAGGGTTTCATAGATTTTTCAATGCATTTTTAAAATAATACCATTAATAAAATAGTAAAACAAAGAAAACCCTGATTTTCGTAGTTTCAACACACTGTGTCATTCATACAATAGATTTATTTGGGGTATGTGGTTAATGCCTCATGCATTTAATTAATTCATATAAATTTCTATGAGTGTTGGATAAAGCCTTAAAAACACTCACAAATATACTTTGACTCATATACCTAGAAAATATTAGATATGCAATTCTTATTGTTTTTATTTCATCAATTTATACATTCTTTTCCTATTTTAAAGTGTAAATTGTCACATTCTCATTCTTGGTATGTGTATTTATAACTCTCATGTATTTTTTTATTCATTTGATAAATATGGTCCCATTTTTTTGCTCAAAGTGCACTAAAATGAGTAGATATGGTCCATTATCAAAGTTCATGTTAATATATGCTCACGACCTATTTTGGCAAAGAAACGTTATTCCCTTTATCTATTGTGATTTATGTAAGTCTAAACCTCCTTTTTAAAATTTAGGGTTATGATGCTTAAATCAAGAATCTAAGGGCGTAATATTGTTTTAAATAGGAAAGGAACCTATGGTTAGGTTTTGTCTCAATTGGATGTTCCATTATAATGTCTAAAATGAATATTCTAAGAAATAGATAATTCCTTTCAATAAATGGACACACAATGGGTTCGCACGAGAGTTGTTGGATTTAGGTTGAAGAATAGGTCCAATCATAGAAATTTGGTGGTCATCCCCTACCTCCAACCTCCACTCACCAATAACCCCAGTGGCCCACGAGTTTTGCTAATTATTTCTATATGTTTTTTTGAGCGATCCTAGGATCTAACCACTCCATTAGATTTAGGTGTCGATGCTAATTCAGGTGATCCTTTACTGGAAACCTAGGTCTTCCCATACATAAAATGCCAAAAATATTGTCTATCTCCTTCCCATGTAGTGGTTTGCAGACACCTTCTTAGCACCTCTCATTGAAAACCAACACCCAAATCACCTTTGCCAAGGCCCATATCTAAATCCTCCCACTTTAATTTCTTTCCTTTAGCATCAACTGCCATGGCCTAGGTATTCTTCTACCTTGGGATTTCTATAGTTGTGCATGGGGCAGAGGCGAGCACAACCAAATTGTTTTGGAGAGAGCGATCCTTGACCCTCCACAAAGCACCTGCAAGTGTCTTTATGGGGAGTGTTTTGGCCAAGCTCCCTATCCTACTCGAGGTTTCTGAAGCTTGAGTAGCTTCATTGGTAGGGTGGAGTAGAGTCACTTAGACCACAAAAAGGACTGGGAAGCACTCTATAGATTGTTACTGAGATTGTGTCCCTTAATTCATTTGAAGGGAAGGTAAATGCAAAAAACCTAATTTTTGAAGTTCATAAATTTCCATGTCAATTCTCAGGTATTAGTTGCTTTCATTCCCTATAATATCAAAAGATCACTTCTCGACTTCACAATTTTTTATGTTCATGAATTTCTAGGTATTAGTCGCTTTCACACCCTATAATCTCAATAGATCAACTCCTCGACTTCACAATTTTTGATGTTCATGAATTTTCATGTCAATTCCTAGGTATCAATTCCTGGGCATCAGTTGCTTTCACACCCTAAAATCTCAATGGACCACTTCCTCAAATTAACAAATTTTTCTTTGGTCAAACTTTCTCTTTCCAAGATCATTTGTTTTGGCTTCCACCTTCAACCCATTTACCCTAGTTGTAGAGAGCACCAACTTGTTGTTTTGACACCGTCAGCTATGAGTAAGTGTTCATTGGCCTTGCCCTATCCTACCAAAGACAGTGGCAATGACACAAGAGGCATCAATGCACTTAAAGTATTTGGGATTCCACTGGTCTTCTCCCCAACAGAAGTCGTGGTTCCATTAATCACGCAAGCTACATGGGGAAGAAGAATCAAGATCACGGTATTACTATTTTCCCATATAAATTTTGATTTTTGTCACACACATCATGAGTAAATAAGAAATTTCCCAATGATAAACCATCTTCACCGCTATGTATTTTGGACTATAGTTTAATGTCAAGAACCTAAAGTTGTCATTTCATGGGGGAATTAGCCATTTGATGAGTTGGTATTTTTTACATGAGATTTCTGATAAACATCCTTAGGGGTTTATTTTGACTATGATTGGTCATAGGATGTTAAAAATTTAGAAAAATATAGAAAGTTAAACAAAAATCATATGAGGGCAAACTACATATGAACGAATTGAATTTTGGGAGATCTATGTCATGAACATGGTTCTAGTACCTATATGTATTGGGTTTTCATGATATTTCTATCTTAGGGCTAATTAGTTATAAGTTTATAGTGTAGGGGTTTTGGGTATTTCAGATTAACTAAGGGACTTAGTATCTGTAGACCTATTGAAGGAGTTCTCCACACTATTTTGGTAAGTAGTCATGGCATGGATTTAAATATTTTTATGTTTTCTACTTATACAACTATTAAGTAGTGTATCATGGAACATGTTGTATCTATTTAAGTAATGCATCTTATTGCATATGTAAATGTATGCTTCCTATATATTATAATGATGTTATGAAATCAGATCGGTTTTTATGAAATACATCATGTTCGTGTACATAAACGATTATGTGGGTCTAACCCTAAAGATAAGTAAGTCAAGTAAACTATAAATAAGACTCTACCCTTATTCCAGCTGCTGACCCATATGACTCAGTCTTATAGCCGTCGATGGCATGTGGTGAGGACACAACAACTTTCAGTTGTTGACTTATATAGTGGAACTCTATGTTTTATCCATTAACACCATGTAGAGATGACACACTAACTTATGTTTATGATGGCTCACGTCATAGGAGGGAGACCAGCCATTTTCTGTGCACCTACTTGCCTATAAGATCAAATCAATCTAGGTGTAGATATTTCTACTTACGAGTCATGAAATGATTAAGAAATAGGAAAATGCATACTTAAGTTAAGTACAATATTTATATTTATTTCCAATTTAACATTATTTCACATATTGTTATGTAATTTTAAACCCAAATAATTACAATTGTTTGTCAAATTTATGGCTATGTGTGGATGCACATAGGGAGGAGGCCATGACAAGAGACCCATGGAACCCGATAGAGAAAGTGGCCCAACCTTGGTGGTGGTGGGGAGGATGAAGTTCCCCATGGCGAGAACCATGTCATCCCATATAATGTGTTAGTCATATCTTTGGTTGACATGATGGGAGGGAAATATAGTGATCATCCATAGAGGAGGAATCAAGTCACCTTTTTGAATATCATCAAGTTGAAATTGAAATCTTTTGTAGTAGATGAAGAAATCAATGTTGTGGGGAAGGATGAGGCGTAGATCCACAACATGGAGCACTACTTCCACAACTTGGGATGCTCTAACAAGACACATGTCAGATTTAGGGCATACATATTCTACATCGAGTTGCATGTGATTTGTGGGAGAAATTTTGTGATGTCTGAGACCCTGATGTTGAGCCACTATTGTGGGACAAATTCATTTTAGAGGTGATGATCAACAAGAAGAAGGAAGAGTTCCTCACTCTCCAATAGTGTAGAGACATAATATGCACCCAATATACTATGCCTTTCAGTATCCTATAGAAATATGGTCATGGCCTTATTGGTTGCACTGAGCCAAGAAGTTTTTATATGGTTTGAAGGATGATCTCAATTATTCTCTTTTTGGATTAGGACATAGGACAATGCAGGAGGCCCATGATTATGCTCTAGAGCTCAATGACCTTCGAGGGAGGTCTTGGAAGAAGAAGTTCCATTGTGGGCAACATCACCACCAATACTGCCATCATCATCATCATCATCATTAGAGAAACTACAACACACAGAATGACATAAAGAGAAAGGTACAAATAGGTGGACCCACTCAGAACAACAACAACCCTAATAACAATGACATGCAAAATGTCCCCAATGATAGATGAACAACAACAAACAATGTAGAGCGTGACATGGTGCATGCTACTTATCTAGAGAGGTTGATCACATCAAATATGCATTGCTCCAAGTTCCTATAGTTGGCTAGTTACAATAGAAAGGTGCTATAGATAATCCCCCTAGGGAGAAGAGGCATGCTCATATGTTCTTGATCAGGGCAAAGGATGGCAAGCCGAATCGGGTTATTGAAGGTATCACTTTTATTCAAGATCATATCATTAAGATTTTATATGATTTAGGTTCTTCCCATGATTTTATCTCTTAGGCACTTGTTTATATGCTTATACTACCAGTTGAACACCTATACTAGAACATGAATATCATTGTGCCTAGTAGGCACACACATGACCCTAGGAATATGTTATTTAGGGTTCCTTTATCTATAGAGGGTAGGACTTTCCCAACTAATTGTATAGTAGATATTATGAAGGATTTTGATGTAGTCCTTGGATGAGTTGAAATTATTAGCACTATGCACTTTTTGATTGTCAAAATAAGGTTGTTACATTTTGCCTTTCTTGGGGAGGATCCCCTTGTTGTAAACGTCAGGAGAAAATATAGGAAAAGTCTCTTTGTTTCTTACATTTAGGTGGAAAAGATGATAAGGAAGGGCCCCACAATGCTTCATGCTTCTTATATTCTTGTTATCTAAAAAGGAGAGACACATGTGATAATCCTATATCTAGGAATTTTTATGATGTTTCCCTAAAGACTTGTCTAGTCTTCCTCCTAATAGAGATATGGTGTTTTATATACAGTTGCTTGCATCTACTACTTCAATCTTGAAATTCCCCTATGTAATGTCCCCTAAAAAGCTTATGGATCTTAAGAAGCAGCTATACGAGCTCTTGGACTTGGGTTTATTCCTCCCAAGTGCATCCCCTTGGGGAGATCCTGTTCTTTTTGTTAAGAAGAAATATGGTTTATACGAATGTGTTTATTATAGTATGATCAATCAAGTAACCATCAAGAAAAATTATCCTTTGCTTAGGATCAATGATCTATTCAATCAAATCATGATTGTGAAGGTCTTCTCAATGATTGATTTAAGGAGTAAATATCATTATTTGAAGATTCATTATTCAAACATCAAGAAACAACACTTTGTACCAAAT
Organism: Alisma plantago-aquatica; assembly: GCA_963693085.1. Lineage (NCBI taxonomy): Eukaryota > Viridiplantae > Streptophyta > Magnoliopsida > Alismatales > Alismataceae > Alisma > Alisma plantago-aquatica. The sequence goes on along the minus strand of OY856410.1, from coordinate 1,157,614,441 downwards.
ATGGACATTATGTTCCTCGTGATGCCCTTTAGCCTCACAAATTCCCCTACTATCTTTATGGACCTTATGAACATGATATTTCATAAGTACCTTGATTCTTTCATCATTTTGTTCATAGATGATGTTATGATCTATTCTAATAATGATTGTGTCTAAGAAGAACACCTTTGCATTACTCTCGACACTCATGAGATGCACCAATTATATGCTAAGTTTTCGAAATGTAACTTCTCGCCTAGAGATCTAATGTTTTCAAGACACATAATCTCCAACTAACACATAACTATGGATCCAACTAAGGTTGAGTCAGTCAGGCACTCCATAGATATATCAATTTCCCTTAGTGTATCAAGTTGATACAGAAGTTTCATATAGGGATTCTCCATCATTACAAAGGCATTGACTCAATTGACCATGAAAGATTGCAAGTTTGTGTAGAATGATCCTTTTGTATGTAGTTTCCAAACCCTAAAGGACATGTTGACTTCTGCGCCAATTGTTGTGCTCCCTTTTGGTGATCATTGTTTCATCATTTTCAGTGATGCTTCCAAAATATGGTCTAGGTTTCATGCTTATGTACAATGATAGTGTCATCCCATGTGCTTCTAGACAACTCAAGGTGAATGAGGAGAATTACCCGACAAATGAACTTCAAATGATTGCCATTGTTTATGCATTACATATATGGATGCACTATCTCTATGGCACAACATATGAGGTGTTCTATGATCACAAGAGCCTAAAATATTTTGATGTAGAAATATCTCTATATGAGGCATCATAGATATCAAAAGTTCACCAAAGACTATATTTGTCTATCATTTATCATACCAGAAAGGCCAATGTGGTGGATGATGCTATGAGAAAGAAGAAGGATGTTAGTTATGCTTCTATCATGGTAGATGTATCAAAAATGGTGAACACGTTGATATAGCGGAGGACTTTACTTACTAAGATTGAGTTAAAGTTGGCACACATCATGACCAGACTAGATTGGACTTCTAAGTTACACAATGCCCAAACACATGTTAGAGCTACTAGAGGGAACTGACTCTAGATTCTCAAAGTGAAAATATGCTGAGATATTATCGAATGCCATATTGTGGATATGTTCCAATGAATTGAAGTAGATGATATTGTTCAAGGCACATGGCACTAAGTATACCATCCATATGGGTATGATAAAGATGTATTCGGATAAGAAGAGGAATTACGATGTAACATAAGAAGAAAGATACAACTATTTATCTTTCTGATGTCTGACTTGCTAACGGGTGAAAGATGAGCATCAAAAACTTGGTGGTCTCTTCCAAACCCTCAATATTCTTAAATGAAAGTGGGAGAAGATAACCATGGGTTTTGTTACTGGTTTGCCTAAGTCTAGGGAATAGCATGATGCGATATGGACAGTGTTTGATCGTCTGATGAAGAGTGCACACTTACTAACTTACAACACAACTTCCATTGTTTTGAGATGGACGATCTATATATTCAAGATATCTTACATCTTCATTCCATCCCTCTTTCTGTTCTATCTGATTAAGACCTGAGATTCAATTCAAAGCCATAGAAGCAAGTTCAAGGTGAGTTAGAAACTCAACTTCAGCTCACTACTGCTTATCACCCTTAGAGAGATGGGATAAGGGGACTACATATACTTGATAAGATATGATCCATTCATGTATTCTTGATTATCTAGAAACTTGGTTGATATCCTTACCTTCAGTTGAGTTTTCTTATAACAACAACTATTAGAACATCATATGATGGCTCCATAAAAGGCTCTTTATGGTTGTCCATTGCATGTCTCCTTCTCTTTAGAGTGAAGTGGGTGAAAGAAGCCTGATCCGTAGTGATGAAATGTAATTATACAAAGATGAGGTTGATCTTATTCAGAAATGGATGAAGGCTTCTCAATATAGACATAAGAAGTATGTTGATGCTCACAGGTGTGACAGGGAGTTCAAGATAGATGATCATGTTTCTAACAAAGTTAAACCCATAAAATATATTTCTAGAGCTAGAGTGAAGGGTAAACTTAGTCCTCTCTTTATTGGCCCATTTGATATTCTTCATAGGATGGGAGATAGTTTAGAACTACCACCAGCTTACGAGCAGATTCATAACGTGTTCCACACGTCTTTGCTGAGGCTGTACATTAATGACATTTAATGTCCTAGTGCACGAGCCTATCAAGACCATGGATGGTCTATTTATGAAGATTTACCCTTGAGAGTTTTGGAAAATCAGAGCAAATAATTGAATAATAAGGAGATCATTCTAGTTAAAGTCTTATGGAGGAATAAAAATCTTGAAGAAGATACAAGGGAGATCAAAGATGAGATGCTGATAAATACACAAAGCTATCCAATCCTTAAAGTTGAAGACAAAACTTCTTTAAGGATGGGAGATTTTTCACATTCTCATTGTTTCTATGTGTTTTAATATCTATTATGCACTTTATTATTCATAAGATCAGTATGGTACCATTTACATTTTTATGCTCATGGGGTGCACTAAAATTAGTAAATATGGTCCCTAATCAAAGCTCATGCTAGCATATGATTCATGACCAATTTTGACAAAAAAATGATATTCCCTTTATTATTAAGATTTATAGAAGTCTAAACCTCCTTATTAAGTTTTAGGGTTTTTGATGCTTGAATCAAGAAACCATTGACACTATATTTATACACATAAAAGATAACTTCTTGATAATATTTGGGCTCGATTGGATGTTTTTAAATAGGCAAAATAAGTATTCCAAGATAATGTCTAAACATGAAAAGGTTAAGATACATATAATTCCTTTTGTCAAATGGGAGGATGATGGACTTGCACGATAGTCATTGGGTCTAGGCAAGGGAATGGAGTGCAATCACAACCGTCTAGATTCATCCACTACCTTTGAACTCTAGGCACCAATAACCCCCCAATTTTTCATGTGTATTGATCCATTCTTCTCCTCACTTTTGTTGAGAGATCCTAGGATATACTACCAAGATGGGTGATCCTTTACAGTAACCCTAGATTACCTATACACAAAACACCCAAAATGTTATATGTCTTCTTCCCATGTCATGGTTTGCAAATGCCTTCTTAGCCTCTCTCACTGGAAACCAACATTTGCATCACTTTCTCTAAGATCCATAAGCTAACTCCTACCACTTTAATTTCTTTCTTTTAGTACCAATCAGTGTGGCCCATGTCTTATTGTACCTTGGGCTCACTAGAGCTATGCCTGGCATAGAGGGTAGGATGGATGAGAGTGATCCTTGAACCTCCATGATCACCTGCAAGTGTCTTCGGGAAGTGTGTTTTGAACAAAAGCTCCCTAACCTACATGAGTTATATGAAGCTCATGGATATTAGTCACTCGCACCACAAAAAGAAGTGAGAAACACTTTATATATTGTTGTGGAGCTTTGTGTTCACTCAATTCAACCAAATAGTGAAAACCCAATTTTTGATGTCTGTGGCTTTCCATGTCAGTTATCGTGTCACGATTGCTTTCATGCCCTGGAATATCAGTAAACTTAACCTCCACAACTTCACAAATTCTCCTATGGACTTACGTTATCTCCAAGATCATTTGTGTTGACTTCCACTATCTACTCCTTAGCCTCTTATTGTAGCAAGCATGAGTTTGCTATTTTGAGAGCCGACAGATGCGAGCAAGTGCTCATTGGCCTCATCTTTCCCTACAAAAGATGATCGAAATGGTGCGAGTAGATTAGTTGCACTTTGATATCTAGGACAATAGTGGTATTATCCCCAACAACAAACATGGTGTCATTGTACACTTGGGATGCACATGGAAGAAGAATCAAGATCATTATATTACTATTTTCCCATATACAAGTTGATTTGTGTCACACACATCATGGGTGAATAAGAGATTTTTTAATGATCAACTATCTTCACCACAATGCGTATCCCATGTATTTTAGACCGTTGTGCCATATCACACAACTAAAGTTGTATATGGCGTGGGAGGGGAAATTAGACATTCAATGAGTAAGAATTTTTATTTATGCCATATTTCCAGTAAATGTCCTAATTATGTCAAAACTTTAGAAAATTATAGAAAGTGATATAGAGCCCAAACGAGGATGAACTATATATGAATTCTAATCAAAATTTTGAGATCTACCTGGCATGGTTTTAGTACCTAGAATGTATTGGGTTTGCATGAGATTTCAATCTTAGGGATGATTAAGGTTTATAAGATTATAATGTAGGGTTTTTGGGTATATCGTGTTAATTAAGGGACTTAGAACCAACATACTTGCTGAAGGAGTTCTTCATACTATTTTGGTAAGTGTTCCATGCCTTGGGTTCAAATATTATTATGTTTTTTTTTTGCATATGCAACTATTAAGTAGTGTATTAAGGAACATTCTGTATCTGTTGAAGTAATGCATCTAATAAATTCTAAAGTAATCCTTCCTTCATACTATGATAAATTAATGAGATCAGATTAATAAATATGAAAAAATCATGTTCATGAGCATAAATGATTATGTGGGTCTGAACCCTGAAGTTAGGTAAGTCAAGTAAACTATAAGTGAGACTCTACCCCAATTTCATATGTTGAACCGCATGTAGGGACTCAATCTATATCCATTAATAGTATATGGTGATAACAAAACAACTTTCAGTTGTTAACCAATGTGGTGGGACTCAATTTTGGAGTCGTTGACACCATGTAGGGAGGACACAATAACTTATGTTTATGGTGGATCAGATCACATGATGGAGACCAACCCTTTTATGTTCACCTTGTTGTCTATTAGATCGTATCAATCCAAGTTTATATATTCCTACTTACTAGTCATGAAATGATTAAGAAATAAGAAAATACATCCTTAAGTTAAGTATACGTTAAGATTTACAAGTACTTTTAATTTAAAGTTGTTTTTCACATTATTATGTACTTTTTAAACCCAACCACTTACAATGGTTTTTCATATGCGTGTCTATGTGTGGATGCACATAGGGAGGAGGCCATATCAAAAATAGACTTAGCAACATGAGGATTAGCCATTTGAGGTTTTTCCTGGATCTTACTTGGTGTGCTTTATAGCTTTTAGCCTTTTATTTTCAGTCATGTTATGATTGACTTTCTTTTGTCAAACTCTTTTCATGTTTTTTTTTGTTCGGTCCAAAAGCGTGTTACTGTATTACCAAAAACTTTGGGCACAAAGTACCCCATTACAGCAAGAACAAAAACCTTGATACCAACAGACTGGTAAACAAGGCCAAAGCTAGGGTACAGAAGAACATGCGCCCCCATAACATCCTGGATGTCAGAACACCCACAAAGAAAACAACAAAGACAAACTATGTCTGAAGATTAAGCTACATACAGTAGCCTCCTGTCTAGTAAAAGGAGAAAAGTGCCCAACCACACTAGAACAAAGAGAAACCAGAAGCTAACCAAAGAGATCATCCTAAGCTACACAGGACGCCACTAGCAATAAAACCATCATCTAAAAGAATGACGACATGGGCAGCCGAATAAAGCTTCAACACCTCTGGATATCTCAAGAGCAACATGGTTGTCCAGATCGCGCCTATAAACCAGACCTCAAAGCATCCAGCACGCAAAAGAACACACCAAAGGACCTTCCTCGCTGGAATCATCAATCCAAGTAGCCTCAGCGGACCAACCATGCACACACTAGCAATTCACCCATTAACTGAAATTGTGCGGAATAGAGAGCCATTAAGAAACTAGAGAGAGCTTTGAAGCCAGCGTCTAGGGCCCAATGGTCAAGCCTTTATACATATCAGAGGCCAAGCAGCAAGACAGAAACAGAAGCAGCTGGAAGACCCGCTTCCCTTCTCAACCTTGCTCCACCAGATGTGGCTTCCCTCGTGGAGAGGGGCAAAGCACATCCTTCAGCTATACTCTTGCCCATAGGGACAACCATCGAACACCCTACGGTCGGTCTGCGAGCAGGCCACTCAAACACCTTAAGGTGCCCCTGAACGCAACAGCAGAGGGGACCAAGGAGGAGGAGAAGATGCAATCAGCCTTCCCTTGAACCCCCACCACCAGAAGCGCTAGAAATCAAAGAGACAAACCAACGAATGGTATGAGGGTGAGACACCTTCTCAGCAGAGAACATAGGGCAGACACCTTCACAGCAGGGAAGACGCCGCCAACCAGGGACACCACCACCACAGGACAGGAGACGCCCAAGCCGGCCAGCAAGCACGACACTTGCAAGGATCTCCGAAGGAAGCCAGACGATGTCGAGGTAGATCCGTCTAAGCAGAGCATCCGGAGGAGGTCTACAGTCACACAGCAGACGAGGAAAGCCTCCCCGCCAAGTAGTTGACGCCACCCACCGCCAAATGGTGCCGTAGCAAGGTCCAGTTGAGGCTGAAGAGGTTCCTCGCCCATTGGGTAGCAGGTGCGAGTGAGGAAGTTGGCGCAGAGACCCCCTAGCATCACCAGTGGCGGAGAAGCAGCACAGAGGTCAAAAACCGAACTGGGACCGGTTCCTATCCAACCATCATGCTTGAATGGAGTGGATTCGGCAAGGTCGATACTCCAATCCACCAGTCGGATTTGAACCCTGCGGCGCGTCACTCCTGCTATGGCCCGGGCAGACGAGGAATCGATCGAATGGACGCCGGCTCCAAGACACCTCCAGAGAAGACGCTGACTAAGCCTTCTGTGGCTGGAGCCAGGGGAGGAAGGCTTCGAGGAGAACGCCCCCTCCCCCCAGCGGCGGCCGTCGAAAGGAACTAGAGAGAGGTCAGAGTGCTAGCCCTAGAGAGAGAGCCCGCACTAGTGGCTGGCTCACAACTCTTTTCATGTTACTTTGTAGTTCCTTATATATGGCAGATAATAAGGCACAATGGTGGTGATTTATTTATTTTCTATGGAATTTTCTTTTTTAATGATATCATGTGATATTTTGTCATAATCTCCTATGTGAAAATGCTTCTGATATGATTATGTTACTTTAGAACAGAGGTTGTGAATAAAGTGGTATTAGAGCAAAATTCTAGAGTGGCCACCATGGTATGATTTTATCTCCATGTTGCACGTTTAAAAAACATCCTTCCCCCTTTAAGGTGGATGCTAAATGTCACCCTGAGCATGACAAGATCCTTGTGGAATCTGATGGGGAAAGCAACCCCAACCTTGGTGGTGGTGGGGAGGATGAAGTTCCTCATGTAGAGAACCTTGATGTCTCTTGTAAAGCCCGAACCCACTTCCCTAGCTCTGGTAGAGTTTCAAGAATGACAACTGGCCCCACATACCACCACTAGCCTTAACTGTGCACTTTTCCTCACTCACGCACAAGTCGGGGTCAACTTCCCGACTAGTCACCCATCCTAGTACTACTCCAAGATCAACACACTTAACTATGGAGTTCTTAGTGATGGGCTTCCTGAAAAGGAGGTGCACCCTGGTGATATGGGTAGTCCAATCATTCCTTTTAAGATCATTTCATCTGAGGCCTCAAATCCTGGGATGTTACAATATTGATCAGGAGAACGAGAGGAATTCAAATAAAATACTCTCAAAACTTGATTATACTTCCTATTCTAAAATTATGGGAAAAACATGTTCTAATGTGTTAAATGTAAAAGGAAAACCTAGATTTGCCTTAAATTGATTGCTTAATTGTATAGATTCGTTCATGTTAGGCTAACACCTGATATTTCCATGTATAACGTGTAAAATCTTGATAATGATGAATAATGGACGATTCCAAATTAGTAATCTTATATATGTTGTTTTAGGGTTTCGAAACCAATGTCGACATCTTGCTATAATCTTAATGTTGATAATGTGATATTCTTAAGTCGATGATTAGGGTTTCACCTAATATACATAACTGAAATTGTAATCTTAGAAACCGGACTATGTTGGAAATATAATTTGTAACCCTAATCCCTAGTCCAAACATGAGATAACCTAAACCCTAGTTTATGAGCGAGTCTAGATCTGAGTAATGTAATGTGAATACATGGTGACACATATGCATTATGCATGTTTCAGATACTGTTGATTATATGCTTGGTTGCTTGGATGTTTGGATACACTCGTAAAGTATATGATGTTTTGCATAGTTTCTGCAATGGCATAAGTTACGTGGTTATGCTTATGAATACATGTATTGAATTTCGAGATTGTCGATGTTTCTCGATGAGATTGAAAAACAAATAAACTAATTGCTTGTTTATTTAGTTCTTGCAAACTATAAAGTTCATATGAGTATCATGTAAAGTAAAAAAAACAATATTCTGAACCCTGGGTTAGACTGATCTTAAGGGTAATGCACATGAGTCCCGGAGGGACAATGATTATGCCTGAGGTAGTTGACCAGATATGGGTTAGAATATGAACACAATTTTATGTTCTTTTATGCAAGATAAAGATGTTTGCTTATATGTTACTTGTGATTATCGTTTGAACCCACATAGTAATATAGCAATATACTGACCGTATATTTGTTTGTTAGTGTTTTAGGTATCATATATACTTGATTCGTGGACATGAGAGTACAGACAAAGATGTTGAAGACACTACAATTTAATCATGAAGGTTTAGTCTTAATGATTTATCCTCACATATGTAAAAGTTAATTCTGTTTAAAAATTATGTAACTCCTTAGAGGAGCTTTTTATGTAAACATGTAAATAATTGTTCATTAATGGAAATTGTTTACTATTTTGTATTATTCCATGAATCTGATCCTGGAATTTATGAGTGACAATTTGTGACTTTAAGGTCTTTAGACACTCAAAGTGTGGGTCGCTACATCTCTTGTGATGTGTTAGTCATATCCTTGTCTAACATCATGGGAGGGAGAGATGTCGATCATTCATAGAGGAAGACTGAAGTCACCTTGGTGGATTTCCTCAAGGTGAATCCAAAAACTATCACGGGATAGGAAGAACTCAATGCTATGAAGAAGAATGAGGCCTAGATCTGAAACATGGATCACTACTTCCATGAGTTGGGTCGCTTTGACAAGACACATGTTAGACTCAGGACACACATGTTACATGAGCTGCGCGTGATTAGTTGGAGAACTTCTGAGATGCCATAGACCTTAATTTTGGGCCCTCTTGCAGGATGAATTCATGACATATTCAAATATCACTATGTTTCATATGCGATGATCAACAAAAACGAGGAAGAGTTCCTAAGTCTATGACATCATGGGGTACATGACATTTAGACAATATGCTAAGAATTTTTGTATCATCTAAAATTAAGGGTATGGTCTTACTAATTTGTACCAAGCCAAGAAGTTTATCTATGTTTCTAAGGATGTTCCCAATTATTCTCTTTATGGATGAGACCATAGGATGATGTAGAAGGCCCTTGATGCTTCCCTAGAGCTTGAGGACCATCCATGATGTCTTGGAAGAAGAACACTCATGGGGGAAACAACACCATCAAAAACATCACCAATAATGTCGTCATCATCAATGGGGAAAGTATAACATACAGAATGATATAAAGAGAAAGGTACCAATAGGGAGACCCACTTAGGATAACCACAACCACAACCAAATTGGCATTCCAAAATGTCCCTAGTATTAGAAGAACCACAATAGATAGTGCAGAGTGGGACAAGGTGTATGCTACTTTTGTGGAGAGGTCACTCACATAAAGATGTATTGAGTGTGGTAGTAGATGCCCATAGGGAGAAGAGGCAGGCTTGTATGTTGTTGATGTAGGTAGAGGAAAAAAATCCATATGAGGTTATTGAAGGCGCTACTGTTATTTAGGATCAAGGTATTAAGATTTTATACGATTCATGTACTTACCATGCCTCTATCTTTTATGCACTTATTGATATGCTTACACTATTTGAGAATCTATATTATGATCTGAATATCATCACACCTAGTAAGCACATGCATGAGCTTGGGAGGATGGTATATAGGGTTCCTTTGTTAATGTAGGTAAGGGTTTTCGTAGAAGATTGAATAGTAATTAATATGATGGGTTTTAATGTAACCCTTGGGATGAGTTGGCTTCATGAGAACTATGCATTTCTTGATCATCAAAAGAAGTTATATTTACCTTTCCTAGGGAGAAGCCCCTTGTTGTCAAAGGAAGGAGAAGGGACGTGAAAAGTATCTTCCTTTCTTCCATCCAACTGGAAAGCTGATAAGGAATGACCATATATCATTTCTCGTATCCTTGTTAGCCAAACAAGAGAAACACATTTATGATATTCCTATAGTTAGATATTCTTTTCATGTCTTCCCTTAACTTGCATGGTCTTCCTCCTATTAGAGTTCTAAATTTTTTCTATAGAATTTCTTCCTAACACTTGCTCCAATCTTGAAATTCCCCTACAAAATGACCCCTACATATCTCATAGAGCTTAAGAAGATGCTATAGGAGCTCTCAGAAATGGGTTTTATTCGCCCAAGTGCATCACCTTGGGGAGATCCCATTCTTTTTGTCAAGAAAGGTTCATTATGCATGTTCATCAATTACATTATGATAAATCAAGTAATCATCACGAACATATATTCTTTGCCTAGGATTGGTGATCTATTCACTCATCTCAAGACTGTGAATGTCTTATCAAAAATTGATACAAGGAGTGGGTATCATCAGTTGAACGTTCATGATTCAAACATCAAGAAGATGACTTTCTATACCAAATATGTGCATTATGAGTTCCTCATGATTCCCTTTGGGATCATAAATGCCCCTTTTATCTTTATGAACCTTATGAATAAGATATTTCATCAACACCTTGATTCGTTCATTGTTTTGTTCATCGATGATATATTGACTAATTTTGATGATGATTGTCTCCATGAAGAGCATATTTGTATTACTCTTGGCACTCTCAGGAAGCACTAATTATATGCCAAGTTGCCCAAACGTGACTTATGGACCCTAGTGCATCCAACTAAGTTAGAGTCAGTCAAGAACTAGGCCACTCCCAGGACTGCACCTTATATCTCAAGTTTCCTTGGTAAAGTAGGTTACTATAGAAGTTTCATACAAGACTTCTCCGTCATTACAAAGACACTGAGTCAGTTGACCAGGAAAGATTGGAAGTGTAAAGAGTAAGACCCAATAGTGGGCCCACTCAATGGTACAAACATGAGCCATGAAATATTTAAGCAGCGGAAAATATAACTATTTACAAAGTTACAAAATATTTCTATATACATAACTTTCTCACCCTAAGGGTGGTACATAAAATGAAAACATTACATTTATATAAACATAAGTCCATATGCATAGGGTAACAAGGTTGTCTAAAGTTGTCCTTATGTCCACCAATTAGCTCACAATCAACATGAGCCTCTGTCCTGTCAAGCACCTACACCTGGGTGGAGGGAACATCCAGGAAAATAGAAAAACAAGATATGCATCGCAAAAGCTGAGCATGTACATTAGAGGATTAACTGGGGCATTAAAAAGTAAAGTAAGATGTTCCCATAAAAAAGAGGACCATTAAAGCTATGTAAGCTTCAATATAAAGTAACAAGAGAAGGAATTTCCAAAAGAATGAGGCAAAATAAGTAAAGCATTAAACAATGATTCTTGCCATAATCAATCATTAGTATCACAAAAAATATTTGCATGCAAATATATTGGACTAAAGTAACTATAGGAGGACCATGACACAACTGAGTCATTGGCCTAAGTAAAATGGTTGGAAAAGCACACCCTAGGTGGAAAAGCATGCCTCTATATATATAAGGGTAGAAACGCATACCTCGGGTAGATACACATACCGTAATGGTTACGTATAAGCGTCTACGATAGTTAAACTAGTCAAATTATCTAACATGCATAAATAGAGTGGCAAGATACATCTTTCACAAACATACATGACATTATTTAAGCACAATAGCAAGTGGGGTCATTGACCCAATTCAACATGATAATAATAATTTCAGAAGAATAACAATAAGTCCAATGGAGGGTACATGATTTTTGCAATAATTGCAATAAGAGAAAGTATTTCAAAAGATGCCTCATTATGGGAAAATTTCATCATATAATGCCCAATTATAAATAGGGAGGAGTACATACCTGATCCTCATGACTAAAGGTCAAATCAATAAGTACAATTGGTCCCCTTAGTCGAGTAGTCATCCTAGGAACATATTATATGTTAACCATGTCAAAGTGAACACACATATTCCTATTATGGTTTTATATTGTTCTTATCCAAGTCTCGGCCATATACTGACATGTTAGGGTTTTTAATCATATTGAGTGCACATATGACCCATTATACATATATGAGTGTCTAGGTAGTGGATATTATACCTCAGTAGGATTCACTAGGTTCATTGTTGCATTAATTGACTCATACTCACACTACTTACAATAATTCATAGGACCTACATTATTCGTGCCAATTTCATATCAATTGCATGTATGTTATTATGTATGTAGGAGTATTTACTAGTTTAATGATATGAGAGTCTAGAACAACATGTTACCCATATTAGTATAGAATCCATTATTATCATCATGTAAGACATTTTCATTACATATTCTTTTTCTTATAACTATCTTATACAAAATAGCTCAATCTGGACAACTACACCACCAATATCATTTTCCTTATAAAATGACCTTAAGTTAATGTATGTGTATTAGTATAATGACAATGAAATAACACTCCTAACAAATAAGATACTAGTATATGTATTATCTAAGGATACTCTAATCACCATTATCGTTTAATATGTTGTTAAGTATATTCTCATTTATCAAGTTATAAAATCTTGTGTGCAAAAGATCATTTACTCACTTGTGTACGTTGGAAAAACTATTCATATATGTTGGATCTGATGGATTGCACGAGGGGCAGAGAAATACCACTGGAATGCGTCACTTGATTCTTGCTCACCTAACCTAAGTGGAAAACCCTACTTCAACATAAACTCTCTCGTGGATCTAGGAAAACACCATGCTACCCTAAATCTGTAGATCTTCAGCTTCATAGAACCTCCTTGCTAGGCCATTAGGACAAGGACACGGTGGAGACGGGCTTGCATCTGATTGTGGTGGGATTGGGTGATGACCTTGGTTGTTGGTCCGGATCTAATATGAATTTGTGCACTCATAACTGGTTGCCAAGAGGATGAGGATGTGAGTTCTTTGTGAATGGATTCAAAGCAGGGTGTTTGATCAAGAAGGGCTCCTCCACTGCCGAAGGCACCTATGGTTTCAAAGTTGAAGAAGGTTGGTGTGCAGGTCATGGTGTGTGGCAGGGTTGTGGGATAGGGTTTGAAGTTGCAAGATGAAGACAGAGACAAGATGGCGGTCTCCAGTTGATGGTGGGATTCAGCACTGGCCTGACAGCACAGCAGGACCAGAGGGAGGCGTAGGGGTGCCCCATGGTCTGAGCACGGATGGGCAGTGTGCCCTGATCTCCGACGGATTGACAGTCCAAAAGGGAAAGGATTTGAAGGTCTGAGGAGGAACAAGGGCGTCGTTATGTTGTTTGCAGGTGTCAGAAATGCTGTGTCGTGCGATGGTAGTGTAGGGTCATGAGTGTCAGGACAACAAATAGAGGAGGTCGTATAAGTCCTGTGGAGATCTGTCTGCCCTTGACAATGGTGACTTCCATCTTGTTTGTGATATTGAAGATGGTAAGGACGGCAGAACTTAAGGGTTGCAGGTTCAGGATGTTGCATATGTTGGAGTAGGTTGTGTGGCCGGCACTGTGGTGGAGATGCTCAACGGTGGCGGCCCAGATAGGTGATGCATGGATGGTTGCAATCTTGATGACGAAGCTGTAGATCTTGGCTTGACAATGTCGCTGCATGTAGAGGCAACACTCTAGATCACCGTGAAGGTAGGTGGAAGTAGCGATGAGGATGGAATAGCTGCATTAATGCATAACGATGATGGTCGTGGGCAGTGGCATCCGCGAATCTTCATGGTTACAGGCAGCATATTGTGGCTGGGTCATTGGGCGCGTCGACTGATGAAGACGGTGATCGCAACTAGAGTTGAGGGGAGGCATCAGATTGATGAGGGTAGGAAGAAGCGGAGAGAGGAAGAGGAAAGGAGAAGGACGCAGAGGCGAATTAGGAGATTTTCACTGAAGATTGGCGGCAGTGCGAGGAAGTGGGGGAAGGAAGCCTGACGCAAAGGCCGGGTGGATGTCAGCCGTTGTAGTTCCAGGCACCGAATATCCCTCTCTTTGTGTCTGGTTCTCTAATTTGATCTCGATGCAGACGCACGGAAGGATAATGAAATCAAATACAGGTTATTGAACCTACAGAACAGGAAGAAGAAGAAGAAGAGAGGAGTAGGTTATCTGTGGTTGTGTGGTGGTTAGCAGGGCGTCGATGGCCATGGAAGAATGGCGGCAGTCTGCTTGTTCGTTAGTATGCTCTGCGGCACTAGCGGCACCAGGGAGATGAAGAGGATGGCCTCTAGGGTTTATAGCATGGAGATGAGGGGTTAGGAAGGGGAGAGGAAAAGGAGAAGAAGCGAGGGGTAAGAGGAGATGAGATGGGGGGAAAGGGCCGTAGGTTACGGCCATATCTACTGTCCGTAGAAGGAGGAGACGCAGTCATTGCCTGGAGGAAGGAGGCGTTACAAGAAATTAATCAATGAGAATTACATTGATACATTTTATCAATTATATCAATTAATGTGTCTCTTTTCTCCTTAATTAATTGGAGGAGCAATTAAGTTTCAATTGACATGAAAATAGAGGAGTATACTAATTTAAGTGTGAGGAGTTCAATTTTGAAGTCAAATATTTATTTTAAAAATGTTTGGTATTTTATTTTATTACTTGGAAGTTATGTACTCAAATAATGAATTTAATGTATTTCTTGATTAATCAGATCCATTATTTTACATTTAACCTTATATTAAAGTTGATATATTTGAGTATTATATATATTTTTGGCTCCAATAACTCTTAAGTAAACTTATATATGGGAAAATTCAATTTGATGTTAACTTAATTCCAAATGGAATGAATGTTGAGATAACTATCTAGATTTGGGTATGTTATAGAAAGTTCCTCTGGAATGATTTTTTTAACATAGTTTCCAAACCCTAATGGATAAGTTGAGTTTTGCTTTAGTGCTTGTCCTTGCTTTCTATGATCATGGTTTCATCATTTTTAGTGATGCTTCCAAACATGGTCTAGGCTACTTGCTTATGCAGAATCATAGGGTCATCTTGTATGCCTCTAAACAATTGAAGGTGCACGAGGATAATTACCCAAATCATGACCTTGAGCAAGCTTCCATTTTTATGCATCAGATATATGGAGGCACTATCTCCATGCACAAGATTTGAGGTTTTTTTGGTCATAAGAGCCTCAAATATATTCTGACATAGAATGATCTCAATATGATGTAGAGTAGATGGCTCAAGTTCATCAAAGACTGTAGTGTCTCTATTTATTATCATCCTAGAAAGGCAAACGTGATGGCCCAATGATGTGAGTAGGAAGAAAGACGTTAGTGTTAGTATGTATGCCTAGAGAGCCAGTCATATGATGATTGTAATGGCATAACATATAAATGATTTGATTAATAACAAAGGCAAGCTTCCAATTTATTTTGTATATTCACTTATGAGATAATGAATAACATAATAAATGTCTAGAGAATTATATTACTCAATGACGTATGTATTCAAGTTACTATCCTTGTGGATGAGATGATACAGATGTTAAGAGTACATATACATATTCTCATTATGTCCCTGAAATGTTGTTATTGTGGAAGGTTGATAGACAAAAATAACACATAAGATCAGAGTGTGAGTTGGTTGATGACCAAATCTCATTAGTCACGATATGGAAATATCAAACCAAGCACATAGATACATGTGAGATAACAGTGTATCAGACAGACTCACCATGAGATTGACACACGGAAGCCATCATCATGGAAGCCATGGCCAACTCTCACAGTGATGGTGGTGGTTGTGGTTCTTAGACCTAAAATCACTACACTCATCACATGTCATTGCGTACAGTTTGACATCATCAAACATAGTCCTGAAACATGGTTTTGTTATAACGGTGATGATTGGGTAACTTTTACACATGGGGATTGACTGTGAGTGATAGATATGGGATTTGTCCCTCCTACAGGAGTATGATATCCCAGGCCTCTTGATTAGCAAGACTGAGAAAAGTATGGACATACACATGTGAGTCAATATATGATTTTAAGCTTACATATATCTGATGTTGTTTGCTCTAGTTCAAGTAATAAGATTGAATAATAATAATGAGGATGACTGTTCCATGCCACTAGTTCAATCTGGATATCAGTGACAAAGACTATATAAACACGGTAACACCATACACAAATTGTAGTTTGAAGTTGCTTCCCAACTTTCCATTCACTTGGGTGGCAATGATGTGCGAATAGGCACCACTCTTTGCTTGTGATGTCATAAGCTAGTTATGGACATTCACTGCCAACCTAATATGGGACCTATAGGGTCACACACATAGGAACTCATCTAGAAGAGGACTTTAATCGTAAATGATAATTTAATTAAGTACTAAAGTGTTTAGGTACTCAATTCACATAATAGATCGACAGATTGGATGGCTGAACTACCAAACGACCATCTCACTGGGTGAGATGGTCGTTTGGGCAGCCAGACGAGCGTCTCAAGTGTTGAGATGAACGTTTAGGTTGTCAAGAAGATTAGAAATTGAATTGGCTTAGTTCTGCCCTAGGAACCAACCGGTTCAAGCTATTGAACCGGTCAACTCGAGTCGATCTCACTATACAGTCATCTGGGTGAGTGAGACAGGCATCTCTCTTGTGTGAGATGACCTAGTTGGAACGAATGAAAAATCTGGAGTTTTCCCAAACTCATTTCAATTGCACATACTTGGGGTGCAAGTAAATTAATGTATGAAATTAATTAGAAAATAATTTTCCAATTCATATCTTATTGGGAAAGCATGAAACGACTGTATCACATGCTAGATGACTGCCTCACTTGACGAGATGATCGTTTCTTCGCACACATGTTGGAAACTTCCAGAAAAGTTACAAAAATTTAAGATCTTGTCATTTCTACTCCCGCTTTAGTCCCGCATTGGCTAGGGATTGGGAACCCTATCCCTATCCCCTCCTATATATAGATGGGTACTGGGGGCTTCCCAGAGCACAACTACTACACACAAAATTGAGAATTAGTTGCTCTGACAATTGTTGTCCTCTCTGGTTGTGGTAACCACAAGAGCTTAGACAAGTCCTACCCAACTAGGGAGGGATAGCCATGGGAGAGAAATAACTGAGGATAATTGTTGTGTGAGAGTATGTTGGTGACTAGTACACCAACGGGAGGGACAACTCCCTCTTGTCCATTCTTGTAGGATGACATGAGTTCTAATTGGTATGTGTGGACTACTCTAGAGGAAGGAATTTGTTGGCTGTTGTTAGGAGGGCAACGTCAACTCGCAGTCTGTGGAGAGATCTGAGGAGCCGCTGCAACAGTTGTCCTAGTCTGTTATCTATAGAGGAGTAGTCAGATGAGTCTGAGTGTGACCAGGAGCTGCACAGACACCATCCAAGACAAAGTGTTCATCTACATCAATGAGGATTGTCGCTAGACTTGCTCCAGGACCAGGTATATCTTCGTAAAACCATCCTTCTCATTGCATAGTTATTGACGTGATCTACTGGTTAATGGGAAATATGTCAGTAATATTTTTATTTCTGTTGTCTACCTGATGCCGTATTTCCCTACAATTAGTTGTGCTCCAATCCTGGTAGAGGAAAGGAAGATGATGAACACACTAACAAAGTGGATGCATTTTTTTTAGTTTGAGTTAAATTTTTCACACGTAGTGATCATGCCAGACTGGACTTATGAGGTATGAAGTGCCTTAAAGGATAGCCTAAACTTTCCACACATGTTAGAGATACTAGAGAGATATGATTAGAAGCTCTCAAGGGAAGATGGTAATATACTAATATATGTTAGATTGAGGATATCTTCTGACATGTTGAGGCAAAAGGTATTGTTTGAGGCACATGGCATAGAGTACACCATCCGTCCAGGTACAACAAAGATGTATCAATATATGAAGATAACCTTATGGTGGGAACGTATGAAGAAGGATATAAGTTTTATGTTTCTAGATGTCTGACATGGCAACATGTGAAAGCTGATTATCAACGACCTAGTGGGATTTTTCGGCCCCTCAATATTTATAAACAGAAGTGGGAAAATATAACCATGGATTTTGTTATTAGTTTTCCTAATAATAAGAATGAGCATGATGTTGTATGGGTAGTGTTTTATCGTCTAGCCAAGAGTGTACACTTTGTAACTTCGAAGACCACTATGACCATTTTTTAGATGGTTGATTTGTATATTCAAGATATAATACAACTTCATTGTAATGACCAGACCAACCGCCTAAGGAACTAGTATAATTTCAAGAATGATTGGACCCACATACCACTACTAGCCTCAGCTATATGCTTTGTCCTCACTCATGCACAACCTGAGATCAACTTTGTAATAGGTCATGACTAACCGTAGAGTTCTTAGTGATGGGTAGAGATGGCAAAAGCTGACCCGACCTGAGAAACCTAACTCACTGTACCCGCAAGCCGACCTAATTAAACCTGAAGAAATTATAAATTTGCACCCAACTCGATGTTTACCCAAAACTAAATATGACTCGGAACTGTCAGACCCAAACCTAACCGGACACCCAATCGGGTGATATAGCGTGACCCAAATCAACCTGAGAAAATCACAACCAACTTGACCTGACTCAATATTGACCTGACTCGATATCAACCTGACATGACATTGACCCAACCCGAGGTCAAGACATCCAACACCAACCCAACCCAACCCAATGTCAAGTCGATCCAATATCAACCTGACTTGATGTTTAATTGACCCTACACTAACCGACCCGATGTCAACCTAACCCAAATTCAATCCAACCCAACACCAACCCGACCCAATGTCAACCTGACTGAGTACTAGCCAGAAGCAACTAGCGAGAACTCAAGAAGTCAAGTTTTGGAGTTATGGTTGATTTTTGTATGGATTTATCGGTACATTATTTGACAAGAAATAGTTTGCTTGATAATTTAGTAGCAAGGAAGATGAATAAGAAATATACAATACAATGGATAGTAAAACAAGAAAATAGTAAGTAAAAATATTTTCTTTTTTAAAATTAATGCAACATATTAGTCATTACTCATTATCACAAGTCACAACGTGACCTAAATGAGGTCCAACTCAAAACAACTTGATTATACAAATATACAAATGAAACAACCCCAACTTGATAACTACCCAATTCAAAATGACTCGATTCGAACTCGAGTTAGCCCGAGGAAATAATGTAAATTGAAATGACCTAAAGTGATTTGACATGAACCCTAACCAATCCATCAAAATTTTGAACAGACTTGTACCAAAATCGACCCAACCCAAACACGAGTTGACCCAAAAATTCAAAAAATGAACCGAAGGGACCAAATTGATACTAACCCGACCCAAACTTGACTCTACATTAAAGGATAAAATAACCTCAATTATCTTTGACCCATAATGGCAGTGGCCAAACCCAAACAACCCAAGAAGACCCGACCTGATTTACCCAACCTGAAAATGACTCAACTTGAAACTAAATTAACCCGAGGAAATAGTGCAAATTCACCTAACTTATTATTAAGACAATTCAAAATGATTTGACTTGAACCCGACCTGACCTGATAAAGTAACCTCAAAAAATCTATACCAAAATTGACTTGACCCAAACCCAAGTTGACCCGAAAATACAAAATGATCCAAAAGGATCCAAGCTAATACTAACCCGACCCAAACCCAGCCCGACCCGAAAGAATAAAATAACATGAATGATCTCTGACCTATAATGACCTGACCTAAAATAATCTGACCCAAACCCGACCCGACCCACCCGATTTCTATCTCAAGTGATGGGTTCCAAAGGAGATGTACCTTGGTGATGTGGGTAGTCCAATCATTCCTTTTAAGATAATTTTATCTGAGGCCTAAAATACTGGGATTTTACAATCTCCCTCACTTAAACTCTTGCCATCCTTGTCAAGGATTAATTATATTGGCGCATAATGTATCTCCATTTTAGTGTAGACCCATAATGGCCCATGTACACCCAGCTCCCGATCTCTTCTACCAAGACAATGTGTCTCCATCACCATCTATATCCCTTTCTAACATACCTAGACCACATGACTCAAAGACCAACATGCCACAAACCCAAGTGGGCTCCACCTACTGGAAGGAAATTAGCTATAATACCAATTGTAAAGCCAGACCACTGCCTAAGACTCTGGTAGAGTTTTAGAACCATTAGCCTCAACTATGCAAATTGTCCTCACTCACGTATATAACATGAGAACAACTTCCTGAATGGTCACCCATCCTAGTACTACTCTGGGATGAGCATGCCCAACTGTGAAGTTCTTAATGATGCAATCGCTAAAAAGGAGTTGCACCTTGGTGATATAGGTATTCTGATCATTGCTTTTAAGATCATTATATCTGAGGTTTCAAATCTTAGATGTTACACTCTCCCCTAATCACACTCTTGACGTACTCATGAAGTCCCAACTATATGACCTCATTATCTTTCCCCATCTCAGTTTAGACCCAGGATGGCCCATGTATACCCACCTCAAGATCATGACTACCGATGTAAGGGTGGCTCCATCACCATAAATAGCCATTTACAACATGCCTGGATTGCACAACTCAAAGATTGGCATGACACATGCCCAAGTGGGTCCCACTTACTAGAGGGAAAGTGATACCATTTGTAATGCTCGACCCATCGCCCAAGGCTCTAGTATCAAGAATGACAAGTAATCCCATAGATCACCACTAGCTTAGGTTGTGTTCTTTGTCCTCACCTCATGCGCAACCTAGGATCAACTTACTGACAGGTCAACCATCCTAGTACTACTCTAGACTAAGTATGCTTAAGCACTGAGTTCCTAGTGATGGACTCCCTCAAAATAAGGTGCACCTTGGTGATATGGGTAGTCCAATCATTCCTTTTTAATAACATTTTATCCAAGGACCAAAATACTAGGAAGTTACATATCCACCTCTTAGACTCTTTATGTCCTTGTCAGGGCTCAATTATGTGGCCTCATAATTGTTCCCCATTTTAGTGCAAGCCTATAATGGCCAATGTACACCCAACTCCCAATAACAAATACTAGTACAAGGGTGTCTCCATCACCAAAAATATCCCTTTCCAACATGCTTGGTAAACACAACTCAATAATAGTGAGATACATGTTCATGTGGGCCCCAAACTTATGGAGGGAAATTGGAACTATACCATTTGTAACAACAAGAACAATCATTCAAGGCTCCAGTAGAACTTTAAGAATGATGACTGGCCCCACATACCACCACTACCTCAACTACAGACTTTGTCCTCACTCACACACAACTCGAGATCAACTTCACAATATATCACCCATCCTAGTACTACAATGGGCTAAGCATTCTTAACTATAGAGTTCTTAATGATGGGCTCCCTAAAAATGAGGTGCACCTTGATGATATGGGTAGTCCAATCATTCCTTTTAAGATCATTTCATCTGAGGCCTCAAACCCTGGGATGTTACAATCATGGTGTCCCTCTTTCTATTATTCCAAATCGGGACCTAATATTCACTTTAAATCTAATGAAGCAGGTACATGGAAAGTTAGGAACTTGGATCCACTTTAGTATTGCTTATCATCCTCAAATTTATGGCCAATCTAAATGGACTTCTAGACCTGAAAGGATATGCTCCGTGCATGTATGCTTGATTGTAGAGGATCTTGGTCAAAATTCTTACCTTTGGCCATGTTTTCTGATAACAACATCTATCATAACAACATAGGCATGGCTCCATATGAGGTTCTTTATCATAGGCCATGCATGTATCCTTTGCTTTGGAGTGAAGTGGGTGAAATAAGTCTATTCGATAGTGAGGAACTACAATTCTACATAGATCAGGTTGATCTTATTAAGAAACAGATGAATCATGTCGAGGACATACATAATAAGTATGTTAATGCTCACAAGTCTGGCAGGA
Organism: Alisma plantago-aquatica; assembly: GCA_963693085.1. NCBI lineage: Eukaryota > Viridiplantae > Streptophyta > Magnoliopsida > Alismatales > Alismataceae > Alisma > Alisma plantago-aquatica. The sequence continues at coordinate 1,157,592,349 of OY856410.1, read as the reverse complement.
GTTTGAGGTGGGTGATCATGTTTTTTTCAAAGTTAAACCCATAAAATATATTGCTAGATCTATGGTAAAGGGTAAACTCAGTCCTCAAGTTATTGGCCCATTTGAGATTCTTGACAGAGTTGGAGAGAGTGCTTAGATGTTAGCACTACCACTATCTTACGTTAGATTCATAATGTATTCCATACATCTTTGTTGAGGGTGTACATTAAGGACATTTCCCATGTCTTGGTTCATGGTCCTATCTAGATCAGGTAGGATCTATCTTATGAAGAGTTACCCTTGAGAATTCTAGACACTCAAACCAAGAAATTGAAGAATAGGGACATTGTTCTAGTAATGTCTTATGGAGGATTTACAATCTTGAATCTACATGTGAGCTTAAAGATGGGATGTTAAATAAGTACCCAAAGATTTTCAATCCTTCATTTTGAGGACAAAACTTTCTTATGGAGGGGAGGATTGTGTCATTATCACTCTTGGTATATGGATCTATAACTCTCATGCACTTTATTATTCATTAAATTAGTATGGGCCTATTTAGATATTTCCAGTTCATGAGTGAAGTTAAATTAGTTAATATGGATCCTAATTAAATTTCATGTTAATATATGCTACATGACCAATTTTGACAACAAAAATTTATTTCATGTATATATTTTGATTTATGGAAGTCTAAACATCCTTATGAAATTTTAGGGTTTGATATGTTTCTATCGAGAAACCAATGACATATATTGTTTACACACGAAAAGGAACTTACTGTTAAATTTGCACTCGATTGGATATTGTTAGATGAAAAAAAGTTTTTCCAAAATAATGTCAAAAAATGGAAATGTTAAGAAGTAGATACTTCCTTTTAATGGATAGGTGCAGATGGGCTCGCGTGAGAGTAGTTGGATCTAGGTGATGGAACTGGGTGCAATCATATCTTTTTAGAGGTTATCCCCTATCTCCAATCTCTATGCACTAGTAACTCCCAACTGGATGTGAGTTTTGCTCCCTATTTCTCCACATTTTTGTTAAGTGATCCCATGATCTAACCACTACATTGGCTTCAAGAGTCTACATAAATCCGGTTGGTCCTTTACTGGAACCCTAGGTCTCCCTATACATAAAATGCATAACAACTCGTCTGCCTCTTTCCCATGCCATGATTTGCAGATGACTTCTTAGCCCCTCTCATAAAAAACCAACACCCAACATAACCTTTTCCAAGGTCCATATGCTAACTCCTCCAACTATAATTTCTATCCTTTAGCACCAACTTCCACAATCTAGATCTTCTTTTACCTTTGGCTCATTGGAGTTATGCATAATGCATAGGCTAGGACTTTTATTTGTGAGAATGATCCTTGACCCTCCACGAAGCACCTGCAAGTGTTGTTGGGTGGTGTGCGTTTGCCAACCTCCCTATACTACCTAAGTTTCCTAGATCTTGAGGATCTTCATTAGTGACAAGTAAAAGAGTCACTCACGCCACAAAAGGAGTGTGAAGTAGTCCATAGATTGTTGTGAAGATTTGTGTTCCCTCAATAAATTAGAGGGAAGGTCAATGCACAAAACCTATTTTTTGATGTTCATGACTTTACACATCAATTCTTAGGTCTCAATTGATTCTACAACCTAGAATATCAGTGGCCTAACCTCCTCAGCTTTGTGAATTCTCATGTCATCTTACTTTCTCTTGCCAAGATCATTTGTGTCTGATTCCACTTTCAACCCCTTTTCCCCTAGTTTTGATGGGCGCCAGATTCTGTTCTGGGTGTCATCGGCTATCAACAAGTTGTCATTGGCATCTCCACAACCTGCCAAAGACCATGGTAAAGGTATGAGAGGTTTTAGTGCAATCCAATAGCTGGGACAACACTGGTCTTCTTGCCAATAGCAGCCATGGTGCCACTAGACATGTGGGCTAGGCAGGGAAGAAAAATAAAGATTGTGATGTTACTATTTTTCCCATATTCATGTTGATTTTTGTCACACACATCATGGATAAATAAGAAAAATTTTATGATCAACTAACTACACCGCAAAGTATCCCATGTGTTTTGGGCCATAGTGCATTGTCATACATTTAAAGTTGTGCGTGACATGGGAGGGAAAATTAGCCATTTGATGAGTTGTGAATTTTGTTTTCACGAGAAATACAGTAAATATCCACATGAATTCATATTGAATTTAATTGGTCAATATATGTTAAAATTTTAGAAAATTATAGAAAATGATATAAAACTCAGATGAGGATAAACTAAATGTCAATTCTAATAAACATTTCTCAACCTACCTGATTAACATGGCTTTTCTACCAAGATGTTTTGGGTTTTCACGGTGTTTCACTCTTATAAATAATTAGGGATATAAGATTATAATGTGGTTTTTATTGGGTATTTTATGTTAATTAATAAGATAGGGTTAGTATAACTCTTGAAAGAGTCCCCAATACTGCTTTGGTAAGTGGTTCATGCCTTGGATTTAAATATTTTCATGTTTTTCGCTTAAGCAATTATTAAGTAGTGTATCATTTAACATATGGTTTATGCTTAAGTAATGCATCTTACTGCACATGCCAAAGTAAGCCATCCTGCATATTATTATAAATTTATGAGATCAGTAATTTTGAAATACATCATGTTCATGTACATAAATGATTATGCGGGTCTAATCCCTTAAGTTAAGTAAGTCAAGTAAAATATAAGTAGTACTCTACCCTAGTTTCATATGTTGACCCATATGTAGGGGTTCGGTCTTTTATCCATCAATGACATGTTGTGAGGGAAAAATAACTTTAATCTATTAGCATATGTGGTAGGACTAATTCTTGTAGTCTTCGACACCATGTTGTAAGGACTGAGGACACGATAAATTATGTTAATGGTGGCTCACATCACATATTGGAGACATTCCATTTTATGTGCACCTAGTTGTGTATCAGATTAGATCAGTCAAGGTGTAGATATTCCTACTTACAAGTCAAGAAATGGTTAAGATATAAGAAAATGTATCCTTACATTATGAATGAGTTGATCTTTACAATTACTTCAAATTTAAATTTATTTCACATATTATTATGTACTTTATGAACCCATCTACTTATGATGATTTGTGAATGCATGTCTATGTGTGGGTGCACATAGGGAGGAGGCCACATGAGCAACAACATTTTGATAGGAGGATTTGTAGTTTGAGGCTTTTTTGGATACTACTTGGTGGAGTTCCATTCTTAATATCCATTAGCTTTTTCTTTTCAGTCATGTTATGTTGGAGTTTATTTTGTCAATCTACTTTCATGTTTGGAATTTGTAGTCCCTTTTATGGGATGTAATAATAAAACAGTTGTGGACATTTTATTTCTTTTCTTTGGAATTTATTGTTTAATGATATCATGTCATAATTTTCTATAATCTCCTATCAAAACTTCTTATGTTATGGTAGTGTTAGTTTATAATGGGGGTCATGACTACCTAATTTTAAAAGATAGATAATAACATAAAGTTCCCAAACTAAACCATAACTTATATGGAAAAATTTAATGTTTATAGTTATTTTATACAATTTTGTAACTTCTGTTCATGTTATGGTCATATGGTCTTGAATCCTATATTTGATACATAAAAGTGTTTGAGTATATCCTTGAGAATAGGTAATACTCATATAAGAAATAACTAATCCAAGATATGTAGGAAGGTGATTGAAGTGACAATCGTGTCCTAATTACTCTTGACCCACTTGAGTCTTGGTAGGGTTTCTCTACTTCATAGTTTGACTTGTTTAACAACAATTACGTGAAATTAAAAATCTCAAATCCTAAACTCAACTTTTATAGTGCACTTGAACTTAATGATTATTATATATGTAACATGGGTTTCTTGAGGAAAAACTATAGGATTTGAAATATGGACTTAAATTAGAAAACCTTATCAACACCTTGAGACCCTATTTGTATAAGGCTTAATTTTTATGATGATTCTAAGTCACTCATTTGTAATATTTTCTTAAATACTTCTTGACTTTCTTGAAATGACTCAGATATTAATTCCTATATATCACATTGGTTGTTCTTGCTCATGATTTAAGGTAAGAAATATTCAATTTAGTTTTGGAATATTCATCCCTTTTTGAAAACATGCATTTCTAGAATTGAATCTAGAAGTTTGTAATTGTTAATATCTTTAGCTTTTGTTTCTAGAAACCACCCACTACAATACAATGACATCCCTGACACATTGTTGGTACCATCAATATTGTTGGTAGTTTAAGAGCTAAAGTTCACATGTTTAAATTATGCTTCCGAGACTCTTTGTAGAGCTAGGAGATAAGTGACTACCAATTATATGCAATTTAGCTCAATGTGAGCATTATAAGATAATATGAAGACACATGATTATTGTAGACAGAATATACCATTCAAGTGCCAAATCATGGTTGATATTAGTTATTGGAATATTGTTGCATGAACTATTGTTGGATATAAACATTTCAAAAATATTTTAATAATGGTAGCTTCAATTGTTGTTACTCTTGATACTCCTTACTTTGGTTATTTCTTGCACAACCCTTGTAAAATCTTGTTAGTCGGTGCACTTATTTTATATCAATTAAAATGGATTTTGTATCAATGCTTGTGATTGACCCATTTCCCTTTACGTTCATGTATTATATAATCTCTAGGAGAATACATGAATAGTTGGAATAACAAAGGAAGGCTCTAGCAGTAACTTAGCAGTATGATTGAAGGATTTTCCCTCTAATTGAATTAAAAATAAAAATAGAGATTTTTTATTCATAATTTTTGTATAGGCTTTGTCTATAAGCTATTATGTAATCTAAAGAACTGTATGATAATATAAAGATCACTAGTTTTAAAAAATAGACACTTAGATGCTTAAGCACTAACTTAATAAATTCTAGTTGATTTACTCAAGGTAACTTAGATGAAGTAGCTAGTGAAGTGTTTGTTGTTAAGCATGCATTTTTGTATGCTTCATCTCACCTCTATAGCCCACTTGGTCACACACAAACAAACCAAGGTATGACACAATATAATAAAGAAATATAAAAAGAGAAATACATTGGTTGTGCCTTGTATGTATTACATGCTATAATGGTAAAAGAAGAAAGTCATGGTTTAGTGTTATTCCCCTACATATACTAAACTTGTACACTAATTTTATATGCATTTATGCCAGTCAACACATCTTATAAATATTGTACTTTATATATGGTTGAGAATATCCTATGGAACCTATCATGACTACATAATATAGGAGTTGATGTTAGTATTATGAAAGTACCATGTATAAGTATCACACTAGTACCATAAATATGTATAAGTAATATCTATATTTTATATAAACTATAATACACTATTAATTTTAATTCTAATAGTATATGATATATAATATTATATACATGTGTCCTATAATCATTAGCTTAATGCTATAATATGCATTAGGATACCTAATCTGAAATTTTATTTATTATTAAAGTAAGTTAGTAACATAAGTGATCTTACAACATAAGTTCATGAAAATGTAATAAATACACAGATTTACATATTTATAGTTACCTACTCTATTTTAATGAATATCAATCACACTACTTGGTCATGACTTGATTTTTCTATAATTTAGTTATTATGTATTACTGAAATATAAAATATACATTATTTTACTCAAAGATTTTTTTGTTCAAAAAGTGATTGCTTAGTTAGTGTAACATATTGAAATTTGTATAAAACATATTTTAAAAAACAACTCATAAATTTCTTTGAAATTTGGTTCATTTACAAATGGGTCGTCCAATTCAAAGTCTCATCTATTTATTTTCATCAATCATCATAGTATCTGATATAATTAGTTTTTGATAATGTTATTTTGTGAAAATCAGCTGAGTCTCCTCTATGAAGAAGTATTTGCTAATGGGTCCTTCAATTTTATTTATTGAATCATTCAGTACAATTTAAAGTATTTGTGTGTAACTACCTTGATTTGACCTTATATTGATCTAACACTCTCGATCTCATAAATAATTGCTTTAGAATCAATGAAGGATATAATCATATTATTATGTATAACAATTTAAATAACAATGAGAGTAATTAAATTAGCCCTCTCAGGATCATAACTACTTTTATAAATTAGATTAATAGGATTAGTACTCTTAGTTAAAATTTCAAAGAGAATTATTTTATTAATTAAGAGATATGAATATTAGAAGTAATTATCAAGTAGGAGTTGATAATAGCAATATTAGACTTTATTATTTTGGAAATTAAGAGGGATATTGATGCCTTCCTCCTTCCAAGTACTTGCATTTCTAGAGGTTACGCAAAAGGAATGGAAAGCCACCCTCTATGAACACACCATCCCAGACAATGAAACCAAGTAGATATTAATCTCCTTCATCACCTCTACCCCAATGACCACCTTTGAAATGCTCCCTCTAAAACCTCTTACTGGCTAGCCGTCACCTTGACCACACCATCAATGTATATCAGATTAACAATATCCTGATGAATTTAGAACTTTGAGACATCACCATCCACTTCCTCCTTCCTCGTTGATGGTTAGAAACTCCCGAAACCCTAGAATCACCCCCAATCCACGCCCCTCTTCCTCTATATAAATGTTTCTTCCCTTGTCAAGTGAATACAACTCAATAGCCTTGCCAGCAACAAACCTACCTTACCCACCCTCTTAATGCTAAGTACCCTACCTTGTCCTCTAAGATCCCTCACACTTGTATCAGAACATCACTTGTGAACCATCATGATTGGTCGACGATTCAACACTAAGAGCACCTCACAACAACCTCAAAGATCATCTTCTATAGTGGCAAGGAGTCTAAAGATATGCAAACCCATCATAGTTGCATGCCACCTCCATCTAGATTCCATGGATAAAATAAAAAGCAATGCCCTTGCCTCTCTACTACAACCTCAACATATTGCATTTCACTCCATCACAAACTTAAATTGCCAAGCCCCTAGAAGATTCAAGGACGACAACTAGTCTAGATTCATCCATGACAGTATCCCTTGGAGATGAATACAAAAAGATTGTGATGTACACATTGCCCTCCGTGATAGCCCACTACCCTGAGGAAACTAATTATTGATGAAATGGTATGAAGTATACATACTTCACCCAATCACAAAACTGCTACACCCATATCACCTTCTTCAAATAGATATACATATACCTAGACCCCATCATTGTGCAAGTAAGAAAGAAGACCAAACACATTCATCTATAGACCCTGGAGGATGCAATGATGTTGAGATTTGTTGTCATTTCTTGAAGCCAACTCACCTCCTAGAACATCCATGGTCAAGCCAGGGAGGCTCAAGAGAGTGAGAAAGAGTATGGATCACCCTATACCTCCAAGGCTTCCTCAAGATACTAACCATGAAAGACTAGATGAATGGCTACAACTAGGTAAGTCACACAATTCATATATTATAGACTTCACACAAATATCTATTTAGAATTAAAAAAGTATAAATTTTGGTTGGTTGCCTTATGATACCATATTAGTGTATACATGTATCAATGTGGTGATACTAGTCTAGAGAATGATATGTAACCAACTTCTTAGATTTTCCTAATAGCATGAGTGTTTTAATAAGAATGGAAAGATCTTACATAGCATGATTCAGTTCTAGTTAAATACACAAGGTAACAACAACAATATACAACTAAGAATGCTTAGTTAGTTATATAAAGATGGCTATATAGACTTAATTCTATTAGTAAGTAGAATTTATGATTTTTTTATAAATGACTATTATAGACAAATAAAATGGATTTATATATTGTATCACTTATATTGGCATACATTATGATTTGACAAAATAATCATAGAGATATAAGTATGGTAACCTAGAGATTTTAGACTCACATAGCTAAAGATGATTCTTACAATGACAACAAGTCTAAAACTCTAGATTGAGAAGTTCAAGAATGTTGATACTTTGGTAACTTAATATAATGTTATGATGATATTATACTTAATTATGTATATATAACTTAGGTAAAACTCTGGAAAATACTAGACTAGGTAAAAGGTGAATTGAACTTATAAATTCAAAACTCTAGAGACATATAACCACTAATTAAATATAATTGAACAACATTTGATTCCAAGCCAACAATACCCAATATCATTCTACATTTTTAGATCACTCTCTTGATTGAACTTTGGATCTCTATACTTGGAATGTCTGGATTTAATACAATTTAATTCAAGGTACAAAATTTCTATTACCTTTAGAAAGTTAATTCTCTCTTGAAATCATGCATAGTAGATAGGTTGATTGACCTAAATTGTTTTAAAATTTGGCCTCCCTACTTGTAAGGCCACCGATAATTATTCAAAATAGTAGCACATTGTTTAAAGGGAAGGGTAGTGCCCACTAATTTAGTGGAATAATGCTTTCATGAATCTGAGTAGATAGAAAAACATGAGTTCCCTCAATTTACTTAGAAACACAATTGTTGTGTTGTCATTCTCCATGTACAGAACATATGGATTTCTTGACAACATAGACATTGACATGTGTTATCTATTTGAAATTTGAATTTCTGGTCTCAAAACTATATATTGAATCCTATTGACTTTAAAAACCCTTTTTCCATTTGACACTTTCCTGGATTATTTAATTCTTTGCATTTTGTCACAAAAATCTTTTTTTAGACAAGTTCATACTTTTAGTTATCAAACATTGATTTTTAACCAATCATTTGACATACAAATATTTCCCTTCTTGGAGTCCATGTGTGGTTTTTCCCTTTGGGAATTCATGGATAGGTGATCAAAGAAAAACTTAGAAGAGATTGCACGGGATGCTCTATGTTAGAAGATGAATATTATATTAGTTAAAAAAAATTCACTAGTGTTCGTTGTATATGTATCTTTTCTAGAAACATCATGTACTCTGAGAAAATTGTATGAATGAAAAGACTTGTTCATATTTTCTGATATATATATTTGAAAAAAATTGATGGTAAAGATTGAGTCTTTACAATATGGTATCAGATTTATAAATAGTCGATACTCATGCATGTCTTGTGAAAATTAGGGTGAAATAGATAATATACCTAAAAAATTAGCTAAATAATTTACAACCAACCCTAGTTTTTCTAGCCCTTGAAACTTACATGAAATTAGTTTCACTCAAGACTTTCCTAATACTCTAATTAATACAGAATGACATGATCATGTAAGTGGAACAAGATGAGGTGCCTAGGTAAGGATGTTTAGTGAAGGTTCTGGCATAATTATCACAACCCACTTAGGTGGTGGTAGGATTTTCTCACTTTACATATCGACCTGGCCAAGGCAATTTTGACTACTTGGGGAAAAACGTTAATATTTGAATAAAATGTTCAACTCCATTCAAACAAACAAAATACAATCATCTTCGATATAGGAAATAATAATATGTTAACATATATAGAGGAAAAACTATACTGTGAAAATAAAAGTTATACAGATTTAAAAATTAGCAACACCACTTATAGTCTACATATCTAGTAAGGGAAATGTGCTATACAATAATTTCAACCAAAATAATTCATAGAGATTATCAATTGGAAAATTGGAAATCTAAGAGACAACCAGTATTTTCCCTTATATATGTGTACTTACAACTCTTGAGAGACTTCATAGCTGCAAAATCATGCCACTTGACATAAATCCCACATTATATAGATACAGATGGAAATTGAGGACCACTAAAAAAGAAATTCAAAATGAGAAGAGATCTTGTTCAATTCATAACTTTGCACCCATATCAACTCTATTATTTTTTGCTTTCTGATAACTTTGACACAAATAACCCTACGAAATATGATGAGTTGAGAGTTAAATATTATGTTCTCCTTATATATATGTAATTATGCTATTTATGAGATTAAAAAAGATATGCTATGAAGCTAACATTATATCTATATAGTTGTAAACTAATGAAAATTGTTTTAAAACTGCATCTGACACCATAATAAGATAATTAAATGGTAAAATGTGATAAATATTATGACTTGAAGAATTATGTAAATCCCAATTCTCAAAGGTATATAAAACTTTAGATAATTAATGTTGAACTGAGCATTATATTGATGCAAAAACCTATGCACTTAAAATGGAGAAATAAAAATGAGGTATATCTAATTTTTTGACCCAATAAAATGTCACATAAAGATTAATGACAACAACATTGAGTTAATTTTGATAAAGTTTTGAGCTCATCTATGATAACTTTATCTAATAATTTTGTGGTGTAACACAAATTTTGATATTAATAATTTAGATTCTTAACCTAAAAATGTGTAGATAACCCTAGAGGAATTATATGAACCAAGCATCACCAAGTGCTCAATTGACTCTTTATGTTTCATAGAAATCTAAGATCCCAAAATGTGTCAAGTAGTTTAGATGGAGTGATAGTAATTAGAATGTAGACATCAGATGATTGTGACTTGGTTCTCGCATATATTTTGGCCAATTTTGGTTTACATCAAAATATTTTTTCGTAGTTTTTTTTCTGTATAATACTTATATGTAAAAGAAGAGTTTTCTAGAATTCTATCAAAGATTCTTGAGCTAGGTCACAAAAAAAGAGGTGTGAGGATAAATCTTGAGTATAGACACCCTGAATGTGAACATGATTGAGAACACCTAGACTTCATGATAGACTAATTCTTAGAATAAAATGAAGAATACAAGATGTTAGTTGAATGTGATATACATGTATTTAGATTATTAGTTTAATCCTCTAAGGGATGGAGATTAGTACCTAATAAGATCATGGATGTGACAATTTAGAGGAAAAATCCATTTTAAGCGGTAGAGAGTTGTAACATACTAAAATTTGTGTACTAAATTTATTTTGAACAACAACTAACAATTTCCTTTGAACTTTGGCTCATTTACAAATTGGTATTCTAATTCAAAGTCTCAACTAGTTATTTTGATCAATCATCATATTCTCTAATATAATTAGTCTTCGTTTATGTTCTCTTGTCAAAATGAGTTGATTCTCCTCTATATAGAGATATTTGCTAATGGGTCCTAGTTTTACTAAGTGAGTCATTTAGTGCAATTTAAAGTATTTGTGTGTAACTACCTTGATTTGACTTTGTATTGATCTAGCACTGTCAATCTCATATATAGCATCTTTGGAATCACTAAATAATATTAACCATATTATTAAACATAAAATTTAAATATTAATGAAAGTAATTAAATAAGCCCTCTCATGATCATAACTATAGGAATTAACATTTTTATACATTATCTTAATAGGATCACAACTCATGGTTAAAATATCAAAGAGAAAGATTATGTTAATTAAGAGATATGAATATTACAAGTAAGTAGCAAGTAGGAGTTTATAATAGAAATATTAGACTTTATTATGTTATAAATCAAGAGGGAGAGTGCTGCCTTCCTCCTTCCCGGGACTTGTGTTTCTGGAGGTTATGTAGAAGGAACAGAAAGATGCCCACTATGAAAAAACCATCTCAGTTGATCAAACCAAGTAGATCTCGATCGCTTTCATCATCACTATCTCAATGGCTGCCTCTAAAATGCCCCCACTACAACCTTTCCCTAGCTAGCCGTCACCTTGATCATGACATCAATGCATATCAAAAGAATGATAACATGATGAATTCAGGACTTCAATGTGTTGCCAACCACTTCCTCCTTCTCCATTGAAGGCTAGAAACTCCCAAAACCCTAAAAGCACCCCAATTCCAAAAGCCTCTTCCTATAAATAAATGTTTCTTCCCTCATCTATTGAATACACCTTAAAAGCCTTACTAGAAACAAACTTGCCTTACTAACCCCCCTCATTGCTTAGTACTTGTACCTTGTCCTCCAAGATCCCTCACACCTGTACATGAAGATCATGATGACCCACCATGATTGGCCAATTATCCAACATTGGGAGCACCATATATCTAAACACAGTAACCTCAAACATCATCTCCTGTAGTGACAAGGAGTCCAAAGATCTGCAAACTCCTCATAGCCACATGGCACCTCCACTTGAACTCCCTAGTAGAAATCAAAATCAATTCCCTAACCTCTTTGCAACCTCAACCGATTGCATTTCACTTAACCACAAACTTGAATTCTCAAGCCCATAATTAATTCAAGAAGATGGATAGTCTAGATTCAACAATGATGAGATTCCACGGAGGGGAATCCACAAAGATTTGGATTCACACATTGCCCTTCGTAATAGCCTACTATCCTGAGCAAACTGATCGACAATGATGATCATTGATTTGAAGTTTACATACTTTACCTGATGACAAAGACATTGCATCCATATCACCCTCTTCAAATAGATCTACTTATACCTGGACTCCATCATTTTTAGAGGAGAAAGAAGGTCGAACACATTCATATATAGACCCCTAGCGTAACCAACACTAATGAGAGTTGTCTTCATTTCTTGAAACCAACTCACCACCTAGAACATCCGTGGTCAAGCTGAGAGGCTTAAGAGAGTGAGTGAGATTCTAGATCACCATTTACATCCACAACTTCCTCAAGAGACTATCCATGAAAGACCAAAGAAATTGTTGCATCTAGGTAAGTCACATAGTTTGTATATTGTTGTCTGTAATATAAATATCAATTGACAATGAAAAAATATATAATTTGGTTGGTTGTCTTATAATACAATATTAGTGTATACATGTATCAATGTGGTGGTACTAGTCTCAAAAAGTCTATGTAACCAACCTCCTAGATTTTCTCAATTGTAGGATTGTTTTAATATAGAATGGAAAAATTGTATATAGCATGATTCCATTCTAGTTAGATACACAAGGTAACAAATATTATATACAACTAAGAATGCTTAGTTAGTTATTAAAAGATGACTATATACACTTAATTGTATTAGTAAGTAGCATTTATTATTCACAAGTAGCATGGATTTATGTATTGTATCACTTAGATTGACATATATTATGGTATGAGAAAATAATCTTACAAATGTAGGTATGCTAACCTAGACATTCTCGAATTACATGACTAAAGATGATTCTTACAATGAGAACAAATCTAAACCTTAGATTAAGAAAATCAAGAATATTGATACACTGGTAAAGTAATATAATGAAATAATGATATTATACTTAGTCATGTATATATAACTTAATTAAAATCCTAGAACATACTTGTGTGGGTATAAGGTGAATCGAACTTCCAAACGGAAAATGCCAGTGAAACTCATATTTGCAAATATTATCACGATGATGTGCGTCTACCCTTAGGGTTAGCGCTGCCCGGCTGTGACGGATGGGTGATCTCGAGGAGTGCACCTCCATCCCCCCGGAGGGGGCGTTCCTCCCCTCTCTTCGGCACCATGGTTGTGGAGGAGCCGTCTGGTGAGGGGGCTCCTGCTGCGATGACCGAGCACCCCAACCCGGTCCCTAGGAGGGTCTGGAACCAGGTCCTGGCCAGTGGTGACTTAGGGGTCGAGAAGCACTCGTTCAGCCCTCCTGAGAAGATTTATGGTAAACACTTTGTTACCATTGACAATTCTACCTATGAAGCTATGGAGAAGTGTTGGGAACACACAGCGATCTTGTATGTGATGGGCAAGCGACCATACTACTTCCATCTCCTTACTTGGATACGTCGAGTTTGGAAACCTAAGGGAGGCTTCGACCCATTTTCTAAATCGGACAAGTTCTTTCTTCTCTGTTTCAACTCAGCTGAGGATAAGAAGAACATCATCAATGGTGGTCCACGTTGGTTTGATAATCGTTTGGTGGTCGTCAAAGATTACAAGATGGGGGATGACTTGAAGAAAGATTTCTTCCGCACCATACCGGTCTGGATTAGTATCCCTAGTATGGGACATAATTGGTACCCTAGGGTTGTTGGTATTGTGGCAAGTAGAGTAGGGAAGCTACTCAGGATTGACTTCAAGGTGTTAGGTCAGGAATCTCTAGGAGAGGCACATGCTTTGGTGGAAATTGAAGCTGATGAAGAGCCTTCTCAGGAGGTATGGGTCAATATGCCTAGGCTTGACCCTATGCCGGTGAAGATCCAGTATGAATATATCCCGAAGAGATGCACTGAGTCCAAGGTTTTTGGTCATGATGGTTCAGATTGCCCAATCAATTCAATTGTCAATGTGGAGGTCCCTTCCCCAAGATCAATGCAAACCTGGATGGTCGTGGGAAGGAAGGGCAAAGCAGTGGTTCTTGATAATGTAACTACGAATGAAGAGGTCGTACGCTCTAGCAACAGCTTGGGTGGCGGTGCATCCTCCTCGGGTGGTGGAGATGATACTGGTGATGACACTTGTGATGGTGGTGGTGTTACCGGTGGTGGGGATCTTGTTCTTCGCACCACATACGCTAGGGTTGCGGCCCCTTCCTATGGTAGAGGTGAAGAGAAATGGGTGGATGGTGGTGGAGCTTCCTCTTCATTTGGCAGCACTGCTCCTAGGGAAGATGGTGGTGATGGCTCAACGTTGTGTCATGATGTTGTGTCTTAGGTTGACGGTGCCACTAATGTTGCGTCCTCGGGCATTACCGACATTGTGTCTCCAGACACTGTGTCTCTGGGCGTCACCAACGTGGCATCACGGGCTGATGGTGCGACATTGCATCGCGATGCAGATGGTGTTATGGCCGATGGTGATGCACCTGGTTCTGTTGGAGTTATGGGCAATGGCTCGGGTGTTGCTGGCATTAATGGAGCTCTTGGTGGGTCAGGTGTTGGTGTTAATGATGCCTTCGGTGGGTCAGGTGATGGTGCTGTGACCCATGCTCCTGATGGAATGATGGTGGGTGCTAATTTCGTTGGCTCGAGTGAGGATGTTGATTCAGTAGCTAAATGCTCCACTGGTGCTTCTTCTTCATCGTCTAAGGTTCTAAATACGTCCAAGGGTGATGGGTCTCGTAAGACCCATTCTGCCTCTAGAAGTCATTAATGACCTTTCTCATGACTAATGTTTGTGGCTCAGGGAAGTCACATAAAAAGAAAGAAGTGAGGGGAACCATCCTTGATCACAAAGCTATTATGGACATTCTTGTTGAGTCTAAAATCAAGTCCCATATGACTCACACGTCTGATCGTATGTTCCCTGAAGGATGGCTATGGGTTTCTAATCATTTACATGATCCTAATGGTCGTATCTATATTGGGTGGAATCCTAACTGCTGGACTACTACTGTGACTGAGATGGATGATCAACAGGTAACTATGAAATGCATTAATAAAGATGGCCTCACTATCTATAGTACTGCTATCTATGCTAGGAACTTTGTGGCTAATCGTTCTATTCTATGGAATACCTTGGAGAGGATTGTTTCTAACATAGATGATACTTGGCTTATTACTGGCAATTTCAATAACATCAGAAAGCAAGAGGAGAAGGTCGGGGGTCGTGAGGTTCCCTCTACCATCCTTAGCTCTTTTAATGCTGCCCTAGATAATGCTGGTCTTATTGAACTACATGTCATTAGTAAAGAGGTTTATACTTGGCATAACAAACAAGGTGTTGCTAAAAGGGTTACTTGCAAGCTTGATAGAGCCTTTATCAATGATGCTTGGCTGTCTAAATTTCCTAGATCCAAAACAAAGTTCATCACTTGCAACTATTCAGATCATTGTGCTTTATGTTGACTCAAGGTCAATTAGGTCAATGTTGACTCACGTCTAAATTGACTAAACCCGTGTTTTTATGATGACTAACCATTCCACATATTGGTTTCTAATGTCTCTACTTGAGTGATTTTAGATTAGGTATAGACACACTCCAAATGCCCTAACTTGCGCATCTCTAATTGGAGAAAAGACAAGTCAAAGTCAATACAAGTGTACATTTTTGTAATATGATGTAAATCCATTAGAATCATATTGTAAATCACTTGTAATGATTGTATGACTTGTAATTAAGCTTAGAAAAAATCAGGAGCACTTAGATCGAATGTTTAAGCACTCAAAAGCCATTTTCCAAAATTCACATCAGGTTGTTCATCGGTCGAGCTCTGTGAGTTGTAAACTCGACCAATCCTGATTCGATCTTGAAAATGACTTTTGATCGGTCGAGTTTACACTACACAGAACTTGACTGATGGAGTACCAGACTAATTCGATTTTCATTGGTCGGTCGAGTTTCCCCAGGACAAACTCGACCGATGGTCTGAATATTGGCTTTATCTTTTACTCTATCAGTCGAGTTACCCTTATAGAAACTCGACCGATTGCACTGTACGAAAAAGTGCAGAAAAGTGTTTTTAGCCATTTTGGAGTTGCAACAAGTGAAAATATATCTGTTGCAAGACATAAAATAGCTAGTTTTCATTCTCAAGTGTTCCCAAAGGCTAAGAGGCATCCCCAGCTATAAATAGGACCCCTTGGGCTTCATTCCAAGGTTGAGCGTTCATTACAAAACTCTATGTGAGGTTCCTATTCTATAGTTGAGTGCTTCCTACATCCTCCTCTCTCTCTAAGATTAATCACTTGCTACATCCATTCGAGTGAGTAGGAAATATGTAAGAGAGCTAGTCCTACATGTATATCTTGTGAAGCTCTCACTTCTACCACATCCCCATCTCTCATTTCAATCATGAAGATGAAGGTTCTCTCTCTTAGATAAGAGAGGTTAAGAAGAACAAGGGTGATAACACCCATTTTTGTGATGTTTTTGGCCTTTATTCTGTTATCAAAGCTTCCCTTTTCTGCTGTTTTCCTCACTTTTATATGCATTTTCGCAATAATTGGCCAAACAATGCTCTCAATCCAATACTTCCACCTTTTTGCAGAGTTTCCTCCCTGTTTGGCCCAATTAGTACCAATAAGGTCATTCCGGCCCGCAAATAAGTCCAAGACTGTCTCGGCCCCCTGACGCCCGATACACACGCTGACCGGTAGGGTTGCGCGATGGACGACACGCCTCTTTACCCGACAGGGAGCCAAGCGCGCTGCAACTACTCCATGTGTCGCGCGATATCGGTCACCCACCGGGAGGCGCCTCTCGCCACGACGCCCGACAGCCGACCTCATTGTGCCGGGCGATACCGCACGATACCCGCGTCAACCGACCTCCAACTGAACGACGGAAAGGAGGACACGTGGCACTTCGAGCACCATATCTTCCCCCGACTAGCTGTCTACAGGGAGCCGAAAAGACAGCAGAGACAATTCATACAAGCTTGGTCACTTTAGGTTTTGGATAATCGAGTGATCTTCAGAGGAGGCTGCGATAGCAGGCGTATCGTGCTCCAGTGTTCGTACCGGGCGACACTAGGTGAGCTCTTCCTCATCTCGAGAGGGAGGGGATTGGTTCACCTAGGACTGTACCGGGCGACACTGAGAGCCGATATCGGCCGATGTAGATACGCGACATGAGTGTCTGACACCAGTGCCCAGCAGTAGGATACGCAGCTCCATGCCCGGCACGATACTGAACCCGATACGCTCCGCCCGTCAGGCGTGTCGCCCGAGAGGGTGTGCCGCCCAACTTGAGCGTATCGACCAGGCCCTTGAGCGATGCAGTCGCCTGTCATGGTGTGCCGCTTGAGAGAGTGTGCCGCCCGACACGGCTGTATCGGGCTAGGCCCCTGTCCGATATCGGGCGGGATGGTTACTGTAGCCTGTCGCCCTTCTATATCAAGAAGGCGACACATATCTTTAATTCTGTTATTTAATTCTTTACTCATACATTGTAATTAAGACCTTTAATACTTATAGGAATAGAAATGCTTACTTACTTGTTGCTCTATGCTTGGTGCAATATGTTGGATGACTGCTATGTTTGGTATCTGAACTCTAGCTTGCATGTTTTGGATCGCGTTTCGCTTAGCTATCGAACCGTGTTTTCCCGTCCTAACAACTTCGAGAGTTGTGTTGTGGCTCTAGTGTTTGGTCCGATTCTGGAGTACGAGAGTGCCCATAACGGAGTTGCTTTAGTAACCTTTCCACTCTAATTTGAGTCTGGTGACCCCTAGAGTGGAACCGATGCCTTGTTAGAGGTGCCCGCTTCGAGAGGAGGGGTACAGGATTGGTCCTACCGCCGCTTGCTTTACCGCAGTTTTATCCTTCGTACCTCGCCTTAGCTCCGAGTGTATCCTTCTGTTTCTGCTGCATGAAAACCCCTAAAAACTGATAAATGCTTAAAACCTTAAATCTTTCTAGTAACTCGACTTGGAGATAGTTTTCTTGTTTTGTTCGTGACATCTTTATGATTCCCTCCTGGGGAATTTATCATCTCTTTATACATGCCGAAGTGTAGCGTGTTGATTCTGGGTTCTCAACACTACCCCCTTGTCCCTGTGTTCGACCCCGTATATCTACTTCGACCCTGTAACCAAAGTTGCGGGGGCCTAGAAGGATTCGGGTTTATAAATGTAAAAGCTTGACTACCTCAAATAAGCTTAGAAATAAGCAAAGTTGCGGACCCCGTATATCTACTGTTGACGAATCCGAATCCACTAACTACATTCTTGTGCCTCAAGCTTAGAAATAAGCTTGACATCACACTTTTTCTTTTACCATTTCCTTTTTCATTACTATTATTCTTAGCCTAAGCTTAATAATTCAATTTTCTAACTTGATTTTATATGCTCTTACAGGAACCTTGGAAGCTGACCTGCTCCACCGAGTCTTGATACCATGTCTCGTTGTGAGAAATCCCTTCTTGAAGGTGAATGTCAGGGCCGAGACGAGAGGGTGAGCCAGCCTAGCTTGGTTGGTCAGCTTTCAGCCTACATAAAAAGACAGGACACCTTTATCAGCAAACTGGTACAGGGTGCGCTTCCCGGCCCCGGAGTTCAGAATTCCATGCAACACTAGATGGCGAGTCTGCAGATGCGCCAATGGGAAGTCGATCAACGATTGGCCCAAATGGCTGCACTGATGAAGAACCCTGCGGGAACGACACTCTCCTATCCGGAAACTGCCAGAATGGCAGTACTAAGGTCCGGGAAGATGGTGGAGCGCACTGCTGAAGCCGAACCGGAACATGAACCGAGGTCTAAGAGAACCATTCCAGCAGAGGGCGAAGGTGGACAAGCAGAAGCTCAAGAGCCAGCACGGAAGCCTTCAGACGAGCTACCTGGTGGGAGGAATTCCTACGCCCCAAGGCCACCGTTCTCGTATAAGCTGATAAAGGCAAATATGAAGAAGCGTCATGAGAGGTTCATGGACTCGATCAGGAAACTGCATCTTGAAGTCCCCTTCCTTGATGCTTTGGAAGAGATGCCTATTTATGCCAAGTTCCTCAAGGACCTTATCACAAAGAAGAGAAGGGGAGGAAGGACAGAGACAATGTACCTAGCTTCTGCCTCCTCCACCTTCTTGAAGCCCGACACGCCAAATAAGAGAAGGGACTCCGAAGCCTTCACAATCCCATTCGCCATCGGAGACAACGTCGAGCGCAAGGGTCTAGCAGACTTGGGGGCTAGCATAAGCCTCATGCCCCTAAGTTTCGCACAAAGGGTGGGTTTGACCGACATGGTTCAGACTAACATGCGGATCCAACTGGCAGACCACACCTTCAAGAGACCTATCGGCATTGTCGAAGATGTACCGATCAGGGTTGGCGACTTCTTCATCCCTTGTGATATAGTCGTCATCGACATAGCTGAAGATCCCCGTTGCCCGATCATCTTTGGGCGCCCCTTCTTGGCGACAGGGAGAGCGCTAATTGATGTTTCTGAGGGGATGATCACTTTAAGGGTCGGAAATGACCATATGGACTTCAAGCTGAAAGAAATAATGAAGGGCCCGTCCCTCTCTGAATCAGCATGTTTTGCAGATAGCTACAATAAATTTTGCGAGGAAGTAGAGGAAGATATCCGGACAGTAGACCCCCTCTTGAGGGCTATAAGCTGTCAAGATCCCGACCTCGAAGATCCTGAGGTCGCGAAGCATCTCAACCTTTTCAACCTTTCTGATGAAGATTTGCAAGAAGGGGATACAGAGGTGGAGTCTGTGATGTATGCCTCTCTTGAGGAGGAGCCTCAGGAAAGGGCACCCAGACCAAAGCCAGAGTTGAAAGCGTTGCCCGAAGGCCTGAAGTACGAATTCTTAGATGAAGAGCAGAGAAACCCCGTCATCGTAAACGCCGATCTTTCGAGCAACCAGCTGGACCGACTCCTTGAGGAGTTAAGGTTCCACAGGAAGGCTATAGGATATTCAGTAGATGATATCAAAGGCCTTAGCCCCGCCCTGTGCATGCATCGCATCAAATTGGATGAATCTTCCAAGCCTCTGGTTCAACCCCAGAGGAAACTGAACCAGATGCTCAAGGAGATCGTCAAGAAAGAGGTAATAAAGCTTAGGGATGCAGGGATCATCTACCCAATCAGCGACAATAGTTGGGTAAGTCTGATCCACGTAGTGCCCAAAAAAGGGCGGGATGACGGTGGTTAAGGGTGAGAAGGGTGATGAGGTGGTGGTTAGGACCGTCACCGGCTGGCAGATGTGCATAGATTACCGAAAGCTAAATCAGGCTACAAAGAAGGATCATTTTCCGCTACTTTTTATTGACCAAGTCCTCGAAAGGTTAGCGCATCACGATTTCTTTTGTTTTCTTGATGGCTTTTTAGGTTTCTACCAGGTACCCATCTTGTCCGATGATCAAGAGAAAACAACGTTCACCTGCCTTTACGGCACTTATGCCTTCCGAAGGATGCCCTTCGGACTCTGCAACGCCCCCGCCACCTTTCAGCGATGCATGATATCGATGTTCTCGGATTTTCTAGAAGACATCGTAGAAGTTTTCATGGACGATTTTTCCGTCTATGGGAAGGACTTCGATAGCTGTCTGAAAAATCTGTCATTGGTTCTTCAAAGGTGCGAGGAGAACAGCCTAGTTCTAAATTGGGGAAAATGCCATTTCATGGTGCAGGAGGGCATCGTCCTCGGGCATAAGATCTCGAAGCGTGGGATCGAAGTGGATGCAAGCAAGGTTGAAGCAATATCCAAGCTTCCTCCACCAAGATCTGTGACGGGGGTGCGAAGCTTCCTCGGGCACGCGGGATATTACCGAAGATTCATCAAAGACTTCTCAAAGATTTCCAAACCGCTGTCCAATCTTCTGGTAAAAGACGCTGAATTTGTTTTCTCTAACGATTGTCTAAGTGCTTTTCAGGCCCTTAAGAATGCTTTGATATCACCACCTATACTTCAAGCGCCAGAATGGAGTTTACCTTTTGAGCTGATTTGCGACGCAAGCGACTACGCGGTTGGAGCAGTCCTGGGGCAAAAGAAAGACAATAAGCACCATGTGATCTGCTATGCGAGTCGCACATTGGACGAAGCCCAGGTAAATTACACAACAACTAAAAAGGAGATGCTCGCGATTGTCTTCGTGTTTGATAAGTTCAAGTCGTATCTCATCGGAGCAAGGGTCAAGGTATACACAGATCATGGGGCAATAAAATACTTAATGTAAAAGAAAGACGCAAAGCCCAGACTGTTGAGGTGGGTCTTACTGCTCCAAGAATTCGACCAAGAAATTATCGACAAGAAGGGCGTAGAGAATGTGGTCGCGGACCATCTATCAAGGATCGTGATTGAGAAAGAGAGAGGGCCTCCTATCAACGACGACTAAGCCGATGAAGCCCTTATGTTGGCCGAAGCCCGAGAAGAAAGCCTACCCTGGTTTGCAGACATCTGCAATTATCTCGCTTGCGGAGAACTACCCCCTGACATAACGTACAATCAGAAGAAGAAGCTTTTCACGGAAGTTAAAAACTACTACTGGGATGATCCTCTCTTGTTCAGAAGATGCTCCGACAACTTATACAGGAGGTGCATATCAGAAGAAGAAACCGCGGACATCCTGAAGTAATGCCACGCCTCCCCCTATGGTGGTCACCTAGGCAGCGAAAGAACAGCTGCAAAGGTGCTACAATCAGGTTTCTACTGGCCCTCCTTATTTAAAGACGATGCACAGTTTGTGAAGGCTTGCAAAGAGTGCCAGTTTACGAGGAACATAGGGCGGAGGGACGAAATGCCAATGGCGAGCTGGATTGAAGTCGAAATATTTGACGTATGGGGGATCGACTATATGGGGCTGTTTCCCCCATCTCGAGGGTATCAATACATACTCGTGGCCATGGATTATGTATCAAAGTGGGTGGAAGCGGTAGCCACCCAAACCTGCGACGCCAAGTCGGTTATCAATCTCTTCGAGAAGACCATCTTCCCTCCCTTCGGCGTCTCGCGCACAATTATTAGCGATGGAGGATCGCACTTTGGAGAAAGACAGTTTGAAGCACTCCTGCGCAGGTACGGAGTGAAGCACAAGATCACTACACCCTACCATCCCCATACGTCAGGGCAGGTAGAGGTTTCCAACAGACAAATCAAGCAAATTTGCAGAAAACTGTCAACCGAACGAGGAAAGATTGGTACATGAAGCTTGACGATGCACTTTGGGCCTACCGCACCGCTTACAAAACACCCATTGGAACCACCCCCTACCATCTCATCTACGAAAAATCCTGCCACCTACCGTTAGAATTGGAACACAAGGCCCTTTGGGCAATCAAGTTCCTAAATATGGACCTCGACAAAGCCGGAGAAAAGAGATTTTTGCAGCTTCAAGAGCTCGAAGAGCTGAGATTGAATGCCTACGAAAATGCAAGAATCTACAAAGAGAGGACGAAGTTGTGGCATGATGCCCATCTCAGGAGAAAGTATGTAAGCGAAGGGGATAAGGTCTTGCTGTTCAAGTCTTCCATCCGTCTTTTCCCTGGGAAGTTACAAACGAGATGGTCAGGACCGTTTACCGTGTCAAAAATATACCCATTCGGAATGATGGAGCTTTACGACAAAGACGATCCGACCAAAGTATTTCAAGTGAATGGGCACAGGGTGAAAAGGTTCTACGAGGATAAGGCCTTGGTCAGGAGAGCAGAGATCGATCTGCAAGATATGGGCAAAGCAAAGGGTTGAACAAGATGATCCCACACCGGTCGAGCTGGCGACGTGAACCTCAGCGCTCCTCGGGAGGCAGCCCGAGCTTTTCTTTCTTTCATAGAGTAGGATGCATTTTTCTATTATTTGCAAAAACAAACATTATGGCATGTAATAAGGCCTGAGTCAGTGCATGCGCCACATGCGCTGACTCTGTTTTATGGGCCACCGTTGTAATAATTTTCTGAGGTGGAGGACTTAACCCTTGGCCGATGATGTTTTACCCTTTGATCGTTGTTTCCGCTCTTAGGTTTCTCGGCCGCCTGTTTCAACCATGCCGGGCAGCCGCTCAGCCGGCGCGCAGGACTGCCCATACCTGGCTTTGGTCTTTAGGGCATCGCAACGGCCGTGACATTTGGCGTTCATGGGCGGCGTGCACCATATCGTGCATAAGAATAAATGCCCTTAATGAGACTGATGTGACCATCGTCTCGGGAACTGCCTGACCCGTTAGCCGACGCGCGCCCCAGAGATGTTCGTTTCGCCCCCGGCCGAGCTGCCTATAAATAAGAACGGAGATTTCACCGTGTCGGGTAGTCACGCTTTACTCATTTTAGCCACCTGTAACGCATACAGTAGTCCGCCCTTTTGCTCCCGTGTCGGCCAGTCGTCTTCACCGTGGTATCGGGCGATGGCTCCTATGAGCAAAGGTATCGCCCGACACGCTTATCGCCCGACACGCTTATCGCCCGACACGATTATCGCTCGGCAAGCTATCCCCCGACAGGCTACCGCCCGACACGAATTTTTCCTATCGCACGCTGCCTATCGGGATTACGAGCTTTGTCGAATTTTGTATCGCCCGGCGCGGTCATGCACGACATGACGACCGATGGTGTTTTCCCAATTTGCCATATCGGGCAACACATTTTCTTTTGTGACATCCTGTCGGGCAGTTGCTCTTTGGCGACCTTATCGCCCGATATACCCGTATCGGGAGGTATGTTGTGCCGTGCAACCCTCCTCATATCATTGAATCTTGTATCGACTTATGCTTTCTTTTGACGGACGATACTCGGATTTTAAAATAAGTCTAGCATTATTGAGCTTCTTTAAATTTTTCTATCTAATGATTTATAATGGTTAATGAACTTGATAACAGGCAAAATGAAGGCCGCAGCTGAAGCAACAACTGTCGGTCAGAAACGTCAGCACCCCGAAGAGGGGCAATTCCTTATCATAGTTTGTCTTCTGTAGTAGCCTGGGGCCAACTACAGAGACAGCACGAGTACAGCCCCAGTGACTGTCGGGACAGCACAAGAGCTCTCTGTCTACCGAGAGCTATTGCGCGTGTTCCGGCTGAGCTGGGAAATAAAATGGAGGCTGAGCTGGGGAAGTGTTTCGCCGGCGACCTTCAGATGGAACCTAGGCATCCCGGTTCCAGCTACTTAATAAAGAGGAAGCAGCCACAAGTGCTCGCACTTGTTGAAGCTGTTTCCAAATGAAAAAGAAGGAGGCGGCAGCAACAGAAGCATATTGCAGCTTCTACAAGGCACAAGCGAACCCGCTAAATAACCTTCACTGGACTAACATGAACTCACCCTCTTCTTCACTACTCTGGGACATAGTATTGGATAAGTTTGGGGGGGTACCCATGTACCAGTGAAGGAGGTATAAAAAATTCTCTTGTGTCATTTTGTTCTTCTATATCACATATATGTACCCATGCTCGTGTAAAATGCCTTGCTCATATAAAATTTTTGAAAAATCTCTGCCTATTTTGCTCCCATGCATATGTACAAAGTCTCTATATTAGTAAAAACCCTGATGCAACTGCTTGCCAAGTTTATTTTCTTAGTGCTAAAGGTGATGCAAGTTTTGTTATATCTTTTTGATCATGCTGCTCCAAACAAATAGAAGATTACGTTTTTCCCATGTCAAAATTTTCAAAAATATAATAATCTCACAAACAGCTAAGAGACAAGTATGGAGAAGGAAAAAGTTGCCCAAATAGCAGGAATCTCTTTGTTCCCCTTACCCGACAAAAATCATAAAAAGAGAGAGAAACCTTATGAGAGTGAATAAAAGCATGAGAGTTGTGCCCAATAAAAGAAAAAGAAAAAATATATACACACACTTGTTTTCCAAAAGTACCCATCTTTAGGCATGGTAGATCCGGGGCAGTGGTACGTAGGATGTGAAATCACTGCTCTAAAGCCAACTGGCTTGGACTGCAGGGACCACTTGCCCGCTAACGGACCCTTACCTGGATGGACCGATGGGAAACAAGAAGAAAACCCAAAAAGCCTTAGCCTACCCTATACACAGCTTTTTGCCCCGAAAATAAAGCTGTTTGGTGTGGAAGCTAACTTCGGAATCATACAACAACGTCTCGCCGAAGCTGTAGAGAATAATCTTACTTAAACAATAAGGCAAGAAAAGTGAAATCTTTTGTTCGTAATGAAGCAGCATTATCCTTAAGGCATTACGATCTTTGTTTCACTTTTTGAACAAGAAGCTTTCCCAAGCAAGAAGAGGCATCACAAAATAAAGTTTAAATATTGATTGAGGACAATCAAAATGTTAAGTTTGGGGGAGTTGATAACACCCATTTTTGTGATGTTTTTGGCCTTTATTCTGTTATCAAAACTACCCTTTTCTGCTGTTTTCCTCACTTTTATATGCATTTTCGCAATAATTGGCCAAGCAATGCTCTCAATCCAATACTTCCACCTTTTTGCAGAGTTTCCTCCCTGTTTGGCCCAATTAGTACCAATAAGGCCGTTCCGGCCCGTAAATAAGTCCAAGACTGTCTCGGCCCCCTGACGCCCGATACACACGCTGACCGGCAGGGTTGCGCGATGGACGACACACCTCTTTACCCGACAGGGAGCCAAGCGCGCCGCAACTACTCCATGTGTCGCGCGATATCGGTCACCCACCGGGAGGCGCCTCTCGCCACGATGCCTGACAGCCGACCTCATTGTGTCGGGAGATACCGCGCGATACCCGCGTCAACCGACCACCAACTGAACGGCGGAAAGGAGGACATGTGGCGCTTCGAGCACCATATCTTCCCCCGACTAGCTGCCTATAAATAGCAGCTACAGGGAGCCGAAAAGACAGCGGAGACAATTCGGACAAGCTTGGTCACTTCAGGTTTCGGATAGTCGAGTGATCTTCGGAGGAGGCTGCGAGAGCAGGCGTATCGTGCTCCAGTGTTCATACCGGGCGAAACTAGGTGAGCTCTTCCTCATCCCGAGAGGGAGGGGATTGGTTCACCTAGGACTGTACCGGGCGACACTGAGAGCCGATATCGGCCGATGTAGATACGCGACACGAGTGCCCGACACCAGTGCCCGGCAGTAGGATACGCAGCTCCATGCCCGGCATGATACCGAACCCGATATGTTCTGCCCGTTAGGCGTGTCGCCCGAGAGGGTGTGCCGCCCGACTTGAGCGTATCGGCCAGGCCCTTGAGCGATGCAGTCGTCTGTCGCGGTGTGCCGCTTGAGAGAGCGTGCCGCCCGACACGGCTGTATCGGGCTAGGCCCCTGTCCGATATCGGGCGGGATGGTTACTGTAGCCTGTCGCCCTTCTATATCAAGAAGGCGACATATATCTTTAATTCTGTTATTTAATTCTTTACTCATGCATTGTAATTAAGACCTTTAATGCTTATAGGAATAGAAATGCTTATTTACTTGCTGCTCTATGCTTGGTGCAATATGTTGGATGACTGCTATGTTTGGTATCTGAACTCTAGCTTGCATGTTTTGGATCGCGTTTCGCTTAGCCATCGAACTGTGTTTTCCCGTCGCAACAACTTCGAGAGTTGTGTTGTGGCTCTAGTGTTTGGTCCGATTCTGAAGTATGAGAGTGCCTGGAATGGAGTTGCTTTAGTAACCTTTCCACTCTAATTTGAGTCTGGTGACCCCTAGAGTGGAACCGATGCCTTGTTAGAGGTGCCCGCTTTGAGAGGAGGGGTACAGGATTGGTCCTACCGCCGCTTGCTTTACCGCAGTTTTATCCTTCGTACCTCGCCTTAGCTCCGAGTGTATCCTTCTGTTTTTGCTGCATGAAAACCCCTAAAAACTGCTAAATGCTTAAAACCTTAAATCTTTCTAGTAACTCCACTTGGAGATAGTTTTCTTGTTTTGTTCGTGACATCTTTATGATTCCCTCCTGGGGAATTTATCATCGCTTTATACCTTCCGGAGTGTAGCGTGTCGATTCTGGGTTCTCAACACTACCCCCTTGTCCCTGTGTTCGACCCCGTATATCTACTTCGACCCCGTAAGCAAAGTTGCGGGGGCCTAGAAGGATTCGGGTTTGTAAATGTAAGAGCTCGACTACCTCAAATCCGCCTCCCTATTTTAGGACGCGTGATTTAGGCCGGTCAAAGGGGAGGCGTCCCTTGGTGAAGATCAAGGCTGAAGACTTGGAGCAAGAGTGGGTAAGTCCTTGGTGAAGACAGAAGACTCCTTGCTCAAGTGGGTAAGTCCTTGGTGGAAGCTTCTCTGAGTGAAGGTGAAGTCAAAGGCGGAAGATCCAAGAAGAGTGGGTAAGTCCTTGGTAAGATTGAAGACTCTTTGTATTGGATAGGTAAGTCATTTGTTTGGTCATGTATTGTAAGTCTTATGAATGAATATAAGAATGCAATGGTTAGGAAATCTTAGAGGTTGACCTCTCTAGGTAAGTGGACTGACATACTTCTAGTTTGAAATGTGGAACCACTCTAAATATCTTGTCTACTTGTGTTTGCTCAATCTCTCTCATCCTTGTTATGCATGTTTTAGTTGCACTCAAATTACCTATTTAGCAACCTTATCTTGTGATATATCTTGAAGGTCTAATGAATTTTGTTTAAGTGCATTCAACTGTATTCACCCCCCCTCTAGAGCATCTAATCACCCATCTAGGATCCAACAATTGGTATCAGAGCGGGCTTTTCCAAGCATACTTCAACAAGTAGGAGAAGATGGGTGACTACCAAGGAGGGAGATACTTGATCAGCCTACCAATCTTTGATGGGAGCAATTTCCTCTATTGGAGAAGAAGGCTTCAATTCTACATCCAAGGATCAAGTCTTAAGATGTGGCAAATGGTGAGCAACCCATACATGCTACCAAAGACAAAGATTGAAGAATGGGATGAAGCTACCTTGAAGAAAGCAACCGTGAATGCTAGAGCCATGCACATCCTCTATGCCTCCATGACCCCCACCGAGTTCAATTGGATTTTTTCATATGAAATAGCCTATGAGGTATGGAGAAAGCTATACATCACTTATGAAGGGACAGATCAAGTGAAGGAAAGCAAAGTCTACATGCTCAAAGGGCTGCTTGAGAACTTCAAGATGGGAAAGGAGGAGAGGATAGCCAACATGTACTCAAGGCTCAACACCATCGTGAATGGTCTTGCTCTTCTAGGTCATCCTAGGTCAAGTGGAGAGATCAACTCAAAGATCCTTAGAACTCTCCCCAAGAGGTGGTAACCCAAGGTGACTTCCATTGAAGAAGCAAGGTCTCTTAAGGATATTCCTATCAAAAAGCTCATTGGAAATCTACAAGCACATGAAGTCACACTTGACAAAAGAGAAGAAGTTGAAAGACAAGAGAAGAAAAAGCTAAAGAGAATGAAGAAGGCTAAAATGAAGGCTCAAATTGAAGCTATCATGGAATAAGTCTCTCCATCCTCTCAAGTTGAAGAAGATGCCAAGTACTCCAAGGGTAGATTCTACAAAGGCAAGTCCTCCTCCATCCGGTGCTTCACATGTGGAAAGAAGGGTCACTACAAGGAAGATTGCCCACAAGGCAAAAAGACTCATCTTCACAAGAAGGAGAAATGGCACTCAAGCTCAAGTGGCTCCTCCAACTCAAGCTCAAGTGAAAATTCAAGTGAAGTATCAAGCTCAAGCTCTAGTGATGAAGGAGAATGCCATTTTGCTCTTATAGCATCAACAAGTAAGGACTCAAGTGAGGTAAATCTAAACTCTTTAGATAAAGAATCTTTGATTGCTATTATTCATGATACTTGTGCCTCTCTTAAGTCTTCTAAAAGGAAAAGGAAAAAGCTTGCTAGAATTGTTGATAATTTGCATGTAGAACTAGATGATATTGAACATGCTAATTCTTCCATGCTTGATGATAAAAATGATTGTCATTGTAACATACTCAAATCTCAGATCAAAGCTAATTCTCCCATATTTCTAGGATCCTTATTAAAATAGTATTAATAAGTTATTTTATCTTTGATTTAGAATAATTATAGATAAATAGTAAAAGATCTGCACACACCTTCAACCCAGAGAGTTTAAAGATACATTTTTTTTAAAACACTTGAGAAAAGGATTTATTTTACAAAGATATGAGATTATAGGATCCCTCTAACTCAACACTCCTAGATATACCTAGGGGTCTTCCCAGGAAATTAATTGGTAACAAGATGTCACATTTGATTAATTAAATGGATTTAATGCCTTAATAAAACACATTACATACTAGTAATGAGATAGTACACCCAATGATCTTATAGGGAAAATCGAAGCTAGATTGGGATCCTTAATACCCTACTTAGTATATCTAGTTAATTCATAGCCTTTGGATGACTTTTACTCATTTAATAAATATAGTAAAGAAAACAATTAAAAACCAAATGTCTAATTTTCCTTTATCAACTCATTGAATTTACTACCTAAGTCACCGTTTCATTTTTAGTATATGCGTAACGTATGACTTACCCTCCGCATTACTTGCCATCTTCTTCGTGATGACTTTAGCGACCCATCTTGTGATCGACCGTTTCTCTTGCCCCTCCTCGGTCCGTCTTCCTCTCCATCTTCTTCCTCTTCCCCGTGGCCAATAGCATATAACCCTAACTGATGTTCCCTGGTCCTCCACCACCACCACTCAGGGAGGTACTACCAGGCTGCCTCCCCCTCTGCCTCATCTCTTCCATGTCTGCCTCCCTTTGCTTATTTATCCTCCCCTTCGACTCCCATGAACCCTAGCACCCGCCCTAGCCTATATATACAGCTATATGACCTTGGGCACGATACCAAGGCACCAAGCCTGGCAACACCCTGAACCTGCCGCCGCCAAGTCTCCCCGACCTGCTGAACCTCCAGCAAAGCTAGATCAGACCATGGTGCCGCGACCAGCGATGAGCAACCACCTGATTTCCCACCTGCAACGTCAACGATTGCTGATCTTGGATCCTTGGGACAACGGAGTAGGAGAAGTTAGCGTCAAGTCTGACCTTGATCAGCACCAGGAACCTGCCGCCGTTGTTTACCAGTGCGGCAACACCCAAGGACACCACCGCTGACGGCAACCAGGGACCCATCAATCATCCCCCTTCAACCTTCGTCGACTCAAAAGTATCCCCACATAGGCGTTGACCTTGATAGCATCGTCTCTCCACGGATCTATATCTACCTCTTGATGGACCTGCAACTCCGTGCTGGATCTCGGCTCAGATCGCCTTACCGACGGGGTGTAACCAGGTCTGACTTTGACGGCCCCATCAGAAACTATAAGATCGGCAGTTCTACTGCCTTGCTCCTCTGTGATCTGCCAAGATACCTTCACGGATCTGTTACCCAATCCATGGGTCGGCGAACGATCCCTCTACACATTGTTACGACGTGGTTGTGCAATCTGCACCTAGACCAGACCACCATTGAAACATGACACCATCATCTTCCTCCCAGTCACCCGCAACCACGCCAGCCTTCACCCACCTATGGTTGATCATGACCGCCACACCTAGTGACCGCCAGAGAGCCCCTCAACCACCTACACGACGCTGCATCTGCCACACTAAATGCCCTTCATCATCGCCTTCCAGTTCAGTTTCACCTGTTCGCATTGCAGTGTTTCCTCGACCACCACCTGATGAGAAGCCAACCTATGACCACGAGAAGCTTAGATCGTGTTCCCCCTGATGCAAACCTGTGCATGTAGCTTGACATGCCTCCTTCAACCTTGATGCTGTTGCATTAGGAGTAGCCTCATGTTCCCAAGATCTGGATCAACTGAGAGTGTTTGACCAATGGAGATACCACATGAAGATTTGGATGAATCTCACATTTTCCTTAGACTAATCTTCAACAACACATTGGTTTATCTTCACTCAAGGTGTGTATTTTATATCTGCATTCTAACCTTTAGTTCGATCATGATGAAAACAAAATGAAGACATTGAGTTAAGTCGCAAGACCAATGACTAAATGTTAAATGATTACTAATACGTTAGATTAGCAAGGACTACTATTAGGAAGCAAATTAATGATGCCAATGAACTTTAATTAGGATTTCAGATTGAGATAGTTGGAATCCCTTAACAAGTTATCCAGAAAACCTACCCACATATCGCATTATCTTATATGTATATATTCTATCAGTTTGTACATATCATACGTTCTATTTGAAGAAAAGTAATTCGTGAATAGGAATGGATAAGGGAGAAAATTCTAAGCGGGCCAATTGTAAATAAAAGTGAGTGTAATCTGGACTTTTGAGGAGGTTAGCCAATGGTGGTTATATAGGTATACACATTAGTATACTTGTCTTAGTTGAAAATAAAAAAGAGAAGCCTTGATAGTTAGATAATGAATTCA
Organism: Alisma plantago-aquatica; assembly: GCA_963693085.1. Taxonomy (NCBI): domain Eukaryota; kingdom Viridiplantae; phylum Streptophyta; class Magnoliopsida; order Alismatales; family Alismataceae; genus Alisma; species Alisma plantago-aquatica. Next base: position 1,157,560,821 of record OY856410.1, on the reverse strand, counting down.
AAAATACCAATGGGTCATAACTAACCTAGTAAACAATTCAGTTCCATGGATGTGTACCATATGAATCTATATCCATATGACTTAGACTCCATTGAGAAAGAAAACATGTTATATATATTATTATGAGAAGAATGATTATCACTCTATTAATGCAAAGAAGAATCTATAGAATTCTAAATGGATATTATTACAACCAGAGACACATGTTAGGACCTTTATTCTTGAAGGGTAGGATGGTAACTTCGAATAGGACTTGGGAAACATAAAGGTAATTGATCTAATCACTATTGGAAAACTAAAACCGTAGAATTGTATGGAAGTGAATGAGTCATTGAAACTAAATAGATGTATACTCTAATACACCATGTAATAAGACCTAACAGATAGTAATATATGTTGGGTAATATGCTCACTTTATAAGATTGAAAATCCTAATGTAACATTAGATGATCAAGACTAGGATTAGAACAATACGAGAATCTGTAATAAGATTGTACATTGTTGTTCACTTGAGCTTAACTAATGTACATAATGTATTCCTAGGATGAACAATAAACTTTGAAGACCAAGTATACTTGTTGAGTTGACCTCTAGTTATGAAGATCAGGTATGTATTCCTCTCTATTTTTAACTGGGCAATTATATGACTACATTTCCCATAATGAGGCATCTTTTGATATACTTGCTCTTGTTTCACTTTGACATATCCTATTCTCTTGGAATTATTATTTACGGGTTGAATTGGGTCAATGACCCCACATGCTATTGTGCTTGTCTTTTGATGCAAATGTCTAATGAATGATATATTTTGCCACTATTTTATGCATGGTAGATTATTTGACTAGCTAACTATCGTAGATGCTTATGCGTAACCATTAGGGTGTGCTTTTCTACCCGGGGTGTGCTTTTCTACCCTTATATATACATAGGCGTGCTTTTCTGCCTATGGGTGTGCTTTTCTACCCAAAATATATATATATATTTAGGTCAATGACTCAGTGGTGTCTTGGCCCTACTATAGTTAATTTAGTCCAATATATCTACATGCAAATATTTGTTGTAATGTGATGATTAATGGTGGCAAGATCTGTTATTTATTGGAATATTCATACTGCCTCATTCTTTTGGAAATTCCTTCTCTTGTTATTTCTTATTGAAACTTACCTAACTTTAATAGCCCCTCTTTTGATGGGAACATCATACTTACTGTTGAAATGAATAATGCCCTAGTTAATCTTTTAACGTACATACTCAGCTTTTACTGATTTATACCTTGTTTTCCTATTATTCTGGGTGTTCCCTCCACCCAGGTGTAGGTGCTCTACAGGACGGAGATTCAGGATGATTGTGAGCTACTTGGTGAACATAAGGATAGCTTGAGACAACCTTGTTACCCTCTGCAGATGGGATTGTGTGTATATAGATGTAACAATTTCAATTTATGTACCACCTTAGAGTGAGAAAGTTATATTCGTGGGCATATTTTGTAACTTTGTAAAATAGTTATGTTTTCCGCTGCTTAATGATTTCATGGCTCATGTTTTTACCAGTGAGTGGGCCCTCTCTCGGGTCCCACTCTTTACAGAATGGTATCAGAGCCAAAGCAGTCGGTAACTAGACTATTTCAAGTTATCCTAGATTGTTCATAGTAGGTAGATGACCATTTCGATGTAGTTGTCATACCTAAACCTTACTCATTCTTACCAATTGGGGATACACACCTATCCAATTTGGTGGTATATATATATCCCAAACTAAGTATGAGGATGACCTAGTTTTTTTATAAACCCTTATCAATCCTACACTCCCTTTATAGGTATATTTCTATACGTAAAGGTTGACCCACCTAGGATGTAGACTCTAACCTCTTGCCTTAGGCGAGGACGCTTCATCTACTATAGAGAGGAGGCTGACTTGAACTCCCATAATTGTGTGTAACCCTAGTTAAAGTCATTAATCCTATTGTTTTTTTTTCTAGCATCTCTCTCATATACACATTATGTGAACTGAGCATGCATGGATAGAAACTTAGAACACTAGCATAGATTTTAGATTTTGATATGTTAAATGATAAGTACATGATGGTATGAACCAGATCCTTTAAGGTTAGGCTTGTCTTTCCTGCAAGTGGAGTTATCTCAACATAGTTTTGCTTGAAACTTTTCATCCAAGGGTTGGATAGTATCCTAGATAAACTTATGATATCTTATAAATGAGGGTTTGTTGATTGAAGATATAGATTTCAAGTAGCATTCTTGGGATTTCATCCCTCACATACCTATAATGTAGGAAAGATCACGCAGTTGGATCAAATAATAAAATTATATACGATATTTTTCCCCAAGGACATATTGAGGCATAGTCACATTTGGAAGATATAGCAGATACTCCTTTTCTTTAAAACTTTGGATTTTCACTGACACTAAGGTGATATGAGATAGGTACCTCTAGGATTGATCCTTAAATAGTTGACCACTCTCTCATAGCCACCATGTAATCAACTTAGTTGATGTATGAGATGAGAAATAGTTTGACTAGCTAGTTCATCTTAATTTGTAATAACATCATGGATGTAAAACAACTAGGGATGTTAAGACCCAAATCTCTTCTTATTGTGGTTACCCAGTCTTATAAAATTACATGATGTTTTGGGATGTGATGGCCTAAGTCATAACAAGAAAATGGTGGAGTAATGGGGTTTGTTCCTAGTAGAGCATACCGGAAGTTAACTACGTGCTAGATGGAACATGTATCCCCCATCTAGAATTTGGATATGCTTGTGTATTCCTTGATGAGGTGTGTAGAGAAGCCTCTTGGTGAAGATGAGGTGACGTTAGGGGAGATGAGGTGACGTTAGGGTGATAGTATGTGTTGTATGTTGTAGAAAGTGGTCGACTTGGTTCTCGGATTGATTTTGGCGCCATTTTGGATTTCCATCGCAAGGTTTTCATCGTAAAACTTAATTTCATTATTATATTATTATAAAAAAAAACTTTTGAGATTTTGTCGATGACTTTGGAACCAAGGCACCACAACAAGAAAGTCTTGGTAGTAGATAGGCCCTTTAGCAAAGAAATCTTTGGCTTGTATGTTCAACCCTATGATCCTAGGCATAAGTGTGATACCAGATACAAGAGGAAGAAGAGAAAATATAATAGTTATAATTTAGTCAGCTATCCCTATCAACTCTCTCTATGGTTAGACATGTCTTTTTAAGAGGTACAATCTTGTAGTCTTAGTGTTGTAACTTAATTACTTGAATGGTAGAAACTAATACTTTTTGTGATAAGTAACTCTTGGGTACGTCATGATGATAATATCAGAAGTAATGTAGCTACCACCTCGCTAGGATAAATGGATAGACCACACTAATTTGATTGCCATGAATGTTAGTGAAACCTAGAGACTTTACTAATGTAACCTCGTGATAATGATGAGTGCATAGTCAAACCAATATAACATTGCGTGTAATTATAGCTAATACTACCTTGTTTTGCTAATTATAGGAATTGTTGTGGCTTTCCTAGGTAAACCTTTAATAGTAAGGAGCATCATAGTCTCACCTTAAGAAAGCACTATAAGGATGACATAATATTTTGCACTATGATCGACTACATTAAGTGAGTTAGCAACACCTGCTTCGATTAGGAGATTTAGCTTAGTATACTGGGTTGTAGCTTGGTGGATTTCGGGGACGAAATCCTCTTTAAGGGATGCAGTATTGTAACATACTCAAATCTCAGATCAAAGCTAATTCTCCCATATTTCTAGGATCCTTATTAAAATAGTATTAATAAGTTATTTTATCTCTGATTTAGAATAATTATAGATAAATAGTAAAAGATCTGCACACACCTTCAACCCAGAGAGTTTAAAGATACATTTTTTTTAAAACACTTGAGAAAAGGATTTATTTTACAAAGATATGAGATTATAGGATCCCTCTAACTCAACACTCCTAGATATACCTAGGGGTCTTCCCAGGAAATTAATTGGTAACAAGATGTCACATTTGATTAATTAAATGGATTTAATGCCTTAATAAAACACATTACATACTAGTAATGAGATAGTACACCCAATGATCTTATAGGGAAAATCGAAGCTAGATTGGGATCCTTAATACCCTACTTAGTATATCTAGTTAATTCATAGCCTTTGGATGACTTTTACTCATTTAATAAATATAGTAAAGAAAACAATTAAAAACCAAATGTCTAATTTTCCTTTATCAACTCATTGAATTTACTACCTAAGTCACCGTTTCATTTTTAGTATATGCGTAACGTATGACTTACCCTCCGCATTACTTGCCATCTTCTTCGTGATGACTTTAGCGACCCATCTTGTGATCGACCGTTTCTCTTGCCCCTCCTCGGTCCGTCTTCCTCTCCATCTTCTTCCTCTTCCCCGTGGCCAATAGCATATAACCCTAACTGATGTTCCCTGGTCCTCCACCACCACCACTCAGGGAGGTACTACCAGGCTGCCTCCCCCTCTGCCTCATCTCTTCCATGTCTGCCTCCCTTTGCTTATTTATCCTCCCCTTCGACTCCCATGAACCCTAGCACCCGCCCTAGCCTATATATACAGCTATATGACCTTGGGCACGATACCAAGGCACCAAGCCTGGCAACACCCTGAACCTGCCGCCGCCAAGTCTCCCCGACCTGCTGAACCTCCAGCAAAGCTAGATCAGACCATGGTGCCGCGACCAGCGATGAGCAACCACCTGATTTCCCACCTGCAACGTCAACGATTGCTGATCTTGGATCCTTGGGACAACGGTGTAGGAGAAGTTAGCGTCAAGTCTGACCTTGATCAGCACCAGGAACCTGCCGCCGTTGTTTACCAGTGCGGCAACACCCAAGGACACCACCGCTGACGGCAACCAGGGACCCGTCAATCATCCCCCTTCAACCTTCGTCGACTCAAAAGTATCCCCACATAGGCGTTGACCTTGATAGCATCGTCTCTCCACGGATCTATATCTACCTCTTGATGGACCTGCAACTCCGTGCTGGATCTCGGCTCAGATCGCCTTACCGACGGGGTGTAACCAGGTCTGACTTTGACGGCCCCATCAGAAACTATAAGATCGGCAGTTCTACTGCCTTGCTCCTCTGTGATCTGCCAAGATACCTTCACGGATCTGTTACCCAATCCATGGGTCGGCGAACGATCCCTCTACACATTGTTACGACGTGGTTGTGCAATCTGCACCTAGACCAGACCACCATTGAAACATGACACCATCATCTTCCTCCCAGTCACCCGCAACCACGCCAGCCTTCACCCACCTATGGTTGATCATGACCGCCACACCTAGTGACCGCCAGAGAGCCCCTCAACCACCTACACGATGCTGCATCTGCCACACTAAATGCCCTTCATCATCGCCTTCCAGTTCAGTTTCACCTGTTCGCATTGCAGTGTTTCCTCGACCACCACCTGATGAGAAGCCAACCTATGACCACGAGAAGCTTAGATCGTGTTCCCCCTGATGCAAACCTGTGCATGTAGCTTGACATGCCTCCTTCAACCTTGATGCTGTTGCATTAGGAGTAGCCTCATGTTCCCAAGATCTGGATCAACTAAGAGTGTTTGACCAATGGAGATACCACATGAAGATTTGGATGAATCTCACATTTTCCTAAGACTGATCTTCAACGACACATTGGTTTATCTTCACTCAAGGTGTGTATTTTATATCTGCATTCTAACCTTTAGTTCGATCATGATGAAAACAAAATGAAGACATTGAGTTAAGTCACAAGACCAATGACTAAATGTTAAATGATTACTAATACGTTAGATTAGCAAGGACTACTATTAGGAAGCAAATTAATGATGCCAATGAACTTTAATTAGGATTTCAGATTGAGATAGTTGGAATCCCTTAACAAGTTATCCAGAAAACCTACCCACATATCGCATTATCTTATATGTATATATTCTATCAGTTTGTACATATCATACGTTCTAGTTGAAGAAAAGTAATTCGTGAATAGGAATGGATAAGGGAGCAAATTCTAAGCGGGCCTATTGTAAATAAAAGTGAGTGTAATCTGGACTTTTGAGGAGGTTAGCCAATGGTGGTTATATAGGTATACACATTAGTATACTTGTCTTAGTTGAAAATAAAAAAGAGAAGCCTTGATAGTTAGATAATGAATTCAAAAATACCAATGGGTCATAACTAACCTAGTAAACAGTTCAGTTCCATGGATGTGTACCATATGAATCTATATCCATATGACTTAGACTCCATTGAGAAAGAAAACATGTTATATATATTATTATGAGAAGAATGATTATCACTCTATTAATGCAAAGAAGAATCTATAGAATTCTAAATGGATATTATTACAACCAGAGACACATGTTAGGACCTTTATTCTTGAAGGGTAGGATGGTAACTTCGAATAGGACTTGGGAAACATAAAGGTAATTGATCTAATCACTATTGGAAAACTAAAACCGTAGAATTGTATGGAAGTGAATGAGTCATTGAAACTAAATAGATGTATACTCTAATACACCATGTAATAAGACCTAACAGATAGTAATATATGTTGGGTAATATGCTCACTTTATAAGATTGAAAATCCTAATGTAACATTAGATGATCAAGACTAGGATTAGAACAATACGAGAATCTGTAATAAGATTGTACATTGTTGTTCACTTGAGCTTAACTAATGTACATAATGTATTCCTAGGATGAACAATAAACTTTGAAGACCAAGTATACTTGTTGAGTTGACCTCTAGTTATGAAGATCAGGTATGTATTCCTCTCTATTTTTAACTGGGCAATTATATGACTACATTTCCCATAATGAGGCATCTTTTGATATACTTGCTCTTGTTTCACTTTGACATATCCTATTCTCTTGGAATTATTATTTACAGGTTGAATTGGGTCAATGACCCCACATGCTATTGTGCTTGTCTTTTGATGCAAATGTCTAATGAATGATATATTTTGCCACTATTTTATGCATGGTAGATTATTTGACTAGCTAACTATCGTAGACGCTTATGCGTAACCATTAGGGTGTGCTTTTCTACCCGGGGTGTGCTTTTCTACCCTTATATATACAGAGGCGTGCTTTTCTGCCTATGGGTGTGCTTTTCTACCCAAAATATATATATATTTAGGTCAATGACTCAGTGGTGTCTTGGCCCTACTATAGTTAATTTAGTCCAATATATCTACATGCAAATATTTGTTGTAATGTGATGATTAATGGTGGCAAGATCTGTTATTTATTGGAATATTCATACTGCCTCATTCTTTTGGAAATTCCTTCTCTTGTTATTTCTTATTGAAACTTACCTAACTTTAATAGCCCCTCTTTTGATGGGAACATCATACTTACTGTTGAAATGAATAATGCCCTAGTTAATCTTTTAACGTACATACTCAGCTTTTGCTGATTTATACCTTGTTTTCCTATTATTCTGGGTGTTCCCTCCACCCAGGTGTAGGTGTTCTACAGGACGGAGATTCAGGATGATTGTGAGCTACTTGGTGAACATAAGGATAGATTGAGACAACCTTGTTACCCTCTGCAGATGGGATTGTGTGTATATAGATGTAACAATTTCAATTTATGTACCACCTTAGAGTGAGAAAGTTATATTCGTGGGCATATTTTGTAACTTTGTAAAATAGTTATGTTTTCCGCTGCTTAATGATTTCATGGCTCATGTTTTTACCAGTGAGTGGGCCCTCTCTCGGGTCCCACTCTTTACAGTCATAGTCAAGTAGATTCTCTTAAACTTGAAAATGCTAGTTTGCTTGATAAGATTAGATCTCTAGAAGCTCAACCTCTCATGCCTAGTTCTAATGAAGAGCATACTTTAATTGTTGATTCTCTCATGCATGATATTGATGTTCTTAAATCTGAAAACAAGGATAAAGATTTTTCTTTGCAAGAGTTAGAAATAGAAAATGCCTCCTTGGTCACTAAAATCAATGTACATGAATCTTGTTCTAGTTCTACTAATAGAGAGAATGATGTTGTTGCTCTTCATGTTGATAGAGATTCTTATTTAGTTAAAGCTCTTTTCTTAGAAAATGATCTTTTGCATGCTAGAGATAATACCAATCATTTGTCTTCTACTATTACGTCTCTTATGCATGATAATGATAATTTGAGATCTTCTTTGCAAAGGTTCTTAGTTGGTAAGAAGAGTCTTAATGATATCCTACACCATACTACTAAACAAATTGGTAGACATGGTTTAGGGTACGATAGTAGTCAAGGGAAAAACAAAGATAAAGGACCTCCAATATTCCATGGAGAATCCTCTAGTTCTAAGACTATGGGCACATGCAACTATTGCAATGAAATTGGTCATTATTCTACTTGTTGTCCTTTTAGGAAAGCACCCAAGAGCAATAGGACTTCGGTTGCTAAACTAACCCCTCCGGACCCAAAAACATGATTGGGGACCATTTCATCTTTCTTCTTGTAGGTACTTGCAAATGGATTGACTTGAGCTATTGAATTGCAAATTGACTTGTCAATCCACATGAAAGAAGAAAGGTGAGATGTGCAGAGGGTGACAACAAATGAAAAAAAAGGGAATGGTAAGAATAAAGGTAATGTTTTCTTGCTTATAACCAATCCTAATTTGTTTTGTCAAGATGGTGTGCACTATACATATGGTTTTTGAGTCAAAAGTGGTATTTTGTAATTCTCTTCACACTCTTTCTCAAAAACTGTTTCTAATGCTTCTATAGTGCATTACTAACTTGCTTAGACATGTTTGGATATGGTTTGTATTTTTTAGCATGCCTTTAAATATATTTTTATGATATATATGTGCTTTTTGACAGTTGCTCTGTCGGTCGAGTTTGCCCTGTTTGAAACTCGACCGATAGGCACCTTTGGATGTTGCCCACAGCTGTCATCGGTCGAGTTGTCAATACATAGAACTCGACCGATAACACTATGCACAGAATACACAGTTGGCTAATTGAATGAGAATTTCTCTCTCAACTAGATTTTCTCAACCAATAGCCTTATTATTTGGCACTCTCTTTTGGTACCTTTATATATGCATATTTCCATGTTCTAAATTTCCTATATTGCCTATCTCTCTAATTTCTCTAAATTGGTATATCTATATCTTGCAATTACTTGCTTTGAGTTGTTTTGCATGTTTTGATTATGATCTCTTTGGATCTCTTGGTTGTGTCTGAAATTGCTTCCGTTGTACTCTAACTTGATACATCTATCTAGGTGTATATCTTGTTTTGATACAACCTTGATGTTCTTAGGGGTAATCATCTTATGGTAAGGATGCATATCTAGTGAGTTATATCCTTTCATGCTTCTAAAATTTCTTATCTCTTTGTTTGGATATATCTCTACATCTACTCATAGCTTGCTTTATCTATTGTATCTTTTGGTATCTCTTGCTATGATCTAGATCCTACTAGTAGTCCTAACTTGTGATATCATCTACTAGTAGTTCACATACATGTAGTTCTAACCTTGTTCATAATTGGCATCTTTTCTCATCTATATGCTATGCTTGTATCTTGTCTCATGCATGCTCAAGCTTGTTCCTTGAATTGAATATCTACTATCTTGAGTTGCTTGCATAACATTGTGATGCGGGGCACATAGATCTACATTATATGTATAAATTGGAGTATTTTTGGATTTTATGCAGATTTTACTCCAGTTTCAGCTTTTGGTGCAAGACTAGTGTTTTTCATGCAGAAACGACGTTCTAAGCAAGGCCCATTGCTTTGCCATGAGCCCTGGTACTTTTTGGGAAAATTCTATCATCTTGAGGGTCAAAATTGCGATTTATTGTTTTTCTGCAACACTTTACTTGCATCTTGGGTTGTTCAAGTATATGCTTTAACTTGCTTTTATTTCTATGCTTGGACAAGCCCCTATTTGTGCTCTTCTACTCTCCTTATATATATTTGTGTTATCTCCTTTCTCTTTAACAAGTGATGTTTCTTATTTCTTCATAACCCCACTTTTTTAAATGACAAAGGGGGAGAAAGGTATGTCTTCTTTTAAAAGAGGAAGAAGGCATGTCTTACATGAAGAGGAGAAGTATGTCCATGTAAAGGGGAGAAGGTAAATGGGAGAAGACATATATGTGTAGAACATATATGAGTAGAAGACATAGTACTCTATAAATGTTATGAAAACTAACCATGCAGGAAAAATAACATCAATTGAGGGGGAGTATGAGAACTCCATGTGCATCAATTGAGGGGGAGCATATGAACTCCATTTTATTGAAACCCCTAGGTTTCTACAAAGGTATGAATTTACTTAAAAGCTTTTAATACATTTATGGAATGGTTTGTCATCTTCAAAAAGGGAGAGAATGTTGACTCAAGGTCAATTAGGTCAATGTTGACTCATGTATAAATTGACTAAACATGTGTTTTGATGATGACTAACCATTCCACATATTGGTGTCTAATGTCTCTACTTGGGTGATTTCAGATTAGGTATAGACACACTCCAAATGCCCTAACTTGCGCATCTCAAATTGGAGAAAAGACAAGTCAAAGTCAATACAAGTGCATGTTTTTATAATATGATGTAAATTCATTAGAATCATGTTGTAAATCACTTGTAATGATTGTATGACTTGTAATTAAGATTAGAAAAAATCAGGAGCACTTAGATCGAATGTTTAAGCACTCAAAAGCCATTTTCTAAAATTCACATCAGGTTGTTCATCGGTCGAGTTCTGTGAGTTGCAAACTCGACCGATCCTGATTGGATCTTGAAAATGACTTTTGATCGATCGAGTTTACACTACACAGAACTCGACTGATGGAGTATCAGACCAATTTGATTTTCATTGGTCGGTCGAGTTTCCCCAGGACAAACTCGATCGATGGTCTAAATATCAGCTTTGTCTTTTACTCTATCGGTCGAGTTACCCTTATAGAAACTCGACCGATTGCAATGTATGGAAAAGTACATAAAAGTGTTTCTAGCCATTGTGGAGTTGCAATAAGTGAAAATGTATCTGTTGCAAGCCACAAAATAGCTAGTTTTCATTCTCAAGTGTTCCTAAAGGCTAAAAGGCATCCCCAATTATAAATAGGACCCCTTGGGCTTCATTCCAAGGTTGAGCATTCATTACAAAACTCTATGTGAGGTTCCTATTCTATAGTTGAGTGCTTCCTACAGCCTCCTCTCTCTCTCTCTAAGCTTAATCACTTGCTACATCCATTAGAGTGAGTAGGAAATATGTAAGAGAGCTAGTCCTACATGTATATCTTGTGAGGCTCTCACTTCCACCACCTCCCCATCTCTCATTTCAATCATGAAGATGAAGGTTCTCTCTCTTAACTAAGAGAGGTGAAGAAGAACAAGGGAAGGTGTCCCTTGGTGAAGATCAAGGCTGAAGACTTGGAACTAGAGTGGGTAAGTCCTTGGTGAAGGCAGAAGACTCCTTGCTCAAGTGGGTAAGTCCTTGGTGGAAGCTTCTCTGAGTGAAGGTGAAGTCAAAGGTGGAAGATCCAAGAAGAGTGGGTAAGTCCTTGGTAAGGTTGAAGACTCTTTGTATTGGATAGGTAAGTCCTTTGTTTGGTCATGTATTGTAAGTCTTATGAATGAATATAAGAATGCAATGGTTAGGAAATCCCAGAGGTTGACCTCTCTAGGTAAGTGGACTGACATACTTCTAGTTTGAAGTGTGGAACCACTCTAAATAGCTTGTCTACTTTTTTTTTCTCAATGTCTCTCATCCTTGCTATGCATATTTTAGTTGCACTCAAATTACCTATTTAGCAACCTTATCTTGTGATATATCTTGAAGGTCTAATGAATTTTGTTTAAGTGCATTTAACTCTATTCATCCCCCCCCCTCTAGAGCATCTAATCACCCATCTAGGATCCAACACTTTAAACATCAATATGAGACATATTTCTTTCAAGAAGAAACATTTCAAACTTCTCAATTTCTGGTTGGAATGGGAAGGTTGTCAGGATATTTTTAAAGATGCTTGGGCTACGGATATTAAAGGCAACCCACTCTTTCATTTTTATCATAAACTCAAGATTGTCAAGGATAATTTGAAGACTTGGTCCAAATGCTATGTCAATCTCAAGAACCTTATTGTGAGAGAAAGAATGGAGCTTGATGACATCTCAGTCGTGCTTCGTAGATGCCCACTAGATCCTAATCTCATACATGCTGAAAAACAAACTCTTGAGAGATTGGACATGCTTCTTAAGGCTGAGGAGGTTTATTTTTGGCAACACAGTAGGATGGAGTGGCTTTCAAATGGAGATATGAACACTAAAGTCTATCATACCATTGTTAATAGAAGGGATGCTATTAACTCTATAATTGAGCTTTTTGACTCACATGGAGATCTTTTGTAGGAGAATGATGCCATTGCGGATGACACTGTAGATTTTTTTGAGCAGCTATATAATCAACCTCATGTTGCATCCAGCTCTTGTATTCCATATTGGACCCCTCTAGTCTCTGTGAATGATAATGTCATGTTGTGTTCTACACCGAGTTTGAATGAGGTTTGTGATGTTGTATGGAGCATAGGGCCTCACAAAAGCCCGGGCCCGGATGGCTTCAATGGTTATTTCTATAGGGAAAATTGGAATGTCATTTGTGATGATCTTCTTAAGGTTGTCCAGTGGATTTTCAAAGGTGGAAGCTTGGTTAGACATGTCAATCATGTTTTCCTTGCTCTTATTCCTAAGAAGGATGTTGTTTCATCTCCAACTAATTTTAGGCCTATTTCTTGTTGCTCGATGCTCTATAAAATTATTATCAAAGTCGTCTCAAGGAGGTTAGCCACTCTTTTGCCAAATATTATCTCTCCTTACCAAGTTGCTTTTGTTAAAGGTAGGAGTATTGAGGATTTTTCTCTTCTTGTGGCTGAGTTTACTCTTAAATTCAACCGGAAATCTAGTCCCCCTGCCGCTTGCATCAAGTTAAATATCACCAAGGCCTTTGATTCTGTTCGTTGGTCCTACTTATGGGATTTTCTTACTAGCCTTGGGTTCAATGAGAAGTTTATCTCCATCCTAAAGCAATGTGTGGAGACTCCATCCTTTTCTCTCTTACTGAATGGCTCTTCGGTTGGCTTCTTCAAAAGTTCCAATGGTCTTAGACAAGGCGATCCATTATCACCCTTATTATTCGTCCTTGCTATGGAAGGTTTTAGCATATGTCTTGAGGCAGCGTATGATCACAAACTCATTAGAAGCTACCCTATCAATAGGACCAAGGCTCTTAGCCACCTTCTTTTTGCGGATGATGTTCTTATTTTCTCTAAGGGGCGCTTGCGTAGTCTTACAAATCTCAAACAAATTTTGCTTGAGTTTGGTTCTATCTCTGGTATGAAGTGCAATCCTAATAAAACCCATATATTTTTGTCTTCTTCTTGCCATAACAAGGATGCCTTAATCAATTGATTGGGTATTCAGCAAGGCACATGGCCCACGAAGTATCTTGGGTTTCCTATGGCTGGTGGAAATCTCAGGAGGCACCACTTTCATGAATGCTTGGATAAGCTAAGTGACATGATACATAGATGGCATGGGTCTTAAATCTCTATGGTTGATTGTCTTGTTCTTATTAAGCATTGTGCCATGGGTTTGATTAGCTACTGGTTACGTATTGGTGACATTCCTCCAGCTATTCTATGTAGGATGGAGTTGCTACATTCTGATTTCTTATGGGGCAGTTCGGTGCATCCCTCTTGTTGGACACGACTGGCCTATCCGCTTTGTGAAGGCAGTCTTGGTCTAAAGAGACTTGATGAACTTACAGATTACCATACTTTACACCAAATTAAGAGGTTCACTCAAGTTCAATGCATATGGAGCTCATGGCTTTCTTGTAGGTATGGTGATTCCTTGGTTACTTTTTCCAGGAGTGGCTCTACTTGCCATAGGCGTATGGTTGCTATATGGCCTTCCTTCTCAATGTGGGTGGGCAGGGATCTTTGGGAAAATGCCAGGCAAAAGCGTCCATCTGATAAGGCTTATGAAAGTCTTTGGTTCTCTAAGCACTTTCCTATGTGGAGTCTCACTACCGTTAGAGATCTCACTAATGTCCTTCTTACTTTGGAAAAGATTAACTCCTGGTCGGGGGCTCATGTCACTGCATGCTTATTGTGTGGCCAACACAATGACTCGATAGCCCATTTGTTTGAGGGCTGCAAATACTGGAAATATATTTGGGGTCGAGCTCAACTTAAACTCAACATCATGTCCTCTTATTCTCTATATGGTTGCCTTACTGACCTTGGTAAGAGGTCAAAACAATCCAGAATCATTGAACTTTGGGCCATTACTGGTGATGTCCACTTCATTTGGGAGGAACGCAATAAACGGCTGCATAATGGTGGCACTTCAAACTTTGTTGTCATCTTCAACCATCTAGCTCTAGAGATCAAGAGAATGTATTTTACTTTTGAATCATGTCTTGATATTTCTCCTATTATTGCTAGGAATTGGGATCTGTTGTAACCAATTCTTAGGAGCGTGTAGTCACATGTGTGGGTGTGGCTTGTAACTTTATCCCCTTCCTGGGGGTTTTTGGAATATACTTACCCAATTTTCCAAAAAAAATGCTAGTGATCTATAATACTAACAAAAAATGATTGAAAAATATTTGATTACATGCCAATAGTAACCAATTTCATTCAACATTTGTAAATTGCTCTCTTGATTGGACTTTGGATTTATATACCTGGAATGTCTAGATTTTATACAATTTTATTCAAGGTACCAAGTTTCTATTACTTTGGAAAGTTTAATTTTCTCTTGAAAGCATGCATAGTAGATATGTTGTTTGGCATAAATTTCTTTATAACTTTGGCCTTCCTATTTGAAACACCACCAACAGTCATTCAAATACTAGGACATTATTTTAATGTCAAAAAGGTCAAGCTACTACCCAATACTTTAGTGTAATAACACTTGTATGACTCTACGTAGAGAAAAGGACATGAGGTCCCTCGGTATACTGAAAAAAGTAGTTGGTGTTTTGTCGCTCTTCATGGAGAGAACATATCGATTACCCAATAACATTGACATGTGTTATCTATTTAAAATTTGAATTTTTAGTCTCAAAATTTCATATTGAATTCCATTAAATTTGAAAACCCTTTTTCTATTTGATACTTTCCTAGATTATTAAATTCTTTGTATTTTTCACAAAAATCCTTTGTATCTAGTTTCATACTTATAGTTTCCAAATATCAATTTTCTATTGGTCATGCTAACCCATATTTCCCTTCTTGGGGTCCATATGTGGTTTTGTTCCCTCTGGGAATTCATAGATAGGTGGTAAAAGTAATACCTAGAAGATATTGTGCAAGATGTCCTCTTTTAGAAGATGAAGCTTAGACTAGTTAACATTTTATTCACTAGTATTCATTTTATATGTATCTTTTCTAAAAATATCATGTACTTTGAGAAAATTGTATGAATGAAAAGGCTTGTTTATAATTTCTGATATAATTTTATAAATATTTGATTGTAAATTTTGGGTCTTTATAGTTAGCTTCTTCATGCTCAAGCACTAAGGGAAGGTTTTTGCTTTCTTCCTACATCAGGTGCTTTCCTAGAATAGAGACAGTTCGTTTGTTTGTTCCCAGATACAATATGTCAAAATTTAACTTTTAACAATCACGTTTTATATAAAACAGTCTTTATGAAGAAACTAAATAATCACTACATAAAACGTAGTAAAATGTAGAATTAAGGAGAGAAAAGCAAAAAAAATTTACACAGAATTGTATACTCTTCTTTGCTAAACAAAGAGAAAACATTTAAGAAAAGTTAAGTAACCATATCATAGTTATGGATTTACAAAGGATAAAATTGTCTTTGAATAATTTTTTATACCATGTCATACCCAATTTTCTTAAATTGACTAGGGAAATATAGTGACCTTCTTAGGAAGAGAAGTTAAACAAATAATATTGAAAGGGATATGTGAAATACAATCTTCATTTTCACAAAACCTCCAAGTATCTTAGGGAAATGAACAAGAGTAGGATATATGTATAATTGTCATAAAATCCGTGATTTAAAAGAATTCATAATAGTAGAATATGTGACTAAAATATCTCCTAGGAAAGGTTCTATTCTAGAGCTACTAAGGAACATGGGGGATATATTCAGGGATCATAATGATAGGTGACACATCCTAAATTCTATTGACCTCAATGCTTTTGAATTGATATGAGTCATGATTTCATGTATAATTAGGAAGAGTATTGATGAGTTTATTATTGGGACCATTGTTACAACCATATGAAATAATACTATTGATTTTAGACGTAACACATTTTCCCATCTAGACAGGGTACTCAATAATTCTTTTTTACCCATATTCCAATGGTTCTTCCATAATACAATCTTTTTCTATTTCATGGAGATATTTAACACATGTATGATAGAATACATGCATCATTAGTTGTCTCTACATCCATGAG
This sequence comes from Alisma plantago-aquatica, assembly GCA_963693085.1. NCBI lineage: Eukaryota > Viridiplantae > Streptophyta > Magnoliopsida > Alismatales > Alismataceae > Alisma > Alisma plantago-aquatica. Next base: position 1,157,544,339 of record OY856410.1, on the reverse strand, counting down.
TGTTTGGAAGATACCTTATAGGACTACAAGAATTATTTATCTTTTATCATGAATATAATTTTCCTAAATTAGATTTTTACAAGAGATAATAAATCAAGAAATTTTAATGATGACGACATGGACACCTTTTTAGTTTGTATAAATGTGATCAACCTTCAACTTTAAGGGATCATACCTTGCTAGAATATTGTATGGTTCTTTTAACCATATACAAGACACTCAAAAGAAAATTAGAAAACTTTATCAATCTGGTTTGTAATGTTAGTAGAAGAGGGAAACAATTATGTCAAAATGTTGTAGAGTTGATATGGTGGTTTTTAAGCCCTAACCTCTTAGAAATTATAAATATTATTCTTTTAATACCCTATAGTGAGTCCTTCATTTTATCAAAATATAGGAACAAATATAATTCATTAATCAACCAAAGAAAATGGTACCCCCCAAATATAACAACAGGAGTTCACTACATGGACTACTACAAGTTTTAGACAGGATATGGGCATCCTATGCAAAGCTATAAAACAAATCATTTTTACATGCACTTGGGATAAGACTAGTCATGCCACCTAAGTCATCAAATATCTTTCTAATGGCCATATCATATCTTCTATTAGAATGTAGAAGTACCATGACATCATTTGTAGGTAATATATGAGAAATACAAAGTTCTCTAGAAGCATTCAAGGGGGTATTTTCCATCTTAGTTTAGCATGTTTGAAAAGAGTTGAGAGAACTTCCATGTATGAGAAAAAAAATTATGAAGAAAGTGAATCACCCTATTTGGTTTCACTAAGGTTTATAGAAATCAATAGACACTCCGTCTATAGGGATTTGTGTAAGGAGTGGGACCTTAGAGGGGATCTACTCCTCAAAAAATCAAATAAGAGTCATCATCCATATAACAAACTCACACCAAATTTTCATAAAGGATGAATAGCTACTATCTAATCTTTCATAAATGAATAGCATGAAGATCAAAGTATAACAACAAAAATATATAATGACTATTTACAGTTTTAGAAATATATGATTGATCTGCCACATTAGGTTTACATGAAGATTACAATTTCAACTTCTAAGCAGAAGGAAGTCTGAGCTACATCAAGTCTATCTCCGAAACGTCAACTTCACTAAGAAAAGTTGTGATCACCATGTTGAGTCATGCATGTATTTCACCTAAGGGGTTGGAAGCATACACCACAAAAGAAGAAAAAAGTAGAAGTTTTCATTAAAAAAGACGATATATGTATACAAATAGTAACTGAGTTATATTAGGAAAAAGGACAATAATATACTTATCAAGACTCTTTCCAAATCAAGACAAAAGATAGCAACGCCTCAAAGTGGATGATCAAAAGAATATATCATGGGAAAGTGACTAATCAAAAGATGACATATCATTAGCAGTACATAATAAAATTTAAATAATGAGCAAGGCATCCATGTGTTTTACATGTTACAGTATACTATAAAAATATAAAACATGTTGGTTGAAAATAACACATTTGCCATGAATATGGGGAGAGAAGGAACATATACACATGTTCTCTAGAATATGGGGTGAGAAAAACCTTATACATACATGCTTTGAGTAGGACAAGATAAACATCTTCTCTAATAATTTCATTTGTGGAATTACCACCTCTGCATTATCAAGTGCGGGAATTTACACATCCACACAAAATAACACATATCTCATTATACTAGTAGTCATCACATGTTGCATGATGAACCAATAAGTGATTTCAAATAAATTATGAGGTATGAGAACATTTAGATGTTATCAAGTGGGTTCATAGGAACCATAACCAAACATCCAACCATCTCCACAATTAAATTCATCATAAGACCATAATAGGTATTCCATGTCATAAGTGGAACAACTTGGTTCAAAACCACAAATTAGGCTTAAAATATGAAATAAGATGAACAAGATACAATTTTGGAGACCATCAAGCATATCCAATAGTTTTATAAGATCATCAAAGATTGGTTTTAGGATATAATATCTTAGAAGAGGGAGACATTGTATAGGATAGTACATCTCAAAGGACCAAGAGAGAGAAAACATAGGTGATTTCTCAATATAATCAAGAAGGGATGCAACATTCCTGATATTTAGACTAGAGATATCCAAAGCCAACCCTAGTTCCACATGAGTGTCAGAAGCCTCTTATTAACCACATATATGAAATTAGGGTTAAGCTCGCATTAATTACATAAATCATAAAATTACATTTTCAATATTAATAAATTAGGTTATCAAAATTACACATCTTGTGGATATATATCGCTGATGTTATGG